>JAAAKM020721499.1:17842152-18492392 GCA_010016025.2 Alatinidae sp. Z8VKAUB7J3
GCACCATTCCCTTGGGAATCAACGTTGATCAACTGCCTCGGTCCAACGGGTTCATTGACGATTTCGTCTTTAAGAAACTCATCGAACTTGGTCTGCCACCATCAGAAGTTTCCGACGACGGAACGTTTTTGCGACGGGTAACGGCAGACATCGCTGGGTTACTGCTACTGCCGAGGCTAATAGGCTAATTTTCTATGAATAGCCACGCTTTTATTCTATTAAATAAAAAAACAAGTTTTTTCAATTGAATGTAAGAGGCAACATTAAAACTTAAAATGAACAGAAATTATTACGTATATTTCGAGAGAAAGGGTATCCCCCTCATCAATACCTCGATTTTCACATTAAAGTTTTTATTGTACTCACATTAAAGTACTTTACAAAAATCTTCTTATTGTTCTAATTAAACGACACCTGCGTTTCAAGAGTCGTTATTAAGGAATTGGGACGGAATTCAAACTTTAGAGTAGATAGCGAGGTATTGAAAAGGGGGTGATAACAAGACTCGGCAATCCGCGGGCATTACGTCCGCGGCGTTGGCAACCGCGTGACCGATGGTCCGGTGATCGCGATGCGCCTCGGTGAAGAAGAAGCTGTAGAGCGTCTGCGGGGCGAACTCGGCGATCGCGTCGCGCGCCTGATCGAGGTCCGGCACCTCCGAGATTCCACCATCGAAAGTGACGCGCTCGGCGATTTCACGCCGTGCCGGGCGCGCCACGACTGCCGACGGGTAGGCGAGCCGCAGGTCGAAGAGGTCGTACCGTTGCTCCAACCGCATGTCGGGAATGTCCTTGAAGCCTTCGGTGACCAACATGCCGGTTTTCGCGCCGCGGCGTTCAACGACTTTATGTGATGACTTTTATAATTTATAATTTTTCGTATCGATTATGTTGGGTAACGAGTGTGAAAACTAATGGGAGATGAAACTGAGGTTCATCTATGAGTAAAAAATCAACACCATCTGGAACTAACAAAAGTAATCATTAAGTTAATTATTGTGACTTTAATAAAAATATAGCTATATTCCTCTAATTTTTCTTATTATAGCAATACTACTGCTAAAAGTACTTATTTTATTTGGCTTTTGGCCAAAACGACAAAATATCAATATTAATAATAATAATAGTTTATTTATGCCCTCTATACATTGATGAATTCACACAGAAAAATAAAAACAAGTTAACTCCACCAAAGATGGAATTTTCTTTTTTAATGTCCCTTCTGAAGATTCTGAAGCGAAGAGCCTTTTAGAAGGCAAAGCACAGTGAGTTAACACACAAATGACGGTTGATTTCTACCAAAATTCGTTTTTCTGAGGATTTTAAGTCACTTATTATGTGTTTCTGGCTTATGTTGTAATAAATACATATAATGGATGTATTAGAACCAATAAATTACGTAGCTTGTATGCTGTACAAATTCATTCTAACAATACAATCTTGGCAGCAATTGAACGGTATTTGTATGTTTCTTGTATAGGAGGCTCTGTGTTTTGATATTAACCTTATATGGACTGTCAACCCCTAGAAGGAATTTCGAATATTTGTTTGATTTTGGATTATAAAAAAAAAAAAAAATCCTAACTAACATTCATTGAAATTCAGTAATTCAATGATTCTTCATTAAATTTTAGGGGCGGAAAAGACGTGGAAATAGATAGCATGACTGGAAGAGCGGTGATGAACATTGGATTAGTTTGTGAAACTAAGAACGATATTGAATCAGCCGTTGAAAACTTCAAAAAGGTACGTAGCAACAGAGTCGTTCCAAGGGAGAGGGGGGCAACTGGGTCAGATGGCCCGAGTACCGCAGCTGGGGAGAGGTGCAGCGGGGGGATCTCCCACTTTGAACAAATTTTGCAGGCAGATTGTTGATACGGTTGGTTGTTGGTAGTAGTAGTACTATTTCCTAAAAATATTCTCGTAGAAAAATTGCTCCTTTTGCGTTGTAGGTTATAAAGCGGGATTTCATTGTAATTGCCCTTTGAAATTTACAGTGATTTTCAGCACCTTCTGAAGACAAATATACACTCACAATAAATCCTAGTTTCATCTTACCCCCCCTGACTCCAACAGATTTCAAATAAAATTCCCGTCAAATCTGAATGTTCTAGCTAATATAGACTGCTATAGGGAAAGCGGTGACCCCCTTCGTATTTTTTTGATACGAACTGAGACGAACTTCTGAAATAATTATCTGTCTGTACGAGACTTGTGGTTTGTAAGCATTATTTTGGAGTATTGTGTATTTGGAGCATTTTGGGGTTCAAGACTAGTGTTTTGTAAGCAGTTTTTTGGAGTATTGTCTATTTGGAGTATTTTGGAGTACAAGACTGGTGTTTTGTAAGTATTATTTTGAAACATTGTCTATTTTCAGTATTTTGGAGTACAAGACTTGTGTTTTGTAAGCAGTATTTTGGAGTACAAGACCTGTGTTTTGTAAGCAGGTTTTTAGAGTTATGCCTATTTGGAGTATTTTTAATTACGAGACTTGTGTTTTGTATGCTGTATTTTGGAGAATTGACTTTTTGGAGTGTTTTGGAGGCTCAAACCCGGCAGACTCAAGAAGAAAACAACAATGCAATTGTCGCAGAACCAGAATCAGAAACTGACATCGAAATTGTGCAAACTGAACCGGACACAAACGAAACACCCTTTGAATCAATTAGTGAAATTGTGGAATCGTTGGATTTATCTGATAGCGATGAGTCAATGGCGAGTGTAGAGTCAACGACATCCGATGTTGAAGAGCCCGGCAGTGGGCAAGAAGCTGAAGCATCGGAAGTCCTCGCCAGTGAATTCGAACAACAACTATTGTCCTATCCGGCAGAAAATTACACTGTGCAAATTATGGGATCGCGCTCAGAAGATAATGTGAAGCGTTTGATATTCTTGAAAAGGCTTTATGTTTAATTGAGAGGAAAAGGGGTACAAGAGTTATCTCAGTGATAGATCATATGAAAACAAAAGGGATGTAAAGAGAGAGGAGAAAGCTTTAAAACATGAACTAAGGAGATGTGAAGTGGAGGCCATGGATAAAATTGTCGAGAATCTTAAAGTTGCGGCTAGACGGCATAATAGTGAAACAATGTACTGGCATATTTATAAATTGAAAGGGAGAGGTCAATCTGGACTTGTCCCAGTTAAACATAAGAACTTGGCGACAATTAGTGATAAGGAAAGGGTTAATAAGAGATGAGCGAAACAATTTGAGAAGATGCTAAACGTCTGAGAAAATTTTGACTTATTTTCGAAAAAGGGAGAAAAAATCCCTAAAATGGCAGGCGAACTTGATGATCATCATACCATCAGGTTTACTATTTAAGAGAGCTGTATTGTAGAGGTGTCGAGTTCCTATCTACAAAAATGTAGAATTTAGGATTTTCTCCGAGAAGAGTGTTTTTTTTTCCAGGGGTGATCTTATCGAATCAATGGTTCCGGGAAACTGGAGAGGGCTCATTCAAACATAAATTAAAAGTTCTAGAGCCCTTTTAAGTAGCCAAAGAGACTGTGGCACGGGAAAGTGGCATTTTCTCCCATTTTATGGCAAAAAATTGAGTGGTGTAGCAGTTATGATTTACCACGAGACCTAGCGCGTTACCGTAAAGAACTTTTAGCGTACGGATGTAACTTACGCATTTCTGCTACTCCGTTAGTAAAAGTGGCTGAAACCAAACTTATTTCTGAATGGATTAACATTTGGCTTGAAGCTAAGAAAAAATTCGAAATCAAAGGACTGGACGCGTGTAGAGGATACCTGTTTTGATCCATTTAAGATCTCTGTTAGTGCGTCTAACGCAATCATCCCTTCAATTGTGAATGAAAAATGATTTTTTTTTTTTTTTTTCTTTTTTTTCTTTATATTTCTGGGCTTGTTTCTTCCTTTGTTTTTTATATTCTTTTTGGTTTCATGCAAGTCAACCCTCATTCAACTCCACTCCCGTAAAATCCAACCCCGCTCAACTAAAGCCGCATGCATCTCAGCCATCCTTCAACTCAACCTCCATTTAACTTATACCTCATTTCATTCAACCATATTTAATTCAACCATTATGCAGCTCAATCCCCGTGTAATTCAACCTTCATGTAATCCAATCCTCGTTTAACTCAACCCCAACCCCCTCAAGCCGATGCAATTCAACCCTCATGTAGCACAGTACCCATTTAACTAAATCCTTTTTGGCTCAACCCCTCCCAAATTCAGCCCAATTCAGCTCAACCCTTCTTAAATCAACAATACCTAGAAAATCTCAATTTTGTAAGAACTACTGCTCAAACACATGGGTCCCTCCTTAACATGCTATAGCTGCAATTTTCTTCTATATTCTATAAGAGCTACTGTTCAAACAAACACATGGGTCCCTCCCTCAACACGCTATAGCTTGAATTTTTTCTCAATTCTTGTAGAACTAATTATCAAATACATGGGTACCCCCCTCAGCACGCTATAGCTTGAATCAATTTTTGAATCTCAATTTTTATGAATTACTGTTCAAACAAATGGGTCCTTCCCTAAACACGCTATGGCTTGAATTTTTGTAAGTTCTTTAAGAACTACTGCTCAAACACATGGGTCCCTCCCTAAATACGTACGTGCTGGCGCGCGGCCGGTCGTTCGCGGAGCACTTCGATCAGGATGCGTTCGTGTGCCTGTCCAGCGCGTTGGACCTGCACTGCGTCGACCCCGCGACGATCACCGTGCCGACCACGCTGGTTGCCGCGCGGTCCGATCAGTTGGTCCCGGTCGAGCAGATTCGCGAACTGGCGCGAACCCTCTCCGGATCGGTTCGACTCGTCGAGATTGACTCGGTGTACGGGCACGACGCGTTCTTGAAGGAGGCCGTTGTGCTCGGGTCCATCCTGCGCGATGCGCTGGAGGTGACCCGATGACGCGCCGCCAATACGCCGACGTCGCGACGCGTGCGGTGCGCGCTTCGTTCACTTGGAAATATTTTCCTAAGTTGTCATGGCGCATCAATTTTTTCTATATCCTAGAGTCCTAGAGGTAACTTCTTTTTTTACAGACCAGACAAATCTTGAACTTTTAAGATCTTGACCTAACATTAGTTTTCAAGAAACAAACTCCTTTCCGTGATTTTTTCGATACTGAATTTTGATTTAGTAAATTTGCTACAATTTGTCATATGTAAAACACCCTAACTTCGTAGGTAAGAATCCCAATTTTTGGGGGGTTGTTTTCTAGTTTGACATATCTTATATTTCCATCGAGTAGGCCAAATATTATGAAAAGCGCGCAAGATGATATTATGTGTACATTAAACCTTTAATTTCTTTTTTTTTAGGGGTGAAGTACACTTTGATTACTATTTTCATATGCTAAATGTATTTAGATCTAATTTGAATAGTCGATGTCTGTTTTGGTAAGGGGGTAGGGTCCGAGCATAAGTTACTATTCATTAGTTAATTACCGAAAAGGAACGTTCTTAACATCGGCTGTGTGTGGTAAATTTTCTGCCTAAAAAAAAAAAAAAACTTTGCGTCAAATAGCTATGTGAAAGAGTCTGTTTAAAAATAAACAATTTGGTGTAAAAACACTATTTTTACACCAAAGTATACACCATTATTATCATTAAAAACATTATTTTGAGCACAGCTCACACCTTAGCCTTTGGTGAAAGAAACAATTTAAAGATCATCGAAGTCGATGAACTCCCTATTACCACCCAGTGGTCTTTTGCCTGGCTAAAACAAAAAAAACAATCTCCTTTAGCCGCTCTATTCTTAAGTTATGTATTGGAAGAGGGGCAAAGCAGACTAATAGAAGAATTGCATTTGGAGGAGCTGGGGATACAGCTAGAAAAAAGCGGGGCAAAAGCCCCGCACACCTAGGTTAGGAATTACTCCTTGGTTGACTATTACACGCGTACCGTTGCTTTAAAAAGTAGTAAACATACTCTGGAAGCAGTTTGTGCCCTACTCCAGCATCACTCTTTTCTGGAGCCGGGACATTCGATTGGTGTTTCCAGGGAAAAGCGTTTGGCCAACTCTTTGATTGATTCAATCCTGTTTGGGACAGAAATAGTTTGACTGTGATTACTCTCTTGAAGATTTTTCTTACCGCCAGAGAAAATTGTTCCCAGACCGAGTTGTGACGGAACTGTCGGTGAAGAAGTATGCTCCGTCCATCTGGTTTCGCGTTCTCGGGAAACGTTTTTTGCTTGTTCAGACATCGATGGTCGTTCAGTGGGAGTTTGATGACCAGTCTTGTGTTGAATGGGCTCAAGTGAGCCATGGTTTCTGCTTTCCGGTATTCCCTGATCCGTTGACAACTCGGCAGAATCGAATTCAGCTCGATCAAGTCGTGCCGGTATCGAAAGAGGCATGGCGAATGATTGGATCACGTATGTTTATTGAGCCAAATAAACCGGTAACGGTGAATGAATTGGTTCGCGGTATGATTGTCCAATCCGGAAACGATGCGTGTATAGCGCTTGCTGAAGTCGTTGCAGGGTCTGAAGAGATTTTTGTACAAATGATGAATCAAGAGGCTCAGAGATTGGGCATGAAAAATACATCGTTTGTGAATACCACGGGTTTGCCCGACCCAAATCATTATACTTCTGTTCATGATTTGACTGTATTGGCGGCAGCAATCATACGTGATTTCCCGGAATTGTAAAGTAAAACTTTTGAGAGGATTTGATAATTTAGTGAAAATTTTAATCAAAAATGTTAATCCCAATCCTCGTGTAAGCAGCTCATATGCTTTGTGTATTAATCTAACTTTCAGTTTTTAGCTTTTAGACGCTAAATTTAGAATTTAAAAACAGAAGAGAACTTCGTTTCTTTATAAGAGAAGTCGAGATATAAGTCTAACCAACCTGTTATCAAGAATTGTACTTCGTGGGGGGCTTCCCTTTTTGGGGGAGATATAAATTTGTTAATGACATACGAGGTAAAGACAATTAGTGGAAAAGACAGAAACAGTCAGAAAAATGTGGCCTTTCAAAAGGGGTCTTCCAAATGTATTTTGAAGATGGCGTTTTTTTAATTTGCCAAATTTTGGTATTTGTCAATTTGGCTCCAAATTTTTTATTTCATACAATCAGATTGGTTCGTATTTAGACCTATTAAAGCTTTCCTCATTTAGAAAAAAATATATATTTTATTTTTCTATTGAGCAAGGCTAATTGTGTGGACTTTTTATTTCCACGATTCTTGAAGAACTAAAATTTCAACTTGAAAACACTTAAATTGAGCTGTCTATTCCTATTATTTATTCACTGATCCCATGTTCAGCCCAGTTGAATTAGAAAAGAAGCTACGAAATGAAATCCAAAAGAAATAGGCAGTCAATCCCCCCGGGTCCCTCGATCTCCTCGAAGACCGAGAAGGCACGCCGGAGATAGGGCTCGAGCCGGTGACCCGCCGAAACCATCACGAACTGTCCGGCCTGGCTGCGCGGGAAGGCGTCACCAACCGCCAACCGCACGGTGAAATACGGCCAGGGGTGGTGCTGGACCGAGGTGACCTCGGCCTCGAGGTCGTGAATCGTCGGCGCGGGTCGCAGGCTCATGGCGCGCGCAGGGTAGCAGACCTCGGGCGACATCGACCGGCTCTCGATCAGGCGTTCGAAGGCGGACTGGCCGTCACGGAGGGAGACGCTGAGGCCGTGCTCCGATAGCCTTGTTCGATATGCTGGTATTTATAATAAAAATGTAATAAAATATTATTGAGGTCTATATGTATATATAGAAAAAATAATTATGTTTTGTTCATCTAATGAAATCAATCATTACAAGGCAATGGTCACACCTGCTGCTCAATTGCTTGAAGCTTAAATGGTAAAACTAGATAACTGGTCTTTTGGCATCTTGTACAGGAGTTGAGCTAGGTGATTAAAACTTTTGGGGATGAATCCAGAACCTAAGTCACTCTTTAGGAAAGTCTTTTGAAGCTCCTTACTGACAATTTTTCTTATTCATTAAGTCATAGCTCATAGGCTATAGCAAGTGAAAGAAAAGGAATGGCAAAAAGTTAATACGTAGGCACTTCAGAATACAGCAGTTTTTTTTTGCAAAAGAATCAGTTTGACATAACGCGAAGAAAGCAGTTAACGTTGTATCCGGTGGATTCAGGGCTCTTTGTTGCAAGTTGGATTCCTAAAAATAAACACGTTGACCATTCTGTAAATATACCGCTAATTGAACAACAGCTGGACTTCGTTCATGTATCGGAAATGAAAGAATTCACCACACAGCTTCATTACTTCTTATGTATCTCCCAGTCTGATACTGTACGACATCATTGATATCACCGATATCGCACTGCAAGCCAAAAACTGCCATGTCGCTGCCTTTGTTGACGTATTTACACATGTGGTTCAAGATAGAATAATAAAAATCCATGCAGTAATATAGGAAGAAGGTGTAAGCTCAAAGAAAAATAATATGAGAAACCGATAAAGACACATACCAGATCCTTTAATATAAGTTGAGTTAGGAACTACTGGAGACAAAGGCAGCGGAGTGTTGTCTGGCAGAACCAGTAACATTCAATACGACCTTAATTTTGATTTATTAGATTTTAATTTCAATAAAATGCATAAGTTTCTCAGATCCAATGTGAAGTTTTCTGAAAGTAAGCATTCTGTTGATTTTAAGCTATTTTTTAAGGACTACTATTTGACTAGATTAGCATAAATAAAGATGCGCAAGTAGTCCCCTCTGGTCGCGGGATTCGGACTCGCCTGGATCGGACGTGAGGGGACGCTGCTGATCTGCGCCGCGCTGTGCCTGGTGTCCGTGATCCTCGCGGTCGGCAACCGCGCACTGCGGGCCCTGCCCGTCGAGTCGGGCTGGGCGACGCACGCCGAGCAGTTCGAATCCGCCTGACTCCTTCGCGGATCGGGGCGCCGGAGCGTCTAGAGCGCGCCGGCGAGAGCCGCGATGCCGGCGATCACCGAGGCGAGGGCGAGCGCGAGGGCGATCGCGATGAGGACGACGTGCACCGTGAGGAACGGCGTGGCCTTGCCGTTCTCGTCCCGCGCCCGCGGATCCTTGTATCGCTGCGCTCATCAATTTCCTCAACCTTTCCCGCCGCTTGTTCCGGAGGCATGTACGCCGGTGTTCCCATAATCGTGCCGGACAGCGTGTTGTGAGCAGCTCCAGTTTGTGGAGCGGTTTCGCGAGTATTGTTTGAACTTGAAGCGACTTTTTTCCGGGTAATGGGATTGGTTTTGCGCTTTGTCGTATTTAATACTTTCGCGATTCCCCAATCCATTACCAATACTTCGCCAAAGTCGCCAACCATGATGTTTTCCGGCTTCAAATCGCGGTGGATAACACCGCGTGAGTGGGCAAAGGCGATTGCCTGGCATATCTTCTGAAAGATCCGCAACCGCCCAACGCGGTGCCGCCGGTGATCCGGACGGCCAGCCGGTTGATCGGGGAAGATCTGGCCCGCCCCTGGAAGGTCGCCGAACTAGCCAGCGCGCTCGGCAGCTCCACCCGATCCCTGCAACGGCGCTTCACGGAAACCGGCCTCAGCTTCTCCAGCCTCGTTCGCGCCGCCCGCATCCGGGAAGCCGGCCATCTGCTCGCCAGATCGACCCTGTCGGCGACCGAGATCGGCTATTGCTGCGGCTTCGCCGACGCCGCCCATTTCAGCCGCGACTTCGCCGCCGGCACGGGCATGAGCCCGACCGCCTATCGCGGCTTCGCGGGCGGCTCCGCCGGTGGTTCTGTAGCTTTTCACTTTTCTTTAATAACTTTTTTCGTAAGTTCGAATTCATTTCTTTTTTTTGTAATTGACATGATTTAATTTGTGGTTAGTTATAGACAAATTTGGTAAAGTTTTTTTTCCCGTTTTTCTGGTTAAAAATTAAAATGTTGGGCTGCAATTAAAATTTAGCAAATTCAGTCAAAATTCTCAATCACTTGTTGATTGAGAATCCAGGGAATGGTTATTGTGCAGATGAAGGATGACAGATTACTGAAGATTGTCCTTTTTGGTCAACCATCTAGGGCTAAATGGAAAGCAGGTTGTCCTCATCTGGGGTGGGAGGACATCCTAAGGAAAGATTCGATTTAACTACAGCTATAATAGCTATTTATTGTTTTTCCAGGCACAGATTGTTAGCGATAATCGTTAAAAGTCTTTTAACATTGTTAGACTAATTTTCAAACAAATTAAATTGTTATGGGAGATTTTGATGCACAATATTCAAGAACTGATAGCACAGCAAAGTCAGGTGACTAGTATTGAACCAGAAATATGCTGACTTGCTGGTCCAAATATATCAAATTTAGAAAAAAATCCCTATTCAATTTTTTGCCATAACCAGTTCCAAGCTTCAATTTACAGACCTTTTATTTCTTTTTTTTTGTTTCCCGCCATGTTATCACGTTTCTGAGACTTATTACCATTTAAATTATTAATTATAAAAAAATTAAGCTTAATTTCTCAGAATTCTTCCTCTATGTGTAATGGATCTGATGTAAGATATTTAAAAATTATATAGTATGTTTAAAACATACTAAATAAACATACTATTTTTGAACATACATATAAAAACATACTGTTTTTAAAAATCAGCAATTATTTAGGCTTTCTAATGATGTCACGATATTTTTATTATTTGCTTCTCTTAAGAAGAACTTCAGGTCCCCCCATCCCCCCAAAAAAAAGTGGAGTTTTTAGAAGAATATCTTTATAATATGTGTGATAATGTTTTTATTTTAATCAGGAGGCTTAGTACAATATTTTGTTGGATCGAGACTTGAATTTGATCACCATTACAAATAGATTTAAGTAAAAACAGAATCAGCATTATTTGACAATTCTATGAAGGAAAAGGTAAATCGACTAGCTAATTACATTTTTGCAATGGTTGAAACGGTTACAATTTAAACGTATTGAGCTGGCAAAATTTTTATTATCAAATATTTTCAACTTTTGGGCTTTCATAACAAACTCTGCGTCATTCTTGATACTTTGGCACATACGCTTTTAAGCAGTCTACTTATTTTTAAACAGAGATCATGAAGAAAATTTTTAATTCAAAAACAAAATAAGAACTGAAAAAACTTCGATTCTCAAATCCTTTTATTTCATTGAGGCGCGGCTAGGTGACATAATGCACAAGGTCCAAGATCAATTCCACCATTTTGACTCGCAAATGCGCGAAATGTTGGAACATAACTTGAATCCCGCCCAGGCTGGCAGTTTTTTACATCAAGCACATACCCTAATCAATGCCCAGGCAGATAAGGTAGGCGCTGGGCTAACACAAGCCCTTCGAGATACACGAGAGTCCATATCTTCTGAGGCAGAAAAAATCCAAACAGGACGTGAGCAGTTGGACCGGAAGATGGACCCTTCTAATAGTTTGGGGTATTTGTCTGCCATAATCCAAAAAATGGATACTTTTGACCAGCAGCTGCAAGCTCATTGGCTGCTGGCTTTGTTCCATCCGTCTGGATTCCAACTTGGGTTACAAATCCAAATGCATCTATTATTTATAATCCACTTGTAAAATTCCCTGTTGGGTCGTGTGACATAATACTTACGGATGTGTCTGACCATTTTATTTTTATGAGCGAGTTTCTCCGGTATTCCGGTGAAAAGGGTCAAATGAAGAAATCTAGATGGCTGGGTCATAGTTCGGTTAAGCTATTAAATGCCAAGTTACTTTGTACTGATTGGTCGCAATGGTTGGAGTCAGATGACGTTGAATTTGTATCCATGTCGTTTACTAAACATTTCAGAATGCTTTAAATGAAACTTGCCGGCCTGTAAACATCCCATTCATTTTGCAGACAGCCAGAGACAAGGCTCTCAACACACTGCGATGCTTCTAATTCCATGATGCACTAATAGTTAGCCGAGGGACTGATCCAAAACAGCCGGTCTTCACAATTTGAGTGATGCTCAACGTTTGATCTACGCGTCTTTGAGCTCTATGCGCCTTTTCGATCTGATGCCAGGTAGGCTATCAAAAAAACGAAAATGCGTGTGTGCGGTCTTGCAAGGTTTTGTGGCGGTAACATCAATCAGATGCAGAATGTGCTTGAGAGTGCAATGCTCATACCTTGGTGCTGCTACCTCGAACTTCCTGTTTTTTGATTGGTAAAGAATTAAACACAGAAGTGAAACTCTCCTAGACTTAGATTATATTGATGATTTAAGCATCCTAGATGAAAATACTATCAAACTGAATTAGCTTTTAGAAGTTTAGAGAGTTCAGAATGCAAGAATAGGTTTTAAAATTGATGTTAAGAAGACTAAATTGCTAAGATTGGGAATAAGTGAAGGAGAAAAGGTGAAGTTGGGGAACGAGAAGATAGATTAAGTGGCGAGCTTGTCCTATTTAGGTAGTATTATTGTTTACGAAAACAAGTATTGTGAAGATTTTGAGAGTAGAATAGACAAGGCACAGAGTGTTTTTTCACTGTTGAAAAAAGTTTAGAAGCCTGGGGGTCCGGGTCCGGGTACTCCCAGAAGCCCACCCCGCCAGGACGGTGGATGTGCTCCGCGAAGTGGGGTTCGCCGACCAGCGGCCGGCTGGCACCCTTCCAGATCGGCAGGTCGGAACGACCGGCGACGGCGGCGATCTTGCGGGCGTTGGCCGTCGCCGTGTCGACATCGACGTTGCCGAACACCGTGGTCAGCGCCTCGATCTGGAAGGCGTCGGAGGAGAGCGCCCAGAACAGCGCCCCCGCGTCGTCGATCCCGGGGTCGGTGTCAATGATCAGTCGTTCCATATCCATGCTTTCTTTCATGTCCTAGCGGCTGGTCTGCCGATCGGACGCTATTCCATGGCGATGTAGGGAATTCCCTCCGGTGAGGCATTTGCTTCATATGCGACGGCAATGGCTGGATGGTTCATCATGGCCAGCGTTTTGCGCTCCATTTCGAAGCGACGGCGCGTGTTTGGTTCTAAAAAAACGGCTTTAATGACTTTAAGCGCCACTTTGCGGGCAATAGGCGTCTCTTGGCTGGCCAGAAAAACCCTGCCCATGCCACCTTCCCCAAGGACGGAATCCAAGCGGTAGGGCCCAACCTGGTGTCCCGGCTCGAGGGTGCCCGTAAATACCGGACTATTGTTTTGCGGTTCCAGCCGGCCGACCACGGTCTCTTCACCATTTTCCAAGCGTAAATACCCCGCTCTCTACATTAAAGCTTAAATTTTACCCCAATTCTTTAAGAATGACCCCTGAATCACAAAGGTCGTAGAATAAATAGTTGAAATTACAAAATTTACTTTAGCGTAAAGAGCGAGCAGGAGGTGATGAATCCCCTCATATGCGTAATAATTTCTGTTCGTTTTAAGTTTTAATGCTGCTCCTTACATCCAGTCGAAAAAACTTTTAATATTTATTTTTTCATTGTTTTTCTTAAAGGATGCTAGAAAACCCTGCACCCCCTTCATGGAATTTTTCTTCCCCCATGATAAATTCTCCATGGAAAGATCATACCACGTAATCCCGCCCCCTTCTTGCCGCCGTGATTCTTGCCGCCGTAACGGTTTGGCAGCATTGCGCCACTCCTATCCTCCATAGGCGGCTTGCGGCAACCAGGTCGCAAGCGCCGGGAAGATGTAAACTAGCACCAAGCCTGTTACCTGCAACAAGATGAACGGCATGACGCCGCGATAGATGTCGGTGACCTTCACCTCTGGCGGGCTGACGCCCTTGATATAGAAGATCGCGAACCCGACCGGCGGTGTCAGGAAGGAGGTCTGCAGGCACACCGCGAACAGGATCGTGAACCAGACGAGGTTGAAGTCCAGGCTGACCACGACGGGCGCGACAAGCGGCAGAACGATGAGGGTGAACTTCAATAAAGCTAAGTCTCCGTGCTAGTTTCAGGCCGTTTCAAAAAATATCGGAAGGAGCGAGCAATGAAAATAGGTTTTCTGTGCCTTTTAATGTCGATGGGGATGGCTTTTGCACATCAATTTCCCGGCCCCCCGGGACCAAGTATCACGGGCTGTGCGAAATGGTCTGGTCTGACCTTTTGTAAAGATTGGTATGGACCACCCAGTCATACCACATCAGAAGCTGCCAGGTGTAAAGCGAATTTGGGTGCAGATGACTGGGTGATATACCTCCAGTACAATCGGACGCCCGGCCACCCGCCGATCCCGTTCCGCAAGATATATGTGAGAGTTTGTTTCCATCACCAATTCTTTAATTTCATTATCAATGAGCTTAGCGGTTTCATCGCTAAAATTCTTTTGGTTATTGAAATCCCTGCCTAAGAAAACTTGTTCTTCTTTGGTTCCATAGGTTAAAGGGCCCATTTTTTCACTCATTCCCCATTCGCATACCATTTTTCTAGCCATATCAGTCGCGCGTTCGATATCGTTACCTGCACCGGTAGTCATTTGCCCTAAAGCGAGTTCTTCGGCAACCCGACCGCCCATTAAAATAGCTAAATTGTTATACAAAAAACTTCTAGGGTAAGTGTGCTTTTCGTCTTCCGGTAATTGCATGGTTACACCTAAAGCTCTACCGAAACTTCATTTCTGGATGTTCTTCTTCTAAAAAACGAAAATAGTCTGGATTTAAAATTTACAGAAAACCTACTAGCAATAATAGATTTTAGTCGTTCTTCTCTGGTCATGCTCGCCAAGTAAACATAGGTTTAATCATATCTTTAACTGACCGCATTTTTAGAATTTGTTCTCCAAAATTTATTCAGGGGGAATTATTGTTGTTAAAAAGAAATTTTAATAAGTAACCATTATCCAGGTTGGTTAATTGACCAGACTTTTTAGAAAAGAAGCAAAAAATGTCTATAATTTTCTAACGATATTCCAGAAACAACAGAAAAGAAAGGTGTTTTTTGTTCTTTGGTACCCAAAACAATCCATTGGTAGTTTCTATTGAAACTATCTAGCAAATCTTCCTCTGTTTTTTCAGAACGTCCAGGCTTCAGAACCATTTTGACCACTGTCATCACTGTATATCCCAATAGTATAATCTTTGTTCGCACTTATTTTCCTATTATTCCGAACCTTATTTTTTCAATTCTGAAAGAAACACCCGGGACCTCGGCTATTCCACTTTTTAACTTCTTCACTGCACCCACCGTCTTTACTAATTGAGGTAATTGAAGGTCCGCCATCTTTACCTACTTAGGTAATTGAAGCGGTCCACTTGCTCGATCTTCTGATTACCCAACATCACCTTTTCCTCGGCCTCGGCCGCCAGCCGCTGGGCCTCGGCCTCCTCGAACTCCTGCTGGGAGGTGTACTCCACCATGCGGTGTTCGGGGGTCTTCGGCTTCTTCGGCACTCCCTACTCCTTGTCAATACAGAAGTTGGGTCGGGGCGCGAATTCTACTCGCTGTGGGCTGGAGGTCAAAGGTGAGGGCACGCAGAATCGGCTCGTGCAGGACAGCCTATGGTTCACGACCCGTACGGGCCTGTTTGGGCCCGGTGAGGAGGCCTGGCTGGAGGTGGCGCGCTACGCCAACCCCCTCCTACGGCTGCTGGCCCGCCGCTACCGCTGGCTGAGCGAGGCGGACCGCGAGGGAGAACAACTTGGTCGGCGGTGATCGTCAGCCCTTGGTCGGTTTCCACTGTTATGGGCCCGCCGTTCCTGTGGAGACGCGTTGCGCGGTTCGACAATATCAGCGTGTCCTTCGGCAGCTCGGCGGCAATCGCATCAGTCAAGGCTGCCAGGCCGCCGTCCAGCCGATAAGACCCCTGCATGGAGGCATGTCCGCGTCCGCGTTGCACGTGTCCGAACTCGTCCTCGAAACTGAGCTCTCCGGCGGAATATTGCTCGAAAACACGTAGGCCCAGCCGTTCGATTTTGGCCGCAATGCGCGGTTGGCCCGGCCAGAACCAGGCGGGGCCGAGATCGAAATAGGTGTCCCTACAACATCCTTGCGTGTATCTTTTTTTTTTTTTCAAACAACAGAGTTTCGCGGATTTCACTGTTGTCTTATGGACGTGACGGGCAGGATCGATCCCCAAAACCCTCATTCCTTCCAATCAGCCATATTTAACCATCACCCTAAGAAGGAATAAGGCTCGTGGGGTCGTCTGGCCTTTCTTCTTGCCCCTAACACGTGCTCTATACTAACAAGGTGCCCGCGACGGTTTTAAATGAATATATAGAGCTATTACGCCGCGCGCATCATTCTTTCTTGTTCTTCCTTCCTTGCTTCTTCTTCTATTTTTTGCTGGTAGACTTCCCTTTTGTATCTTCATTTTAGTTTCTCATATTTTTAAATAATACTAGAAAATCCTGTGTTCCCTTTATGGAAATCACAAAGACCGAATCACAAAGGCCGTAGAATAAATAGTTGCAATTACTAAAAATACTTTAACGTAAAGAGCAGGGTATTGTATCTTTTTATTTATTTTCTCATTGTTTCCTTTTAATTAATGCTAGAGAATCCTGCGCCTCCTTCATGGAAATTCTCTTCCCTCATGACTAATTCCTCCACGGAAAGATCCTCGCACGTAACCTCCACCCACCTGAACACGAAAAAGTCCCACTGAAAACGTCAGTACACTTCATAGTGACCATTACTGTATGTAAACAATGTCGCGATGGAAATGAGGTACAATGTCACATCCTTCTGGATGGCAGGGACCATTCGTGCCATTAAGGTAGGGTTTGCGGGATCACTTACCACGGTGAGCACATTTGTGGCCGAAGTGGGTGGATTCATGCAAAACAAAACAGATCACGCCTACCCCTATATTTTGGCCACGCTGCTGCCCGCATGTGTACTTGGTTCAATCATTTACGCCCTCATTATCTATGTGTGACGACAAGCAAGTGGGTGTTGTTGCTTATTTAATTGTTGTAGGATCTTTCATAACTAGGTGAACTAAATAAACGATTTCCCGTCCATAGCTTTCGTGGACGTGGGTTGACGTGTTGAAATAGTTGCATTGTTCGTGAAAACTTTGTAGTTTAAATTTACAAGCAAGAGTGAAATGATGTTCTATCGTTTTACATCAATACTAAAACGAAACTTAGTGTAGTTATAATAAAATAACAGTTAAGAGTATTCAAAGAATTGAATTAGAAATATTCCTTATCTGTGAATTTAATATATGCAATGGATATTATGATAATTCTACATCTTCAATGAATAATTAAGATAAATTGACACTCTACGAGAATACAGGAAATTATGAGCATAGAACATGTTTAACAGAAGAGACAAGAGATTTAAAATATACTAATTTATAAAAAAAGAAATTTAACTCTATGGACCATCAGCCAGGTCATGCCTCACTATCAGGAAAAGGTAAAAGCGTACGCCGACCCGATTCCGCTTTTCAGTCGATACCAGATAGAAAGTCAGATCGAAACCGCCTTCAACCACACGGTAAAACTGCCCAGTGGCGGCAGCCTTGTGATCGACCCCACCGAGGCCCTGGTCAGTATCGACATCAACTCTGCTCGCGCAACCAAGGGGGCAGACATTGAAGAGACGGCCCTCTCCACAAATCTGGAAGCCGCCGATGAGGTTGCACGCCAGTTGCGTATCCGTGACATCGGCGGGCTCATCGTCATTGATTTCATCGATATGATGAGCCAGAAAAACCAACGTGGTTTTCTACCTATTGCATTTTGGTCCTCTGCTGGCCAAAACTGCTGGTTCGTCCCAAAAAATGGCAGAGAACACCACTCGCTGTGACATGATTTTTTGCTATTTAAAAAGGGTTCTATCCCAACCTCCCTTCATTTGAAGGGAATTTTTTTGAAATATTCATGCAATATATGCTGAAGAGGTGACAGCTCCCCTTTCATCATGGAGATATTTTCAGGTTGAAGATTTTCAGGTTTTCAGGAATTCTCATGATATTAAAAATGAAGATTTAATACAAAAAAAACTATTCATTTTCATACGAAAGTAAAGTGGCATTAAAACTTAAAAAAGACAAGAAATCACGTACGCAGGCCTCGCCGGCTCGTTGATGGCTATCACGGACCCGCTTGCTGGCGCTGAGCGAATGCAATGGACGGCATCGGGCGAGGTCGTCTTGATGACGATCCTGGGTGGTACTGGGACTTTGCTCGGACCGGTTCTTGGCGCAGGTGTGATCAAGTACTTTGAGAACATCTTCTCAGCCTTCAACACAAAGATCCTCGAAGGTTTCTTCTCGTTCCTTCCGGAAACCTTGCAAAGCCTGATGGTTGCAATCACGCATCCATTCGTTGGCGAAGGTTGGCATCTGACACTCGGCGTCTTGTTCATGTTTATCGTGATCTTCCTGCCCGGAGGATTGATGGGCCGAAACACGAATTCCAATAAGATGTTTTATCACCTGCATCAATATCCAAGTTCCACCAAATCCAATTGCTGCGGCAACTCCAACACCTACTGCTTGAATCCACAGTTGATCAGGATTGCCAAATAGTAATCCATCAACACCACCAGGATTAATCATGGTACTTGCAAAGATACCAATTGCAAGGGATCCCACTATACCTGCAACACCGTGAACTGAGCTGACGTCTAGTGCATCATCGATGTGTAATTTCTCTTTGAATAACACTACACCAGAGTAAGAGATTACACCGATTGCAATTCCAATTACAAATGCGTGCTCAGCGCTGACACATCCTGATGCGTAAGATTGTCTTAAAAGCCACTGGTTAAAATAAGAGAGATATATTGTGCGTAGGCTAGGGGTACTGAATCTTAGTACTATGGCCAGGATCGGCCTGATATTAGGACTCAGATGGTGCCTGGTAGCATAAGTAAAACGAAACTAGTAAAACATGTAACTGGTGTAATTCCACTGATAATCGCGTTATTTAATTTATTTTTCGAACTTTCCAAAATACCGATTTTGCGTTTCCATTTTCCGTTTAAAAGCCCTAAGCAAAAACATAAAAATTTCACGACCTTGAAAACCATGAAAAATCATATTCTAGTATGTCAGGGTTACCCTCCTTAAGATTTTTTCTTGAATTTGCAAAAGTGGCAAATACCATAATCGTAGTAGCCCAAACCAAAAACTCCGGCCTCTTTATGAAGTTGAAAAATCCAGCGAGAGACTGACCAAACCCTATCGCAGCCAGAGGCATGGCTAAGAGCAATATGTTTCCTGCATACTGCGGAGATTTATTTCCCACAAAAAAATAGAAAAACAGAAAATAGGCAAGAAGGTTCAGCGACAGGAATAGTGGAACAACTTGCTTCAAACTGAGTGTTACTCCCCTGACCACGCGCAGGTAAAGTGCACAGATTCCAATTATGAAACCCAAGCCCATGCTGAATGAGAGCCACATACCCCCATCCCATTCGGTCGGTGGGTGGCCGGATCGAAAGCGACGACGGTGCGAATTGGGTCTTCAAGCCCAATGAGCCGTGGGCTGGCACTGAGCGTCTAAGATTTGATCACAGTCTCGAAGACGTCGCTGGAAATACGAATCGGGCTTCTTTCGATGCTGGTCCCGGCACAATCGGAAAAGCATCAGAAACCACTACGCTTTCGATATTTTGAGATTGGCCTGCGTCGAACAATCAATTGACCATCCGTCCGCCGGGCCACTGTTTCTCCGAAACAAGGGTCAGCGCCGTTTCCCGGACCAGACCGACAATCTCGTCTCTGGCGGCATCCGGAGGCATGCGCTTTGAAGAGCAGATGAGAGAACGCACCACCTGATGAGGAAGCAGGCCAAGTGGACCAGCGGATCCAACCTGTCCGCCCAAGTACGCCTGTTGGCAAACATGACAGTGCTCCGAGGAGGGAAGAACCAAAGAAGCGAGATGCAAAGAGGGTGCCACGGGATGGGGCTCGGAGAAAGTTCGCGGTCTGCCCGGGAAATGTCCACTCCCCGGCGACTTCCTGCGAACGATCGGGTGATCTTCGACCACGTGACGGTGCCTTCCCACCACATGCGTTCCTCAGGGAGGACCTTGAGATGAAGCCTTCCAAACACCAGGGCGGCGTGATTCACACTTACCAGAAGTATGATCCGCAGCGGTCTGGCCGCTCTTCAAAAAAACCAACGATTTTTTTCTTTATTGTGTCCAATTTACCGTCGATTTTGAATTTGATGCTTGAATTTGTTATCTCTATGTCGACAGAAAAAAATAATAGTCTTTTTTATGTTACTTGTAATCGATAAGAGGCTGATATTGTGGACTAAGATTTTCCGTCATCTTAACAGACATCCTAATTTGCACTTGAGTTAGACAAGCAATTGCATTGTTTTATCTAATTCTCTGACAACATGATAAGCATTCTGTATGTAAAATGACAGCTAGTATCTGCTTCAACAATAAAATTCTTGTAAAATATCAATTCTCATACCAAAGATTGGATTACGAAACTCTAAAAAACGGAATTTTGATGCTAAAATATACATCAAAAGAATCAGATTTTCATGCTAATTCTAAATATATAAGTTTAATCAAATTTAGTCTTTGTCATCAAAAGTTACGAGCCTGAGAAAATTTGCCTTATTTTAGAAAATAGGGGAAAACGCCCCCTAAAGGTCACTGAATCTTAACAAAAATCACACCATCGCATTTGGCGTATCAGAGAACCCTATAGCAAAATTTTGAAGGTCCTATCTACAAAAATGTGGTATTTCGTATTTTTTGCCAGAAGACAAATCACGGGTGCGTGTTTATTTGTTTGTTTTTTTTTTTCCCAGGGGTCATCTTTTTCTTAACTCTACATTTTAAAACAGTAAAAAACTTTAGCGTAAAGAGCGGGGTGTTGATGAGGAAAAGCCCCTTTCAAATACAGAGTAATTTCTGTTCATTTTAAGTTTTAATGTCACTCCTTACTTTCATTTAAAAAGCTTTTTTTTAATTTCTGGACATTTTTTAATTAATGCATGGTTTGATCTTGGCTCTCCGCACATAAATAATTAAAGAGAAATTTGCAAATTAATTTTTTGGGGCTAAATGGCTTTTTCATAGTTTTAATAGGAAGATTTTGAGAAAAAAGAAGCGAGGGAGGAGGCCTAGTTGCCCTCCAATTTTTTGATTACTTAAAAACAAATCGGCTCTTTACCTTCAATACACTGTTTAACATGCCTTGAAAGTTTCAGTTTAATACGCTCAGCCGTTCCTGAGATATTGTTGATGCGCCTTTTGGCAATCAGGAGGCACATAGCGTGTTTTGATTTTGTTTAATATCATCCCCCCTCCCCTACATTTTTCGAAAGTAGTTACGTGTAATTTCAGTTGCAGTTACATGCATTCGCAGTCACAGTTTCAGGTTGTCACAGTCAACTTGAAAATTTTTTAGAGCACGTTATAACCGCAGCATTTGCTCGTGTTTATATAATGGTTGTGTATCCCCTTACTTGCTAGTGCTTTCGTCTTTTTGTATTATTCTGGGTACGTGCCTGACTGGAGGTGTTTACGAGTTTAAGTTTGCTGTGCGTGAATGTAATGAAGACGTCTTTACTGACATTCTTTAGAGTGGGTGACTAGGTTGATGTAAGTGGTAAAGTCCTGTTATGTGAAAAGCCTGCTGTACAAGTTAAATCACTACGGTACTTTGGCTTCAATATTAATTCTAATATTTCGTGGAAGCATCATAGCGACATTATTTCCGCCAAAATTGTACGCGGAGTCGGGTTTCTCAGAAGACTGAAGCATATTCTGCTGAAACGTACTCTTCGCACGATATATTTTGGAATAATCCACCTGTATATATCACATGGATATTTAGTATGATTGTTTATTTAATTTTTGTTCGTTTTGGGTTTCATTTATTCTTTGCTAGTAATTTCTGGTCGTTTTGAGTTTGAATTATTCTAGAAATTTATTTCTGCTGATCTCAAATTTAATATCGCTCTTTACTTTTCTGTGAAGAAACTTCTTTTTCTGAAAAGTTAACAGTTTTTCCGAAGTGTTAAAAAAAAAATAATTTCAGAAAAAATTCGTCAAGGTCATCTGTTACTCGATTAGCCGCAGCTTTATAAAGGCTGACTCCTTTAGTGAGACGTCAAGCAATTGTTAAGATTCCTTTTCACTCTCCGATTACTGGCCTGAAGTTTGCTTTGCACGGACTTCATATCCCAAGTGTCAAAGAATAGTTTCATCGTGGTGATGCGATTCCGAATGCGATAATCGCTGACACCTTCTTTTTGCCAATCCATTTCACTGCGTCGAATAATTTCGTCGAATTCAGCGCGGTTCGCATCGGTGTAGGGGGCCCAAACTGGGGTACCACGGCGATCCGTCTGAGATTTCGCTGTGTCTTCCTCGACTTTGTATTCGGCTTGTTTATAGGTAGCGATCCCGCTCAGAATGGCCCGAACATCTTCCTGGTTAAATCGTCCCAGAAAATCAAGGTTATCGTGACGCTTCTGAATTCCGTTATTGGTGTGCTTGGGCGGCCCCGGATATGGTGTGGTTTTTACCTAAGTTAATTTTTTTGTTTAATTTTGGTATTTATTACATTTTATCTGTTATTTCCCTTATACCATACACCACATCCTTACACCACAGAGACAAAACAAACGTCAGATCATATACTTTAATTTTCAATGTATCACGCCTAAACTATTCTTCTTATGAGCACTACCCCTTAGGATATATTCATTTCCCTTCAATTCGAGCAAACCTAAAAAGGGAGGGGGATACCAAACCAAACATTTACGGAAAATTTTGAATTATACAATGGAGAGTAGAATAAAATTAGTCAAAATCATTGATAGAAATTAGCTGAAGTATGCAATGTAGAAACTTTTAACATTTCACTTTTATTCACATTTTTCTTTGGCTTTTTCTCCGGAAACTAAGTACAGACCCCTAATTATTGTATATTGGGCCTTAATGAAGAAGTTGTGACAAGAGACCTAAACTGCGACTTTATACTCAAACCGTTTTTGAGTATATCCCAGGCAAAGTTTTCTAGATATACAACGTCTTTAACATTTTTAATGAAATAAAACAAAAACAAAAAAACATACACTTCCGCAAGCTCGTCTTTTCGTTCACTTCAAAATGTAGGGGAGGGTATAAAACTTAAATTCTACTTGTTTATACTCATCTAGATGACTTAACCCACCAATATTTTTCTCTGGTAACCTAGACGTTGCCGATTATTGCCCCCTGAAAGCAGCACTAAAAAGATCTTTCAACAACTGGATGAACTGTCACCCATTCCAGAGAATCCAAATTACTAACATAGGTCATTTAGTCGGCAATGCATATCCAGCAGCTATTACCATGCAGAACATCACATCTGATTTCTCGTAGCCCGGTATTTGGCTGTTCAGCACAACTGCATTTAGTGACGAAGATTTCTATGCTGCATCAGTTAGTGATTGACCAGAGCAGCTTTCATCACCAGTAGTGGCAACTGCGAACCCTGACTCTTTCATTTCGACATCTGTAAGTGATACGCTGCAACAGCCTTCAACTAAAGGTACCCTTAGCTTTTAACGCTAGACTGTCGTTTTTGCTTTGCTATAAACTGGAGATTGTCGCACTTTTATTTAGGATTTTAATGTTGGGAATAATTCAGGAATTTCTTTTTGTTTTTACCATATCCAGTAAATAAAGGATTTTGGTTTTTCACTTAGTTGAGATGGGCTACTCTTGTTTTTGAGAGCCATCTTTTGACTTTAAAAATAAATTGACATTTTGCTTGCCTGCAACAGGCTATGTTTTACTTGTAAAGGTTGTTAGTAGTATATAAGAGAATAACATTGCTGCGGTTAAGGTAGGAAATGAGTTTAGTAGCAGGTTTTGTATTGCACCAAGGTTTGTTTTTATGGAAGGGATGGTCGTATAAACTTCGGAAGGGGCTCATTCGATTGCATATCGGAATTTCAAGTGCCCTTTTTACGAGTCAAAAGTTATCAGAGGGCAACTAGTCCCCCTTCCCAAGGTCCAATTTCCCAAATACATCCAATCAAGTTGTAATATTGCTATTTTGTTTAAAACACCTTAAAGATCAGATATAAAACTCCAGGGACAACACAACCCCCAGGGCACGGGCAAGTGTAGTAAGCTATGCCAAAGGGCATATGGGGATTTTATGTAAGGGGTGGTCATATTGACTTCCAGGTGGCTAATTTCATTGAAAATTCCGGTTTTCTTTTTATGTGAGGATCTTGCCCTGCACGGTCTCTGCAGTGCTTTCGATCAGCTTGAGCGTCTTCTGGTCCTTGGCGTCCATCTTCGCGGGCGCACGCGCCACACCCATCTTGGCGGGCGCCTTCTTGGACGCGGCCTTCTTCTTGGTCGCCTTCTTGGCGGTCTTCTTCTTGCGTGCGGCCATGCCTAGAACTTCCGGCTGCGGTGGAGGACGTCCTCGAGGGTCTCCACGGTCTGATCGCGCTTCTTGTCCGTCAGGTCGAGGATCTCCTGCAGCGCGATCCCGATGTGGGGGATGTACTTCTCGATGTGCGAGCGCTTCTCGTACTCCGCCTTGAGGCGCTTGCCCTGTCGATCACCGGCACGCCGTCGAGTTCGGCGGCGACGGCGGTCCAGTCGACATCGGCAGTGGCAAATTTCTCGCGCAGATCGCTCATGCTTCGCATCCTAGTTGGTCTTGCGATGAGACAAGCTCATCGCTCGCGTCGGCCCACTCCCCCACCCAACCGCCCGACAACAGTATGATGCGGGGCGGTTGGGTGGGGGTGCGGGCTGGTGCCGACTTCATCAATGCTCACGATGAGTGAGCATTGAAAAGATGATCCAAGGCGCGATAGTCGGGAAGGCGGCGCTCGATGGCGCGGCCGTCGCGCAGCACCACGCGGTCGGCCTGTGGCCGCGACAGCAACTCATTTTTATGTATTCCGTGTGTTATTTTGTACTTATGTTTCATTCCTGCGCTTTTTCCGTGTTTTTTTCATTTTTTTTCATATTCTGTTTTCTTGTGTTTATTTCTGCATTCCCATAGTTTTGCTAGTAGAAGTAAAATCTTCTCTTTCAAGCCGAAGTAACCACTCCCGTGCTTTAAATAGAGTTTGGGAAAAAACTATAGAAAAATATGTGGAATAAAAAAGGATCTTTAAAAAAATATGTGATTTCAAATATGGGATCGATAACTGGCTGGTGAAATCATTTGCACAATGATACTTCCATAGCACTGCACTGACCTCAATACCTAACTTATGTCCTTGTTGATATCTCCCTCTTCACTTTATGAAGGTTAATAAAATGAGTTGGTATCTAGTTGATCTAGCCATACAACTAAGGGCGTATCTAGATCATTTTTGGGGGTGGTGGGTTCACAAACAAAACTTGGAAAACGCATCCAATTTTTTTTACGTGTACTTACGTTAAATTTTTACGGGTAGGACAAAATTTCGGGGGGTTTCGGACCCAGTACCCCCCCCCCTTCTGGACACGGCCTTGCTTACAACTACTAGCTTTGGACCTTCTTGGGCCAGAAGATGCCTTGTACCTTCACAAGTCATATGATTTCAAAAGCAGCCAAGTAAAGGGTATGTTTCTCCGGAAATCCGGATCTGGTGCTCAGCGACTACGACATGCCCGGTCTCAACGGTGGCCAGCTCGCCCACGTGCTCGGGAAGCGTCTCGGGCCCAAGTCGCCGCCGTTCTTCATCGTGTCGAGTCGCAAGGTCGAGGCCCGCGATCTGCCCGGCGTGATCGCGGCCTACGAGAAGTCGGCGGACCTCGATCCCCTGTTGCGTCGAGTCCAGCGCATGTTGCGACGCCGCGCGTCGCAGACCCCGCTGCCTGGCTCATTCTGACTCAGCGCTTGGGCGCGACGTCGGCGCGCGCGCGGTCGGTACGGACGTTGCGATGGTGAGGTACCAAGGAGGTCCTTGGTGCTCGACTGCAATTTTCGTTTGCCTTTCTTTGGACAAAAATTGAAAGAATTTATTACAATAGGCGAAAACAATTTTTTTTGGTAATTTTGACACTAATGTTTTACGCGTAAGTTTTCTAGGGAGAATTCAACAAAAATGGGAGGAGGGATCTCAACATTTCATGGAAAGAAATTCCGTTACATCCGCAATTTAATGGGTATCATTATTTATGCTAGCATAGGCGAACAAAGTTCAAGTTTATTTGGAAGAGGCAAGGGCGTATCGAGGGATGGGTAGGAGGTTTGAACCCCCCACCCAAAGTTGTTGTCCGGCTCATAAAAACATACAAAAATGCATATAAACAAATTTTATGAGTCTCGAAATCGGCAACACCGATGCTGAGGGCAGACTGGTGCTCGCCGACGCGCTTGCCCTGGCCGATGAAGAAAGTCCGGATCTGATTGTCGACATGGCGACCCTTACCGGCGCCGCGCGCGTCGCGCTGGGTCCTGATCTGCCGCCCTTCTACACCGACGATGACACATTCGCCGCCGAGGTCGAAACACACTGCACAGCGCAAAGCGACCCGGTCTGGCGCATGCCGCTGTGGCCGCGCTATGACGGCTGGCTCGACAGCAAGATCGCCGATATCAATCATATCTCGGAAGGCGGGTTCGCCGGTTCGGTGACCATGTTTTGGGGTAAAAATTTCAAGAAAAACCTATAAGAAGGTGCTACTTGTAACATATACGCAATTTTTGGAAACGCTTGTAACCTCAGGTAACCCAGAAACCTGACATCAAAGTAACAATAAAGAAGGATAGTTCCTCCAGAAAGTTATTCAGGGCCCACTGCAGCAAGTGGTGCAGTATGTGTCAGGAGAACAGACACTTTTTTGATGCTTTGGACACTGGTAAAAAAGAGCTTCACAGTTTAGCCCTGAGAATATGCTTAGTTCTAAAGCATTAGGCACCATCTCATTATGAGAAAGTCTATAAAACTATATGACATGGTTTCAGACAATCCATCACCTTCATTGGAAAACTTTCTTTTGGAAAACCTGAAGGCCAGCCAGAAAAAGTCGCGCAGGTTCACAACCATGTGTTGGCAGTTCGTGATTTGATCGAAGCCGTTGACATGGATCGAGAGCCCCTTTGTGGCGTGTATGCTGGTGCTCTGACGGTGGAAATGATCTGCGCTGTCTTTGAATCGCACCGGCAAGGAGGCAAGCGTGTTTCGTTTCCGCTTGCCGAACGTGGCAATGCACTGGAAAAATTGAACAACAGGCTGATTGAATGATGAAACAACTTACATCTCTGTTCATCGTGATCTTTGCGCCGGGACTGGCTGAGGTCCGAGCGCAGGAGGACAGACCTTGGACGGCAAGCCAGCATTGAAACTATTTTAGTACAATCAAATTTTAGGGCTTATTTTGATTTTATTTACTCCTTTCTGACTCAATATCTGTTCCAAGTTTAGCTTATCGAAAATTTCCTTCTTCTTATGGAATATTTTTAACCTGCTTTTAAGATGGTACATGTTAGTCTCATACGGTAGAATTTTAGTAAAAAAAACACAAAGAAAAAAATGGTAGAGCTTATGTCAAAGCGCTGTTAACACTGCCATACACCTGTTCTGGTGTATGACAATTATAATGAAAGTAGTAAGTAGATATAATTCCGTTCTAAATCTATTAGGAAGGTGGGAATTCCCCTATTCATTTGGGCCCTGACGCTCGGCTTTGCCGCTTCAGTCGCGCTGGCGGTGGTGATGCGCCAGTTCAGCTGGAAGATCTTCGTCGACTCGCTCATGGGCGCCACGCGCATTACCTGCATGGTCATCACCATCCTGGTGGCGGCGTCTTTCATGTCTTCCGCCATCGCCTATCTCCACGTGCCGCAGGAAATCGCGAAACTGATTGCCGCGATGGGCCTTGGACCCATCGGCCTGATTATCCTGATCGGCGTGTTTTATGTGTTGCTCGGCATGTTTCTCGATGGCCTGTCGATCATGGTCATGACGTTGCCGATCACCCTTCCCTTGATCATCGCGGCAGGATGGGATCCGGTGTGGTTTGAAATGGCTAAACTGTCGAGTGGTTTTCCGACAGGCATGTCATACGACGTTCCTTACGATACAACAGTTTTCATTGAAACCTCCATCGAAGAAGTTGCTCACACACTGGCTGAAGCAGCAGTATTGGTCATTTTAGTGGTATTTC
Source organism: Alatinidae sp. Z8VKAUB7J3 (assembly GCA_010016025.2). Taxonomy (NCBI): domain Eukaryota; kingdom Metazoa; phylum Cnidaria; class Cubozoa; order Carybdeida; family Alatinidae; species Alatinidae sp. Z8VKAUB7J3. Next base: position 17,870,076 of record JAAAKM020721499.1, read on the forward strand.
TGTTCCTACAAAGTTGGCGCGCAACTTTAATACCCGCAATTACCGTGCCCATTTCTCTAATTGGTGCAATGGCAGGCATGTACGCGCTCGGCTTCTCTATTAACACGCTGACACTCTTCGGTATGGTACTCGCAATTGGCATTGTCGTAGATGATGCCATTATCGTAGTCGAAAATGTCGAACGCAACATGACTGGCTGGCGGGACTGCGCCCCAAACTGATCACCGATGTCGAGAAACTGCCGGGCGCGCGCATCCTGGAGGGCCAGTTCACCGCCGTACAGCAGGCCATGGGATGCACCAGGGGGCTCGAGGCCGGCGCCGCCTATCTCAAGGAATTCGTCGAGGAGATGAAGGCCTCGGGCTTCGTTGCGGCCTCGATCGAGAAGCACGGCACAACCGGTCGCCTATCCGTCGCCGCGCCGGCCTGAACCCGACCCGCTAACAGGGAGCGCCAACTGGAAGCCCCATCTGGGAGTCACCTTCATGACCGACATCTCCAACCTCGCGACCGTCAAGGTCCTCGTCGCGGACTATAAAGTTCATTATCCCCCTAGATTGACAAATTGGCTTCACACAATAGAAACGAGAGTGTTGCTTTTTTCCAGACCGAAGGCTCTGTGCCGTTACTCTGAATTTGCCTTTGAAAATGATGCTATCAATATAGTCAATAAACTCAATATCCTCGGATTTAAATCTGAACTGATATTTCTTAGAGTCATCACCTCAATCAGATTCAGTCCTACTGCACTAGCATGCTTGGGGTAAGAAATCTAGAAAACTTTCACTCCGAAAGCCTTCTGCAAACCATATCATCCATCTTGCCCCTGTATAAGTCTAGCATGAGAATTAATGCCGGCAATAGCTGCTCGCTACTTCAGATTGGAGATTGATAAACTACAATTTTAGGATACCTCTCAGACACCCTTTATATTATACCACCATATAGCCAGCTGGAGTTCTGCCACAAACAGATCAATCGATGTGCTCCCCAGAAAAACTTAGAATATTCAGACAAAAAAATAATAAATATAACTTTCTTTGCGTTTTACGCAAACCCTGCTGAAAAAGATCCTTAATTGAGCCCATTTTCACTTAAATCTCTCTCACATCTTTAACTTTGTTAACCCGTTTCCCACTTTCTAACGAAGTTTTCTGCACCATTCATTACTTGATTATACTCCACTGGTCTTGCCAATAAAATAATAGCAAGTTGTTTACTCGTAACCCACCAACATCACGTCAAGTTCAAGAAATTGGGTCTAAAGAGTAGGTTATTGTACACCAAGAGGGGACAATGGACTTCATCTATACACTAAATGGATGTTTCTTTGCTGATTCTCAAATTTTAAGAGTTTATTCCATGATGAGCAAGCCCCTAAGCATCACCCAGTTTTGAAGATGTCGAATATAGGAATCAAAAAGTTCGTTCTAGCAAAACAATGCAGCATCCAGTATTCTAATATAGAACGCATGTTCATATTTGCCTGAAAAGCCAAGCATAACCCACCGATGAATCTCTAGTACCCCCTGGAGAGAAAAAATTACTATTTACTTTGTTACGCTGGTCGAGGGCGACGTCGACGCTTGTTTCACCAACCCCGGCACGTCGGAGATGCATTTCTGCGCCGCGCTCGACAAGGTCGACGGCATGCGCTGCATCCTCGGCCTGTTCGAAGGTGTTGTGACCGGGGCGGCCGACGGTTACGGCCGCATGTTGGACAAGCCGGCGGCGACGCTGCTGCACACCGGTCCCGGTCTCGGCAACGGTCTGGCCAACCTGCATAACGCGAAAAAGGCGAACACGCCGATCGTCAACATCGTCGGCGAACACGCGACCTATCATATCGAGCACGACGCGCCTTTGACCGCCGATATCGAGGGCATCGCCTGGCCGGTCTCGACGCTTGCCTTTGTCAGTAAAAATCCTTGCGAACCAAGTCGTCACAAACACTCGTGCCCGAAACATCGCCCCCTCCTTGAGAAACCTCTCCATCCAGCCGGACGTACATCCGTTTCCACAAGAGTTTCGGATTTTTAGCTCCCCGAAAAACTTCCCCTTTTCACGAAAATACATAATATCAAACTTATAGGTTATATTATGTCTTCAAAAATTGCTAGTGTTGAAATTTTCTACTTATTTGAGTGAAAAGAAACAGGCTTCCTAAGTGTCTTTTGATTGAAGGCGTGTTCAGCATTGCCATGCCGGTTTTTGGCCCGACAAACCACCTGCCATCGCCGGTGTGGTTGGACCCTTTGACGACAAAGTCTTTGCCGACCGGGCACTGACAAGACTGCGGGAAATGGGGCTCACACCAATCTGGTTGAACAATCGGGGCTGAACACTTGGGGTTAAACGATCACAATTGAAAAGGTACACAACCGTCCCCACTATGAGTGGTTGCACTGTTAACGCGTGAGTGGCGAGGCTCTAAGCTAGTTTTTCCCTCACCATAAACGCACCTGAGGTCCAGTTTTAAGGGTCCAATCTATGGAAACATTTCACGGCACCACCATTGTCGCCGTCCGCAGAGATAACAAAGTTGCCCTTGGGGGCGACGGCCAGGTATCCATCGGTGATACGGCATGTTTTTAGTGCAATAATAAAGATAATTAATTTATTTGTGTATTTGGTAAAATCAATTTAGTAATAAGTGTCTGATCTCAGTTCTTGAGAGAAACGACTGTAAAGTCTGAAAAATACCAAGTGTCGCCGAACGCTAGATGGCATTGATGTTTTTTGCGACACTAACCCAGTTTCTGCTCACATAAGTTACCGATGCTCTTTGCATTAGATCTTATTTGATTTCAGAAAGACAAAATATGAGTTTAATTTTTTTTTTCTTAATCCCCTTTTTTGCTAATTCACACTAAATAACCAGTAAACAATGGTTGAAAATGTCAAAGTTTTATCTATTTCACCTTTTGAACAAAGGAAGATATGAACCGATTACTTTCGAAGGGATTTTATTTTTTTCGTACAAATGTTGTAAACGAATTCAAATTTTTTTAAAAAATCCAAAAACTAATAAGTGATTTGTTGTTCAAAATTGGTGTTTGTGTAAAAAATATCGTGATTGAAGATAATTTTCAACTTCACTTAAAACACTGATTTTAAAATAAACTTGTTGGTTTTCTTGATCAAGCATTAAAGCGTTAAGAAGCGTTTTTCAATCGATAGCTTTTTTTAAGGGTTTTTCGATGTAAATTGGATCGTTTAATAAATAATCCATTCGATCGCAATCAAATTGTGAAGAAATTAAATTATATAGACGTACATAAAAGTATGACTGATTCCCATAGGTCATTCTTGTCACCCAACATCTAGGGCTATATGAAAAGCAGGTTTCAGTCAGCGACGAATCGGTGTAGTCGGGTTGGCGGGAGAGTTCGTCAATGACAACGTTTTCCACAATTGCACCGAAGCGTATGGCATCAAAAATAACTGGCTCGTTTTCGCGGCTTAGATCAATACATTTTGCGTAGCAGCCGCCTTCGAAATTAAACACGGTACCCTTGCCCCAGCCGTGTTCGTCATCGCCAATCAACAGGCGAGCTGGATCCGCAGAGAGGGTGGTTTTACCCGTACCCGAGAGACCAAAAAATTACAAACAAAGATTTACAAACATATTTATTTATAACAAAGAGAAAACAATACTACATTGCGGGGGAAATTTATAGAGTTATTGCAAATTGAACAAAAGTTAAAAGATCAGCATGGTATTTACAATTTTTTGTAATATACTTGTGTATTTTCTGGAATATAGCGGCAGAATCACATTAATTCCCCAACTGGTTGCATATCTGAAGAAAGATGGAATTCGATATCGGACCTTATTCTTCTTGGTTGCGTATCTGACAATACAGTTCGCAAAAGAATACTACAGAAAAAGAATGCAAAACAGTCTCAATCCAGTTTGCAAAGCAGTATTATAGAAAAAGAATGGATAATGAACAGAATGCCTTTGCCCATAAATGGATCGGGCAAATCCTTTTAAATGATAATCAGTATCAAAATGGAATTACGTTTCTGGAAAAAGCATACGAGCTAAAACCGATCGATTCTCAGCTGCTTTTTAATCTCAGCCGGGCGTATTTCAAAACGTCTCAACCGAAAAAAGCCAACGAGATTTTAAACCGGCTCAAAAAGATTTCCCCAAACTCTCCATTCATTGCCCGATTGGAGGCTTACAACGCCGCTCCCGGCGACGGGCCAGCGAATGTTTCCGGTTATATACAAAAAGCACAGGGCCATTTGAAAAACAAAGAATATGAACCGGCATTGGTTCCTTAATGGGTAAAACTAAACTTACTGAAATTTATATATTTGAAATCAGTGTAATAAGGCAATTCTTTTATCAAATTTCTGTTTTTTACAGTTCAGTTACTATTGAGCCAAATCGCACCTTCCTTACAGTTTGTTACCACAAACCTTTTGATTAAAAAATAATTCACCATTATTTAAAATGATTTGAATTAGAATAATTACGCCATTTTGGTATAAAATTTGACTGTACAGTAAACTGAAGTATTTGGTTTCTTGATTTAAATCATCCTCCTCCATTCTTGTCAATTCATTTAGCTTTTTCTTTCTGTTTTCTACTTTTTGAGAAATTATCTTTTCAGGATCGTTCGAAGCTAAACTTTTTAGAAATAAAATACCTATCTAAGAATCATTGAAAATCTGAGCAAAATCTCTCAAAAGTTTGGGCAAAAATACAGGAAATCATGATTTTGAAACAAAGAGGCTCTGATTTTTTCTCTTTTTCGAAAACTTTGATTTTGACTTTTTATCATTTTTGAACGTTTACAAACAGTCAACATGGCCACATGCCTTGGATAATGTCACTTCCTAGGAAGTGTTGAATGATCAGTAAGACTTATTAGAATGATATACCAAAAGTTTCTTTCTGAAATTTATCTGTGAGTTTCTTATGAATTTAGGGATTTTATTTTTATTCATTTTGTTCGTGATGCCGTTTTCCTCTTTCAGACGGGCCACGTGATCGCCCACCTGCGCCCGTACCTTGGCGGCAAAAGCCTTGCCGTCAATCAATGTCGCTGTCATTTGCTTCCCCTCTTTACACATCTGTCCGGGCATAGCTGTCCCGGTAATGATCTTTTTGCATCCGTGTCGCCAGCACGGCGTTTTTCATCAAGGTGGCCACAGTCACCGGCCCTACGCCGCCGGGCACCGGGGTGATCCAACCGGCCACTTCGGCGCAGCTGTCAAAATCCGCGTCGCCAACGGTTTTGCCCTCCACCCGGTTTATGCCGATATCGATCAGCGCCGCGCCGGGTTTCAACATGTCACAGTAAAATTCATCAGGTCCCGAAAACCTCAAAGCAAAGATTTAGATTTAAAATATAAAACTTCGGATATTAGTCACTGAGTGTACAGTTACTGCTAATTTGTTCACAAAAAAGAAAGACTTGGATCTCTTAAATCCTATGTATTCTTGTTTAATAGTTGTTTTAAAAAAAAAATTCTTTTTCACTGATTTTATACAAATAAAATACAATCACAAACAAAATATGATAAAAATAATGATAATAGCAATAATAACTACCATTTAAATGATTACTGCAATAAACAATTATTATAGTAAAATATACTATTAACAAACATTGATAATAATAACACCATCAAATCAAGGCTTCCTGCGGCCAGTTAAAGAAAAACCAGTGTCCTGCGTACGCTGTGAACAGCACAAATGCCACAACAAAAGGAAACACGCGGGTCAAAAGCCGCTGCGTACGGTCCTGCGTTGACCAGGTGAAGGGCGGTAAAACCTGCAGACCCATCATGGTGAAAAAGAGCACGTTGACCGGCATCCACATCAGAACGATGGATATTTTTTCCAACCACAATGGAGCGGTAAGCGGGAACAAGGCAGTTAACACTGCAAGCGTGTACAGAACGGGCTTTAAAGCGGCAAAGCGGTGCGGGCTTTCCAGCCGTTGCGCAATCATGATGTAGCCGTAAGTTGTCTGACGCGGCGCCGTCCCGCTTGGCGTCCGCTTCCTCGCGCTCACGGATCAGCTCGGCGAGGTGGATCACGTCGTCCTCGGCCTGGAGCTTCGCGAGCTGCTCGCTGATCTCCTGGAAGTCCTCGCTCGCGGCGATCCGCGCGGCGGAGCGCAGCCGGAGCTCCTCGACGAGCGCGTCGTCGATCGTACCGACCCGCGCCGGGCTCGAGGAGGGCCGGTTGGTGAAGCGCGAGACGCGGCTCGTCGTCTCGAGGAAGGGTGCGATCGACTGGCCGCCGAGGGAGTAGGGCGTGTAGCGCTCGCCGAGGTCGTCGGTCGCGAAGAGCGAAGGCAGGACGATGTCCTGTAAAATTGGTTATCTTTGTCTATCTAGTCTAGACCAGTGTTTCTCAACCCTAGGAGTTGTTACCCCTAAGAGAGGTGATTAGTGAGGTCACCAAGGTGGCTCTTGGTGATTCCATCACCAAGGGTTGGATTTTACTGCATAAAATTATGGACTCTCGCACAACAGAACCTTTCATTTATTAATTAATATTTTTTCATCAAATGTACGTTACATATAAGTGAGTGAATAAGCATGAATAAATCGATATCTAATGAGATAAACAGGCTGTACTTATGAAAAAAAATATTATGATCACATCATTATTTATCGTTGGCGCCATTCCACGGAAATTTAGGGGGGGTGTGAATTTAAAGCGCATTGAAGGTTTCTTGGGTCGCAGTGACAACATGGTCAAGATAAAGGGGATCAATGTTTTCCCCCAGGCAGTTGGTCCAGTGTTAGACGACGTACCTGCCTTTGCAGGTGAATACCTGTGCAAGGTGAAACCAAGCGGAGAGTTTGCCGTCATTGCTGAAGTTACAGATAACTCAAGTGATGTTGGAACCGCGTTGCAACAATCCTTAAAGCGTAAACTTGGGATTGAAGTAGAGGTCACGATGGTCGGTGTCGGCGCAACAGCTGCGCTGACGGAAATTGATCGTCGGCAAAAGCCAATACGCCTCATCGATGAGCGAAAACGTATCGTGATCAAAATTCCATCTTGAGAGTTTTTACAACCATAGACACATGCCTCTTTTTTTTTACTTACAGTTCATTATCACCACGAACTGTTTGATTACTACTACTACTACTACTAATAACTCAAAAAGCCGGCGCCAAGCCGGCTTTTGACGGAGCTCGTGCTTAAAAAGACGATAGAGAAAACAATGTGCAAGTAGGTTCTAGTGCAAGATACAGCTGTAGGCTTTTTGAAAAATATTATTAATTAAATAATTATTTCATTTAAATTATAAATATTTTTTTGAAAATAATATTTTATAAATAATGAATTCATTTAAATTATTAAATATTTATTTAGATTCCTCTTCAATAATCACTGTATTTTTGGTTTGCATTTCTACAGCGCTGTCGACAATTAAATAGAGCCTTAGATGAATGACCTCCCCCAAATGAAGATTTTAATATATGCCATAACTAACTGTTTATGTTTTACCAACACTGTTTATCTTTAGGAAAGAATGTACCACAAAGTGGCATTACTGTTTCGGAAATTGAAAACCTCAATACATAGGAGTGGAATTATTTAAAGTGAATTTGCCATCTCAGAGTTTTCAATTAATACTTTATTGGTCCTCTCTTATCCAAAATTCTTGTTTTGCATTAAAAAATGGCAAAGAACACCAAAACGAAAAATTAGCGTCTAGCTTGAAATTATCCGTATTATAAAATAAAATAAGCAAAAATATAATTGGCGCACTATAGGCAGAAAAACTGGATTACTGAAGTCTAGATAACTTTATTAGTTCTTGAATTCAAATAATCCTATGGGGCACTTCCATAGTTTAAAGGCTATGTTTCTAGCCACTTAGACCGGTGATTTGCCTCATAAGTCAGCTGGTAATTTTGTGTACTGCTTACTGACTTTTTGTTTAAGAGAATGAAGCCTCTTCTTGTTTTTGCTTAGTTTTCTAGCTAGTTTAAATTTTATGCTAAAAGCTATTTATATCCTGGCCGAAAAAAAACTCTTGAAAGCCTTATAAATAGTTATCTTCCATCCCTTTTGGCTGTTATATAAGGGAACCAGAGCTTCAAATTTTACCCATATGAATCTGTTCTAAAGGTAAACAGCTATCCTTCCATAAAACCTTAAATTCCCCCGGGTATTACCTACAACCCTCGCCCCAAGGCTCTAGACGTTTGTATCCCACCCAAAAACCTTGTATTACGACCTTTGCAGTATTTTCAATCAACAATTTTATTGGAAGTATTTTGGGAAAACAATATGTGTGAGGAGATAACTGCCTTCTGATTAACTTGACTCTGAAAATGGCACTATAAAATCTGATTATCAATCCAAAGATTCCTTTCTGAAGTAGCTGCCCTCCTGACCGAACTCCGTGCACTTCCCGAGATGGAATCTGTCAACGTTACCATCGGCGAAGGCGCATACACCACCTATACCGGCGCAACCCTGGCCTGCCCGAAGTTTTTCCCAGCCTGGAAGCTCCACGCCGATCATGCGTTTGTACAACAAGCGCTCGGCGGCCTACGCCACGCTGGCCTCGACCCTGCTATGCGGGCCTATCGGTTCAACACCAACGCCACCTACACCGCCGGCCTGCTCGGCATCCCGACCGTCGGCTTCGGCCCCTCGCCCGAAGAGCGCGCCCACATGATCGATGAGTACATCATGCTCGACGACCTTGAAGCCGTGGCCCGGGGGTGATCGCGCTCCGTTTCGTGGAAGAGCAAATGCACGAGTCGCCATCCTGTTCGCTGTAGACGGGTGGCTTGTTCTCCAGGCTCAAAATTAGCATGGGATTGTCGTCGCCCGCTCTATCACCGCCGCTACCATACACTTGGGGCTTCCGGTCCGAAGTTTCTTTCATGACATCCGTTCGTAGCTGCAGCACCTTTTTGAAACCGGCAGTGGCTTGGATGAATTCTTCCTTCAGCTGCCCTACGAGATTCGACGCCTCCTGCCCGGCTTGACTGTTCTTGCCCAATTGTCGTTTCTGCTGCGCAATGACCGCCCCCGCTTTCATCTAATCTGCCATTTCAATTTTGTTTCGTCCAGATCATGCCGCGGGCCGGTGGCGACGAATTGTCCAGATTGTTCATCGACGGGCATCCCGAGGGGACGGTTGTTACGGACAAGAAGGGGCGGGTGGTCTATGCCAACCGGACCTACGCATCCCTGACGGGAGCGGCGGGCCCAAATGACATCTTGTCGATAGAAGCGATTTTTTCGCGCGATAATCAGGCCGCGGAGGCGGTCTACAGGCTGACCAACCAGATACGGGAAGGCAAGGAGGGGCAGGAGGAATTCCGGCTGCTCAACGGCCTGGGCGACAAAGCCGAAACCCCGGTCGGACCGCGCTGGTACCGGTTGCGCGCCCGGTTGCTTATCATTGTCACTGCACCGATTGTCACAAGGCGACGGGGAGCGCTTTCCACACCGGACTTCTGGTCGCCCGCGACGCGGTGACGTTCGAGGGCGCGGCGCCGAGAACCTGGGATCGCCCGACCGACAGCGGCAACACGGTGACCGAGGCGTTCTGTGAGACCTGTGGCTCGCCGATTTATGTTTGCTCGACCGCGCGGCCGACGCATATGTCCTTGAAGGCCGGTTCATTGGATGACCCCAGGGCGATCGAGGCGAGTACACAGATCTGGACACGCAGCGCCGTGGGCTGGCAAGACACGTCGCGGGCGACCGAGAAGCACGAGGCCGGGGTTCCGCCGTCTTACCATTGCTACAAACATAGTATGATGAGCAGTCATATGGGTTTTGAAAAATTCCGTCTGCAGATGGACATTCAAAGGTTGGAGTTGGGGGCTTAGTGGTAACAGTTATTGGGGCCTGCGTTGATCCATCGGGCAGTGTGCGATTCGCGCAATCTACCAGTTCTGGGTAGTTGCAGCCTGCCCATTTTAGATCGAAAAAGTAGTCGTATTTACATTGATAAAGTGAAGCTTTCAAATCGATGCATTGAACGTATTTGTCACAAGTAACCCACGGGAATGATCCACCTGCATCTGGACATTGGTATTCCGGTAAGGAGCCAATCAATTCATCTTCAGGACCCTTGCCGGTCAAGGTCTCGAGCAGCGGCTCGGTGAAATGGAGTCCCGCCGTAGGCGCGGCCACGGAACCTTGATGGGTCGCGTACACCGTTTGATAAGTGTCTCGATCGCTCGGCACGGACTCTCCATGGCGGATGTAGTGTGGCAGCGGCACGCGGCCGACCGCTTCGAGAAATGCGAAAGCACCTTGTTCCGTTTCGGCGCGGGCCGCCCACACGCCGTCTTCCAACTTGGTGAGCAAATGCAAACGTCCGGCCGCCCTCCCTTGGCGATCCACGAGTCCAATGGACTCACCAGGCATGAGCTTCCCTCGTGTCTTGCAAAGCAGTTTCCACAGACCATGATCAGGCTCTGTCGACATTAAATGCGGCCACCGAATCCGGAGTTACATTTATTGATACCGCCGACATCTACGGCTTGGGCCGAAGTGAAGAACTGATTGGAAAGTTTCTGTCTTCGCGGTCCGATCGGGATCAATTTACAGTAGTTACGAAATTTGGACGCCACCCAGAGCCCGGATGGCCAGACAACTTCCGGCCTGAGTCGATCATAGCGCAAGCTGAAGCTTCACTGGGTCGCCTTGGCGTAGAAGCGTTGGACCTGACTCAAACTCACTGCGTCCCGGATGAGTACCTCGATGACGGGACCGTCTGGCAAGTCTTAAGAGAACTGAAATCACAGGGCTGCTGCCCTGGCGCACGGTGATCGACAATGTGCGCCTGCCGCTGGAAGTCGGCGGCGGCAGTCCCGACCACGAAGACCCGGAGGCGCTGCTGGCCATGGTCGGGCTTTCCGGCCGCGAGCTGGCCTATCCGGACGAGCTGTCCGGCGGCATGCGCCAGCGGGTGGCGATTGCCCGGGCGCTGGTGGTGCGCCCGCGCATCCTGCTGATGGACGAGCCGTTCGGCGCGCTCGACGAGATCACCCGCGACAAGCTGAACGAGGAACTGCTGCGGATCTGGCAGGAGACCGGGACCACCATCGTGTTCGTGACCCACTCCATCCCGGAGGCGGCGTTTCTCGGTCTCCCAGGGACACATAGGTGTCTGCCATAAAGCCCGCTTCAATGGCTGCTTCTGTCATGATTGCACCGCCTGCCAAATAACGACGCTTCTCGGGATATAGGTGCAATACTGAACCCTCTGCCGCCGTACTTTGTAGATCGATGATCTCAAAATGACCACGCTGGGCAACGTAGTTTGGCCCTTGCACTTCACTCACCCCATGAAAGGTAACCTGTAAATCCTGCATGACATAAGTTTCATCCGGCGCCATGCGCACGTCTTCTTCAGTGGACTGGGTGGCGGTAATACCAACACCAATCAAACTCATCGCAAAACCGACATGCGCCAGCGTCATTCCAACATAGCGCCATTTTAAACGCTTCCGGCGACGCTGGCGGCGGAACCATCCTGATCGGCGGCGACTTTCAGGGCAAAAACGAAGACATACGAAACGCTTATCAAACCTATGTCGGAACCAACGTAACGATCAACGCCGACGCTATCAACACCGGCAACGGCGGCAAGGTCATCGTCTGGGCCGACGACGTCACGCGATATTTCGGAACGATCAACGCGCGCGGTGGGGCCACCTCTGGCGATGGCGGTTTCGTGGAAGTATCCGGAAAGGAAAATTTAGCGTTTAGCGGCGACGTTCAATATGGGGCGACCAACGGTCAAGGCGGAACGCTACTTCTTGACCCTTAAGGCTACTACTACAAGGACTAGAATCAAGGACTTGAATAAAACAGAATATCAATCTAGCTCATTTACGTATTTTTACTCCCAAACACCTTTTTTTTAAATGCGCGTTTTGTTTTTAATAATGAAGATATTGTTAACAGTAGACCCCATCCAGTGACATGACATATCCCCATCGCCTAAAATTAGATTAATAATCAAATCAAATAAAACATATTCTTTACACAATGCCCCCAAAAGGCTATCCAGATGCCCCCACCCTTCGAAAAAGAAACAAGCGGTACCACTCACTGAAATGTATCTAGTTTGAGAGACTGATTTCAACAAAAATTATTGGTCGTAAGGCTCCAAAACTTTTAGTTGCTCCAACGTCTAGCATTAAAATTTAGTTTTTAACGTTGGTGAAGAAAAATAGTATTTTTTCAACTCACCTTTCCCGTGTAAACATAAACAAGAACATTTTGAAAAATCTCTGGTGTGTAGTTTGGTAGTTTAATCTTTGGCAATGATGTCTGAATTGCAACTGATGGGAAAGAAACAATTGCACTGGATATTCGACAAACATCTCCACGTTTCAAATTTTGAAAACTCTTGCACCTGAAACAAAAAAAAGTTAAAAAAAAGGACCTATATTATTAAATATTACCAACTTTCCAAAATTGAGATACACTCAAAACATAATGTCCCAAAGTTGTCCTCACGAGAAAGAAGCTCGTCACGCACACTTAGAAGCGAAGAAGAAAAGAAGATTGAAAAAAGTTCAAAGAGTGTCAGAGAAGATAGTCCCCCAAAAGCAAGCAGTCGGGCTAAACAGGATGATGATATGGATATGGACACTTCTACTACTCCTTGAGGATTTCTCATTCATTTTAAAATTGAATATGTATTCTACTTTTTTCAATATAGTTACTCGCCATCATTCTTTCTCTCATGTTCTTTAAGGGAAAAATTAAAACCTCCGGAATCTTTCTTGATAATTACATTACATGTAAAATTTGGGAGTTTAAAGTTAGGGCAAATGGATATTTGATTTTGCCTACTACTTCGACTGGATCTAGTTTTGTTTCAGCAGTCAAAATACCTGACATGCTTGTAATTGTGATTATGGGATCCGAGTCTCCAAATTCCTCTAAAAATCCCCTTAACTCCTCTTCTGTTTCTGGTTCTAGATGTCTGGCACACGTAATTATCAGATTCATGTCTCCAAAATCTCCTCTTTGCTTAAAGAACCCTCTCTGAGAATTGTGATATTTCCATTTTCTATTTGAATAATTGTTGATTCTCCTTTGCTTGTAATTGTTCCTCCGTCAACAAATACGTTATAGTTTTCTACACTTTTGATGCATTTTTGAGGATCAAAAAATGATTGCAACCCAGCATTTTAAATGGGAGCAGACTACCAGAACAATAACTTGTTTTGGATAAATAAAAATTAATCATGTTAAACTAATCCTTTTAATGTTTATGGTAGCTCTCTAGTTATCCAACTGGTAAGTATACCGAGCCTTGTCTAGCATGTAGATCCTAACTGTGTGCAAGAATAGTCCCTTGTGGAACTCAGGTTGTGACTAACTTGTTCATTGTGTTGAACCTCGTGTTAATGTGTGCATTCTATTCATCATTTGGCCCAGTTTCTGATACATGTCAAGTAACAATTACAAATATATAAGTCCAAGTAATGAATATTGAATATAAGCTACATAAGTATGTGGCTGCACCGGCCTGTCCGCTGATCGCCGCGGTCGCAAGTGACGTCGATTGGCCGGCGATGCGGTAAGCAACAATGAAGCTGGCATAATCGTCGTTGCCGAGCGCTTCGGAAAGTTGTTCGTACAGCGCTTCGAGGTCGTCTTGGTTGACGTTGACGCGAAGCAAACCATCACGAGTTTTGTTGGCTTCGGCGCCATGAACGGTCAAATAAGATGACCACCCCAATGCACCTGGCGTGTCGATGCTGGCACCGGATCGCTGTTGTTCGTCAGCATCAATCACGCCGTTTCGATTGGTATCGGCACCAAAAAGCAAACTCGCCGTTACACCTTTGACCAGAGGATTAATAAAGAAAAAGACCAATTAACAAAGCATTAACAATGCAAAAGTGGTTGATAGAATATATGACCTTTGTGTAAGAACAAACTGTGGATTTCTCTAAGAGTTATGATACGATTGGTCTTAGAATTCCTTACTGACCTTCAAGAAAGTAAGCATGGTTGTACCGACAAAAAAGTCACCAACACCATCTAGCATTTACATTTTCTTGGCATTTTTTCAAGGTTCGTAATTGTGTTGATTTTTTTTCAGACACTGAGATCAGTCACTTATAACTAGACTAATAGAGCTTGTGTAGTAATGTTTTTTTTTTTATTATTTAAGAATTAACGACGCTTCTTTTTGACTCTTAAGTGGGCACTAGAACTTTTAATTTTCAATCAAATTAGCTCCTTTAAAATATCAAGGATATTACTAGCTATGATAAAGCATTACTGCCTAAGTCCTTATATTCCCTGTATTGCTCATATGCCCTTTTAATACCTGCATGCATATATGCGGTATATTGTTGAGATGTCTTATTGGTAACCAGCAAATACAAAGAACAAATTGCATTCAAAACGGTGCGTTTTAATTTAATTTTAAAGCAACATCTAGTTTATAAGTATAATTGGCAAATTACATAACTGTGGGGGGTTGAGCAACCTAATAACCCTAGAGATATAGTAACTAGACCGTTGAGACTACAATTTTTCTCTTTAGAGATGCTTTCCACTTATGATCAAAATGAAGAAACGCCAATATTTTATCAATCAGTTCCAATTCCGTTAGGATCATCTGCTGGAAGAATACAGAATGGATCTTTGCGAAAGGTCAGTTTTCAAATTTTAATAAGCATGAAACAAACTTTTCATAAAGATGGGAAAGGATTAGCAAAATTAAAATTCTGAAAATGATGATAGTGTATATTAGCAAATAAGTCGGTATAACTATATGATTTTAGTAGTAATAAACTCAACTATCAGTGAAACTTAACAGCAATGCTGATTTGTACTTCCTTAAAATTTGCAAATCTGATATCTTTTCCGCGTTTTTGTCATCTCATCCCTCCACCCCAAGAAGAACTGAACTTGCCAAGCGGCACGCGCGCTTCTTTGGTGCTCCGGGTGTCGGTAAAAGGGAACGGGAGCGCTTCCTCAAGGGAATTGACGGTCTGGCATTCGGTGATTCTGCGGAAGAAGGATTTGTCCGGGATCGGCGATTTTCTCATTCCGGTCTCGGCATAACATTTGAGGCGCCGCAGGGTTTCAGGATCGAAAACCAGTCCAAGGCGGTGGTTATTTCCAGCAAAAGTGATATTGCCGTACGTTTTGATGCGACCATCATAGACCGTACCACCAGCCTGAAAAAATATATCAACAGCGCCTTTTCACCGGTTGTGATGGCTATGGTGATGTATGGCTTGGTTGAAATGGGGTTGTTTGAACCTGTTATTTTAGAATTCAACTCTGCTTTATTTTGGTTAGCCCTGCTTTCTGCCATCATCCCTTTGCTTTTTACAGGTAAGTTGAAACGCGCGAACCGGGATTATGAACAATCTGTTCTCTCCCTGTCTGATGACCAGGCTTCAAAACTAATGCAATATTATCAACTATTGGTCATCGGTTTGGCGCTGGCCGAATTACCTTCGATCCTGGGTTTGGTTTACTTTCTGTTATCCGGAGATGGGATCAGGTTGGTAATATTGGTTGTAATCTCTTTCTTTGTTGCCGTATTGGAGCATTTGACCGGACCATCTGCGGGTAAAACCACCTGGATCGGTCAGGCTCCGGTTGACATTACTCTGGACAAAGACCTGCTCGTTCACATATTCCGACCTCGTCCGGGAAGAAAACCGGACAAGCAGATGGCGCAGATTGTTTTTGCCGATGATTCATTTCACATCAATGCGGCAAAGGGAAAATCCGTTTGGGTGAATGGCAAGCGCATCCAATCCAGACAGCTCAAATCACACGACATGATCGAATTCGGAAACGAGGGCCCCATTTCCCGTTTCCTGATATTTGAAGAAGGCAAACATTTACATCAGCCACTGGCAGCTATTTGGACAGGCGCTTCATAGGCGACGACCGGCGCCGCGCCGGACAGGGAAAAGGCCTCGCCGCCGGCGCGCGCGACATCCGCCGGAATGACGGCGAGCGCGAGTATCGATGCGGCGGCGCGTGCGATCACGTCTGGACCTCCCGGAGGTTTCGTTAACCGGACGAAGGCCCGGCGCAGGCTCTGAGTATGTTTCGTTTCGGGCGTTTTATCAAGGGCGCATTCCAAAATTAACCCAAACACAGATGTGATCGTTAGGATAATAGAGCGTCGAGTCAAGGGTATATGCGTATAATATACACCATTACGGGACTCATCAATCAAATACGGTTGTTAATGTGCCATTTTAACCTTAATAGGGCTACACCTGTGTCCAAAGATTTTCCCCTCTTTTCATTAAAATTTCTGAAGGAATTACAGAAACTAAAGTAACACTTATTTGGTTGTAGACACCTAGCTAAAAGCTTTATTGGCATAATGTCACCCCAAGTATGATTCCCATGGAAAATACGTAAAAACTTCTTAGAGAAGGATCTTGGGTAGTTATATCAAAATGCTTCTTATAGAGCTAGCCCTCACATAACGAAATGTTATTATCTTTGGAATTAGAGCAAAATTTTAACGTATCTTACTATTATTCTCCTCTCTTCCCGAGCTCTCTATTCTAGCAAGCAGGTTTATTCTTTACGTATTAAATTAATTTTAATTTTTATATTTCATTTGTATTTTATAACTTTAATTCTATTGAATTTTAATTTAATTTACACTTTTAATTTAATTAGCGCAAGTGGTCCTTGTGAAGCATGTAGTTTTGCACAATAACACTAAATTTCACCTTTTTTTACATTTTCGCTAATTTTGACCATTTCTCACACTAATTAAATTAAAATACTAATTTTCACCATTTCTCACATTTGGGAATCTGAATTGAATATGTAACCAATTGGCATAAGATTACTCTATGGTGGTGTGAGGTTGTGAGGTGGACAGTTTCAGACACGTAATTGACTATGTCTAATTATGGCTTTTAGACACTGTTCATTCTATCATTGACATTTCCCGATTATATCTAAACTGTTATATCAAAAATTATCTCATTCATAAAATAAGCTAAAGAAGTAGACGTCCGTCTAGTCCGCGTCCGGCTTAGTACTCAACAACCAAAATGGAAATATGATCCTATGTTCTGGCTAAACACATGGGCTAGTCGTCATCGATCGGCCCACTGTATTGTATAACATTATAAGAGATTTAAACTATTATCTATATTAACCTTAATTATAATCGTCACCTTCGTTCTGTCTCTTTCTTAGGTGAAACTTTCTCTAAAAGCAAGCGTGTGGAAAAAAATATTCAACTTGGTAAAGTTTTGTTATGGAAAAATACATAAATTCTTTGATCAAAAAGAAATTAAAATCAATAACCATATCAAACTGAAAACGAACTGAAATTACTACAAATAAGAGTAAGGAGAGATGAGAGAGATAAGATTTGTTTCAAAAAAGTGGCCATCTCAAGCCCGAAAGGGCTGAATTCGCACTTCAGTGTCAGTACAGAGTTATAAAATAACAATCAATAAAAAGTCAAACGATAAAAACTCGTAAAGTTAGAACAGGGAAAATAAAATTAAACAAAAGTCTATCTAGCAAGCATTACAAAGTTTACAATTGCAAAATAAACACTAAAAGTCCAAGATAAAAGTAGAGTGAGATAAGATTTTAGATTGGAAGTAAAAACAAATTAAAAAAGAAGGAGAAAAGAGCAATAATATAAAAAAATAAGACTATCCAAAGCAATGGGTGCATATGTGCATAAGAAAAAAGTTTTTAGGCAAGAACAGTATCTTTTCAGTATGATTTCTAACATTTTGGAGAAGTCTTATTGGTTAAAATCTTGAGTGTTTATATCCATTGACACAATAATAATGAGAAGTTGTTAAATAAATGATGTTGAATTATTATAGTGGCAAAAGAAATGAACAAGTTTTAGATATAAGCGATTTTATATTAGAGAAATCAGTAATTCAAACTTCAAAGCTGATTGCAATGTGATCTGGCCGAAAAGGACGGTTTTTGGCAACATGGCATCCTTCAACCACAAAAAGTGTGTTAGCGATTTTAAACTTTTTAGTAACTCAAAACATACTGGTTAAAACATATTTCAACCTTTCCAAATTATCACGATAAAACAATTTAGTATTCACAGTAAAACTCAATTTTCGTGTACTGCAACATTTGCAATCAAAATAGGATCTTTCATAGAATGTAGTAGTAAACCAAAGAAGACAAACGGTTACACCACTCAAGAATAGCGACTAATAAAAGCAATACTAATGTTTTCCCACTTTGCCTAAAATTCATAAAAAAAAAAACAAATGAAGAAAGAAGTTCTCTGGATCTCCAGCCAGTCGTCGCCGTGACCGATGGTCAGCTCCCCGCCCTTGCGGCTGCAACCGATATCGACCTCCGCCGAGGGTTCGGTGAAGGGGAAGTAGCTGGGCCGGAACTGCAAGGGGATGTCGTCGATCTCGAAATAGGCGCTGCAGAAGTCCTGCAGGCAGCCCTTGAGATGGCCGAAGTGCGTCTTCTTGTCGATGACCAGCCCCTCGACCTGATGGAACATCGGCGTGTGGGTGATGTCGCTGTCAGAGCGATAGGTCCGGCCCGGCGCGATGATGCGGATCGGCATCTGGCCGGATTCCATGGTCCGGATCTGCACCGGCGAGGTGTGCGTGGGCACCGGCCGGCTGACGCCCGACCAATATTCCGTTCTGGAAACTTTTGCCGCGCAAGCGAACATCGCGATCCAGAACACGCATCTCGTCAATGAAATGCGTGAAGCCAACGAGTCCCTCGAGACGGTCTCGCGTCAACTGGCCAAGTACATTCCGCCGCAACTCTACCAATCGATCATGGCGGGGGAAAAGCGGGCGGCGATCGAATCTCGCCGCAAGAAACTGACGATCTTCTTCTCCGACATCGTGAATTTTGCAGAAATCACGGATCAGCTCGAAGCGGAAGAACTCACCGCGTTGCTCAACGAATATCTTTCCGAAATGTCGCGCATTGCTCAATCGTGGTAAAGAATTTTGTTTGAACACATTTATGTTCAGTGTAATTCTAAACATTTATGCAAAGAGGGTTATTTTGACAGTTGGATTGTAAGTTTTAATTTTGTTCTCTTTTGTCATTCTGTTTAATTTTTAAAGGTCTGGAAATATAAGGGAGTTAGAATTAAAATCATTCTAAAATGCACATGTTATTTTTTATATGACCATTATAAAATTAGAGCATTGTACCTATATAGAGAAAAAAAGGGCGGGGGTGATCTCATGTACCTTTGGGTACTAAATTTTAAATGTGGGAAATACTTTCTAGGAGGAATTGTCAGGGAGGGGGTGGATACTTCAGACTTACTGAGGACAACCAACCCTACTCTCACGCACCTTTCTTCCCTTAGTTCATCCGGTCAAAATTTAAAGATAGCCATTTCGTTCAGAATAGATGAAAGGTACAATTACAATACCTATGGGGATGTCAACCCCCGTAGCCCTTGGGACAAGGACTGCAACTCAGCAATTCACCCACTATTCATATATAATATTTGTAACCGGGAAGGAGGGATATTTTAGATGTTTGGGCCCAAAAAAGCAAAGGATGTTCAAGTGAAGCTGTCAAAGGGTGTTTGCTGAAAAAAATCAAAAGAAAATATGTTCATGCAAACGTTGAAAAGCGCTTATGTCAGGAACCGCCTTGGGTGACAGTTTCTTGTTCCTATACACAGCAAAAATTAAAGCATGTCCATACAGACCAGGTACCTGCATAGGCAGGTTGTAGCTGCCTAATTTCGTTCCTTTACAAACAGAAAATGTGGTTGGAAACATTTTGAACGTAGTCTGCTCAAGAGTCATTTCTACAGGAAAATGAGGAGTTCAAGAACTGGTAAAACGGTCTATCCGACTGCGAAACGGTATAGTTTTCACAATATAATGTATATTTGAAATCCAAATGGCATCCGCCCTGCAGAAGGTAATAATAAGAAATAGAAAACAAGGTTCACGAGAATAAACAAAAAATAAAAAAAAAAATAAGAAAACATTATACTAGCTCTTAGTGGGAAACTTAATCGTACTTTATTGAAAAATAACATTGTACCTTTCTTCAAATTGATCAGGCCATTCACAAATTTTCAAAATCTTGGGAAAGATAACACTGAGAGCATTTCTGCAAACGAAGTATATAACGTTGCCTGCTCGTGTGGTAAATTTTGCAAAAAATTGTTGGTAGGTTGAACCCACCAACAGTTTGCGAAAAAATTTTATTGAGCACTAAAATTCGACACATAATAATCACAAATTTATAAAGCTTCCCAAAACAAAACTTATTTTTATCGTCCCAATAATTTTTTGCAATTTAAGGACGCTAGGATCATTTCCAATGGGGGAGTTTGGCACATTAGGAAGGGAGTGGGTGCGTTGTCAGAGTAGCAAATGCTATATTTTGGAAGATGAACTTTCCAAGAACAGTTGGATATGCAAATGGATAGCTTAGAACTTTATAACATAGAAGATGGATAAAATCATTTTAAGAAATTAGTTTGTAAAGATATCATTTAGAGGAAAGTTTGAAAAACAACTAAGAATATTAGTGAAATGTGTTAAGCTTGGTGAAAAGAAGAATGACTTTGTGTTGGGACTTTCCAAGGAATAGATTTTATAAAAATATGAGGGAATCAGGATGCATTAACATGTGAAATAACAAGTTGTAAAATGGAGGCTATTTTCGAGACCGAGGTGCGTGCCGCAAAGCCAATCGTTAAACAGGGACATTTCAAAACGCAGTAGCTTCTCATCGTACGGTGGCAGCGTTGACTGAAACTCCTTGCCATTGCGTTGCATCGTCAGCAACGCATCGATCGCGTCGTTATACAGACTGCCCGCGGCCTCGAGATCAGCGTTCAGCCGCTCAAGATACTGATCGCTCCCGAGGTCCGACAAAAGCAGGAAACCCTGTTCGAGGTCTGCTTCGATGATTCGTGGCGCGTTCAGTTGCATCGACTCGAGAAACCCGGCGACTTTGACAAACGGCTCGGAGTTCTCGCGATCAGGTGGCGCATCCATCGGAATTGACGATACAGATCAGCTAAAAATTCCTATTTATTGGATTTTTGGGAGTTGGGGGATTTTTGGGGGGTCCAGTTTAACGACATCCCAGTCCCCTGCCCCCACCCTATTGGCTTTTTATTGCACTAACATTTACTACATAACTGCCAAAGCCACTGCTGAGGCAATTCCATCCCTTATATAAGGACAAGGTGAGCATATTATTTGATGCCTTCTTTAACGCTCTTTCCAAATATAATTACCGCTTCACTCGCAAATCCTATTTAAAGCCCTTAGATGCATTCGCGGATCCAGGGGGTGGGGTGGACTCCGCTTCCCTCCCTGATTTTCTCTGGTGCTTCGGTCGTCAATCGATAGTCAAGAGTTGTGGTAAGAGTGCTGATGAGAAAATGTTTGGCAAAAGTCTTAAGTCACTATGTGCCGAAAATGAATTGTTGATTGTTCCATTGAAAAGATTGACAAATAGTGCGTGATGTGGAGGATATCAGGTGGGCACAGGGTTGCCTGTAAGAACAAAAGGGAGCATGTTTTGAATCATAGCGCCATGCTGTATACATATGATTTTTCTCAATTAAGAAATGAAGCTCTTGAGGAAGTATGCCTTATACTTTCTATCTCTGAATGAGGAAAAGGAGTGGATATGTTCCGTCATTTAACTAGGCTGAATGTACGTTTGTGTTTTGCTGAACGAAGAAGCAAGTGCCGTTGCAGAAGAGCTGGATACACGCCTCAGCGGCCATTTCAATCGGCACAACTGCCCGCCACCGGATATTGGCGCATTTTTGAATGAAAACCGCTTCAACGGCGCGGAGGCGTGGCGTTGAGCGAAATGTGGAGGATACGACCATGAAACATCATGTGAAATCTGCAGCGGCTGCCGCTCTTTTATTTGCCGGTTCACCAGCATTTGCGGAGGCTCCGATCGCTTTTGACAAGGCATTGACCTGTGTTCAGGAGAAAGTGCACGCATCGAGCTATGTCACGAACGAACTGGTGCCGACGGAAGAAGATCTTGCCGACATGGATAGAGTTTGGCCACCTCGAGCGTTTGGTCCATGAAACCGAATGACGTGGTGAACACCAGCTTGTTGCCGTCGGCGGCCAGCTGGCGGATCACCCGCAGGGCATCTGGGCCGTAGGCAACATTCTCGACCACCTTCGCCTCAACCTTGCCGGCGAGGCTCTGCTCCATGATCTTTCGACCCTTGTCATGCTCCGCGGTCCACCCGGTGTCCCCGATCGGACTGAAATAGACAAACCCCACCTTGAGCTTGTCATCGGCCGCCGCCCATCCTGTCGCCAGGATCATCGCTGCGGCCGCCACCGCCGCCAGGCGCTTCATATGTTTGATCATTGGTCTTCCGGTAAAACTTTACTTTGAAGGTGTTCTTTACTTTTAAGGCTGTCTTTAGGAATGAATATAGTGAATTTTGGAATAAATAATATATAGATCCAGAAGGTACAGGTTTACTTTGAGGTTGTCCCTAAGAGTGAACATAATAAATTTGGTACAAAGTCATTTGTTCGGTAAAACGTCAAATAACGTACAGCTCAAGAAGATTGAAGTTATCTTGTTTCATATAACGGATGCTTCATATAACAGAGAGCATCAAAGTGGCCTGAAAACTATGCTTTCTGCTATAGCTTTTAGAGTTGTAATTTCTCAGGAGAATGTATATTAAATCAGGCATTTATTTTTAATTGTGTGGCATCGCATAGAAACTATGATTGTACTGAAGAGTGGGAAATGAGGATAAAGATACAAATTATATAGTAAATGTTAAACATTTTTTTAGTAAATATTTCAAAAAAAAAATTGATGCCATTGCATTGATTCAAACAGAGGATTCAGTACCCATCTACACTAGCTAGAAAAAAATAAAATAAAAAATAAACACACAACTATTGGTCTTCTTTTATAAACAGTATTTCGAAAATGTTATTCTTCTTGTATGATTACTCCGACCTTTGAAGGAGTATTTCGACTCATATGCTTAGTTTTAAATATATACTTATTCGAACCTTTATTAAAGTTCTAAAGAGTTCTACAGATTATGGCAAATGCAACAGGCCATTGCAACTCAGATGAACAGGCTTTTGCGTTGCCTCTTATTCGATTCATTGGAGGACTCAGCGGGAAAAATTTGCTTTCTGTTGAAATCCTTCGACAATTTTCTAGCTACATAATACAACAGTTTAATGTGAAAATGATGGATAGAGTCATTGAAATCATTCCCGTGGTTGACGGTGACAAGTTGGATGGTACAAATTCTTCCTGTGAGGACCTCAAAGCGGGTGAAATAGCAAATTCTTTTGGTTAGAGCACCATTTTTTATAATTATTATTATTATGATTATTATTATTTATTGAAACAGGAATTGATATTTCCTTCTCCTTTATTGAATTTTCCAGAACTAACAAAATTCAACCTGCCTACAGGACTACTTACATTGTGATTGGATAACTTTCAGGATGCCAAGTTTCATAATATTTTTCGTTAACTTCCCACTCTTACGTCAGAAGTGAATGTTCACAAAAAAGGTGTCAGAATTATGCGTATTTATTATCTTTATTGGGACGGTAAACGGTCTACATACTTTTATTTTCAAGGAATGGTGATGACTGATAAAGACATGGGATGGGGTACCCACAAATGAGAAGGGGGCACCCACAGTCCAAGACAAATACTAAATATGTTGTGGTCCAAGACTCCAAAGAAGGTAAATGCGAGCCACCTTCCAGATTCTCATACCAGAAGACCGTATCGCTGCCCGAGGCGGCAGCCACCAGATCGGAATCACCATCGCCGTCCAGGTCGCCCGCGAAAACGGATCTCACCGAATCCACCTCGGCAGCGACGAGCCGCGCAGGCGCGAACACACCCTGCCCCAAATTCTCAAACCAAGTCACCTCGTCGTCCGCCGACGCCGCCGTCACGACGTCCGCATCCCCGTCACCGTCCAGGTCCGCCGCCACCACACTGGATGCCCCATTCACATCCGCAGAGATCACACGCGGCGCAGAGAACGTCCCCTGACCTAGATTGGCAAACCAGCGGACGTGATCATTAACATTTCTTAGTCCATTTTTCCCAATGGCGGTAAATTTTGTCTTTACAAACTTTTTTAAAGATAGCCGCATTGGAAATTAATGAAAATCACTGAACTTTGAAACGAACTTTAAACAACTAAATAATGCCAACTTTCAAAGGGCTCCACAGCAACTTTGAGCGAAGTTATAGAACTTTGAATTTTGTTATTATTGTAGCCAGTTTAGAAGGGGATTGCTTCAACAAAACTACCCAAAACAGTTTACATCTTATACCCAAAGTTTCACAGTGTCCATAACACTGAAACTTGTTTTTTGGACAAGCAAAATGTCCTGGAGGGAATAATTGCTGAACGAATTCCCGCGCCGAGCTTCCTGTCAATCCAGTAGCGACCGCTGATGCGGTCCGGGCTGGTCAGCCAGTCGACCAGCGCCTGGTGGTAGATCGTCAGGCGATGGCCGACCTTGCGGACATAGCCGGCAAGCGCGTCGATCGTATCAGGCGCCAGCACGTCGCCGTTGGCCGCTGCGATGTCGGCAAGCTGGCTCGGCGACAACGGTTCGCGCGCCGCAATCAGCGTGGCAAGGACATTGCGGATCGGCCAATAGCTCTGGTCGGTTGGCCAATTGCGGGCAAACGCCTGCTGGAACACGCCGACCAGACCAGGCGGCACGTCGGGAGCATAAACGAACCAAGACGATCGGGAGTGCTGCGCATCTCTTCCAGGGCCAAACCGTTGAGCAGCACTTCCGTCCTGTCCGGGAGCGAGCCGAGGTTATTCCTGGCATGCTCGGCTACGTCACGCGAAACCGTCAGCGACCGTCTGGACCATGCCGCGGTCCAGCGGAGCAGTTTGCTCATGGTTTTTGAAACGGGTTCGCAGTCGTGCAGGTGGCCGATGACGGGTACGCCCGTCAGCCTGCCTACGACGCGGCCGGTCAGGATACCTTTCATGCCGGCGCTATGGATCACCTGGATACGCTCGCGCTTGACCATCCGGTAGAGGTCCCAGATCGGCAGCGGGCTCCACTTGGATCGGCCGGTTAAGCATATTAGCTTATATCAATATATATCAGTATATCAATATGTATTTTTCAATAATTAATTTCAAATTATATAAAAAATCTGATTAATATCGATATATCAGCAAAATTTATTGATGAGCAATTGATAAATTTTGAAAATAAATTTATAGACTTGTCCTAGAAGGTGTTTCACACTTATTTAGAGCTTGAATATCCATATCTACTCCACATTTTTACTATTTGAATAGTAATTTTTTTGTTATTTAATGATTGTGATATTTTTATGGATTTTTACGTAAGCCTAGTGTGAAAATGCTTGTTTAAGTGTGGACGGTTATACTAAACGTAACACAACTTGCATTATCTAACGAGATAATTAAAATAAAAACACGGCTAAAAATTTTGAAAAATGGTGAAATTACAATTTGTATTTTAGAGCTTAATTACACATTGGTTAAAGTTCAGCAAAGGTCAAGGGGTTGGGCCAAAGGGCCTAAAAGCCTGGGCTCCCCCTCCTCAAAGAAAAGTATTGAAGTCGTTACGATATTCTTTGGTTGGTCTTCGATTGTTCATATAATTTACCAATCTCATGAATTTTCCACCAAATTCTTACACATCCTCGAACCAAAATCCTGTGTGCGTTCCTTGACTATACATTTTGTATTTTATTTTTTCATCCGTAGCTTTGTAGTCATAAATGGAATGTGCCGTCTGCCGCGAACATTGCCGACAACCCGTTGCTGCTTTCCAAATCCCACAGCCCATCAAATTCCAAGGCCATGACTTCCGCGTCGCCGATAAAGAACTGGGTTGGCGTGCCCAAGGACGTTGCGCCCATATAGGCCACACTCTCCGACGCTGACACAGGACCGCTGCCCGCTCCCTTGATTTCCATCAGAGGGTCGGGAGAACCGTTCACAGCCAGTTGGAAATGCCCGGTTGACGCATCATAGCAGAAGGCAATGAAACTCCACTGCCCGACGGGAACGGGCCGTGAAGATACCGCCCAACACTCTGCCGCCAGGTCGCCGGGGTCTTTGCGCGAAGCGCACCGATTCGGGTGGGCAATCGAACGGCGCCTCCGGCGGGGGTATCGGAACCGGGTCGTCGGCCTAGCATGGAACGGCTGGTCCCCCGTGCAGGCTCACCCGGCTTCGGGTCGGGAGGAAGGGACATACCCGGAACATGTTGACGATCGCACTCGGCCTGACGGCCGCCCTGGCCACGCCGCTCCCGGCTCCTCAGAAGATCACGGTGACGGCCGTCGATCCCGCCAAGCCCGTCGGTCCGACGCTCCGAGGCAACCAGGCGGCCTCGATCGCGCGCGTCGGGCGCTTCTACGTGGGCGGTCGTTCGATCGCGGCGACCTATCCGAACTCGGGAGGTTTAGTATTTTTCAATACAAGTGGTAGTATTATATTTATATCAGCAGGTACCCGAGACCTGCCTCTGACCGCCGACGATTATCTTTTCTCCTTTGTTGGCAAGAAGAAATATACAACCCGTTGGCCCTCTCTCCTTCCCAATCTAAGGATATTTTTCGACATGGCAAAAAAGCCCAAAGTGCTTCCCATGAGCAAATCAGAAGCGATTCGCAAGTACAAGGATGAAAATCCAACTGTAGGACCCAAGAGAATTGCTGCGCAACTTAACAGTGAGGGCTACAACGTAACCGCCCAATTTGTCAGCACAGTTCTATCCAATGATCGTCGCAAGAATGGTTCCGTTTCAAGAATAGGATTATATTTAGAAAACATTATTTTTTTAATATTTTTTTATATAATTAAGCTTTGAAAATATTAGGGACCAGAAACCTTTATTTATTCTACTATCCTATTTTTTTACAGCTTAGGGTTTGCGTGTGTACACCCCAACAAATTGCACTCTCTGTGTGTAGATTTCAGATAAAATTGAAAAACGATGGCCGAAAAGATAATTTTTTTCAAATGCTGAGGTCCTTTCTTTAACAGGAAAAACACTCTATGCTTCATGTCAAGAGCTCTAACAGTTCAGCCAGGAGAGGTTCAGGGGAGGGGGAGGCAGCGACAAGTTATACTCTTACCTGACTCACCTTCACCCAACAGCGGGAATAGGAGTTGACGAAACAACATCTGATCAATGTGATCACCGCCAAGACCAATGCCATGGGTACTTAACACCTCAAACTGCGTGGCACTGACATGCTTAAGGACACACAAATCCAGGGTCCCGCCGCCAAAATCTAGCGTCAGCAAGTGATCGCCACCTTTGCCTGGTTGGGTATGTAGAAAACTGACAGCAGCGGCAATAGGTTCTGGATAAAAGTGCTGTTGAGTCACGCCCGCATAGTTAAATGCTTCACCAAGCCTCGAAAGGGCAAGCTTGTTAGCCCGCTGTCGCTCGCGCCGAGTTGCACCTTCGAAGTGAACAATCTGTTGTAAAAAAAAAAGAAAAAAAAGAGAAGCGATCTGTTGTAAAGATTCTTGCCGCAACGCACCAGACGGACTGCAGTATACGCCATACCAAGACACAACAGAGTGAAAGGGGGCGGCATCTAGCATTCTCGAAAAAATCCATAAACACCATCTAGCACAGTTAGTTTGATGTTCAACCATCCAGACCAATTATTTTGGTATGCTACAATTTTTTTTTTTTAGTAAACCTACTATAAAGTTTTGGAAATACCCCCAAAAATATTTTGCCTTTAGACTTTATTTGTTTATTCTTTTTTAGTTCATTAAAACTTAATGATTGTCTTTTTTATTGTGGTATTTACCCACGTGCCAAAATTTGACATTCTGTTCTTTATCTACGTAAAATGTATTAAACGACATCGGGTTAATTTTGAGCGCTTCTTCAAACTCCTCCAGCGATGTTGCCTTAATGCTTCGATACAAAAATTCTCCCATCAGCAGTTCCTGGTTCCAGAATGTCATTTTTAATGAATATACCTGGTGATTATTGAGATCATCGCCAAAAACCGGACCGTGAACAGTTCTATAATGGGTAAACACCGTTGGCGTAAACACGTTGTAAATGGTGTCTTCCAGCACTTCAAAATTGAGCCATTGGCCGTTATGATAATACTGGCTGTAAGACGCATCTGCCTTCTATGTGAATATCTTTCGCTGCTATTCGCCAGTTTGAAGAGAATCTTTCTGGTGTTAGAGTGAGGGATGTTAAATATATCACTGCGTTCACTAGACTTGAGGTTAAAGTTACATCATCGTACTGACGAACAATATTTTAGAAATTTAACTTATATATTTTTTCGAGGCCTCCACGATGAAGTTGCAGTTCAATAATACCGCAGAGCTGGTTCTGGTTACCTTTGTTGCTGTTCTACTCTTGGTTACAAACTCCTCAGCCTCCAAAAGATTTGCACTTGTTGTCGGGAATTCAAATTATGAGAATGCATCATCTTTGAAAAACCCGGTCAACGATGCTGCAAAGATAAAAGGAGATCAAATACTTAATCTTGATGAGATATTGAAGTTATTGGCAACCCACCCTAAACTTACGCATGGTGAAGGCACTTTAATTGCTTCAGTTTGTAATGCTGTTGACTATGATAAGGCGAGAGCTCATATTACAAAAATGCAGGATCGTCATCTTATACGATATGCAGCTTTTTTAAAAGGAGCCTCTAATTGTGCTCGATTTGTGACCTCGGCTTTAATTGCAGGAGTAACGAATAATGTAATTAAGAAAGGGTTGATAAGGTCCACACGATTTACACCAAGTACTGTAGGGAATGTAGTGATCGCCGATACTGAAGACCATGTTTACTAATAGGCAGTTCCATTTTTTGTCCGTCTATCGTTTCCCAATGAACCAAATCAAGGCTTCGCGCGTAGGACAGGTCATGATTGGTTTCGCACCCAGGCGTATCGCGCCACAGCCAATGGATATGAAACAAGCTATCAGGTCCAAGCGCGGGCCCTCTGACATAGGCGCTCATCAGTCCAAGACCATCAAATAGCGGTTTATCTGTCAATCGTTTAAATGATTTGGTTTTTTCATCGTAAATATTAGAAATTGCGACGCCATTGCCGCTGCCGCCCTTTCGATAGGAAAAGATTAAAGCGCTTTCCGCATTTTTGATAAAACTCGGATAAGTCCACCTCCATGTAAACCAGACTGGAGGTTTTTTAACGGTAATACTTTTCACGGCCAAAAAATAACAACTGGACTTCTTGACTGTGTTTAAAACATTTTATCTACTTGTATTCGATAATTGCCGCTGGTTAGTTCGTTTGCCAGCCCTCCTCTCCGTCCAACTTTATGCAAAGCCTCCTACGCTCCCGCTAAATTTTCAACTCATTTTGTTTAATACATCCTAGAATCACATAAACTCACAGCAGATATTTTGAATTGATTGGCTATCGAGATCAAGGATAGGCTTTTGTTTTAATGTGCCCCATGCTGCTCAAGTATCTAGCCCCTCCACCTGTGTTAATCCTCAATGACAACTGGGAATATAAATGACGCCCGGACACAGGGAATGTTCGATTAGCAATCACCATCAACAAAGGTCAAGGGCAATCATTAGAATATTGAGGTATAGATCTGAATACGGATTGTTTTTCCCATGGACAATTTTATGTTGCATGTTCAAGAGTCAGTAAACCTCTCAATCTATTTATATACACAGACAATGGGACATCGAAGAATGTTGTATATTCGCAAGTTTTACGTACTTAAAAACATATATAGATCTATAACGAAAAGATAAATCTTTTCTCTTTTATCTATATTCACAGGTGGGAAACAGGGACGCAACTACAATGGCGCATAACTAATATGGCGCATTTTCCACAGGGGCTGGGGGGGGGGGGGGGTCAAGTCATCCTTAGAGGCATAGTTATTGAACTTTCCAGCGATGCAGAATCAAATGACTATGTCAGAAATGTCTTTGGAGGAAAAGGGAGTGTGAGAGGAAGGATAGTTGCCCTCCAATCTCTTTTGGTTTCTTGAAAAGGGCATCAGAACTTTTAATTTCATTTCGAATGATTCCTCATCCGGTCTTTTAGGAGTGTCGGGTTCGATACCATTACCCCTGTAAGAAGCAAGAACGAAACAGCAAATAAACATTCATCTGTGATGTTTTTTCTGGTTGAACATAAAGAAAATCCACATTTTATAGATATAGGGTCTGGTTTTGTCTTTGTTAGGGGTTTTTCCCTTCCTGTGCTTTTGTCTCCCCCCGTGCCTTTGTGTCTGACTGTGTGTGTGTGTGCCAGCCTGACTCGCTTTGTTTGGCTGTGTGTATTTTTTTTGTGTGAGTGAGTTTTTCCTATGTGTTCTTGTCTCTCCCTTCGTGCCTGTTGGTCTGAGTTTGTGTGTACCTTTGGGTTTTACTTTGCGTGGATGAGTTCAATTGTGTGTTTTTGTGTGTGTTTGCGTGTGTTTTCCCTTCTAGATTTTTGCTCCTTTCTCTCTGCCTATGTACTTAACTATGTTTGAGTGTTTGCCATTGTTTCTGACTTTTTGTAACAGTGAGCAGGTGGTGGAAGTGCGCTGCTGCCTGCTGCCATGCACGGTCATCGCTGTCCGCCAGGTGGGTCCAGTGCAGTTGCAATACATTGGCGTCGTCAATCTTGTGACCGGCCTTCGAACGTGCATCCTCATAAGCTTCCTGCAACGCGTCATTGGCGAGACCAAGCAGATGCGCGCCGCGGCGGCCGGCTCGCTTTACACCGGTCAGGCTGGTCGCGCCTATCCACAACGGCGGTGTCGGTTGTTGCACCGGGCGCGGACACAGGCGTGCGTCTTTGACGTGGTAGTGCTTGCCGTCGAAGGAAAACGACTCTTCGGTCCACAGTCCCTGGAGTACGATATGGAATCTCTGGAGAAACGCCAACTCAAGCTCGCCAAACTGGCGAAAAGCGGAAACAAGGAAGCCCGCTTTGAACTGGAAATGATCGAAAAGCTGTTGAGCATTTTAAACGAGGGGCAACCGGCGCGTGCCCTTAACATCCAAAACGAAGAAGAAACCCGATTCGTCAAATCCCTCAATCTACTCACCTTCAAACCCGTACTTTACGTTTGCAATGTTTCCGATCCTTCTGAATTGGAAAACGAGCACGTCACAGCCGTCCGCAAACACGCGGCTGAAGCAGGCGCGGGTGTGGTGGCATTGGTCGGCAAGCTGGAACAGGAAATCATGGAAATGGGCCCACAGCCTAATGCTGGACAAGATTATACGATTCCGGCCAGAACACCTTTTAAATTAACTGGGAGTGCGAGTGATGCTGATGGTGATTCCCTCACTTATAGTTGGCAACAGTACAATGTTGGCAGTGCATCGGACAGCAAACAAAGCGACAGTGTAGATGAGGGGGGACGTCCACTTTTCCGCGCATTTAACCCCACAGAGTCTGCTGAGCGGACGCTGCCAAAAATGGCTGATGTTTTAAGCGGGTCGTTGAGTTACGGTGAGGCATATGCAACAAGTAGTCGGTCGCTTGATTTCCGTCTATTGGTTAGAGATGGTAAAGGCGGTGTCTCTGAAGATCACAATCACAACGATGAGAAAGAGTTAAGGAACAATTTTTTTTCTAAAAAGTGCAATCTGTACTCTTCAGGTTCTGACTTGGGGACCATCATAAGTAGTCTTTGTTAAATTCGGGCTTGTTTTAATATTTAGCCCTCAATTTATTTACCAAACTAATTTTTCCGAATGCATGTCAATGGAAAATTATATTTCTGACCTAGTTTTGCTGGATCCAGTACAAACATTTCCTGAAATTAAATGTTCGTTGGTTATTAAGAAACGGCTATAAAAATATATGAACAATATAAAAATAATCCCAAAATTTTATTATAGAAACTCTTTACATTTAAATATTCGTCTATGCATAAAGTCTTTACAATTTGACCTTGCATTACTAACCGCCATTTTTATGACCTACTTAGGACATTTTATAAAATTTGTTTACAACAAAAACAACCTCTTGGAGAAAGGTCAAGAGCGTGAATAAAACGTGTTAGATCTCTCATGGAAGAAATAATTATTTTTCGTTTATGATTTACATCATATAGACAGTAGGTTCTCGTTTATAATTGTCACTTACAGATAATTTAACTCAGAAAAAGTAATTGATAACACTGATGCATGCAAGCGTAGCCAGAGTTGAGGTTAAAATCTAAAAATTAATTAAAATTATATTTTTCCTCGCGAAATGGGTATTTTCTTTGTGAGTTTCACAACTTGGTTCTTCAAGAACAATTAGATTCGATTGGATATCAGAATGGAAAGGGTTCAGTTCCCTAATCAGGTATTTTCACTTCAATCATGGTTTTATGCCTCATATATGATTATTTTTCAGCTAGTTCACTATTTTTGTTTATTTTTTTGTGAATTGTGAACTATTCCATACACTATTTTTGGAATAAATTACGCCCCAGACCCCAACCCCTTGCACTCAGGAATTGGAGAAGTGTAGACATATGGTTCTGGAACCACTCAAAGTTGTATCTTGAAAGAAAGATTGACTATTGTTACATTTATTTATTCATATTATTTCCTTTTTTTCACACTTGGGCACACAATCTGAAGTTCCGTTTATCCAGAGAATGAGTTTCAAAACTTCAATACGTATTTTAAAAGACCATAGACTCAAAAGACACCTCCTTAGTAATAAATATTTGATTTCAAATCCTTACTACATCAGACTTTATCCGCTAAAGGTTTTCAACAAATTTTGAATATTTCATAAAGGTCTTCCCGACATGTTTTCCATTTAGCGAACACTCGCTTATCGGAAAAATTTCAGAATTGGAATTTCAACATTTTCAACAAACACGGATTTTCCTTCCTAGATTTTCTCCTGGCCTCCCTTTGGAAAATCTATCCTCCAAGGTTTTCACATCCAAGGAACCATATTTGTTTGTAATTTATCTTAATAATTAAAAGTCGATGGCTAAAGAAGTATCATTTATTTAATGAATATATTTAAACGAGCGAGGAAATGACGACGAAATGTTATTGATAAAAATGTTAATATGTTTTGACTTAGTAGCAAATCTTGCTTTACCTCCAAGATTATTTTGACTTGCATATATCATTTAAATTGTTTCTTTTTTGTATGTCTCATTTTAATTGATGAGTCTGGTACTTTACATCATCAACCCTTAACTTGACTTCCATTTAAAGATTGTTGTGCTGGTGCATAAGCACAACTTGTATAGTTGTGCTGGATTTTCAATTTTTGTATTGTTCTTTTCGTTTTAGTATGTCTCCTCCTGAAGAGGCTCAATTCTCGACTTTACCAGACAACACAAGTCAAATTTAAAAATAATTCCTAGTTTTGCTGCATAGCATAGCAATGTCGTCGGTGTTAATTGTCTTGCATCCTTAGAATACCAAGGACATCAAAACAAACCCTTTTACATCCCCTGGAAGGGCAATTTTCTAAGATTTTTTGTTTAGTTGTTTTAAATTATGACGTTTTTAGAGCAGTTAAAAATTTTGTCAGTGTTGTCACGTAGAACTGTAAAAATAAAGAAGCAAAATTAACTAGTTAAAATTGACAACAATTTCCGTCCATAAAATTCAAACGTCGTCCATCCAGGAAGTGGGTCCCCGGGAGGGAACATGAATCGCGCAATCGTCTGCCTGGCCATCAGCTCGTTTCTCCTGACCGTGGGCTGTGTCGCCCCCCAGACGATCGAGCTCGTGTCCGATCCCCCCAACGCTCACGTCGAGGTGGACGGCCAGTACATCGGCCAGACCCCGCTCCAGTACACCTTCGAGAGTCCCCTGGCCGAGAAGATCTGGCCCTGGGAAGCGACCCTGGTCGCTCGCATGTCCGGAGGGGGCTACGAGGACGACGTCCGGGAGTTCAAGCGGCACGACCCCCTGCCCGAGAAGGTGATGTTCGTGCTGAAGCCGATCCACGGTGCCTGGCGTCCCTCCACCCTAAAACTGCGAAACGGCGACCCACAGGTGCAGGAGTCCTCGCAAAAGCGAACACAGTCGCCGAGATCGTATCGGATGAAGGGCTGAACATCGTTGGCGAGCACCGTCAGCAGTACTGTCGCCGACAACGTGCCATCGGGAACAGGCTGCATCGACTCGTCGACCGCTTCGAGAATAACCCAGTCCTCGTTCACATGCTTTCGCCCATGGCTGCACTCGAACGATAGCACCAGGCACTCGGTGCACCCATAGGTATCGGCAATGTCGTATTTCAACGATGGAAAGGCCTGTCGGACCCGCCGGCGAAGATCATCCGAGAGTGATCACATTGGGGGGGGTGGAGGGGGAAACCTAAAATCTTGGAAAAAGCTTAGAGTGGAGGGATCGGGATGAAACTTAGTGGGAAGAATAAGCAAGTCCAAATATGGACTTAAGAAAAATTTAGAGAAAATTAGGTATTTGTAAGTCACGAACGGGTGATCAGATCTGAATGAAACTTGATATTTAGAAGGATCTTGTGCTTCAGAACTCATATTTGAAATCCCGACCAGATCTGGTGACATTTGGGGGAGTTAGAGGGGGAAACCGGAAATCTTGGAAAACGTGAAAATTGAGGTCTCCTTATGTTACGAGTGGGTGATCGGACCTTAATAAAACTTGATAATTTTTGATGGTGCATTGCAAATTTTTACCAACTCCTACACTTATCATATCTGGGAGTCATTAAGCCTGTTTAGAGTCATAAAACTACTTGGACAATGTATAGTAAACGTTTTAGAGTAAAACTTTCTGTTCACTTCCAGAAATATGATTTGAGTACAAACCTAGAATTGGGGCTGCTAAGAAGGAAATATGTTAAGAAGACAATTTTTAGTTCATAATATGCATAAAAGTAGTTACCAAATTCTGAAGGAGCTTCAACTATAATTTACCCCTCCCCTAATTTGCAAATATATAGCCCAAAATATATATTTACCATGCCCTTTGCGTTTCTTGATTTTGCTAAGAATCGAATTTTAATGTTGATTTCAAATATATAAGTTTCATCAAGTTTAGTCTTACCATCAAAAGTTACGAGCCTGAGAAAATTTGCCTTATTTTAGCAAATAGGGAGAAACACCCCCTAAAAGTCGTAGAATCTTAAAAAAAATCACACAATAAGTTTCAGCGTATCCGATAGCCTTACTGTAGAAGTTTCAAGCTCCTATGTACAAAATGTAGAATTTTGTATTTTTTGCCAGAAGACAGATCACGGATGCGTTTTCATTTGATTTTTTTTTTGTTTTTTTCCCCAGGGGTGATCTTATCGACTAAGTGGTCCTAGAACGTCGTGAGAGACTCATTCAACTTCATGTCCAAAGATATAGCTATTGGGCCTTTCAACTATGCTAAAAAAAACCTACCTCAAAATTATAATCGAACTATTTTTGAAAAAAGTGGAGTGGGAGGGGGTGTAGTTGCCCTCCAATTTTTTGATCACTTAAAAAGGGCACTAGAACTAGAATGAACTATCTCCCCACGTTCTAGGCCGACTGGGTCGATGCGATTACCCCTGGGAAAAAAAACCCAAATAGACACGACCTGTGATCTTTCTTCTGGCAAAAATTACAGAATTCCACATTTTTGCAGATATTAGCTTGAAACCCCTACAGTACTTTTTTTTACTCTACTACTTTTTGCTACCATGAATATAAGTATATTCTACAAACAAGATTTTTTTTTTCTGGACTCTACACATCTTATAGTTTTACTTTCTTAAGATTTTCAAATCAAATATGTCCAACCTGTAAATAGGGGTTCCAATATCTTCTCTGTACCACAGGATTAATCTGACACGATCGTGGGGTTCAAGTTTTGGAAAGTTGCACGATAGTTTCGTGCGGCTACCAACTATTGCAGTAATCAGGTTTGTTCCTAGAAATATGGAACTATTGTGAAATCTTTAATGTAGGCAATGGCAATTAAGGTAAAAATACATAAGACAAATTTTTTTCTAAAATTTCAAAGTTATTTAAAAAGAAAATTTAGATTATTAAATAGTTGACAATCGAAAATAGCTATCCCCACTCCCGGAAAAAATAGGAGAATCACACTGCTCTTACTGTCCATTAGGTTTGACTTGGATTCGATGTCACCTTGTGGTACATGTGCCAATGAAAAGAATAGGGGAACCAATCTTCCTCTATTCCCAACAAAGATCAGACACAGACCTAGACTCCAAAAAAGATACGAATAGGACATCAGCTCTTACTTCTCATTGAAATTGTTTGAGATACGACAAACCATAGTAAAAAATTTACCGCACAGCACATTCGCTAATGACTGATTTTAATTCTGTTGACTTCATCGGTAAACTCGTAACTGTTATACTCCAACGAGGTTTGGGGAAACAAAACCTCTTACCCATCCAAAATAGAAATCCCACCTGTATTAACGAGGCGTAATCCAAACAAGACCGATCTGCATGGACAAATTTAATATGTATTTTCCTAATGATTTATTTTAATAATCTTTAGGTATCCTTAGTTTAAATAAAGATAAACGGAACAAACCCTATATTAAAGCAAGAGGAGAGACGAGGGCTCTTTGGTATCTTACATAACATGCGGCATATTTTAGACCATATGCAAGATTCCATATGCATTTTTGTTTTCTTTTTTTTTATTTTCATTTCTTGTTTGCATTTAATGTTGTTTTTCTTATTTCTCTATAAAAAAAATAAACCCGTTTTTTCTTCAATTATTTGTTTCGGAAATTATTTACACGAATGATTGGATTTAGTCACATCAGCTCCGATTTTTTTCTTTTTTTTTCAACAACAAGAGAGGGGCCTGTAATGTGGTACTTTTTGGATATGCTTTTATTTCCCTACCACAAGGGAAACCTTTATACTGAATGTTTATCAACGGTCTGTAATTAAAACAGTTTTGAACATTGTTGACGGCTTTAGTTAAATGCACTGTGCGTGATGAGGTTGTGCCCTAGTGATTCGTGGCTCCGAGTACGCGCCTGATAAATTCATCACGTCTTTTAAAATTTGTAACGATTAGGCACGACGTTGCTCAGGGCAGGAGGCTTGCCGATACCGTCGTTTTCAAGCATCACGGGCGCATCGTCGAACACCGGCCGGCGGCGCTGTTTTTCGGGAGCCCATCGAGCGATGAGGCCCGGGCCTTCACCGCCGGCGAGATCGTCCTTTAGGAACCGTAGATGTTGCGTAAGCCACATATACTGCTGACCGCACTCGCTGCTGTCTTCCTGTCCGCACCGGCCCTTGCGGATCGCTTTGTTGTGGTCCAGTCGACCACATCGACGCAGAATTCCGGCCTGTTCGATCACATTCTTCCGGTGTTCCAGATCCAGATCGGAATCGAGGTTCGTGTCGTGGCGGACCGATTGCTCCTTAAAGACACTTCTTGAAAGTCTAGTAAACCAGCATCCTCCAATAATTAAGTTATTCATTAACTATGCTGTATCTCTGTTCACAAAATGATCGTCCCCTTCGCTCTAGGCCAGGTGAATTCTTTCCTAAGGTTTTGTCCCTTTATGTTCTTAAATTAATTTTTGTGTATATCTTTCCCCCAGTAAAATACCACGTTTCTTTCAACTTAATCAAGAAATTACTCTTTCCAACAAGGCAAAATCAATCATTATTCATTTCCACTGACAAAATCTCTTGTTCCTGTTCAATGTTAAACTTTTCGCCCCGCAAATGTGTTTCAATTTTTTAACAGTCAGGGGAGACAGATACAACAAGTGAAATGCGGTGAGAATCTGTGTTTGTTAAAACAATAACTCCAGAAGGAATACGCCCACGGACTTGATCGGCATAAGGTTTTAGATCTTTTGTAGAACGGTTTTGCCAATGTTCAATCCAAATTTGAAGGCCGTCTATGTTTTCTATCAGTGTTTCTTGCTCAGATGAAAGATTTTGGGTTGATTGTGCATCTTTTAAAGCTTTCTCAGTACGTTTTTTTTCATTAATAAGAGTCTGGATTTTATCAATTAAATCTTTAGGTGTAGCTTTAAGAAGGCGCGCGGCTTCTTCAAGCTGAGAAGCTTCTTGCCAGGCCCAATGAGGAAAATCACTCTTTTTTGCATGTGAAGCACTGATGTTCCTTTTTTTTCCGTTTTTTTTTCTTCTTCACTGCTAGCGGGGCACTGAAAAAATCGAATTTTTATATATAGGGCCTTTTGTAATTAATAAAACCCAATATTTAAAGTAAATCTAGTTTTTGACAAAACCTACACTTTCGTATACATTGTTTTGAATGACGTCATTTTCGTAGATTACAACTATAAACGACGTTATAGTAAAATACTTTAAAGAGTGCATTGGGTAGCGATGGCAACGTTGTTCATTGTTAACTAGTCCTGTTAAGAAAAGGCCAAAGGATCTTTCCTCAGTGTAACAAAGGAAACTTCAATCAGTTATTTTTTGTATACCTTTACTGATTTTTAACGATTTAATAATTTTTAATCATAATAGTTGCTAAGATTTCCAGATTAAGAGTTGGATCATATTAATAGACATGTATTTGTGAGCATGGTCTTTTTCTCGAAGCTTCTTGATGGTGTATTTATTCGAGTAATTCTTCAGTTTTTAACACGTCAAGATTTGTTTTGGATTCGCTCTAAAATACTTTTGACAACTTAACCCTTTATTTTTCTTTCTTTTAAGCACAAGGTTCCTAAAATTTTGGTTAAAAAAAAATTGGATTAAGTTTATTTTTGTGTATTAGCTATCAGAAAACTGACAAAAATTAATTAAGGTTTAATGTGGTTCGACTATTTCTGGGTTTGCCAGAACTTTATAAGCCGTGCTATCCACCTTTTTTCTTTCTCTTTTATTGCAGAGGATAGGATAATCATTTATCTGATCAGGTTTCTAGAAATATTTTAAGAACAGTTTTCAAATAGTTCATAGTAACGAACTGTAAGTAAGGAGCGACACGGCTCAATTGTAACCGAAAGTCTAAAAACGGAATTTTGAAATCAATAAATATACTAAAGGATTCGTTTATTATGCTGACTCCAAATATATAAAATTCATTAAGTTTAGTGTTGCTCATCAAAAGCTAAGAGCCTGAGAAAATCATTTCATGAATATATGCTAGTTTACCTGCATTATGCCCATAAACATTTCTTGAAAAAATTGAAATTTCAATCGTTTGTTTCAGTCTTTCCTCTTCAGGAGTGCTTTCTTAACAGTGGGGCAAGAGAAACTGTAACTTGGGTGGGTGTTGTGCACATTTGGGCAGAGGGCATACTGCACAGATTCTACACTACATGGGTTTTCTTTTGTTGATGTGTAGGAGTCTGCACAACAAGAACACTTGACCTTGTTTGTGCAGTTGCGAGCAGGATGGTCAAAAGACTGGCGACAGAAGCAGTGTTTGGAGACTTCCCTAAATTTGGTTACTCTCAGATGTGGTATAGAAAATACCTCGTTTTTTGCTCTATTGGATGCACCTGCCTGTTACATTCTATTAATTTCAATCTTGATACTAGTAAAACCACATTTTCAAATGAAACACGCAAACGAAGAAAAACAAGAGACATATTTTTGCATTCGGTTATTTTTGAGAGCTTTTAATGAAAACACCACGTTTGTTTGAGCCAAGACTACGTATATTCACGCCGCCATGGCAATGTGTGGCAAACCCACCCTAACAAGCATTTCCAAAAGGGGGGGGTTTATTAGAAGAAAATTTAAGCCATATTAAGAGATATTTCTGACAGGTCTCAATGAAAATGCCTCGTTCCTATTGCTCAATTTTACTTATGTCTCCATTTATGCAGATCAAGGTGAATTAGCTGGTAGTGATAATCCTCATCCTCATCTGAACATTCTTACTTTCTCTACTATTCCTCCAGTTATTGATGCTGAAACAGAAGCTTCTCACAAGATCTTAAATGAGAAGGGAGTTTGTCCAATGTGCCAGACAGTGAATGAAGAAGTTGGTGGTCCTAGACAGGTTCTTCAAACTGAAGGCTTTGTCGCCTTTTGTCCTTGGTCTCCTTCTTATCCTTATGAGTTTTGGATTTCTCCAAAAAAACACACTACTAGTTTTTCAAAAATTACTCAAAAAGAAATTAATGACTTGTCTTTAATTCTGGAGAAGAGAGAGAGAGAGAGGAGAGAGAGAGAGTCGCAAATCTAAATTCCTAATTAGCAAATAAAACCATACGAACAAACTTTATGTCAAAATCAAATTAAATTATTACATCTTACTGCTCTAAGAACAAATAGCTAGACATTGCCGAATGAAAATTTTTAGAAGTGAAAGCAGCTTTTACTTAATCGACAAATATTCTTTTTAGCGCAAAATTTTCGGTAGTCTCCTTCTCAAGAAACAGCTGAGGTTAAAACAAGGGATAGGAAATGACTATAAAAGTCAATGTGACGCTTATAACGTTTTTTTTTTTCTATTGTACACACGAATTCTTGTTGTGAATACGACTGGAACGCGGCCTTGGACGTCTCCATGTCCTCCAGCCGAATGCCGTAGTGCTTCTCCACCATGACGACGAGCTCGAGGGCGTCGATGGAGTCGAGGCCCAGGCCCTCGACGAAGAGCGGCGCGTCGGTCCCGATCTCGGCCGGCGTGACGTCGTCCTCCAGGCCGAGGGTCTCGACGATCTGCTCTTTGAGGGTGGCGATCAGCGCGTCCATGTCAGGGGTTCCGTCGGAGGACCAGCACCAGGTTCGAGGACAGCCCCAGCTCGGGGTGCGCGGATGATACCGCGAACCCATGGCGCTCGAAGAGCGCCCGGTATTCAGCCTCCGTGCGGAAGTGCAGTAGGAGAAGGGAATTGTCATTGTGACTTTCCTGTTTAGTGAGAACCGGGCACTAGGCGGTTTTTAGGAAATAACTACACAATAGCATCTTACAGACACTTGTGCATTTACCTATTGCCAGTCATAGCCTTCCTTAAGGAGGATCAAATGACTTTAAGGAAAACAGGGAAGCCTGTGGTCTTAATAAACATGTTTTTAGCATGTAAATCCCAGAAGTCCAACGTCTTCTGGGGCGGAATGGTGGTGTTTAAGAAGCCAACACATAGAATCTGACTCTTGTTTTACTAATCACAAATATTACAACTTCAAAATCCTGCTCTAGCTGGGAAAGTATAAAAATAGAAAATCACACTTTAATTTTCTATTCAGTATTTGAAATTTTAACAGGATATTTGACCCTGAAGGGTTTATAAACATTGATTATTTAGTTTATGAGTCTTTAGTTTATGACGGAGGATCTACGATGTGACTCTGTAAGCTTAGCCAGACGTGACCCAGCTCTAAATGGGCGCCTGGAGAAGTATGGGGAAGGTAAACAGGAAGGGTGCGCGAGAGCACAAGGTGGCTGGCTCATAGCCTCCCATTGCACTTCCTGGTTAAAGGGTCAAGAAACGGAGATCATCGCCGCTGGTAGGGACTGTAAAGTCTAGTGCTTCATTCTTTACCTTTTTTTTTTATTTTCAATTTGCCCTGGGAGGGATTGCCGTTAAAGTTCTTCACCATCTTAAATTATTAAGGGAAGAAAAGAATAGGGGCTGTGGGCCATTTTAAACCTGAAGAGGTCTCACGACTGATTAGATGACCACCAAAGATTAGATTCGAAAAATTACTACCAACGATTAGATTACCACCAGATATTCAATCTCTAGATGTCTGGTGGCTATTTACTCTTATGTGTATCAGTGGAATAGCTCCAGCAGTTTTATTAGGGGTTCATGAGGGGTCTCCATCTGG
The DNA here is from genome assembly GCA_010016025.2 of Alatinidae sp. Z8VKAUB7J3. NCBI lineage: Eukaryota > Metazoa > Cnidaria > Cubozoa > Carybdeida > Alatinidae > Alatinidae sp. Z8VKAUB7J3. The sequence continues at coordinate 17,911,805 of JAAAKM020721499.1, forward strand.
AGAGTCAAGTGGCATGGGCTATATAATATTTTTCTCCAAATTATTGGGGGGCAACTGTCCCTTTGCCCTGGCAAGATCCAGGACCTTCCTAAAGATTCTGCTGTCACTGCCGTGATGGTGGGGAAAAAAGACGACGAAGTTTACTTCCTAGTTGCCAACAGTATGAGCGACGAATTTGACCCACGCCGTGTTTCTATCTACAAGGCTCCCATTGATACCATGGTGGCAAAGCACGTGGCTACAACCAATATTTATGCTCCCTACGGCAATACCCCCATGGGTGGTGATATTCTTTGTTAAGGCGAGAGATACAGGGTATATTATCTTACCTTCAATTATTGGTTGCTATGTTGCAAAAGAAGGAGAATTGTGCCCGTTATACGTACTATAGCCGCGACTGCGATTATTGGATTCAGAAGAAGAGATGTCAAAATTAAACAAAGCATATGAGATTTTGTCTGATGAAGAAAATAGAGAAAGATATGACAAGTATTTTGTAGATTAGACAGATTTTAGGTTCACAATAATCATACTAAGTTCTATAAAATCAGGGGTTTGAATACTGTTTGTGAGATTTGTGTGAATTTTCAGATGTTTTACGCTATTTTCAAGAGTAATAGTAGTGGTTATTTTCAATTCTCCAAATTCAGTATTTGGGCCAAGCATATTCTTTGTGAGTAGAGGAACAATCGAAAGATCGTCAACAGTACCTTTCATTTTGTATGCAAATTTATCTGAAAAATATACCCCGACCAGCTAGTCTTATGTCTAAAGTGTTAGAGACAGTGTAGTGGGACGCACTGCCGTCACTTTGTGTGCCAGCCGACGTGGGAAGACCTAAGCATAACCCTGCATTCAACAGCTTATTGTGGCTAATTTCCATCAGCGAAAGTCAATGAAAAACAATTTTTCTCATAGAGGATGTTTTTCATTGGACATAAGGATGAAAATCAACTCCAATCGATTGCAATAATCTATATTAAACGCGGAGTAAGTCCAGCCAGTTTTTCTTACAGCTTATATCCTTTATACCTTATAAATGTCTTGCAACTTGTTTGTTAATGAGAAGTGGGCCTAGACATAACTTTTGGTTTACTTTTTGTCTACTTTCTTTTTTTTCTATTTATTTCTATTATTATAATTACTACCATTTTTTACTGTATGCTAATGTTTATTCGCCTTCATCTTTATTTCATATGTATTGTTGGATTTAGGGTATTATTAATGGTTCTTTTAGCGCTTTGTTATAGTATTGTATGACCCATAACAAGCAAAGCTTTTTGGGCCTAAAAATTTTTTACGTTTGTATTAGTGTTTTAGTATTAATAAAATGATTGGTGATGATGACGTTTGCGTATACTTATAACAAAAAAATGTATTGATATTTTACGGAATTTTTCAAGGTTTTATCAAGAGTAAGAGGTGAACTCAGGGGCCAACACTCGTTGTTTCATGAAAAGACTGAGAGGGGAAAAACCAGAAACTCTGTTATCGTGGAAGCGACCTGATGGCCAATCTCATTGAGGCCTGATCACACCATGATGACAGATTTTTGAAGTTCTTGGAGATCATCCGAAAGAAACAGTATGGTATCTGTGTAGCATAGGCGCTAATCATCAGTGTTGGTTTTTAAGAAGGTAGGGAAGAATTTGATTCGTCCAGCTATACTGAATATAGCTGGAGTGATGACTGAACCTTGTTTCGCATGTTTCCAAATGGGAATACTGGGGCTAAGACGACTGTCTATCCACATCCGTAAGAAAGAGCTACCGATTTTTTCTACGTTTTTCAAGGTAAATTTTCTAATTGTTATTTTTTATTTTTTAAATACCTATTAGATTTTAATATTTTTAGTAAATTTCAAAACTTAGTAAATGTGTTATAAACATAGTTTATTTGTGATTTGATAATAATTACTTCTAGCAGATATTAAACATAGACTTATTCTAAGTGTTTGCATATTGTTTTCGGATTGGTAAATTTGCTACTTTCATTTTTTATTTTTAAAATCGCTATTAGATTTAAAATTTGTAGCAAGTTTCAAAACTTGATAAATTTGTTATAAATATGTTTATTTGTAACTTAATAATTATTACTTCTAGCAGGTATTAAACAAGTTTCATCCCGATCTCTCCACTATTAGCGTTTTCCAAGATTTCTGTTTCCCTCCTCCAACCACCATTTCCCCGGATCCAATTCGAGCCGAAAATGGAGCATCTGAGACACAAGATCCTTCTATAGATCAAATTTCATTAAGATCCGATCACCTATTCATAAGATAAAAATACCCCAATTTTCACGTTTTCTAAGAATTCCGGTTTCCCTCTCCAACTCCCCCCAATGTCAGAGGATCTGGTCAGAATTTAGAATAAGAGCTTTAAAGCACAAGATCCTTCTAAATGTCAAATTTCATTAAGATCTGGTCACCCGTTCGTAAGCTACAAATGCCTCATTTCGGATGTAAAATGGGAAAATGGTGGGGGAGGGGGGCTAGTTGCCATCCGATCATTTATTACTCTTAAAAAGTGCACTAGAACTTCCGATTTCCGATCGAATGAGCCCCCTCTGCAGTTTATACGACGGCTCCTTCCATATTAAGTGCCTCTAGGAAAAAAATAATAAAACGTTGGAGCCGTATGGCCCTTACTATAGGCAACACTATAGCGTTGTCTCTAATACCTAGGATTACTGATGGATTATGTAAAAAAATCCTTCATTGGAAGAAATAGTTCGATACTTTATTAGTAAAGATTTGCTAACGCAAAGACAAGTGAATAATAAGACAAGCATATTTTCAGAAGAAACTATTCTTTTGAAGCAACCTTAACAAGAAGTGAAAATGCTTCGTTTTTCTTTTATTCACTGGTTGAAAATTATCCTTATTTGGTTCTGTTTTACCTTTCTCTTTGTTTTAATTTTAAGTTGTTAGTTTTTTATGCTATAGCCAGTGTGATTATAAAACTGTTTTAAAATTATCAATCTAAAAATATTTTTCAAAAAGTCAGCTTTTCAAAAAGGAAGAAGAACTGCTTTAAACCAAAGACAAGCAGAAATAAAGTAAAGTTATCATTCAAACTAAAAAAGAACAGAAATCAGTATGAATGAATGAATGAGACCCAAAGCCGAACAGAAATTACCTAGGCAATCTTTTGATTCATATAAATGACCTTCCGAAATGTTTACCCTAAGATAATAGGTTAGTAGTAATTCTTGCAGATGATATGACCCCATCTTTGTTGGTTGAAAAAATGGTGACAGCAATGAAATCTTTGAATAAAGGGTTTGCATGTAAAAACCTAGCTCCGAACTTTTCTAAAATTGAATTCAAGATTTTCGGGCGATCAAAGTGGGCGGTAAATAGAATTACAGTAGATGAGTTAATTGTAAATCAAAGTAGGATAAAAAGAGTAAATTCATTTCGTTACCTTGGGTTATTCTCGATGAGCTTTTATCTTTTCGTAAGCATTATGGTTATTTGGGAATTTTTCCAGGAAATTAAATTAGTGGAAAAGGGTACCCGGGTAGTTCCCCCGAAACATCTCCGCATGCAAAATTGAGTTGGCAAAGAGTATGTAACTGCAAAAGGACCAGAAAATTATTGATGAGATAGCATAAACATGTGTTATTCCCGTTATAAAAAATAACTGTATCGTTCTTATCGTGCTAGACAAAAATTCAAATATAAGGGAGGGATCTTGCCCTAGAAGCTTATGACTAAAATCGCCCATTATAACTAAATTATAATAAAGGAAAATAAACCTTAGAATATCATTAAAATATAAAAATAGACAAATCGAGAATGGTACATTTTTGTCCCATCCACTACTACTATTAGTGTTAGTTTGAAGTGGTGGTCTACTTCTACTACTATTCATGATTGACTACTTCTACTACTGTTAGTACTCGGAAATAGTAGCTGCAAGAAAAGTAGTAGTGGTAGTGCTAATAGTGGTAATAAAAGTAGTGGCAGTAGTTGTATTGGTAATAGCAGTAGTAATTCCTCCCAGATGATTTCATCTGTAGTAGTAGCAGTTAGTTTTTGAGGTGTCACTTTTTTCAAGAGCCTTTTTATGATTTTTAGTAGTAGTAAGAATAAAAGTAGCAGCAGCAGCAGCAGTAGTAGTAGTAGAAGTAGCAGTAGTAGTAGCGGTGGTATTAGTTGTTTTTTTTATTTAATTAAAAAAAAGACTGCCATGAAAATGTTGCCTCTCATTGAAAACCACAGACTAGTGCTCTCCCGCGTACGCTTTTTAAACACTTGGAAGAAAGCTACGTCTGTCTAGCCCTGAGCATGGAAAGTTTGTTAGAGTGGAAATTCATATTGGTGTGTAAACAAGGTTATTTAACGATATCATACAAAATACTGACGTTACCTTTAGTTATAATCTGTTTTGGAAGCAAAGCTGCTGCTAGTGGGCTTCTGTTATAGACATTTCATATTTTTTAATTTACATAGGTAACATTATACCGTCTGTGTCGCTAATTTTTTTTCTTTTTTTTGACGACTTGGCATGGACCCGGTCGTACCATAGCGGGAGCGAGGTGTATGCCAAGCTGGAGCCGGAGCCATGGTTTGGCGGAGTGGCCTTGGGGCAGCGAGGCAAGTGGGGGGTGAGGGTGGACGCCAACGCGGTCTCTCAGCCAACGGAAGCTGTGATCCAGGCACCGTTTGGGACGCCTCCCAGGCGTGACTGGTGAGGCCACCCATCGTGTTCTGCAGAATTTCTGCCTGGTGGCCGGTTGGGTCACCGCCGTATCCGGGTTGATGTCCTCCTTGCCCCCATCCTACATCGGCCTGCTTCGCACAAAGAGCTTGGTGCCACGCAGCGACAATACACCGCTGTCTTACAAGTTCCCGTTGGCGATAGCATCCCCAATTTGCTGAACGAGACATAACTGGTGGGAGTAAACATCAAGTTGACGCCGCCCGCCAGAGCCAGTTCACAGTCTCCCGCCCTTAGTGCGGATACCGCCTGGTGGAGTGCGACCAGGGAACTGGAACAAGCCGTATCAATGGGAATACTCGGCCCGTGAAAATCGAAAAAATGAGAAATGCGGTTTGGAATCAAGGTCACAAAAGTACCCGTGGCGGCATGCCCTTCCATGCGTTCTTGATTTTGTTCCAACAACTCTTTATAATCGTAATTACAGGCGCCGATAAATACGCCGGTTTGACTCCCTTTGAGAGAGGGGCCGTATGATCCCCTAGAACAAAATTATCATAGTTTTTCCCACAATTTCATGCAATCCTCAATTAAATCCCATCTTTGTCACTATTTTGAGCATTTATCTCCACTGACAAGAACTTTAAGCAACATAAGTTTTTAATTAAATACATTTTTGCCCACCCCCCCCCTCCAACACAAACCACAGGCACTAAAGATTTACCTGTAGTATGGGACCATTTCTTATATTCAGCTAACCACTTGTACTTACTTTAGTTACATAATCATTATATTTTTCCTTTTTCACTTCCAAGTACTCAAATGATCCTTTTTGAAACACCGACAAAAATGAAAGTCAACCATTAAGCAAATTAATAAAAAAGAGCTGGAAATTCACCTCATAACATAGGCCTACTTCCCCTACCCCACAAGCAACATACATTCTAGCATGGATTAGACCACCACTGATATTAAATTTCAGCAGTACTAACCTTGGCAATGCCAGCTTTGTGTGCTCCTTGGGATTCCATATAGGCAATATATTTAGTAAAGTCTTTAAACTCTTCCCAAGTTGGCCTGAATACCATGATTTTTGGTAGTCCATTACTCTCTGTGTTTGCATTGGAAGTCATATTGTTTCAAGCATTCAGATAAAACTATACAGTGACTATATAGATATAAACATCAAATAAATTCAATTACACCCGTCGTGGTGGCTTCAAGCGCGCCATCGACCTTGTGGCCTTTTTTGACGAACGCCTCGATCAGCTCCCCACCCATATCCGCGACAATGTCAGCAGGCTCAGACGACAGGATATCGATGCTTTTGGCGTATTCATCGGGCGTCATGCCGGAAAAGGCATGCACCTCAACACCATTGGCAGCGAGATAGGCCGCAGCAACGTCATCGGTACTGTCCGGATTGCACGCGCCAACTTTAACCTTCGCACCAGCCTTAACGAACGGCAGAAGAGTCGGAATGGTGTCTTCAAGAACATGCTGGAAGCTGACGATGGTTTTGTCGCGCAGGTCGCGCTTGGCCTGATCAAAACTAAGCGAAAGCAATTTAGCCAAAAAAAGAATTAATATGAAAATTTCATTTTAATAATTGATGTGCAGAGAGCCAAAATCAAACATGCATTAATTCAAAAGCGTTCAGAAATTAAATAAAAATAAACTAGTTTTTTTAACTGAATGTAAGGAGCGACATTAAAACTTAAAACGAACAGAAATTACTCCGTGTATGGAAGGGGCTGTTTCCTTCTCTATACCCCGCTCTTTACGCTAAAGGTTTTTACTGTTCAATAAAGTAGAATTGAGAGAAAGAGTCGGACTTTATCGTAAACAGCGGGGCGTTGAGAAGGGGACAGCCCCTTTCATACCATATAAACTATAAAGAAGAAAATGCTCCTTCATGCCCATTGGGCCTATTATTTTGACGGATCTTTCAGCTTCATTGAAATTTATTGAAGTACGTGACTAGAATCTAGACTTCATTTGAACGATAAATAATAGATTTTCAGCTATTTCGTACCAATATATTTCTGAAAACATGGATTTTTTTTTTCACCCTTCAAAACTCAAGCCACGGTAGTCCCTGCGACGTGAGGTATTCTTTTCTTATTTTACAAGTTAAATTATATTTCAATCTTGTGTGATTATGGGATTACAATCTAATAAGATAAAAAAAAAAATTGAAAAGAACCTTGATAAAGTATTTAGAAACGAATTGGAGAAGAATCAGCAAAAACTATTTCAAGCTTTATAAATGACAGAAAACCAAGAGCTGGTGCATTAACGAAGCTGGTACTATCAAATGATGCACGAGTAATACTTTAAAGAAACATTTCTGTGGATAGAGACTTATTAAACAGATTTATGTACCTCATAGATCAAGAGTTTAAAAGTCAAGAGTTTAGAGTTTGAAAAATGTGTCAAGAGTTTAAAAGTACACCATCTGTTGAAATAGTTAAATGTTTTTGTTTAATCTGACGGTCAAGAACAGTTGAGAAGCATTGGCCGTGCTATTGTTCAATTTAAAGTGCTCAAAGAGGTTTATTTTACCACTTAATAAACCTTTAGGTATATTGTTTTCTTCCTGATTTGGCAATTTCTTGGAGGTTGAGGTTCATTAATGACATTTACTTTGAGTGGTCTTTCACGGTAGGGTTTATTCCTATCGACACATCGAAGGGCATTTGGAAGCAAAAATAGTTTTGCATCATCGGTAATTGTCTCATTGTTAATACATTTATTAACGTTATCTTCAAAGTTCTCCTTTGGTGAAACAGCAAGTTCTATTGGCATCAACATATAGGGCTTAGCCATCTAAAAAAAACTGTTTAAAGGCCTGCGACCTATACCCAGTGTTTCACTGATTCAATTGCCGGATCCCCTACTGAACCTTTCTTATTCATTTAAGGAACTTGTTTTTGGTATTGTTTGATTCGTATTAGTTAATTTTTTTCTCTTTGTTTTCAAGGAGCCTGGCTACATATACCGTGTCGTATATGACATGTTCTTCTTCTTCGTTATGATTGTCATCGTTTTGAACCTCATATTCGGTGTTATCATTGACACATTTGCCGACAAGCGTACTGAGAAAGACAAAAGAGAAGAAATCCTAAAAAATTCCTGTTTTATCTGTGGTAAGCTTCCTTTTTTCCTTTTTTTTCGGTAATTTATGGCCAAGTGTAGGCACTAATATATATTCGTAATTGAAATTTGTACCTTTTTTTCTATTTAGGTATTTCTGAAGGTTGAGGAAGCTATGCAAGATGTTTTCAAAATGAAATGTGTAAGGATAGCCTTAGGTAATCATTTGACTTTTGAAAATGTTTGAACCGTTTTCTTTCAGTATACGAAACAATAAACTTTAAGAAAAATGTGGCTCGATCCAATTTTATAAGGCTATTATGAGAAAAATTAAGACGGCTAGGCCAAGTTTTGTGGACGAAGGATGGTAGATTACAAAATTTCGTGCTTCTTGTCCATCCATCTGGAGTCGAATGAAAAGCAGGTCTTCCCCGAATAGGGAAGGAAGAAGTCACAAAAAAAGATTTAAAAGAAATTGGACCCCCCCCCCTCCACCCGCACTCGCCCACAGTCGCCGACGTCGGCGTTGAGCAGGAGCTTCGGGCTGAAGGGCTGCAGCGTCGAGAGGATCAGGGGGACGGTTTCGTCCCGACTGGTTCCCGGTCCGCGCGCCAGCGCGACCTTGCCGTCGATCAGGTGGACGTCGTCGGCGGAGCGCGGACTGGCACAGGCCATGGCCGCCACGCCGGTCTCCGAGAGAGCGTAGTGCGCGGCGACTCGAGCTCCCGTTGCTTCGATTCGTTCCCGTCGATCCGACGTGAGCGGCTCGCCGCCCACCCGGAAGAAGCTGCCCTCCAGACTCAGCCCGGCGCGCTGCGCGGCCACCGCCAGGCGAGGGATACGGTTAAAGGTGTGGGCTTCTTTTCAAGGGTAATTGTATCCCACAAGTGGTCTTATAAAGCAGGGAGGGCATTCAATAAAATGGATGTTAGAAATCATTTTGCCCTTTCTAAGTAGAAAAGGAGACGTCAAGAGAAAACTTAAAATGGAATTGTCTGCCACTTTGTGGCGTAAGAAAACGGGTTTTGGATGAAGAGGATACAAATTCTGAGGTAGCCAGTAAATTTTGAATTAAAAAGAAGTTTCCCAGCTTTCTAGTTTCCAAGGCCATATTATAATGTAACTTAGTGGTGCATTCGTTCCTCATTAAGTCTATGCCAAGTAAATAGTTCATATCCATATAACCAAATTCATACGTATAATTGTAACATTTTACAAAAGCAGAAAAGAAAAACTTGATAATAGGGTCCCTATATGCCTTAGCTGTCTCAAGGATAGGAAGTTTCAAGAGGCTGAAATGCAACGAGTTTGCAGTAGCATTATTTAATATAAATGTGGGGAAGACCTCAGCAAAGGGTAAGCTAAAAACATGTAGAACCAAACAGCTTAAGAAGATGTAGCTTTTCTTTGAAGGTGAAGTTGCGGGAGAAACTTCAGCAAACGGTAGGCTAATAACATCTAGAACCAAACAGCTTAAGAAGATGTAGCTTTCCTTTGAAGGTGCAGTTGTATTTGATGTTTTCATTTATAATCGATGTTCTCATCGATCCCTCTCCGATCATGCTCATCTTGAAGTTTGTCACAGTAACAATACACTTGACATTTTTAATGAACAATATTTGAATGAGGAGAGGCAAGTGAAAAAGAAGAAATTTAATGTCTATGATACAGCTCGAATCAATCGAACAATTAATATTTTGAAAACTAGAACTACTTGTGGTCCACTCAACTTTTTAAGGTGTCAAAAGTATTAGACACTAAAACTGTAAGGCATCGTTTACGTGATAAGAAAGATGAAGAGATTCTTGGTGGTTTTTACGAGTAGGCAATATGGAAAGTTAAAATCAGTGGGATGTGAGAAAAAATTATAGCTATATTTTAATTAATTATTTAGTTGGTATTTTGGTTAGGTTAGTTTAGGTTACGTATTTAATATAATGCACTTTGGGCGCATTATTAATTCCATGATTCTTTGTTGTAGTTTTCATAACTTTGTTATTAAAGTATTGCATGTCCATCGTATTTTGTTTTATTTCACTAGCATTCACCAAGCTTGACTTCTTGGGTCTGTATTATGTATTACGGAAGCACCTAATTTACTCTCAAGCTTTCTTTTTTCCTCATTTACATAATTTGTCTTTATTTCACTTAAATTATCTTTCTTTCACATATTTTCTCACTATCAATATATCTTGTCGCTATTTCGAACACATATACAGTGTTCATCATCAGCAGTAAAATTACTGATGATGCCTTTCGTCATGGAAAGGCGGTGTGATCTTCGAAGTTATCTCCGACGAATTTCTTGTAATTTTCATTCACCCGTGTAGGGGATACCCTACGACAGAAGGGAAGAACAGATGGAGACATGTTTAATAATTCTATGCAGAAATGTGACTGCAGAAAGTCCCAAATCAAACCAGAGAATCAGGGCTTAGTGACTTGGTTAAGATTTCAAATTTGTGTGTTTTTAAAAACAGGTGGCAAAAAAATATAGTTACTAGTTTTGGATTTTAAGGGCAGTGGTACAACTGTGAGAACAATAGGTGAAAAAAAAGGTCAAATAGGAATAAATCATTTTAATAGACAATGACAAATTTCACAAAAATGCTATATATTTCGGTCACACATGCAGTGATCGTCATCAGTAGTGATATACTGATGTAATGACACCATTAGTACTGAGGGAGGTCACCGCATAGGTGATCGAAATATACACTATTATTTTGTAAAATTTATCACTGTCAATTAAAAGGATTTACCTCTATTTGTGTTGCGAGAGCAACAAATTGCTTTTGTCGTGTTTTTTTTTCCTAGCACCCTGATTTCAGCTTATTCCTTGAAAGTGGTAAGGGTCTGCCCTCTGCGGTTTTTACAGGTATTTTACCGATATAATGGCAGATAACATCATAAAATCTAATGTTCTAGGTCAAATAGCAGCATTTATTTACTGCCATTTAAGGAGGAAATCAGTAAGCCTAGTGGAAGGATGGACCCAAAATAAAGGTCTTTTGTTTGTATTTTGAAATCAAAATTTAGAGATACAATTCCTTAATCAGCTCTAAATGGCGAATCTTCCTCAATTGACTGTTTTTTCCCAAACATCTTTCGATTACTATGGGCTGGACCTCTTTCTTCGGCTGCTGCTGCAACCATAATTACTTTTTCCTATTTTATGCATTTTAAGCAATCTACTTTATTATAATATTAGAAATTTATTAAACCTTAGCGTCAAGAGTGAGGCACTGAAGAGGGGACAGCCCCTTTCAAATACGGAATAATTGCTGTTCGTTTTAAGCTTTAATATCTTCCTTACTTTCAGTTAAAAAACTGTTTTTTTTCTATTTAATTTCTGAATGCTTCTAACTAATGCAGATTTTGAATTTGGCTCACATGTAAATGAATAACTCAAACGAAATTTGCGTATTAATTTTACTTTTTTTTGCTGAATGGCTTTCTCAAAATTTTGATCGGATGATTTTGAAAAAAAGGGTGTGGAGGGACCCTAGTTACCCTTAAGTTTTTTTTGGACACCTAAAAAGGGCACTAGAACTTTTAATTGATTGAGCTGCTAATCAATAAGCTGTGTAGGAATTTTCTATCTATAAAAGGGCAAATTGCAGCTTATGCAGCTCTGAAGCACAACAAGCAAATAAAGCAAAACAATATGCAAACACAAGAAGCAAAATTACAATAGATACAAATAGGTACTTTTGAACTAAATTCAACAGTTGGAACCAGTTATCAAACGCTAATAATTATAAAATTTTATTACATAAGCTTATTGAACGTGGATTAATTATCTCTTTGACCTAATATCCAAAAGGATGGCCCCTTGGACAAAAAATCAGCGCTGTCTATGCTAAAATACATTTTTTTTTTCATTTCAAGTTGAAAGTCGTCCCAATAATTTTCTTGTAATTCGCGTTCTATTTGCAATTTTCAAAATTTAGTACCCCCCCCTTAAATAGTGTACCATACTCAAATGAATGCTAAACTGCTAGTTTAGTGCAGACATGTAGTTCAGCATTCATTTCGGGAAAAGCAGGATTCAAGATTCAATCGTATCTGCTATACAAATTATAACATTTTTTCTGACTGAGCAAAAAATAATCCATGACTCAACTTTTGTTAAATAAGTTGGTTTTTGTTGCCAATGTATTCAACAGAGTTCAAACTATGATAATTACTTGATTGCGAGAGCTGAATGTTTATTTTGTATATATACAAAATAAACATTCAGGAAACAAAGGTTCAACGATATGTCTTCCATAATGACAATATACCAGCCGAGGCAAAAGAAGAAGTTTTTGTCTCACCACCTGAACAATTAAAAGAAGCAAAGGTTCGGCAGCATGTCTTTCATAATGGAAACAGTTAAAGGTCGAATAAAAGAAATGTAATTTTACAAAGGCACTACTTCTAATTTAAGGTCCATTCGGACTTGATGGCATCAAGAAAATGGTCAAATTGTCTGTGCGTATCAATACGCACACTCCCCTTCTATCGCAATCTTTTCAAAGCCCCCCTCTTAACACCCTACCAGAATTCCAATATCCCTTAAAATTTTCCTTATGACACCCTGTGATTCTGGTTCTGGGTCTGCATCCCGTTGGGGAATACCGTCAGATCCTGCAAAATAGCCATCAGTTGGGCATTGCTGGAGTTGGGTACACGGCCCAAATTGGCCACGGCGTTGGGCGCCCGAAAAGGCACTCCCAATTTGTTGCTCAGGGGCTGGGAATTCCCATCGGGCTGTAGATAAAACGTGCCATAGGTGTAATCCGGATTCTCCGAACTCAAGCGCTCTCGAATGAACGGAGCGGTCGGCAACCGGTTATAGGTCACGTTGTATTGCGTGATGGCACCTTTGATGGTGTAGATCTCGGTTGTCGCCGTGTCGTTCTAACAGCTGCGCTTGGCCCACAACTCCCTTGTGGACTTGAAGCACCACTTTTGATTTCTGAAAACACAAAAGTTGATATTATTACCAAACATTGCTCGCACATAGAGGTTAGTATTGGTAAATATCTGTGCAGATTAGAATTACTTAAATCCTAGGGGTTTAAAAAGTGATCGAAACAATATTTAACGTGTTTTCATTTTTCCAGGAAATACTGTACGTTGAAGCGATTAATTCTGTGAGAAGAATAACAGTATTACGGTTAGATTAGAAGATAAGGCTAGTAGATGGTTTCATATTGAATCAGGAGTCAAGCTGAGTTGCGCTATATCCCCATTTATTAGAGAGGATTTTGATCGGCTTTGACGTCAGTCGACAAACAACTTCATGACGCATACTGCTCAATCCTTATAATGACGTAAGTCGACAAACATGACGTCAGTCGACAAATAAACATGACGTCAGTCGACACACACACACACAACTTATTTTTAAATATATAGATATATATATTATACATAGAATAAATACTTGAAGTAGTACTTGAAGTATTACTTAAGTACAATTTTTGGCAAGCACTTGATATTTGATACTTAAGTAAGAATTTGAAAAGTACTTATTACTTGATATTTAAGTAAAAAAGCAATGAGTACTTAATACTTGATACTTAATTAAAAATTTGGAGTACTTGTTGCAGCACTGGAGGGGTAGGGCTGTCGGGCTGCCAAAATATCGCAGACAGATATCTAAGGGCTTATATTGCTCACATCTACGATATTCCTATTGATCCCAACAACTACAAGTGCCATATGGCATTAAAAATGGCAGTTTTAGTGCCATCTCTCAAGTGGAAAAGCTGGGACTTGTGGGCTAAGGGAACCTTTTAGACAGGTGTTTAATGGCTCATTTTAAATCTATTAATCGGAGGTAAGTGCTTTTTATCAATTCTACTTTCCATAAGTTGCCATCTAGCACTAAAACGGCACTTTTGGTGCCAGTTCTTAAGTGGAAAAGCTTGGAAGCATAAAACGGTACCATTGTAATACAAACAGAAATTACTTCGTATATGAAAGGGCCTGCTTCCTCATCAACACCCCGCTCGTTACGCTAAAGTTTTTTACTGCTTTAAAAAGAAGAGTTGAGAGAAAGAGGCGAACTTTAGCGTAAAGAGCGGGGCGTTGATGAGGAAGCAGCCTCTTTCATATACAAAGTAACTTCTGTTCGTTTTAAGTTTTAATGTCGCTCCTTACTTTCAGTTAAAAAAGACTTGCTTTTTTTTATTTAATTTCTTTCTAAATCAAGCTTCAACCAACTAAAAAATAAAATAAAAATGAAACAAAAACAAGGCCACTGTTAAGAAATAGATTTGCTTGGGATGTTAATTAGCAATGAAATGGCAAGTCTTTACTGTTCAAAGAAAAACAATGGTCATTTTTAGTTTTAAAGGTATTTTTATTGGGAGAAGGTTGAAAAACCCTTAGGCGTGATAATGTGTGCCAGAGAGCGTCATAGTGTGGCAGAGTGACGTGAATTGACATGGTTTGTCATTTTGAGGATGGCTTGTAAAAACATGCACAAATGATTTGAAGCATGATTTTTAACAAGGAAATAACTGCAAAATGTCTTAGGACTGATGAGGGGTGCTTAAAGGATGGCAGCGGGCTAGTCATGGTCTGGCATAGTGGCTTGAATTGACATGGAGTATTACCAAGGGTTGGCTTGCAAAGCTGCGATTAAAATCAAAATATAACAGTTCAAAATAGGGATGAAACCTTTTAATTGACAGTGAAACAAATATAAAATTTTAACTGAATATTTCGGACACATATACAGTGTCCATCATCAGCAGTAAAAGTTCATGCTTTGGAACTTGGTGCACCTTATTGAAAAGGCGAAAAAATATGTGTTTTTTGCGTTTGAAGAATTAATATATCAATTATCCTCCCGCAAAAACAGTGATTTTCACAAAGATTGAAATAGAATTTGAATGGCTTTTAATATTAATATATTTATGAATTAATATCTTGGATTTGACCTAATATTTTAATTCTTCTTGCTATCTTTCAACAAAAAGAATTTTTGTTTATTGAAGCCTTTCAAAAAAATCCCTTGACATTTTTTAGCTCTTATTTCTCAGCTCATCGACTTTTTTATTTTTGTCACAGACTTATTAAATATGTTAGCAAATTTTTTGAAGACTTCTCAAAGTTCATTTTTTTCAAACATTGTAGTATATGAATTTCCGATCGGACTACATGAATACAACATATAAATTCCGCACCCTTGTATGACCACTCTCAGTACCCTTAATATTATCTCTAGATCGTCTGGTTTTTGACCACTTCAATATTCTCAATCAATTCCAAATCTGATCAGTATTTGCTCTTCTGATCAGTATTTGCTCTTCAATTAAACAAAAACGCAAGAGGTTCATCTAAACACGTGGCTGCCCTCCGAAGAAAAGCGTCAGAAATACCATCTATATTTGGAGCTTTATTAACGGAAAGGTCCTGGATAATTCTTAAAACCTGCTCTCAAGAAATATTAGAGTCATCGAAGGGCACTTTATGTGCTAAAACAAATTCGGTAAAATTAGCTGGACTGCACGCTTGAACGTCATTCGGATTTACAGAAACTGGTGAAAACACTTGATTAGACACATCAGCCTTTTTCTGATCATCGCTTATTAATTCACTAGTAGCTGGGCCATCAAAACTGTACGAATTGATCAAGGAATCAGCTTTGTTTCTTCATAAAAGCAACATTAGGTTCACATTGCAAAAACATTGTTGTTGCCAATCTTCTGGTTGTCTCTGCCCTATTAGCATATTTCGCAAAAAGGGCCAGATTTGTCCGGACTTCGAACTCAGCAGCGAGTGCTTTAGGACTAAATTTAAGATGGGTGTCTTTTTTTAAACTTCTTAACAAAGAGGCCGGATTCTGGTTTTCTGTTCATTTTTAGGGTGTATTGCTATCCAGAAACAATGATTAAATGCTGGTTTCTCAAACTAACGCCAACTGCACTTAGGTCAGCAAGTACAGTTGAGCTATCAGTCACCTATCTGGAATTATTTAGAGAAAAAGTTTACTCAAACAAAGAACAAAAAAAATCTTAAAAAGCTCATTTTAGGTTTTCCAAATTTAATTTGAAAATTATAGCCTTTCAACAGTTTAAAAATATTGGAAAGACAGAAAGATTTCTTCTTTTCAATTGTTGCAATAAAATTTTATTGATTTTTTTTAGCTAAATAAGAAACCAGAAATAAAAGAAAACAATCAAAGGAACATAGAAAAAATGTGCCGAAAAATAGCAGACAACATTAAAAAAAAAAGCTCAGCTCGATATTGCGTACGTTGTTATGGCAGCTTAAAATAAATTTTGTCAGCAATTTTTGATCTGTTTATTTGAGATACGCAGTAAATATGATTCATTCAAAAATACTTTAATGCTTTTATCTGAAAAATGATGACAACCTTCAATTCAAAACCTTTAGAGGTTGCATTTTAATAAATCTTATTTTTGGATGAACGGTGCATAGTTAAAGCCTTTGGTCGGTAGATACTAATAAATGAAGACATTTGAGGAAGGAAAGAGAGAGAAACAATAAACACAGTAGGTGATACATATGTAAGATTCACGATTCATATTAGCTCGTGAACGAGAAGTTCAGAGGAACATAATGTTACATACAATATATTAAGGAACATGAAGTTAAATACAATTATAATTGGAATCCTACTGACTCTTCAACAAAGATGTAGAACCTACGGGGCACTTATAGATTTTAGGCCATCTTCAATTTAAAAGTGGTGCCTGCCTGCTTGCCTGCTAGAACAGAACTTTCCACTCGAAAGCAGAAACATGGTTTGGTGAAACAAAACCTTGGCTGCACAACTTCAGATACTCCTCTCTGACATAGGCTACATAACTTCACTTCGCACACCATAGGCTCAGGCTCGTGGACAAGCAAAAACCATCCTTTTTGGCCACAGGCAAGAGTTCTGCAGAGGTTTCCAAAATGTAATGCCATATTCATCAATCCGGCCTGAGGTCCACACTTTCCGTAAACACCGCACAGGTTAGACCCTTACCAGTTTCCAGGATAAGCCGACATGTGTATGGAACAAATAGAAAGATAATTCACAAGATTATTAACGCAATATCAAGTTGGCGACAATGAATTATCATATTTTTGCTAATTTAACATATCCCTTCGTTTCAACTCGCATAGTTATTTGAGATCAACCATTTTTCACGATTATGTATGTAACGAAGTAATTAATCTGGTATAAAATTATTAAATTTATTTCTTTACCCATTGAATTATCAAATTAGTCATTACGTTAAAATTTTTCGCCGATAATAAACATTTTTTTTAGAATTATGTTTTAATCTTTATTCTGTTTGTTTTCTTTTGATTTAATGTTTAATTGAGTTGTATGTCTTCCCCCTCCGTATATTGATTTTTCTCCTCGTGAAACCGGTTTTGTTCATGAAACTTGCTTGCTGATTATTGTTCGTGAAACTTAATGATTTAGACTTTCTTGAAACTTAATTTGTCATGATATTTTTCTTCGTAGAACATTTTGCATGTTTGTTTTTTCTTCGTGAGACATGTAACATGCTGATTTTAGTTTGTAAAACTTGTTGCATGGAGATTACTTCGTCAAAAAACTTAATGTATCTTGATTTATGTTTTTTTAGAAACTTGTTATATTTTTATTTCTTCTTCATGAAACTTATCACATGTTAATTTTTTTCCTTCCTGAAACTTGCACAGTAAGTTTTCTCCTCGCTCCACCCCTTAATCTCAGATCAAGATTTGAGCTCTACGTGCTCTCCTAATACTGATTGAAGCCTTTAGCTTGATTTCTAATTCATTCCCAGGATGTTCTTAATGCGCTGTTCCGATCACCTGACTGCACATAGTGTCTTTTGATTTACCTTGTTGCTTAACCACGAACAGATTATGCGTTCCATAGAAGATAATAGTGTAAAAAAGTATATACAGATTAGAGAATATATATTTTTATCCCTCCTTCCTATTCCCCTCCCTCCAAGTCAAATCTTAAAGCCCACTGGGTCCCCTAACTCTTTCAAAAATTTTCCCATCCCCAGAAAATTCTAATTTACAGGCTCTTAGGCCCACGGCAAAAGAGACTTGAGTAATACCATGTAATTGGTAAAGGTATTTGAGGCATTGGGTGGGGAGGATTGTGTAGGTGCAGCTATGGTTGCACTTATTAAAACAGCTAATAAGTCAATTTCACGGCTGCGCAATACAAAGTATCGAATCAATCACCAGAAGACGAGTTTGCAATTAAAAATAAAGATATGTGTTGGGTTTATACGAACAAATTTGCTAAGGGTAGTGGAGATATGGCGATCCAAGATCATGACCATTTAAGCAATCCTATGTTATCCAGAGGGAGTACATTTTGGGGGGTGGCACATAAATTTTGTAATTTAAATATCAGATTCTAGCAGCCTTGATAGCCAGCTGCTCCAATATATCTTCAAGAAATAGTTGTTGATTCATGCAACTATCAAGCATCTCTTAATATATGTTATATTCGTTTATCTTTAATGAAATAGACTTTTAAAGGTATTAAAGTCAAGATATCTGTAGTCAGTTTTGCAAAATATCTTAAAGCAGGGTTCACATGCACCTAGCTAAACTCATTGCATTGACACATGTATTGTCAAATATTATATCTAGGAAGCTCATGTTCACACATGCAACTAAGTATTTATTTCATAGATTCTAGATTAATTAATCTAGATAGATTATAGATTTCATAGATCATAGTCAAGCATCGGCAAGGGCCCATCGACTTGTAGTCGTGTTTGTAGCGCCCCCGTAGGCTGCCGCCCATATGGCTGCAGAGAACGCTGAATGCAACGATGTCCTTTGCCGGCCCGACACCGCCCTGTGCTTCGGCTCCGAGCTTCACCACCATGTTGGGTTGGGCATCCAAAGGGTAGTTGAAAGCGACGGGTTCGCCTTCCTTAAGATCGCTCAGTTTTGCGATCTTGAGGCGGGGATAGACTGGGATGGATTGGCCGGTTGCTGAACCTGCTTCGGCGAGCTGGGGGTGAAGCAGAGCAACCGCCGTTCCTGCAGCTCCCGCAACAAGCACATCCCTGCGCCTCATACAGGGATGATAGTTTAAATTGAATAATAATTTTTGGACATAATCATGCGTTAACAGCCATAGTGAATTCCTTCGGAATGGAATATATTGATAACGTGCCAACTTGTGGATTGGTAACTATTGCATTTGATATAGATAATTGGGGTGATCTAAAACAAGGAAAGACTACCCAGATAATTTTACCAAGAGATTTGAAATAGTTATTTAAAACTTGTTTTCGCAGTCGCATTTTGATCGCGGGTAATCAAATTTATATACCACAAATAACTCATGGGATCCCGAGGTGTATGGCGTAATACCATTTGCACTAAACTCATAAGCATAACCAAACTTAATATTGTCTGTATGTGTCTCTGAGACATGAACCCAGAGTGTATGAATCCGCTTCACCCTTAATTTTATTTTAGTCATGGATTACTCTCATATATATTTAATATAATTCTATGTTTAATATAATGTAACGCGATTAATGTTATTCTTTTAAAAGAACTATTTTACGATATGAACATTTTAGGTATTTCTTTTTTTTATAAATCTGTGCAAATCCGTAAATAAGATTGGCCATGCATCTAGAGAGCCAAGCGAAAAGCATGTTCTCGAAAGCACTGGGAAGAGATCAAAAGGAAGAATTTTTAGGAAACGAGAACTAAATGGGAGGGGTGAAGAGAGAAGCTTTGAATAGAATAGTTATTCAAGTGCACGAAACAGGCAAACAATATGAACAATATAGGAGAATGGGCACGATCCCCTAGGGAGATGCAGGCAATAATTCTTCCTTTTCTCCTCTAAGTAAGCACCAGAAAGGGATGCTTAATATAAATTAAAACTGATTGTTACTAGAGCCTGCCTATGTGTCAGTACACTATTTTTTGGTCATACATTAGGGCTGAAATTGCCCAAATGAGATGTACAAGGGCTCAGTTTAATTTAATCAAATCTATGGACTTTAACAATTAAAAAATGCATTCCACAACGCGCCAGCGTTACTTCCCATCGACATATAATATAAAAAAAGGGTCCCAGGTGCTACTACTAGAATATCGGCAAAGGGTTAATCCGAATGGAAATTAAAAGTTCTAGTTCTCCTTCTTATGTGACCAACAAAAATGGAGGACAACTAGACTTCCTCCCATCCCCATTTTTCTTCAAAATCGTCCAATAAGAAATATTGAGATAGCCATTTTGTTCAGCATTGCTGAAAGACCCAGTATTTATGTTTTTGAAGAAAACATGACCCGCCACAGCTCCTGGGGAAATATCTAAGTTATAAAATTTTCCCATTGTTTACGTATTGTATTTGTTTTAGGAAGAATGCATACATTTTTTTTGAGGGGGGGGGGCTTTTCAGCTGGGGCAATTTTCACGGTGAAGGAGTGGAGTGTCAAAATAAGATAATAATTATATATAAGTATATTTTGCTAGAGCTTGGTCCTTCTTATAAATATGGATATGGGTGTGGGGGACTCCTTATCTATATACTTTTCCATAAAAGATTAGCATTTACTTCTTAAACTATGAAACATTTTTTTTTTTTTCAGTGTGAAAAAAATAACACCCTTTTTTTCGTCAAGTTTTTTATCATTAAAACTACAATATGGCATGCTGCTCTTCTCAATCCTCACTTGCTGATCATGTGAAAATACATAATCCCAGTAAACCTAGTTCGGGTGTAAAAAACTCATTAATATTCTAAATAATCCCTTTCACTTGTAGTCCATATATGAAGTAGCGGCACACGGTTCTAGGAACATAAGGAAATGGATAATTTGGACTGTAGATTATTCCGCTCGATTCCTTCCTGCTCAAGATTTTTTGGTCACATTCAGTTCCACGAATGTGCTGCCCATCATTTCGGCTGATAAAATCTGAAATTAAAACTAAGTATTAAACCAAAGAAAATTGACGCGATAATAGCTTTTGTTGCTTGAGCAAATTTTATAGGAGTGATCCATAAGTTATCGACCGATATCTTTATTGTCGGTATTTAGCAAAATTTTTGAAAAGCCATGCTTTTCCATCAATTTTCCTTTTTAGAAGTCAAGGATTTTTTCTGTTGACCCGTTCCAAAGGGGTCAGAAACCATCCCTAAAGGCATCCCTCGTTCAACGTACATTCCCGTCCGCTTTGTAAAAGAAAAAATCCCACTACCAGGTGCCCGCACCCAAGAAGATTGGACAATCTCGCAGGGGTGATTTTCTTTTTTTGCGGCTTTCAAACGGATCATCCCCAGTTCGCGCATCACTTTTGTGACTCCCTTCACCCCAATCCTTACAGACCATTCATCAAGCCGATTGGCTTCTCCCGCTTCATAAACCATCACCGGACATTTTGGTTTAGAAGGATCATGGTAAAAAATTCCCAATTTATCTTGAGTCGATCGAATAAGAGAAGGAAACATCACTGCTAGGCCTACCCATACGAAAAAAGGATTTCCCTCGTTGCTCAACTGTATATCTCCTATATGGGGTTTTTGACCATGATGATTCCAATATACTTTCACGTTTTGATCCGCCGCCATTTTCATGAGTTCTAACCTCTTTTTTCAAAATTACAAACAAATTAGTTTCCCAATAAACTTTCATTAATCAAGATTAATTGAAGTAATAGTTACCATTCCTAATTCAGCTTCAAATAGCAATATATCTCACTTTTTGCTTTTTTACAAACCTTTTTGAAACTTTCTGGTACTATGAGCTCTGGTTCACTCTTAACATTTTTGTAGCTCCCTTTCGCGCAGGTCGGGGATGAACACCTGAGTTACGCTAAGGATGAGCGACAAGGCGACGGTGACGGCAAACAGCAATACAACCAACCACAACGTTGCAACGAGACCCAAAAGGTGAATGGTCGTGCCCGTTGCTGCCAGCACAACTAACACGGCCATGTAGCCCGCCATAGCGAGGATAAAGGCGGCGCACATCTGGCTCAGCACTAGCACGTGCAAAGGGAGCGCAATTTTGTTGATCAAGGCGGCATTGTCACTCAAAGCCGTTGTGCCGCGCATTAGACCATCAGCAAAGGCCACCCAAGGCCAGAAAGCGATGGCCAGAAAAGGCACAAAGCCGGTCAGTTCTTAAATCTGAACTCTGATTGGTCGATCACAAAAATATGCTGGAAAGTCGAACAACTACCAACTCGTAGAACGAGGAAAATGTCACAGGATTGGCGCTACAGACGTGGGCAATTTTAGTTTCCACCGACATTTATGATTATAATGTTGCCTGGGGGTAAATATTCGTATACAGTGAACAAGTGAGGAATTCTTCTTTTTCAGAAATAATGAGTATCAGGTAGCATGTGGTCAAAACGCGCCTCGCATGATAAGAAGCGTATCAAGCTTGATGCCTTTACCGCGCATGGTTGAATAAGGGGCGGTCCATGATGTACATCAAGTGCCAGAAAAAGGGCATCCCGGTCGATGCTCTCTAAGCCGACGAGCTGGAAGTTGGCGGGGGGCGGCGGCGGGGGCGGCGGGGTCGTTCTGCCGCCGGTCACCGTGCCGACCGAGCGGGAGCTGTTGCTGCCGCAGGCGATGAGAAGGGTGCACAGCAGCAACGGGATGGCGCGACGGATCATCGGCTTGTCTCCTCCTTGCGTGGGGAGAACGCACTTCCCGGCCCACGTGGTGCGCGACCTAACCCCTTGCCGGGCGGTGGCGCGGCGTCGCTAGAGCGACGCATATGTGGGAGACGCACCCGGGCGTGGCCATCTTGTGGCGAAAACCGGAACGCCCTTTTGCTCCAATGAGCGGGCCAACAATTCAGCCGGGCTAGCGTTTACTCGGTGCTGAGAGTTTTGCCGTTCAGTCCCGGTAGGAAAGGAACTTTGCAATGCGCTTAACTGACTACAAGGCCCTGACATTCGATGTCTACGGCACGCTGATCGATTGGGAAAGCGGCATGGTGGATGCGCTCAAGCCACTTACCGACAAGGTCAGAAGCAGCCTTACGCGCGATGATGTTCTGGAAGCTCATGCCACCTACGAGTCGTCCACGCAGCGCTGGACGCCTGGCAAACGCTACAGCGAATTGCTGCCTGTCATTTACCGCCGACTGGCCGAGGAATGGGGCGTGGAGGTGACCTGGGAAGAATGGGTGATTTACTCTAAAATCTTTGACAAGGAATTAAGCAAAGAGCAAGGTACTTATTGTGTGGTGCTGTGCTGGCAGTTATTTTTGTTTCAGACGAGGGGGGTCACTCCCTTCTTAATTCCTCACTCATTATGCTAAAGTTATTATTTATAGCTTCTAAAAAGGCTTAATATTCTAATTGAACGTTCCTTGTGTTTCATTTGTTGTCTACAAAGAAATGGGACAAATAGTCACACTTTAGCGTAGAGAGGGAGACATCAAGAAGGGATAGCCCCCTCATATGCGTAATAATTATTGTTCGTTTTAAGTTTTGATGTCGGTCTTTATTTTCACCTGAAAAATCCTGGCTTATTCAGATGTGTGTGCATTTAACAAAATCAGATTATATAAAACCTGAGATTGCAAAATTGCTTAGTAATTTCTCTTGAAACTTTCCCGGTCACTGACAACTTTTTGTATCCTAATGTTTCCTGTTTATTGCTACATCATAGATAGGTGAAGAAACACCCAAACATTGCTTTAATAATCATGAAAATCAACAACCATGTAAACATGATTAACGCATTTTGAATTTAACATTTGAAGCTACCTTTGTATTAAAATAGAAAATTTAGTTTCAGGGAAACTAATACTAGCTTTTAATGAGATTAAATAAAAAAAACTAGTTTTTTTTCACTGAAAGTAAGGGTTCTCTGATACGCTGAATCTGATGGTGTCATTTTCAATCAAATTCGATGAAAAGTATGAAGTTCCTCATGTTGATTGTGTTCTTGAAAATATACATGATATCCAAAGAGAAGATCGTGCATATGGCATAAAAATTAGACCAAATGACTCGCCAGTGCATGGTGAGGGAGAGGAATGTATAAAATCACTTAAGTCTGTTATTTAACCACATCTCACCCTAAAATAAAAAGAATATGGTAGCATGAATGATTTGTGTCGTGAAATCAATAGACAAATCTCTGTTCGTAAGAATGATGTATTCCACTTTAACTATTTGATTGATCATAGTACGATTTATATTAGGCGCGGGCGTAGTTGCGTTCGGCGTCGAGCAGGTCGCGGGCGACCCGCTCACGTTCGGAGACGGCCCGCAATTCGCGTCGAAGCGCCGACTCGTGCTCGCGGCGCATCGCGACGAGACCGAGAGAAAGCGCCGCGATGATCCAGAGCGCGGTGACGGTGAACAGCGTCTTGATCTGCCACGCCATCGGCAACCAGCGCGGCGCATCGCCGGTCAGAACGAGGAAAAGCAGCGTCGCGACGCAGAACGCGAGGACCAGGGTCAGCCAGCGCAGCATCGCCTGCGGCAACCCGGATGCGCGCCGCCGCAGTCGGGCGACGAAAACCTGTACGATCAGCATCCGCCGAGGTTCGGATGGGTAAGGGCAAGGGGTCGCCCGAGTTCTGGGTGTGCCGGGTGAAGCCGGGCCGGCTGATGTTCGAGATGGATGGTGTTCCGCGCGGACTCGCTCAAGAGGCGATGAGCCTGGCCGCGGCCAAGCTGCCGGTGGATGACGCCAGCGACTTGGACGCGGCGGCGACTGCCAGCGAGTGGCGCCACAGGCCGTCCTGGTCGTGCCCGTAGCACGTGTAGTCCTCTTTGAGGTGGTGCGACGTGCTCGACGCGAGGAGCAGACTGCGGATGCCGCGGAAGCCGAGCACCATCACCGCCGAGCGGATCGTGGTGATCTCCCGGGACACGCCGTCTTGATTCGTTCTTGATACTAAAGCAACAGCAGTTAAAACAAGACCAATCTGGCTTTTTTATTCTAAGGGATACCGGAAAATAGCGTCTGAAACCGGCATTTGGAGCTTTTGCTCGCTAGAAAACAATTTTCGAGAAATCTGAACTTACAGATCCAAATTTAATAGACTTCCCCCTTGTTTTAAAGGGCTGTTTTTATTTTTGGTATCAGTATTTTCTTAGGTTATGGTTTGGTATGTGTTTCATAATAACCCCATTCCGTCTTGCACCCTTCTTGAAATAAGCGTGATAGCCAAGCATGGCGTCCAAACCATATTTCATTTTTGGAATAATAAATGCACAAAAATATTTTAAACGCATGGGAAAGTCAAACATATAAATCCTTATGTACCAAATCAAATTTACTAAAAGAAAAAAAAGCAATATGCAAATATAGCAGCCAACGAACGTGTTAACAAATTTCGTTCACAATCCCTAGTTAGTCTTGGTGGGATCAACTAAAGTGAAAAGGAGAAAAGAGAACGTGTAAGAGGATCTGAAATTGCACTTGGGTCCAGAGTAGTACGCCTATTGTCTTCAGATGTTTTGTCTCAAAGGAGTAAACTAGAGCGGATTTTTGGTTCACTGTTTACCTTTGACCCTCTCCTCCACCCCCCTGTGGTATCACAATGGATTGCTGCTACCTTGAAATAATCATAAAATTAAGCTAAATAATAGTATATACCTCGACTATTTTTAAATCTATTTAATCTTTCATTCAAATCATTCTGTTGTTGTTATTTTCTTAGGGGTGTGGGTTCAGACTTTTGTTTAAATTCTGTTTCAGTTACTTTGGAATTTTTCTTTTACTAATTCCATAGTTATTCGTTCTTAAGGATAAGTCTTTTTAAAATAAGTCTACCAGATACGAACAAATGATAAGCAAGCAAATGAAAACAAATAATTTGTTATCAGAACAAATGATAAGTCTACCCCTCTTACAAGGGGTAGACTTGGGTCCCTTGCCTACTCCTCTCCCACTAAATGGAACTTATCGCATGCTGATTTTTGTTCGTGAAACTTGTGTTGGTTTTTTCTCTTTGTAAAACAGGTAAAGTGACTTTTCTCCTCGTGATACTGATTTCGTTCGTGGAACTTGAAGCTTGCTGAATTTCGTTCGAGGAACCTATTGCGTTCTGATTTCATGAAACTTATTGCATGTTGATTTATCTCGTCATGAAACTTGTATGTTGATTTTTGTCCTCGGGAAGCTAATTTTGATTATGGAACTTGTTGCATGCTGATTTTTGTTTGCAAAACTTGTGGCGTACTGATGTTTTTGTTCACGAAACATATTAAATGTTGAATTTATCTCTTTTTGAAGGGGGGAAACAAGAATTCTTGGGAAACGTGAAAATTGGGGTATTTTTATCTTACCAATAGATGATTGGGATCTTAATGAAACTTGATATATAGAAGGATCTTATGTCTCAGATGCTGGATTTTCGACTCGAATTGGATCCGGAGACATAGGGGGTTGGAGGAGGGAAACAGAAATCTTGGAAAACGCTTAGAGCGGAGAGATAGGGATTAAAATTGATGGGAAGAATAAGCTCAAGTTCTAGATACGGGATTGACGTAATTGGAACGGATCCCTTCTCTTTGGAGGAGCTGGGGGGTGTTAATCTGGAAAAATTAGAAAAATTGAGGTATTTTTAACTTAAGTCAAAATCCTACAAACTACCCAGCCAATAGACTCCACTAATAGACTTCATATTTGAGTCCGCTCATATGTGAACCTTGCCAACGGAATCTAGCTTTACTAAAAAATGCAATAGGCACCCAGAATGCTTGTGACCGTATCGTTTTCCCCATGTCCATGTACTATCAAGGGCTTCAATTAATTAAAATGCACGGAGAGAGATGGGGAGGGGTCAAAATGCTAGTTTCAAAATCTAAAGGGGATTGGCAATTTTGTGAGTTCTTTATTTTTAATGTAAAAACACATTGAGGTTTCTCAATGACATTTTGGACCACAAAACAACAATTTTGGCCCAAAAGACCCTATCGCTCCTTACTTTCAGTTTAAAAAACTAGTTTTTTTTTATTTAATACCAGCAAAAACTGCAGTGAGTATGCTCAAAACTATCTTCTACCACTTGCAACATTTAAGAAGCATCTGGCAAGTTATCAACCACTCAAAGTCTATTGAGTATATAGACTCAAAGTATATACTCGAAAAATAAATGTTAGAATGGCATATCGTTCCATTTTTAATTTCTCACAATATTTTCTGTCGTTGTACACTCAAGCGTTTTCTATTCTGTTGTTACTTCTAGTAAAAGGGCAGGAAACAAAAACGCCTGGAAGCTTCTGGCATTCAACACAAAGCTCATAAAGAAAGCGCATTGTTGAAACAAAGTGGTATCGCCGTTCAGAGCAGCAAATTGTTTGGGATAGCTTTTGCGAGACAAAGGCCACAACCGCGTGCCCGACCCGCCGCATAGTAAAACTGGTGTAATCATACTCATACTTCCGTTTTTTCCGGAATTTACCCGGGCATTATGGCAGCTCTGGGACCGAATTTCAGCAAAATAGCCATCAATGGGGTTGTTATCGGGCAGGCGAAGAGCCGCAAGAAAGGGGAATTGCAGATGCCAATTCCCTTAATCCACTAAAGAATACGAAGACTTAATTTGCGATTAACGCCCCACAAACTGGGCGCCAACCCGGGGACGCGCGCATGTCTGTTAATGCATACATTTTCCGGGTGGGGGATTAATTTTTTGTTCGGGGATTTTCGACGGGGAGATTTTTCCAGGGGGTGAACTTCCCAGGGGAAGTTTTTCACAGAGGGAAACTACTAGAATCTCTATACGAAATTTAGCTGACTTAGCTGACTCAATTTTACGCGTACAGACGTTAAGCGTAATTGTTCGGGGTAAATTTTCACCGGGATTGAAGTGACAAGACGATATTTCTCTATAAGGAGAAATTGTTTTTAAGAATTATTGTTTTTTAATCCTTCTTTGAAAATCTCTTCTCCTATGACAAATCCCTCCATGGAAAGATCCTCCCACGTAACCTGCATTTTTAGGGGTGTTGAGCTAAATCATGGATGGAGGCTGTCAACAGGGTGCAACAGTTATAACTCAGAATTAGCTTAGAGTACTAAGTTAAAACTTTCAGTGTTTACTGAGAAGGGATGTTAAACTAATGAAAAAGTGCTGTGCATGATACTACTACTACTACTAATACTAAGCCTAAGATTACGAAGGTGAAACTTCCAGGGAATGTTGAGGGGAGTCATTGAACTAAATAAGAACACATATGTTCATACAGCTTTTCAAAAGGAAATATCAGCAACATCTCAGGAACAGCTTTAGAGAATTGAAACTTTCAGGGCATCTTGTGAGGAATGTTGAACTAATAATGTTGTCTCCTTTGTCAACCACCGCCTCACCACCTCTCATTCCACGCGTAGACCGTTCGGTCGGATAGTTGTCCCACGCTCCCGGCGTTACTGCTGAATCGGTAAGACCACTGTACATAATATCTTCATTGCTGATGGGTGTACCTTCTGGTTTCCACCATGGCTCTGAGGGGAGGATAAGGGGAGTATTGGCAGCCCACTGTAATGCAACAACCCACATTTGAGCTTCCTCCAAACTACTAACAGCACATAAGAAATCTCGTTGCTCCTTCACCATCCCACCGTCTTGACATGCCATGGAACCAGGGATCGCCACAGACGCGACGGAAATCCCACCCGAATAAGCCGAGAGAGATTGGTCATCACTCAAAAAAAGTTTCACAAATACCCATAATATCAAAACTTGAAGAAGATTTCTCAACTAACTGAAGAACATGTAAATATTGTGTAGTGAGGTGGCAAGTCTATGAGCAGAGACACTGTGACATGTCTGAGCTAACTTGCGATGGCAATATGTAAGAACTCTCTCGAAGAACCTTTTAATTAATGATAGGTAAATCATCATATCCAGTTTGGACCTCTAAATGATCTTCAATACGACGCAGATTACAAATAAATCTCTTCAATGAAGAAAGGTCATTCAACATATGTAAGAAAAAATAAACTTGTTTCTTCTTCCGTAAAAATGTGACAAAAGTGTGACCACAAGTAAAATGTGACCTAACCTAACCTAACAGTGATAATGAAACCTGTTTGTTTGAACTAGATAAGGACATTTACACAATAGTAAAAAAATGGGCATCCAATTGGTAATGAAAATGACTTCCAAAGGCAGTTATGCTGTTTCTCGTTGTAGCGGTTACTTAATTAAAAAAGAAATATGGCTTAAAAATCAGCAAAAATTGCTAAAGAACAAGTGGCGCCAACAGACAGCATAAGAATATATTGCTTTCCTTTTAAGGTTTAGTTGGTCTTGGAAACCAATAAATTTATTATATTTAAATTTTTACGGACGAAAAGCGGCCAGTCAGCCGGGTACCCAGAACAATCCTTAGGCAATGTCTTTGAAAACATCTACCAAATCTTCATCCGCTTTTCGGAGCACCTATGCTTCAGAGCCATATCTGACCACCGTCATCACTACAGCTTCCTATATTCTGATATTGGTTTGCATACTGATCTTCCTTTTCTTCTAAACTTTCTTACCTGTGAAAAAAACACCCTGAGCCTTGGCTATTCTACTTTTATCATCTTCACTGCTCTAACCGGCTTTACTACCAAGGTAAGTGAAGCTGCACACCTGATCAATCTTTTAGTTACCCAGTGTAACCTTTTCATCTTCACTCATTCCTAGCCTTAGTAAAACGGTTAAAGATACAAGATAAACCAAAAATCATGAAAAGCATCAGCACGATCACGATAATCAGAGTGCCCTTTACTTTGTTAAGTTTGATGTGCCTTCCATTTTGGTAAAAAGAAAGTGATCAGAGGGCCACCAGTCCAACACAGTATTAAAGAACAAAATTCAATTTTTTGGAAAAATGCTGCATTTTCATGTGTAAATGATGTTATAATCTTTGTTCACATGGACAAATGACTTAAAAAGTGTAAGATTCAAGATCAAGCCCAAACTCTGGGGAGGAAAACCAAGGACGTGTATTACTAAGAATTGTTGAAAATTTTTCTTTAACTTAAAAATAGTATTTATTTTGCAAATTTTCAATTTTATAAAACTGAACCTTTAATTAGGCACTGAGGAGAAATCGATCGGAATAATATTAACAACGATACTACCGTCTGAAGATTAATTTAGGCAGACGCTCTTTTCATTAGTCCAAGAAATTACGGCTCGACATCTGTGACAGTCGGGCACATGCACCGGGTGGTGGGGGGTGGAAAGGTTTGATTCCTTTCAAAAACCTCATAAAAATTGTTTTAGGATAATGTCCGTTTGATTTTTATATTATTCGTCTGGATTTTTACAGCTTGACAAATTCGATCTCACCCATAGAGTAAATTGTTGCGTATATGCAGAATAAGGTTATTAATATCTTCTTTGAGATGCAGGTGTCTGTTCCTTGTGAAAAACCTAAAGGTCTAGGGGAAAACCCACGAGGCCCAGGGCTTCTTTACTTCAGGATTTCTTTGGTTGTTACATAATAGAGAGTCTTTAAAAAACCTTCAGGGTCCCCGCCAAATCAGGATTTCCTTTAAAAAGCCTTCAGGGTCTTCCCTCAAGTAAGGGCATGGTCTATACACCATCCCAACATTTTCGTGCTTTATAGCCATTTTGTGTTAGCAAACAGGGGATTTTCGCGGCCATTTTCTATAACTAGAACCGTTAGAGAAACTACTGATATTCCTATGAATAAAGGCTTGTTGATGTCAAGAAGACTAAGTCGCTTAAACTAGGAGTAAATGAAGGGAAGAGGTCAAGTTCGGAACGAGAAAACCAATCAAGTGGATAGCTTCACATAGCTGGGTAGTGCTATTAGTAAATAAGGTGGATGCACTGAAGATTTGAAAAGTAGAATAGCCAAGACCCAGGGTATTTTTTGCAGTTGAGAAAAGTTCGGAAGGATAAGAAGATGACTTTGTGAATCAAGATTAGAATATTGGAAGTCACAGGAATGACTAGGGTCAAATGTGATTTTGAAATTTGGGTGCTTCGGGAGACGGAGGAGGATTTGTCAGATGTTTTTCAGAGGAATTTATGGCTTTCTCCGGGGAAAGTTTATTTATTCTGATTTTTAATGATTTTGGAAGCTACAAACATATTTGAATTTTACTTTTAATAATAGTCTCCCCTTTCAATGTAAAACTGTCGTTAATTAGAGAAAATTGAAGCATTTCTCTAATACATAATTTTTATTAATTTTAAAAGTTTGAATTGTGTCCCAATTTTTTAAGAACGACTCCTGAAATACTATGTTCGTTTAATTAGAACAATAAGATGCTTTTTTTAAGTATTAAAAACTTTAGCGTAAAGAGCAAGGTGGTTTGGAGGAGTAACCACCCTCATATACCTAGTTTATATTTATCTCAAGTGTTAATGTTGCTCCTTACAAGACCATAGTTTTGCTCGTTAACTATTTAAATCGACTTTTCGAAAATATAAGAACTAGTACAATTGTATGAGGGAAATACTCACACAGCAACCACTGGAACGTCAAACTGCCAAAATCTTATTCATGGTTAATTCTACCCACTCAGTTTCTAGATTAGTGAAAAAGATGAACTTGATAAATAAAAAGACTATTGGATTAAATACTGACTAAAAATCTACCATGGTCTGCGTAAAAATCGATAATTATAGCAGTTTGATTATTGCTTTTAATTGTAAAACAATTAAGTTTGCCAGCCGATTGATAGTAAATAATTAATACAAAATAATTTAAAAACTCAAGTAGCGAAGGAGCTGTAAAGCTGGATAAACCCAGGCTTGACTGTTCGTAGGCCTTTACTTTAGTGTAAAGAGCAAGGTGTTAATGAGGAGGCAGCCCCCTTCATGTGTGTAGTGATTTCTGTTCGTTTTTAGTTTTAATGTTCCTCTTTACTTTCAGTTGAATGACAGTTGTTTTTTTTTACATAGTTTCTTATCGTATTTAAATATTGCCAGGAAATCTGGTTGTGCCTCCAAGGAGAAATACCCGTCCCCACGGAATTATCCTTTAGACAATTCAATCCTAGTGAAAATTTACCCCCGGATAACTACCCTTAACATCTCCGCACGTATAATTGACGGTTAGTCACTCGTAGCGATGTTGCTGTTAGTTCGGCTTCGTAACTGTTGAGGGGCGTGGGAAGAGCGTCCAACGAGACCATGTCTAGCGCTAAGCCTGTGAGGGATCCGGCTTCGATCACTTGGAAACTTTCACCCACGGGTTGGGTGTTTGCTGCTCGGTGATTCTCGAAACCAATCAAGGCGAGGGGACTGTCGGGCCCCTGTCCTAATGTTGAGACAGGTCCAGCAGGATGTGGCTTCGGAATTCGACGGCGGATTTCCGGTTAATCCCGGACCGAGTGCGACTCTCTCCGTGACGATGCTTCGATTACACTGTAGCCCAAGCAGATTTCTGCTGGCCGCGAAAGAACAAACAAAAAGCCCAAATTATATATTTTCCATCTATTCTGTCGCCTGGGCATAAGAGGATGTTGTAAAAGGAGATTTAGAAGTGTATCATACTATGCCTATCGTGCATGATTGCTCCAAAAACATCCTTTGAAGTTTCTTAAAACAGTAAGAAACTCTGGCTGTTGGCACTGTTCTTTCTTCTAGTCCATTTGACTGAGGGAAGTTCGGGGACCATGTGGTTTGAGAGATTTCCCAATTATTAATGAACTTCTGGAATAGTGTGGATGTGAACTGGGGGCCGTTGTCAGTTATGAGGGATTCCGTAGCATGCGAAATGCTTCTTAAGACAGGATATCCCCCCCGATGGTCGAATCGGGGAAAACAACTTTATAAAGTCGATTTGTCCAGGTCCCTGACACGCCTGCAAATTTTCATCGTCCTAGCATGTCCAGAAGCACCGAACTCGCGAAAAGCACTGGACCCGTAACTCCCCCAAAGAGAGTGGATCCAGTCCAGTTACAAGTATAACGTATCTACGACATTTCCTTATTCTACCCACCAAATTCCATCCCGATCTCTCCACTCTAAGCGCTTTCCAAGATTCCCCCTCCAACTCCCCCCAACGTCAACAGATCTGGTCGGAATTTAAAACAAGAGCTTTGAGACACGAGTTCCTTCTAAATATCAAATTTCATTCTTGAAAATATAATGTGCTGAGAAATAACAAAAGCTTGGTACAAATTTGTGTCAATGCTAATACTTTATTGAAATTGTCCCTCTTCTTATAACAGGCACATAGACCGATGCAGTAATTACTTTGAAGGGTAGCCGGCGCATCGGTGGGGGTACCAATTCAGAAAAGCGCAAAAAATGGTAAATTATATGAAAAGTAGAATAGGATACGGGAAGAACCATAAAATGGCTGCAATTCCAGGAAGGGGAGCAAAGTCCCATTACCCTTAGTATGTCTGAGACATGATTATATGTGGATTTGTGAAATTGGAATTTCTGGATACTACAGACTTACAGCCTCTAATGTGATGACAGCGGTCAAAGCGTGGACGCTCCGAAAGATGGAGAAGGATATGCTAGACCTTTTCCAGAGAATCTGTCCACGGATTGTTTTGGGCACTCGTCTAACTAACTGCGTCTTAAGCAGAAAGCTGTACGAGAAATGTGGTTCTGTCCCAATTCTAGGGTAATAATGAGAGAAAGATTTATATGGCTAGAACATGTTTTGCAGATGGAGGATGACAGATTGCCAAAAATCATCCTTGTCAGCCAACTATCTAGGGCCAAAAGAAAAGCAGTTTATCTGCAAAAAGGGTGAGTAGGGGGTCGTAAGGAAAGATTTGAGGGATATTTGACCTTTTGGGGAAAGAGTCGAACTTTAGCGTAAATAGCGGGGCGTTGAGAAGGGAACAGCCCCTTTTGATACACGGAGTAATTTTTGTTCGTTTTAAGTTTTAATGTCGCTCCTTGCTTTCAGTTAAAAAAACTAGTTTTTTTTTATTTAATCACAATAAAAGATAAAGCACTAAACATATAAAACATACAAGACAATGTCAGTTTCAACCAGGATTCTTAGCGTGAAACACTAACATCGTCTACACTAGCACGCCTATAGATCGCTTCTTAGATGTTCTCTCTTCAGAGATAATTTACAAATTCGGTTTCTACGCCGTTCGCAAAAGGAAGGTCAGCAGGGTAAAGCAAGTTCATTTTTGTGCTGTTTCGAGAAGATTTGTTGGAGCTATGAGAGGATCATCCAATACTGTAGATTTTCTACCAACTTGGTCACCAATTGCTTAGAGTGCATAACTGAAAGTGGAGGTTTATTTCTGAGTCGTGTCTAGATGTTTGATAAAAGCGGGAATTGTCTTTCTGCAGCTGCATTTGATTGCGGAAGCGCACATAAATTCAACATAAAACAGCCTAGATAGCCACACTTTGCTTTTGCCTCGCGAATTTTTAAGACTAGCCAATGATTTCCAGAAAGTTCAAGAGGATGACTCATTACCAATAGTTCTATGCATCTCTGCCTTATTGTCACAGATTTTCACGTCACTCAGGGCAAGGGATATAAGTGAAACTAGCTGCTCATTATCAACAGATAGGGTATCT
Organism: Alatinidae sp. Z8VKAUB7J3; assembly: GCA_010016025.2. Classification (NCBI taxonomy): domain Eukaryota; kingdom Metazoa; phylum Cnidaria; class Cubozoa; order Carybdeida; family Alatinidae; species Alatinidae sp. Z8VKAUB7J3. The sequence continues at coordinate 17,946,037 of JAAAKM020721499.1, forward strand.
ATGGAAGGGTTGGCTGAATGAACATCAGAACATCAGGCCTCATTTGAGTTGAAATTATTTAAAGATAATTTCCGAAAAAGAAGTTTTCTGGAGAAAAGTAAGGTCATATTGTCGTTAAGATCAAAAGAAATTGAAACCTACAATGACTCAAACTCAAAACGACCAATAATTACTATTAAAGAATAAATGAAACCCAAAATTAACAGAAATTAAATAAACAATCATAGCAAAATAGCATATAACAGGTACTACCATAAATGAATGAATAAATCTTAAAGACGTTACTCAATAGATGTTAATCCAAAAACATAGACATTTTACTAGAATTATTTATTGTTTTTCATTGTCAGTAAGTTAACTTTTGTAAGTGTTCCCAAACAGACCTCTTAAAAATTCTTGATGTTAACGCTATGGGTGCAGTCTATTTCCGGTTTGTGAACCCCTGCTAACTGTAAGTGGGAGGTCAACATACAGTTGTTATGACAACATTGATAAAAAGATGTTCAGTACATAGAACTCGTTGGAAATCTTAAAACATCGTAGTAGTGTCAAGTGAATAGAGATGTCTTCACCACGTATGTCAATTTCCATGAGAAATGCTGTCGTTCTTAACAAACAGTAGTTTCCAATATTTTATACTTGGTTCGCTAACTTATCTTCCTATTCTTAAAAACTTCTTTTTCCCTTTCTGAAAAAAACCTGGGGCGTGGCTATTCTGCTTTTTGCGAATTCATTGCATTCACCTACTTTCAGAGGCAACGCTATAGCATTGCCTATAGTAAAGGCCATATGGCTCCAATATATTATTACTACTATTCTTTTTTTCCAAGAGGTACTTCCTATGGAAGAGGACTATTATTCTTTTATTCAATTGGAAATTGAAAGTTTTAGTTTTAGTGCCCTTTTAAGAGTCAAAACTGATCAGAGGGCAACTAGCCCCCCCCCAAACCGTTTTTCCCGCTTTTTATAAACAGTACCAAAACTTGTCTATTTAACATGGTTTCTCCTGTTGCCACTTCCTTTTCTAATATAGGCCTTTCTCTTAATGTAGATAAATGTGAATTTCCTTCTTTTAACAAATATTCTAGCACTACAGTTCGTGGTAGTGGCTTTAATATCCCTCTCGTAGATTCTCTACGATAATTTGGTATTTTTATTACTAACTAGCTGTTGGGGAGGCGCTTCGCGCCACCCCAACACCTAGTTGGTGGGGGTGCTTCGTGCACACCCCAAGCCCCCCCGCGCGCGTAAGTCCTTATTTTTATATATATATAGATAGATAGATATGTTTTTAACGACGTTAATTTTGCTCATCTTAATTTAATTAAGCTCATCTTAATCTCAAAACATTTATGCTTCTTCTACAAAACAGTAGTGAAGTCAAGAATTTGTTGAAAGGTCTAATAGACAAGTTGAATTAAAAATACAAGTTTCAATAAACTAAGCTTAATATTGGATGCATTTTGTTAGAATGAAAAACTGAATAGCCTACACAAATAAATCTTTCATTTGTTGGCTGCCTATCTATGGGATAGGAGAAACTATACCCCTTCAAACAACTTACCATCGGTACGAACGTTACCATCTCGAATTTAAGAAGCCAATGTTAGGCACCATTCAGTGCATGATTTTTCAGAGTTTACCGGAACCCGACGAGGAGATCCAGCGGATGGTCGACGAGACCCGGATTCCGACAGGGCCGACAATCCTGGATCAGGCGCACTGACCGCTTGAACCGCAAACCAATCGGGGGCAGAAGTCCGACTTCTGCCCCCGATTTCGTGCGAGTGACACAATGTTAGGCGCCTTCCCGATCTGGGTGATCATTCTGGACTATGTGCTCGGCATGGTCATGTGGACTCTCATCGGCCGGTTCGCCTTGAATCTGTTCCTGCCGACTAATCCCGATTTCTTTTTCATGAAATTCTTCGTCGCCGCGACCGATCCGGTCATTCGCATTTTCAAACCGGTGACCCCCGCTTCTATATAGTATTTTCAATTTTCCAAACTAACTTCATTGAATTTTTTGTATATTTAATCATGTTTTCTGTTAATACTCCTAAGAGAGTCTTCTCTCTCTCTGAGAAGAGAAAAAATTATACATTTCTGTAAAGAAATGGTACAACGTCCTCTGAAAAGGTAAAACGTCAAGGTATAGAGTAAAAACAAAATTAAGGAAGCGTAATAATCATTCATGAAGATGAAGACAGGAGAAGGATTAGTTAGAATATAGAAGGAAAAAAGAAAAGAAACGTTAAATGGAGCAAAGAAAAACCACTATTAATGTATGAAGCAGAAAAAAGCGGATAATAGACTAGAAACCTGCCGACCCACAGCTGTTCCTGACAACTGAACTTGAGACAGCACGTGAGCTGGAACCGGATGAGAAATTCTACCGCGTCCCTATCATTGCTTATGCCTGTGATTTGATTCACCATGAGCTGGCTGGTCCAAAACTCTAAGGTGATTTAAAATGGCTAACACACGCATGTACCAAACAGCTGCGGATGCTTTGGAAGGTCGACTGTATTCAGTCATGGTCTACCATATCAGCCAGCCGCAGTCAGATGCTGCAATACGCGGCCATGTCATGTCGACCGTCGATGTGTCAATACCCGAACAGAAGTCGCATGCTCGACTAACTGTACTCCAATTGGCTCAGCGATAAACAGTTACAGTCACTTTATAAAAATCAAAATTTTAAAATGCATAACTACGTTTCATTCTATTTGTGTCGATAAATTGAGCGCTTTTAGTGCTGATATAAATCCAAGTTGAACTCACAAATTATCAATTTTGTCGAAAGAACGTATGTATAGAATGAGGCACAAATTAATGCAGAATATATTGAAACCGGATATTAATTGACTGTAGACTGTGGCCCAGTCACCTCCAATCAGGCTGAAGGACGGAGGGGACTATTGTTTCCTCATCTCGTAGAGAATATGATTTCTAAAATAAGAGTGAACTTGGCCTATCATTCCCTGAAACAAGTCCGACCAAAAGGGACTATTTTGTTTGCAACGAAAAGAGTTAATTTTTAACGTCTAGATTTCTTGAGTATATTAAATTAAGTACAAATATATTATGTAGTAGTCTAGTTTGTCCTGATGTAGGAAATCTTTGTTAGCTTTTTTTGAAATGTGAGTGCACTCCAATCTTAATTCATGCGCTAGTATTACCCTTTTTTTTAAGTTCAATGCTTTGAGGCGAGGAATTCTTTTGATGTTAAACCTAGTTTTTTCGAAAGAATTTAATCTAATCTTATGCTTGTGTCAAGTTTGCCTTTATGAATAGGGTTGAACCCAGAAGTGTTATTCTTTACTCAGAGATCTTTTATGACGTTCTCTCCACAGTCCCTTGTTCTGTGCGCTAAGGTCTAGCTTTTTGTCCCAGTTCCTTAACACCGACTCCTGAATCACAAGGCACGTATTTTAGTGTTGCTTCTTCCTTCCAGTTGAAAATATTTGCTTTTTTATTTAGTCAAATCTGTAACTTTAAAACTTGTAAACGATATTTTCTTGGGTATTTTTCCCGAGAATCATCGGTCGTAGAATATCAAAAGAGGGCTTTTTAAGTGTAAATTTTACCTTCCTAATGATTTTTCAAGTAATAAAATAGACCATTCTACAGCAATGAAACGAATCGTGCCATCTTCCGCTACATAGCATCAATTTTATTCCAAATCCCCCCCCACAACTTGCAATGCTAAGCTGTTAGACATGATTTGACCATCCAAAATAATCAAATCCCCCGGTCTCCCAAGGTGTCTCTCAGACAATCTCAGAGAAAGTTTCAGCTGTGAGAGTTTCTTCCACTTTGCTGAAACATGTACTCCCAGTGTATACTGGGTCTCCCAGTGTATACTGGTGCATTTTCTATATATACAGAACATTTATTTCATGAAAAACATTCGATGCAATCCCTCATCCCATCACATCACATCAGATCAGATCACCATCTCAGCCAGATCACATCAGAATTACCAACAAGCTTGCCTGAGCTGAGCTCACATCAGCCTGAACAAGGGCGTTCCGACCTCTTTTTTGTAGAAGGGTTATAAATAATTTGATTGATTGATTTACGTTTTTTTTTTAGTAGTACTTGGATTTCTTTAGGGTAATATGGGATATTAGCAGCTCCATCCAGTCACCATATCCTGTCAGCACTTATGGAATTTTAATTGTTCATCAATGTGAACTTCTAGGTTCCTTTCATCTAAGCTGGTTTCCAGCAGTATGTTAGAGTCTGATTTGGCATTGATTATGGTGTATGGATGATAGGGATTATAGGCCTAGTTGTCAAAATGAAAACACTACACTTTGAAATGCTAGGTTCCAGCAGGCAGTCTGCAGCCCATGCTTATATTAAAGGTCGGCAGTAAATTTTCGTTTTGCAGGTGTCCAGTGCATTACCCCGTTATCTATCAAAGAAATATTATGTTGATTCAAAGAGGCCTTTGTCACCGGTCTCCTTAAGCACGGATAAACAAAATCCTTTCCAGAGTATAAATCCTTTCAGGTCGTTTTTTTAACTTCGTTCGCTTTTTCTTTTCTCCCCAGGGTTACCTTTGTGGGCTAATAATAAATGATGAACATGTTGAATGCGAAACATGAGCGGCGGTCTACACTGTGTTTGTAAATATTTCTATTAATCTGATTGTCTTTTTTGTTATACTGTTTTTCTTTGTTATGTTAGCTTTGTTGTGCTATGTGCTTTGCCATTTCTAAGATATTGCAGGTACAATATTCTGGAAATCTGAAAGTGCATAGTATCATCTGATTTAATTCAACATCTCCTTCAATATGCCTTGAAAGTTTCAACTTAACCAGTATTTGGCTGCAGGCGGGACGTAGAAAATTTGAAAACCGTTTTGCAAGACGTCTGGTTTCACTTTTGCTTACCTTTTCCTAGTGTTGTAGTCAAAGCATTTTTTAGGCTTTTCAAAGAGATCAGAATTGAAAGACGCAATCGATCAGTCATTATTGCGCTGTGTGCAACTCTTCCGACGAAGTGTGGAAGAATGCAAAAGGGAGGAAACTTCCGGGTTCCTAGAAGACTTTTTTTTTAATTATTTGTCTTATTTTCTGTTTGCCAACGTTTTCCAACGTTTTTCATGGAGAGTGATTTTCCATGGAGAGTGAGCCAAACTTACTGGCGTTATTTGAAAAACGAACAGAAATTATATAGAAATTTTTTTTTTTTAACTTAAGGTAAGGAGCAACCCTAAAAATGAAAATGAATTATTCCATCTATGAAGGGGTTGCCCCTCCTCAATACCTTGCTCTATACGCTAAAGTTTGACTGTATGTCTCAATTTTTGAGAATGGTCCTTGAAACAGAATAATCTAATTAGAAAGCTTTTTGAAAGTATTAAGAGCTTTAGCGTACAAAATTGCACTTACCAGCAAGATAAGAAGGTAGAGACCTTCTCTAGACATCTTGCTAGTGGCGTGGCTATATTAGTCTTAGGCCTCTACTTTTAGCCAACCCATTTTAGCCTCAATTCAATAATTAGTTGTATTTTTGACTGGATGGCTATATGAAAGGAATCGACGGAAGTCCAACTGTCTCAACAAAAGATTTTTCTTTAGTCAAATACGATGGTGAATCCGTATTTGTTCAAACTATGTCATATATAAATAGAAACTATAAAAGTGTAAAATGGAACAAAAAACGATGGGATATTTGTTTTCCACTCTTTTACTTAGCTTTTATGAATGGATCTCAGTTCAAGTGCCCAGGCGCGGCCGGGATGCACGACGTCCCAAGGCGAGCGTTTGTTCGCCCTGGTCTTGGCGGCGTCCCCATGCTTGCTCATGCCCCAGCAGGCCTTAGTCTCGGAGTTCCATATTGGCCAGAATGTTCGAATGAGATGCTTTTCGGCGACCAGTTGAGCGTTCGTCGCGCAGACCAGCCTCGTGCAAACGAAATCACGCAGGTGAATCGGCGACAAAGGCGCCGGCAATTGATCGGCGTAGGCCTCAGCGGTTCCGATAGTGCCGGCATGCTCAAGGAGCCGCGCGGTCAGCTTCGCCCCCTGCTCCCGGGCTGTGCTCGCGTCATGATTGGCTCAGTTCTGCGGAATGCTTTTGTATCGCCATCGCCGACTTCGATGATGACGGGGACTTGGACGCGTTTCTGGCCGGTTCAACCAATCACGCCAGTCGACTGTGGGTCAACCGCAATCTGGATGCACCTGCTCCCACATTGCCGGTGGTATTTGTCGACACGGGCCAACGACTTGGCAATGGCAGCAGCAACGAGGTCAAACTTGGTGACCTGGACGGGGACAACGATTTGGATGCGGTGCGAGAGCCCAACGAACCGCTGCTGGAAGGTGTCGAGATATCACTTTGGAAATTCGATCCGGCAGTCGGTGACTACGTTGATACGGGGCATCGTTCGACCACCAGTTTTAAAAAGTGGAGTTTAGAGAAAGAGTCAGACTTTAGCGTAAAGAGCGGGGCATTGATGAGGAAGCAGCGCCTTTCATATACGAGGTGATTTCTGTTCGCTTTAAGTTTTAATGTCACTCCTTACTTTCCGTTAAAAAAAAATTGTTTTTTTTCGTTGATTTCAGTGGATAATCTTTTTGCAACTGATGATATAGAACATCAGGAGAGGGATCGTTCGAACGAAAATTAAAAAATATCGTGCCCTTTTTGATTGACCAAACAAATGTGCGAAGAGAAAATGATTAACTCTCTTTATTCTCGGATTTTTTTGATTTTTTTTTTTTCGTTCGTTACTTCTCATCTTGCTGTGTAAGAAAACAACTGCCTGCGAAGAATGCTGAAAATGAAATGGACCGACAGAATAATCAATATAGAAATTTGCCAATCAGACAGATGTACATGAACAGACAACAAAGAACAGACAGCGGTACTAAGGAATTTTAATCCTTATGCCCGAATTCTTATTGCCAAACATGGTTCTCCAGGGAACATGAGAGGGCACAAGACAAAGGAAGCAAAAAATATAAGCTTCGATGGGGATACGAGCGAGAAAGGCATGAGCTCCACATAAGCGTGACCCGCTGCTAATCTAAGAGATGAGTGTGGGCTCTTCATTGATCCCTTGCGTCCCTCTGGATGAACGTTCTTCCCAGCCTTATAACTCTTCTTAAAGTAATTCTGAGCTGGTGCGATAAGAAAGTAGTATGTTATCACTACCAACCTTCACTAAAAGTCGGCAAAATAAAAGGAAAGAAGGAAAAAACAGATTGGGTCCAAGATCAACTTACCAAACCACAGTCGAACCGTAGTCAAAACCGTAGGAATATAATTATCCAGTCCTTTCTCTGTGGAAACTGATTACTCCAAGTGCTTATACCAGACAAAGTAAGGAATTCCTACCAGAGACCTGAAATTCAACTACCTACGATATATTACCCGGAAAATCAAATTATGATGTCAATATTAATCAATACATTTTGGAGTAACCAGCGTCGCCGAATTCTCCGAATTCGGAATTCCAAAACGCCGAAGCCCGGACAGCGGAGCAAGACTTCAGCTAAGACCACCAGCGATGGAATAATCAGCAGAATAATCAGTGTCGCCGAATTCTCCGAATTCGGAATTCCAAAACACCGAAGCCCAGACAGCGGAGCAAGACTTCAGCTAAGACCGCCAGCGATGGATAAGTCAGCAGAGCAACCAGTGTCGCCGAATTCTCCGAATTCGGTCCTGGGAACACCGAATTAGGAGAATTCGGAGACGCGGACCATCACGCAACCGAAGCATGACCCACGTGCCCAGGCACGTCGGGCAACGCGAAAAAAATCAGAAAACCATTTAAAATCATCGAGGAGAGCTGCACAATCGGCAAATAAAAGAGCAGCAGCATTGTAAAATGTAATGTATGAAACTGGGATGTATACTTATCCATTAGGGGAGGGAAGGGGTGGGTGAAGCAACATACCCTTATGAATGAGACAAGTAAGTATTTTCGATTGTTTTTAATTTTTTCTGGTTTTTCTTAGAGTTTTCTTCAAATGTGCCGCTGGTCTTAACATTTACTGTATACTAGATTAAAAAGCTGCAAAAAAAGTATCATTCGGAGCTTCAACTAATTAGTAAAGAATATAATATATCTGAATATCACTAAACAGAGGTCTAAACTAGGCATGATATAAAAAAAATACCTGATATTCATATTTTAGTTACGTAAAAGAACGTGCATTAAAACAAAAAAAAACAGGTCTATTGAACCTTGTCTTAATGCTTGCCATGTTAATCAGTTAGTAGCAATGTCTAAAGCATCGTTCTACAGTGCATTAAAAAGACGAAGTACATTGACTAAAAGAAAGTATTTGCTACTTTTGATGCTCTTATCAGCGCTGTTCAAAATATGTTCTCTTTATGGTAACAGTCGATGATATTTGAATCTTGCTGTCATGAATTTTTGAAGTTTTGTCTGGGTATAAAGGTCAAATGCGGTCTACTCTTTTTTGTTGTTAAGCGGATCCGCTCCAATTATGTGAATCACGTATCTGTAACTTGTGCTTAATCTTCTCACCAAGTTTCATCCCGATCTCTCCTCTCCAAGCGTTTTCTAAGATTTCCCGTTCCCCCTCCAACTCCCCCAGTATCACCGGATACGGTCGGGATTTAAAACAAAAGCTCTGAGACACGAGGTCATTCTAAATATTAAATTTCATTGAGATCCGATCATCCATTTGTAAGTTAAAAATATCTCATTCTTCAATTTTTCCTCTCCCTCCAGCTCCCCAGATGGTCAAATTGGGGAAACGACTGTTATCAAGTCAATTTGTGCAGGTCGTTGACACGCCTTCCGATTAAACTTTCTCTCTATAACACTTTTTTTCTCTATTCCGTACCTTATGAAGAAATGCATTTTATGAAGAAATGCATTTCTGGTCGCGTTTGTCAGATTCTAAGGAATAATAAGCTGCACATTTCGCCTCCATACCAACAACACGGTTGTACATAGTGTAATTAACTTGTATTGCCCAAAGATAAGTTGGCACCAATCAAGAGAAGATCGATCAAGCAAATAGTCCGAAGTAGGACAAAACAGCCAAAAATCAACACAAAAAAAACTTTTAGGATCTTATATTTACATTGAGCTTTTATATAATTGCCATTTACAATTATATTTTCTAAATTTTCTTTTTACCGCATAGTGGAACGGTCCAGCAACTATGTCTTTAGGGATTTTAGGCATGCCAACCCCAAAATTATACAATTGGCCAGCCCATTATACTTTAAAATTAAATGTTGCTTTAAAATCAATCAAAGGCATTGTGTTATATGGTTGCCAATAAGACACCTCAGCAATATAACGAGAACGACTGGGGGTATTAAGTTGAAACTTTTGGGGATACTACTGATACTACTTCAGCTCTTACAATTTAAATAAACAAAAAGAATGTAAGTGTATCCAGGTTGTCAAAGAGCATAGATATAATCTTTTGGGATTGATATTAACTTTTATTCTTCAGGTCAGCTTCAGAAGCTATTGATTCTAAGACGAAGTATGGGCAGTTTCATTCATACCATGAAGTTTCGGCTCTCCATTCCTTGTTGACTCTTTATTGAAAATTTCAGCTGATGCTGAGGACATATTTTCTCAGTCTTTTTACCCAAAGAGTTCCAGCCATTAATCGGTCTATGTTTAAAAACTCCTGCCCTGATTTTGTGACTGAGTGTGGGCATTTGATGCTATTTCGAGGGACGTGTTTTTCTTTTATTCATAAACTGTGTGAATGGTATATTCTTGTTTTGTTTACATACTTGTATATTCGTGGTTTGTTTCTGTGCTTGATAATGGTTTCTGTGCAACTCAACCTTAGGTTAACTGCAAACATTCAATCATTCCAATTTACTCATCAATCAATCAATCATCGATCAACCAATGAGACGGGCAGTGTGTTTAGTGGCATTTTTTTTTTACTCATTCCAAGGCTATTTTTTGCTATTAAAAACCACATTTGATATTATACGGCTCAGCTGAACAATTTTCTAGCATTTATAGCATTGATTTTTTAAAATTCAGTTCTACTTTTATAGCTTTAAAATTTTTTGTAAGATGTTACCAAACATTCAATCATTCCAATTTACTCATGACTCTCTTCAGCTTTGATCAACCAATGAGACGGGCAGTGTGTTTAGTGGCATTTTTTTTTTACTCATTCCAAGGCTACTCAAAATAAGCAAATCATAACCAATCCCAGAGAAAAAACCGCTTTCTGTCTGATCTTACACCGCGTAATTCTTGACTGTGTTTCGTTTAATAGACAAATACCTTTAAATATTAAAACTAAATTTGAAGTCTGAAGGTTGGTTGAATTTCATTGAATAGCCTTCAATCGGTTTAAGGCCTTCAAATATTATTTCATAGGTTCTAGGAGAAAGGCGCCTTTGAGAAACGACCATGCCATTCAGATGCTATGAAATCCTGTCGAACTCTACATGAACTGTCACTTCCGACAACGAAATACTAAAACCATATAATTTTCTACTAGATGCTCTAGGACCTTATCATAATAAATAATAAAAATAACAAAAATAAAAATAATAACAAATCCATTCTCTATCAATCATCAATACTCTGAACAATACTAAATATGACTATGACATAAGTTAACGTGCTTAAGATTATTTAACACATTTATTTGACGTTATGCTTGTTTTTCTTCTTGGGTTGATTTTAGTTTTCATTGCAGGGGAATGCAGATGTTTTCCTGGCTGGCTTGGCGAGGATTGTAGTCAATCATGTCCAGAGGGTACATATGGAGGTGGATGTGCTCAAAAATGTGATTGCACCTAGAACGCAACATGTAGGGCTAATGACGGGCTGTGCCGGTGTCCTCCAGGTTGGATGATAAATTAACCGTTTACTGAATAGTTAGAAAGTCTTGTCCGCATATCAATGCATACTTGATACTGTATACCAATGATGCTTCCCATCACAAATATATAAGTTTACGAGAATATTATTTGATGTGACGAACGTGTTTTATGCTAATTTTGACCACGGTGTCTTATGGAATGTGTATGCAGAAAACAGTTTTCGTTTGGAAAGTTTCATTGACGCTTCAGCTTCCGACCATCAAAGCTTCATGTATTTCCTCATGAGTATTTAGAATATTTAAGTTCTGAGGGCCTTTCTAAGTTCCCTGAGTTACTGGACATTCTCTTAGTTTCAGTTCCTTGGACATCTGTGTAAGAGAATTATAATTCTAAGCGAATTAGTTATTTAATTAGTAGAACATTTTTACCGTTAGGGAAACGGGCAGTAGCCTTTGTTTGTAGTGAAGATACCATTAATTAGATGTAAATTTTATTTTACATTTTAACAAACGAATTTGTATCGGTTGGGTTTGGGGAAAAAAGGGCAAGAGGGGAGGGGGCTAGTTGCCTTCGGATGTCTTTTGACTCTTAAAAAGTGAACTAGAGCATTTAATTTCCAATCAAATGAGGCCTCTCTGAAGTTTATACGAGCATCCCTTCCATAAGAACCGTATATGGTCCAAGAACTATTTTCAACTATTTTTAAAAATGACACAACCCCTTACGATACATTTAACGAAATTTTAATTAAGAAAAACGCCGCATTAGCAACTTCTGTTGCTGGGTATATTGTGTCTGTGGCCATTATATTTTGTGCTGTTCTAGTAGGCCCTAGCAATGGCTTAATTAATGATTTAATTGCCGTGGCAGGTTACAGCATGGCCGGCATGATAATGTTACTCGTTTCACGTGTAATTAATGACAAACTTATTCTGCATGCGTTTTGCAATAAAGCACAATTGATTGAAAAGCAAAATATTTCTACTGGGGGTGTGCAAGCATCGAGTAACAGAGCGAGTGCGTTGCTATTAGGGGCAGCTCTGCATGGAGAAGGACATGGTTTTCGAACTGGCTGGTTTGCGCGCCTTCAATGGTCCAGTGCCCGGAGTTGTCTACCCGCGGCGCAAATTCGTTGGCCAGCAATGTATCGCCGACAACGAACAGCTCCAGCGCCAATACCCCGACATAGTCGAGATGATGCAGCAGGCGGTCGACATAGTCTTCCGCGGTGCTTGCCAGCGCGGCGGCATCGAGTGGTGAGATGGAGGTCCTGAGGATACCGTCGACGTGCGAATTGCGGCTGATCGGGTACACGGCGATCTCGCCACTTAAGCTGCGTACACCGATGCAGGAGATTTCATAGTCGAATGCAATCCACTGTTCGGCTATCAGGGCCTAAAATCAGCATTAAACTGCAATTTTTTTCTGTAGCAATTGGTATTAAAATTTCATTTTTTAGAGTTTTGGTTACTATTGATTCGGGTCGCTCCTTGCTACAGTTCGTTACCACGAACTGTTTGATACCTTCTCGAATTAGCTCTAGGGCAAAGACGAGAGAAGGATGGAGGTAGAATTAGTTACAATCACCATGCAGCTATTTTATATAAGTCGAAAGTGACTGGGTGCCAAACAACCGCAAGGGCTATTTTCCGGGAGGTGATTTTTCGGAGGGGTGTATTTTCCAGGAGGGGTGGGTAGTTTCCACGATGTGATTATTCCCGGGGTTATTTTCTCCCGAATTGCTTTAGTTTTGGGAAAGAAGATATGTACTTTTATTTGTTAACTTTAGTTTCAGAAATTGAAACTCTTATGGCCATTTCGGGGCAAGAATCCCTATGATCATATTTGTACACAGTTCCGAGTCTCTAGGGAGCTCTTTGGATTAATATTAGGGTAATTTGCCTTTACCCTGCAGTAAACAGGCATTTGGATGACGAAGAATTTTATACAGATATCTTTGAATCCTTTTGTTCTCAGTTGTTTTTTTTTTTTTAATAATTTAAATCCGTTTTTTGCGGTTTTTTTTTTATGTAAAATCATTTAAATATTTACTTTTCACTCAAAATCCTACCCAAACTTATAATATTTATGAGTCATATTGCCTTTATGGTCCTGAAGTCTCTGAAGTATCTTACCTAAATATTTTATTCTTATTTCTTCTTTTTTTTAAATAAATAGCTAAAATATTATTTTTTTTCATCATGTTCAATAGAAAAAGAGGTAAAACTAGTTTGTTTCTCTCCCCTGATCAAATATTTTTCTCCCCTTTTCAGGATCAAAGAGGGATGTTCATTGCTGAGTATAGATCAAAAAGTACTGCAACATTTGCAAAAAATATTCTAGAAAATTTGGATTGTAAAGCTTGGGGAGTGCCTGGTGAACGACTGGTAGTAAAATACCATGCTTGAAGAAATGATACCCCTTTTATGGAATTTCTCTTTCCCCATGACAAATTCTTTCAAGGAAAGATCTTTCCACTTCACTCCCACCTTGGGGGACTAAGTCGTCCCCAAAGACATAGTTTTTATGTTTTTCGACTATGCTGAACAAAATGGCTATCTCAAAATTTTGATCCGTTGACTTTGGGAAAAAATGAGTTCCCCTCCAATTTCTTTGGTCACTTAAAAAGGGTATTAGAACTTTTAATTTCCGTTAGTATGAGCCCTCTAACGGCATTCTAGGACCAGTGGGTCGGGACGATCACCCCTTGGGAAAAGAAAAAAAAAACAAATTAACACACACCAGTGATCGGTCTTCTGGCGAGACGCAGCTCGCGATCGAGCCAGGAGTTCAGCAGCGGGCCGCCGTAGACCTCGACGGCGGCCTGCAGCCAGCCGCGCGACCCCGTGGTCGGCTGCGGCTTGAGCTTGAAGCCGGGGGAGTCGGTGTGGGCGCCGAAGATCTGCACGGGTGTCGTCGCCGTGGCATCCGCGGGCACCGTCCAGGCGATCGCCGCGCCGTCGCGGACCACCACATACCGCCCGCCCGCGGGTGCGGTCCAGGCGTCCTCCTCACGCAGCCGGGTGAACCCTGCGCTCTCCAGGCGTCGAGCGACCTCCGCCGCCGCGTGATAGCTCGACGGAGAAGCGGCGACGAAGTCGGTTGCCCACTCCTCAACACCTCACTCTTTACGCTTAATATTTTTAGTACTTTTAAAATAGCTTCTTATTGTTCTAATGAAACGACCGATTGTGTTTCAGGAGCCATTCTTAAAGCATTGGGACAAAATTCAAACTTTCAAGTTTATACCAGCATTCATTACATAAAAACCTTAAATGCTTTCGGTCATAACTTACAACCTTTATCCCTCAGGTTCTGATGGACTATTTCAACCTCGACGCCCTTTTTGTATGATCTTTAGACTTCTTTCTAACAAGATGGTAATCTAGGCATGGCTAGTTGCCCTCCTATCCCTTTTGACTCTTAAAAGGACATTAGGACATGGATCACGGATGTATTTCTTTGTATTTTTTTTTTTTCTTTTTTCCGCAGGGGTGATTGTATCGACCCAGTTGTCCTAGAATGTCGTCAGAGGGCTCATTCTAACGAAAATTAAAAGTTTTAGTGCCCTTTTTAAGTGAAAAAAATTAGAGGGCACCTAGGCCCCCTCCTACGCACATTTTTCCCCAGAGTTACCGGATCAAAATTTTGAGATAGCCATTCTGTTCAGCTTAGTCGAAAACCAAATAACTACGTCCTCGGGGACGACTTAATCCCCCACAGTCCCTGGGGGAGGGGCTGCAAATTACAAACTGTGACCGTTGTTTATATCTAGTAATGGTAATAAACTTTCAGACCAAGAGGATAATATCAGCAATGGCATTATCTGTGGCTCTGTTTCAAGCAGTGTGTTTGTATTTGTGCAAACAATGAATAAATTTCCCAACCATGAAACTACTCAACTCCAGGGTTGCCACGCATTGATGGAGATTCTTCGCAATACAGTGGTTTGTGATGATTTTGAAGAGAATGAGGCTGCTAAACGGATTGGTGAAGCTGGGGGACTTGGTGCTGTCATTACTGCCATGGCCAACTTTCCAGAAGTAAGACATGATGGGCTTGCTTTTATTGCAGACATTCTAATCTACCGGCAGGAACATCATGCCCACGAAATAAGAGAAGCAAGTTTTTCTTTCTGAAATTCTGAGCCAGCAAAAGAACAGAACACCTTTAAACCGCAAGATATATAAACAATTTCTTTTTGTTCGTACGAAAAGTTTCATTTCACCTAATTTGTTTTTCTGTGTGAAATTTAAAGCCAGTATATAAAAACAAAACACTCTTTTGTCACTATATGCAGGAACTCATTGATTTTATTTTTATGAAAAGTTAAATTCCACCTATTGGCTTACCACTGTTGACTTTTAAGCCTGCGAAAATGACGAAAAACTTTTTGGCCTCAAAATTTTGTTCACATTTAGTAACAAAAAAAGTATTTCTTGAGTTTTTCTGCTTATTTGCCCCCTTGGTAAGATTACTTCTAAAAGGATCAAATTTCTAATAATTTATTTTTCCAAGAACAGTAGAACAGATACTTCTGTTTTTGTTTGGGCTTCACATAATCCGCCGGCTCCAAATACAACATATCTAACCTAGATAAATAATGTTGTTTTATTTTTAAACACACTCCTGATCTAGATCTCACGCCCCGATCCTGGCTAGGCACGAATTACATATATGATTGTTGACAAACAAATAAGACAATAAAAATGGAAAAGTTGACGACTTAGACAAAATAATTGCCCATAATTGTCACTACAACCGTGAGTAATGATTAGTTAACAAAAAAGAAAGAAAGAAATACAGTAAAGTAGTTGAGTTAGTTGAATGCACATTTTCAAAAATCAATCTAGATTTTCAATGATTCCTCAGAAAGATCTTTTGCTATAATTGCCTCCACATCATCCTCTTCTGAAGGGTACATACCTTTAATGGACTTGGGTAATATTTGATATAGATATAATATAACTACTATGCAAAGGTCTTCGGCCTCATGCCTTTGCTCAATCTTGATCTGTAAATAAAAATTTTGGATAACATTGCAGAGTTAGAGCTGTTCTGAAAGAAAATTTATAGAACAAAAAGAGTAACACTTTTAAATTCCTCATTTTATTTTCTATTTAAATATCATGGTCCTTTTTCTGACTAGCCATCTAAACCTTTCTTTTGTTATAGCCCTAGCAATTGGGATTGAACCAAACTTTTTGTACAACCTGCTGTTTGAAATGTGGTTAGTCAAGTGGGTATCCAATACAATTCAAAGGCAAGCCAAAAAGTCAATCAACTAGAGTTTTACCCATGCTTTAGTCTGTAGATCTATCCCTGAAAGTGTCACTTTCCTAACCTAGCCCCTTACCAACAAATCAAAAAGCAGCTTAACTAGAATTTTGCCCCCTTTCCAAGATAGCCAAAAGTCACCAAACTAGAATTTTACCACATCTTCAAAACAAAAGCCTCCTTCCTTGGTAGGAAGGAGGCAAAAACACCACATCCATGGGGGAGGGGGGTACAAATGTAATATTGTTTTGTACGTGAAGGGGACGCTTTTTTCAGGAGAAGGGAAATAAAATGTGGACTGTATTTGACTGAATTGAGTGCCCAAGAACTGGATAAGGCCAAAATAAATGACTTAAGTGACTGTGCAAAACGTAGGGCTAGATCTGAACAATCAGACAAAACAAATCAAGTGCCACCATAAGCAAGTTTTTAAACCAGCCCAGTCCCTTTAAACCCAGTTTAATTTAAACAACTTGATTTAAAAACAGAATAAAAAACAATAAAAGAAAACAATTTCATTCTATTTACATGCAAATTTGTTTTTTGGTATCTGCAAAGAATAGCCTTTGTCTTATATTTTTCTATTTTGTATCATCCGTTTCCAAAATGACTAGTAACATGACACAAATCTGAAGACTACAGTTTCAACGGAATTTAGTAGAAGAATACAGTTTAAAGAATCTGAAGAATCCAGTTTCAGATTTGAGGACAAGAAACATAAACTAAAAGATTACCTGGCATGCTAGCATGCTTTAATATGACTATTAATTTTCTCTTTTGGCTCTGATGTTGTTAATCGTCCTTTTCAAAGTATTTTCTTGAACATAGATCGGGATGCCAAAAAGAAACTTGCATCAAAATAAGCCTAATTTCAGTATCATGACATCATAGCGTCTCCCTAAAATTGATAAAGAAATTAATTGTTAAGAAACATAAAAACAATGAAAATTAGTAGAACAATTAAAAGTTTAACGCAATGAAAATACAACAATAGACAATAATCTAATCAAAATATATACGGATTCACCTATGCGAATTTTAACCGTCAACCGTGAATTTTGACATTTAGGCTACATATTTTTGGCTATAATTTTTGATAATTCTTCCAAAGCATCTGCTGGGAGTCCTAAAAACTGAACCAGAACGGGGATGGAAATCGGTACTGGTTTTGGAAGTATCTTCTTATTCAAAAATATTTTTACCGTAGACAAAAATCGTTTTCCTCAAAGAGCCCCAACATTTCTTGTACAAACCCCTCCTCTTTTCTACTAAGCTTAAAGCTAATATTTCTAACTACGCTTCAAACTCTCCTCTCTAAGACACCTTCTGCTACTTTGCAAACCAATATCCTAAAATTTTCTATCACCTTCTACATTGTCAAACTGCAATCCCCCAGTTTCATATTCCAGTGTTACATAAAAGTTCCTCTCAAATGTAATCCTGGATTCTACCTACGTCAGAACTTCCCAAAAGTTAGTTATCCTTCCTAAACTCACTCTTTAATTTAACTCTAGACTCTACTAGACAGTGATGTGTAGGTTTAACATCAATAAAGTCAATCCTAAATGCCCTATGAAATGCGGAACTGGAAATTGCTTATAGGCACGTTATTGCCAATTACCAGAGGCGTAAATTTAGGCGTTACCATCTGATATTTGGAGGAGGCAGGTTCAAAATTGCTTACATATATATATACGGTAGCTATTTCTGCATTGCTTTCGCAAGCGGGGTCGCCAATAGCGTAGGTAAATTTATCTACGCCTGTAAAACCATTGAAAGGTTTGTAAGTCAGCAAGCCCGGCAGGTTGCCGTCTGTTGCAACTTCTCCATAACGGGGATCTTGCATTAAGCGGAAACAACCCGAATCTTCTCCATAGGCGTCGTTATCCAATACGTTAAATTCTACCGCCGTTCCCTTAGTTCGGAAAAATTAGAAAAACCGAGGTACTTACAAACCTACAAACGGTGATTGGATCTTAATGAAATTTGATTTTTAGAAGGATATCGTGTCTCAGAGTTCTTATTCTGAATCTTGACCGCATCTTATGGTATTGGGGGAGTTGGAGGGGGAAACCTGAAATCATGGAAAACACTTAGAGCTGAGAGATCCGGATGAAAGCTGGTTGGAAAAATAAACACAAGTCCTAGATGCGTGATTATAATCACCGGAACGGATCTGCTCTCTTTATGGGAGTTGAGGGTGGTTAGTCCGGTTAATTTGAAAAAAAAATAGAAAAAAATGAGTCATTTTTAACTAATGTAGTCAGCTTTTAAACACTTTCGTAAAAACCCTGAGAATTGATCATGTCCCTAGCGTAGGAGCAGTGAGGCTAATAATCGGAAGCCCACAAGAATTGCATGAGCAAAAGGAAGCATAGGAGAAACCATAAAAATGTCAAGATTGGAAGGGGACACAGAGCTGAAAGCCCTAGCATATTTACCTGTTAATAAAGGTAGGTATTTGCTTAAAAAAACATGGTCTGGAAACATGAATAAAAATTTATCTGATAAACAACATACAGTCCATTTTCATTGATGCATCACGAGGCAAAAGTTGCCAAGCCAAAAAAAAATTACCGGATGGCATTGATGTATCTCCCAGTGTAGTTTCCAGTTGTAATCGCTGAGTATTCCCCGCGCGTCGCGGGCAAAAGAAGCCACGCCGTACATGCCGTTATCTTGCAAGCCGCCATAGACATAATACGGCGTACGCATATCGACACCGATGCGGTAGAATTGGCCCAGGGGGAGGTTGTCGAAGAGGAGGAAGTGTTCGCCGTGGTCGTGCGTGATCGAAGCACCCTTGTCGGCCCCAAGGTAGTAGCGGTCGGCGTCGGTGGGATCGAGCCAGAGGGCGTGGAAGTCGCCGTGGACCTCCTGGTCTTCGCTGCCGTTGCGCAGCGTCTTGCCACCGTCGGCCGAGACCATGAACCGCGTCACCTCAACATTTTTAATATGACAGATACTGTGAGCGCCTTTACGGCCCAGCTATTAAGCCTCGTCAGAATAGTTTTTTCTCCGGTTGGCCTTTTTTTCGTTTCCAATCGACCAGTTCTCGTTAAAACCATTTTAGTCACTCGTTTTCGGCAATTATCTCAGGATTGTGAAAATGTCATATATTATTAGGAGCTTTATGGCCCAGCACTTAAACCTCACATGGCCAGTTTTTCCTCTTATTCACCTTTATATTTTCGTTTCCCATCAATCAGTTCCCTTTGAGAACAACTCAGTAACTGGTTTTTGGCAATTACCTCAAGATTTTTAAAATGTCAGATATTGGTTTTCTTCATTTTTTATTGATATTATTTTCTGGTAATTCCTAGCCTTTGACACTCAATGGCTGACAAGCGGCACCCTCTGGCAAGCATTGTAAAACATATGACATTTTTTGGGCATTTTCCTGAAAAATTATTCGTCTAAACTAGAATTAATCGTTTAAATGGAATGAAAAATCTCCAATAGCGTTTCTCTGATGACTCCTGGCAATTGAGGCCAGTGTGGCCTAGATTGCAATTTTCCATGGCAATTCCCCGCCCTTGACACGCAATGGCTCAAACACGGCACCCTCTGGCAAGCAGTATCACAAATAAGGCATTTCTATGGCATTTTGCTGCAAAAATGGGGGGGGGCTGGAAATCTTGAAATCGGACCGAATCAACTCTCTTTGAGGGAGTTGGGGAGGGGACCTAATTCGGTAATTTGGAAAAATTAGAAAAAAAGAGGTATTTTTAATTTACGAAAGAGTGATCGGATCTTAATGAAATTTGATATTTGGAAGTAACTCGTGTCTCAGAGCTCTAATTTTAAATTCTGACCGGATCCGGTGACATTGGGGGGAGTTGGAGGAAGAAACCGGATATCTTGAAAAACGCTTAGAGTGGAGAGATCGTGATGATACTTGGTGGGAAGAATAAGCACAAGTTCTAGATATGTGATTGACATAACCAGACCGGATTTGCGCAATTGCATCTGATATAAAGTGGCCTCTTCTGTCATATCAGAATTACATTGAGAATAACTAGCAACAGAGAAATAAAATACTAATTTTGGCTTGTATGATAAGTCAAAGAGAAGCCTATGGTCCTGAAATAAGACGTGTTCAGCAACACGCGACAAATTATTTGGAAGGTAGTACTTTTTAAAGACCCTATGTAGGACCATTAATTTTGCTTGAGGGGCAACGGTGACACCCACAGGGCAGGGTTGACAGTTCTAGTGGCTTATCACTATTTTAGTGATTTTTATGTTGCCTATTGATTTTCTTCAAGCTAGTGATTTATAGCGATTTTTTTTTAAACTAGTAAGATATTCATCTGCAAGTTGATTTTCTAAAATCCTTTAAAAAACAAAAACCAATTTCAAAATCTCTTCAAAAAAACACTATCTTTACTGGTAGTGGAGATTCACTAATCTCTTCAATGCTTGCTGAATCTTTTTCAGAGGGCTTGGTAAGTGCAATGGATCCGTTAGATTTGTACAACAACAAGCATTTGGTAAAATCAAAACGAGTCTACTTTGTTTCCATCTCGGGAAATACGATTACAAACATCAAAGTTGCTAAACTAACAAAAAAACCAATTGCGATTACTTCAAAATCTGATAGTAGGCTGGCAAAAAAAGGAGAGAAAAATAAATTATCCATCGATCGTCTTCTCCAAGACGGGCGAGCAACTTGACTGCGACTTCGTCGAATATCGCATCAGGTTCGCGCTGACCCGGGATGCGGCCTATTGGGCCAATCCGATGGTCGTCGACGCGCTCAAGAACCTGCGGGTTGATTTCCGGGACCAGCTTCCCGCTGGATTGACCGCGATCTCGGCTTCCGTCAGCGGTGACATCACCGATGCCGGCGGCGTGCCGATTGCAACGGCCGACATCACCACGACCGGCAATCCGGACGATACCGTCGAAATGGCGGATATCCGCATTTCGGCCGTCGATGTTGACGGTGACGGCTCTGCCACAACGCGTTCGTTCGACGTCGTTCCAGGCAAGCTGAGCCCCGTGACTTTCTTGGTTTCAATTCAAGTTCCAGGATTCACTGAATAGTTTTTCTTTTTATCTTAACAACATTTTATATTCCCAAGGAAAAATGGTTTTGGTGTGTCCTGGGGCTTAAACGGTGCTACTAGTTTCATAATTTTTTTTTAAGATAAGCTTGAATTGATAAAAAAAAACAATTTTTTTTCAAAGATTTGGATCTAGAGAGTCGAAGCTGACAACTGTACTCCCTAGGCCATGTTGTAGACAATGCTCTTGAGAACAATGAAAAACGGACAGAGATTACTGTGCTATATTTAAGCTCGAAAAACATCCCTCACTTCCGTCTGCTTGACCACCACACAATATACTACTGTAAGTATTAGCCAGTCTTAGCACGTATGGATAAAGCTGAGTCCCAATTTATAATTAATTCTCAGCTAAAAGTTATTATACAAACTTAAAAGGTGATTGCCAAAGGCTTTGTTCAGACAAGTTATTTTTTGGTCAAAATAACTCTTTTCATTAAAAGATGCTAAATCTGTATTTTAGGGAGATTAACTGTGGAAAAGGAAATAATCGTGAAAACAGAAATTGCAGTGGGAAAAAAACTGTTTGCTGGGGAAAAAACATCCCGGTGAACAAACTTAGTTTTTTTTTTCTACATTAAGTTCCTATTGGTCGAAGTTTACAGTAAAGCGCTAGTCTTCCATCATCCTACAAACATAGGGAAATATGATTATTTGATTTATTTTTACTGGTTTTATTGATATATATATTAAATAGACTGTGAAGCAGTAATTTTGTTTGTTTTAAGTTTCAACTTCGCTCTTTACTTCCCTCAAAAAACTTTGTTTTTTAAATTAATTAAAGCTAGGAGTTTATTTGTTTTTGTTTTTTTTTCATAATGCCTCAAGACTAAAAGGATTTATTTGTCGAATCTGTATTAAACAAAACAATTTCCATTTTAGTTGTTTCAAATTTCAATCAGTTAATACAATACTTTCAATTACCAACTGGCTGCTGTTCCTATGCTCCTTAAGACGAAGTCCATCAATATGATCCATATAAAGGGGGATAGAACACGACTCTGTTTAACTCCTGATTTAATACAAAACGAGTTGCTAACCTCATTTCCTACCTTAACCGCAGCAGTATAACTCTCGTAAATAGCACAAATCACTCTAATGTATTTTTCAGGTATACCATATAAGGATAAGACCTTTGCTAACACACTAACGCTCTTCTATTAACAGAATCAAAAGCTTGCTCATAATCGATAAAACTGAGGACCAAAGGTGTTTGACAATGAAGGGACTTCTCAATTATTAACCAAAGAGTGAAAACTTGGTCGACACATCCCCTACCAAGTATATTTCACCCTCATTATATCTAGGGCTCATTGGTCTCTTATTCTTTCTCTTTGTACCTGGCCATAAAATTATTTCGTATATTGGAAGGAATATCCCAGTCGTGCACGGCTCTAGAGGTACGAGAGACCTGCTGCTTTTCATGCATCAGGGAGTTTATCGTGTCGAGAAGTAAACTATTCCTGAGTTTCGTTTTTATATTTGATAGAACTGAAGATTAATGTTCTGCAGCTGCAGTGGAATATGGGAGAGCACACATATTTAGCATGAAAAAGGATGGCTCTTTGAACTCTGGCTTGCCTTGAGCATCTTTCGCATTTTATAACGTCTTCCAAAAGACGTGTCGCCGACAGACTACAGCACAAGAGGGAGGAAGAGAGGAGAGTGGAGCAAGATGATGAGCGCAGGACAGTGTTCATCACAGAGGCAACGCACCTCAAACCGCTCCCAGTTGATTTTGGCCAGAGCACCGAGCGCAGGGTCGACTCGGTTCTGCAGCGCTTCCACTAGCGTTGCCACGGCCGTGCTGATCACCCTAGTCGCAACGAATCAATGCACATGCGGAGAGAAGGGTAGCAAGCAGGAGAGTTAGCTGCAAAGAGGGAAAAGAGGGAGAATGTATATGTGTATCCGTGCTTGCGAGCGGAAATGCGTACTTTTGCGAAAAGTTGTCTTGTGCGGTGGTGCGCGACAGCACAGGCAAAGTCATCCAGCGCGACGCGGTTCCGGCGGAAAGCGGGCCGCTGGTTTGGGCCGGGCTTGATGAAACCGGGGCGCCGCTGCCGTCCGGCACTTATTCTATCGAAATGGAATCCTACAAGGGCGACGAGCTTTTGGGGAACAACCTTGTTCAAGTGCATGACCGCATCGTCGAGGCACGAATCGAAGGTGGTCGGACAATGCTGGTTATGGCGGGCGGACAGGAGGTCGCGTCGGATGACATTCTGGGGCTGCGCGAAACCACTGAATAGGTCCGTCAATCTTTCGTTGCCCATTGTTTGCCGCCCTGAGGTTTCTCCTTAACCACAAAAAATATTCCTAGTAGTTAACTAAGTACATGTTAAATGAGATAGTAAAATTGTAATCGCACTAAAAAGCTAGTAATATGTTTGATTTATGTGGAAGGGAAACTTAGATTACCCTTGAAATATTTAGCCTGAGAATTGAAAACCTAAAGTTTAAAGATGAGAGTATGTCTTTCAGTTATTTCAGTATTTTCAAAATAATTTGCTTGTTTTTCGACCTCTCCCTTCTCCCCTTCCCCCGCCCCAAGAAAATGTTTCATAATCAGAATCATTTTTCTCGGGAGTATCAAAATGCATGCTATTGCCCGCGTTTCACACGGGTTGTTTGGATCGACCTGATGAAAAAGAAAAAAATTGTGATACCTTGGGTGTCAAAGAAGATTTGTTTTGTGAGGAAGAATTTGCGACAGTACTAAAAGATTTAAGAAATAATAAGGCTCCAGGTGTTGATAGTGTGGTAAATGAATTTCTTAAATATGGTGGCTCTGAGGTTAGAAATAAGTTACTGAAGATTAAAATATGATTTTTGAAAAAGAGGAAGTACCTAACGATTTTAGGAATACCTTAATTAAACCAGTGGATAAAAAAGGTGATAATATTGAGTGCCGCAATTATTGACCTATTAGCCTGGTCTCTGTAGGTTGCAAATTACCTAGTAATATGATGCTTTTTAGACTGCCCAAATGGGAATAATAACGAAAAAATTAATAAGACCATTTTTTCATTACATCTTATTCTGGCTGAGGAATTCCTCTTCTTTTCAAGATTTATTCTCGCTTGTTTTTCAAGGGAAATATCTTTTTATATTTAATATACGGAATATACTTCCTCTTTCCCCCCTTTTTTTGAAACCACAAGTCAATCTCCTCCAAATCAAAATAGGCTGAATCCTACCAGGATCAGTTATAACCTATTGCTGTTGCTGGGTGTTTAAAGCGCCAACGACTTCAAAATGAAAAAAAAAAAATTCTTGCCTTTGGACTAATTTAATTCTATTCATGTCTGAAAACAAGATTCCCCTTCGAAAGTTAAAAATCCCCCATTTTTTCTGATTTTTCAGAATTAACCCCCCCCCCCAACTTACCCAAAGAGAGCAGATCCGTTCCAGCTATATCAATCACGTATCTAGGACTTTTATTATTTTTCCCACCAAGTTTCATCTCAATCCCTCCACTCTAAGCGTTTTCCAAGTTTTAGGCGCCCCCCAACTCCCCCAAATGTCACCGGATCTGGTCGGGATTTCACATAAGAGCGCTGAGACACGCTATCCTTCCAAATATCAAACTTCATTAAGATCCGATCACTCCTTCATAAGTTAAACATGACTCATTTTTTCTAATTTTTCAGAATTAACCCCCCCAGCACTAAGCGGGTAGAGCAAGCATTACACGAGGAAGAGCGCAGGATAGGACTGGCCTAGAAGCTCGAACTACGGTTACCGCTCGGGTCTCAAATTGTGAAATTTAGCGGCATAATGGAACCAATGTATGTCGGAAGAGTCATAACAACCGGACGCTGTGTAACGCGAGGTAAATTCGCCCAGGTACCGGCGTTTGTAACCCAAACTCAATGGAGAAATTATAAATGTCCAAGTTCAAATAGAAGCCCATCGCTGCTGTTGTTGGTACCGCACTTGCAGCGTCCGTAGCCAGTGCGGGCACCAGCGTCGATGAGGATGCGTTGTTTACGATAAACGACCTGAACAAGGTTAAGACCTCGTTCAAGTACTGATCTATATGAATTACTAAAGTAGGAAAACAGTCTTCCTTTCTCCTTTTGTCTTTCTTTTTTCTTTTTCTTTTTTAGTTTAATGGTGTGGATTCGTTTTTGTGTTTGTTTTGTTGCACTGGTGATTTCTTTTTTTCAATATAAAAGTCCAATAATGATTTTAGAGCTCTATTCTGAAGTTTTTGTACTCTTTTGATACATGTTACAAAATTACTTGCCCATATAGAGTACCCGTAGCTAATATATAGATAAAATATAGAAAAATACATCATTTTTAGAATCTTTTTTGGGACTAGATTTTTAATTCTTCGCATACTTCAAACGCTAGAAATGCAAAACACTAAATGCTAAATGGCGTCAGAGTTTTTTGCCGACACTAAACAAATCTAAACCCAAGATTACGATGAATACATTCTTATGACTTTTTATTTTTATGATTTTTTTTTTTTTTTAGTTGCTGTCCCCTTAAAAGATCATTTCTCATGAATTTTCCGCTACTTTAGCAATATTTTCTTTTGCTGCTTATGAATATATCGCAATAAAATTAATATGTTATTGACTCGTTTAATTTTTTCTCTTAAGAATATATAAAAGCAAATAAGAGTTATATATAAATATAAGCTTGTAAATATCGTTAAGAATAGGTGAACCGTCTAGTCAGTAAGGAAGGAAATTGTTTCGGACGGAAATGGAGATTAAAATTAAAAAAAAATGGGCAATTTACATGTAAAATGTAAGAAAACATAAGCAATCAAAAATATATCCTTGAGAATTATGGAAGGGCCTGATGTATTCCACAAACAATTCCTTGCAAGTAAATTAAGATTACAAGGTATTTATTTGTTAAAACCTTATATAATTATGGTATACACAAATTAATGATCAATGAATTTTGTTGTTACTCAGACGCATCCTGGATTGTTGAATTTTTGTCTTGGCCGTTTTTTGTTCCTTTATTTATCTCCAATATTTCTACTCGATAAATTGGATCATTTTGGACAAAATCTAATGTTTAGTGTAAAGAGCGAGGTACGGACGAGGGGGTGAACCCCTCATATATGTAATAAAAACATGACATTACAAAAGTGCGTTATGTAAGCTAATTTATAAGTCACATTTATCTTTTACTAATAAAAACATTTGCAAAAATATTAAAAGTTCTAGTTGCCTTTTTAATTAACCGAAAATCGGAGGGCAGCTAGGCTTCCTCCCCCGCTCCTTTTGTTTCAAAATCATTCGATCAAAATTATGAGAAAGACATTTAGCCAAAAAAAAAACTTGGAAATTTCGTGTTAATTATTCCTCTGCGGAGAGCCAAAATCAGAACATGCATTGATCCAGAGCGCATTATATTAAATACCTAACCAACTTTATATATTAAATATTTAATTGGAACATACCTGCATAGTACTTTATCTCACTCAGGCTAAGCTGATTATTTCCAAGTGCACATAGAAACCGGGTTTAAACAGATCAAGAACAACAGTGTGGTCGGTATAATACGCAAGTACCGAAATGAATATGTCAAGGTATTGAATTATTATGATTGAATTTTTGTGGGATTTTATTCGTAAGGAGAATCTTTTTTATTACGTCTTGGTGCAGCTTATGGACTTGTATTGTTAGATTAAATAAAAAAAAACAAGTTTTTTCGACCGAAAGTAAGGAACAACATTAACCTGACATTGCTGTTAAATCACATCCTGTTGACATTCAACAAGTGTGGCAGCATTTCTTGTTGAGGATATTCTTTTCCACCGGAGTGTCTTTTGATTTAGTTCAACATTTCCGTAAATAATCCCTGAAAGTTTACCTTGATACCCTTGTCTCTAGTAGAATTAGTAGTCGTAGCAGTCATAATAGTACCAATAGTAGTAGCATGTAGTAGTAGCATGTAGTTTTATTTTAATTTGTTGAAACTCCCTTTAAGCATTCCCTGACAGTTTCACCTTAATACCCTTAGTTCAGAGGCGCCATTTGGGCCAAATCTTGGGGTGGGCATGGGGCATTTGACAGAACATCATAAGTTTTAGTGCCCTTTTTGAGATTCAGAGTGATGGGAAGGTGGATACCCCCCACACCTCCTATTATCCGAAGTGCATCGAATAGAAGTTTTGAGATGGCTATTTGTTGTCGCTGAAACTTCGAAAAAGGCTCATTTGATTGGAGATTGAAAGGGTTACTACCCTTTTTAATAGTCAAAAGTGATTGAAGGGCAACTAACCCCCTTACCAAACCCACCATTTCCGCAAACACATCCAATCAAAATGTTGATAGCAATTTTGTTCAACGTAATTGAAAGGTCCAGAAATTATGTCTTTGAGGATGACAACCTCCGCAGCCCTCAAGGCAAGCGTTAACACAGGTTTCAAAAGATAGCTTTTCATTCTTCATTAACACAAATAATTAAAACAAATTTGTATCTTACTTTATCTTACTTACTTATTTAAAAACTTGTCTCCATTTTACATAAAAGTCAAACAGAAAGGTAGCATAAGCTCTTTTCCTTAAGTTAATCAATTATTTGAAATTTGTTTTACCAGGGCCTACACATGGCTTTGAACCATAAATCTCTCACCAACAAAAGTTTCATTTTTCAATCTTTCAAAGAAAAAGAGGAATCCAACGAAAAAAAAATCCTCATAAATAATTTAGACAATAGAAAAAAAAATAACACTCGATCAGTTAGCGATTGTCTATACACTGCATCTTCCAATATTCTAATCTTGGTTCTCAGACTTATCTTCCTATTCTTCTAAACCTTTTTTCAACTGTGAAAAAATACCCTGGGCCTTGGCTATTCTATTTTTAACATCTTCACTGCACCCATCTTTCTTACTAATAATGCCACCTAGGTATATGAAGCTTCCTGCTTGATCTATATTCTCGCTATCCAACAATGAAGAATAGAAAAAGAAGAAAAAAAATATTTTTGGCAAAGCAAGAAAAAAGGTGAAATGAAGGGAAAAATAGAAAGCGGGTTTCCACTACCAGTGGAAAATAATAAAATACTAAGAGGCTTAGAAATATTTTGAATACCCCGAAGTTTTTTAAGTGGATGAACGCTCCAAGTACAAATTGAACTCGAGTGTGCGAACGGTGCTATAGGTCTCATAGTATCTGAATCATATACTCAAAACATAATTTATTATACAAAAACCCGAACATTTGAAAGAAGGTTTGGCCACAGAGCGCCACCCCCCTAGGTATTGCGCTAAACGACATAATCCTCAACGGTTTCTGCACACGTGGCAAAATAAATGGCAATGACCAGATTAGCAAATATATTATGAATATTCTTATATGTACCCGAAAGCAGTAAATCAACATATTAAGGGTTTTCGTTAAAAGAACAAAAAGAAAAGTAAAAAAGGGTAATCTACGTGAGACCATCTTGGAGACCCAAAATACTGTCCGTATGTCCAGGAACAGGCAGCTTAAGCAAATCTGCCAAGTGAAAGAGAAACCCCAGAAAATGAAAAAATTTCAACCCAATTTCTTTTTTGCTATTCAAGTTAAACATGTTCAGGTATTTCTTAGTGTTTTCCTTTCAGAATTATTGCTTTTGATAGGCTAATGGTATTCTACAATGAAGTTGTTCTGTTTCCTGATTTAAAGATAATTTTGCAGTGCAAAGAAGTCTTCATTGGAAAACTAGCCTCCCTGTCAATGATACCGAGATTGATTTTATTGTTTCAAGTCGTAGTCGGAGTGAGCCTTCCCCCCAGTCCTCAACACCCTTTTCCCCAAAATCGACCGATTAAAATTCTGTGATAGCCATTTAGCCCATCATAGTTGAAAGGCCCATTGACTATGTCCTTGGGTATAACATGACCCCCCCTAGAGCCCCAGGAAGAATGTCTTTAAGTTACAAAAATCGTTATAAAAATATATATTAAGTTATAAAAAAAATTCCTGAAAAAAAAACAGTTTTGGAATGGTAAAACAGTATCTGTTTGTTTTGGGTTTCATTTATTTGTTGATGATGATTTGTAGTTATTTTACGCTTGGAAGAATATTTGCCTTTACTTTTACTCATTTTTGGTCTAATTTCAATTACTCGTTCAAGAAATAAGTCCAAATAGCAAAATTTGAGTCTTAAAAGAAAGTGGCCTTGCAACACTTTTAGCATTTATAGTAATACCACGTGCCATCCATTTCAAGTTCATTGCAAAATTCATTTTTCATATCTTTAAAATAAAACTACACAGCAATAAAAATGACCGCAATACTACAAGGAAAATATTTTACACTCAGCTGAATTGTAAAAAAATGATCAAGCTATCAGTTTTTGGAAATAACTTCAATAATAAAATAAATAATTCTAAATTGTAACTCAGAAGCAAGTGATTGTAATAATTTTGACTATCTGCGAAATGTGTGAAATACAATTATTTAACTGAAGGATCTTTATATACCCCCATATGTGAACAGTAGGGCTTCAGGGGGCAACCCACCAGGTTACTTTATTTATGTCCCGGATTTGCTATCTCTCAGTGCAGCCCCCTGATAAGCAGTGGGGCCTTTTCCCAGGGACCTTTTCTTTCCAAAAGGGAAAGTGGTTTCCTTGGGGGGGGGGGTCGTCATTGAGATTGCTGCAGGGACTAATCTATTCTCAATTTTCAGCAATATGGTTTCACAACAATTTTTACAAATGACATAATAACATAATAACATAATAACATGAAAAATAGGATTCAAGGAACATTGGAGGCCGCCGTCGTCGCAATTCGCGCCACGCAAGAATCCGATTTGACCATCTGGGGGGGGGGGGAGGGGGTCGATTAATTCGGAAAAAAAGAGAAAAAAAATGAAGTATTTTCAACTTACGAGTGGGTGATGGTATCTTAATAAAATTTTATGTTTGGAAGGATATCGTGGCTTAGAGCTCTTATTTTCAATCCCGATCAGATCCGCTGAAATTGGAGGAGTCGGGAGGGGGGACGTAAAATCTTGGAAAACGCTTAGAATGGAGGGATTGGGATGAAACTTGGTGGTAAAATAAGCAGAAGTCCTTGATACGTGATTGACATAACCGGAACGGATCTTCTCTATTTGGGGGAGGGGTTAATTCTGAAAATTAGAAAAAACTAGCCACCCACGCCTTCTTTTCGAAAATTGCATCCGATCAATATTTTGGGATAGGCATTTTATTCAAAATAGTCCAAAGATCATATAAAAAGACGCTCGGGGTTGACGCAGCATCCAGAAGCATAGGCGCAATGGTTATACTCTAGGGGTATATAAATTTTTATGGAAGGAGTGGTTCTATAAACTTTGGAGGGGGTTAATTCAACGTTAAATCAGAAGTTCTAGTTCCCTCTTATGGTTTAAAAGTGATCAGAAAGCAACTATCTCCCCTCGACGCCCTCTTTTGCTAAATTGCATCCAATTGAAATTTTGAGATAGCTGTTGTGATAGATATTCTGTATTTATTTGAAATAAGTGAAAATAAAATGGTTAGAGCTCATTTTTTAAAACCAAGATCAATGGAAAAACTGCTACGCATGTGATTAATTTACTCTATTTGATAATCATTATGTTTTAATTAATATTTTAAGTAGATTATTGATAATTAAAATTAATAAATATAAATCAAAAATATATCTTTGTACCTACTGTGGAAGACATTTCAAAGAAGAGCAAAATTTTGAAAACATTCTAAAAAGGGTAACTGTGAAGATCCTGACATCATAATGCCAAAAAACAGGATCTAAAATTAAATTTAAAAAGATAGCTACACATATGAAGGTACTGTAATGTATTAGAGGGATGATCAGATCATAGGCCTGTTGAGTCCTGTCCCAGTGCTGGTTTCGATCCATGGCAAAGTGGCGACCGCAGATGGATACGAATTCACCTTTACCTAATTCCCGCATTTTGACCTGGGCATTGTAGATGTATTCTGTGGCGCTTTTTTGTGGTGTGTCACGACCATCAAGGAAGGCGTGTAAGTAGATCTTATCGACCTGACATTGAATAGCCAGCTCCATTAAGGCAAAGATGTGATCCTGATGACTGTGGACACCGCCGTCGGAAAGCAGGCCCATCAGGTCAGATGCTTTATTATTTTCCACAGCATGTTTAAAGGCTGGCACCAGATTTTCATTTTGTGAAAGAGCTAGAGCGGTAAACTTTTCGGATTTGGAATCAGCACACATTTTTGTTCGGATAGTGAAAGAATCGTTTTTATAGCAATTTTTTTTAAGTTGACCCCTTTTCCACAATTTTTCCACAGCACCTCTCCCCCCCACCTCATTCTCTCTCGAAGCTTTAAGCATAGACAATTTTTGCACTTGAAACGTTTATTTTCATGTTCATCGGCAAAAAAAGAGTGTAGATATAACATATCTAATTACATTTACTGGTATAACTCAGTCAACATTTTTTGCCTCAATCTAAAATTCAACCTAAAAAAAACTCAAATTTGTAAAAGAGCTAGAGCGGCAAACCCCTAAATGAAATTTTATTCTGATACTTATGGAAGCTAACCCCTATCCCTTCACAGACCAATTCTTCTCCTACCCCCCTAAAAACTTATCAATGATAAATAATGGGAGCTGGCCCCTGGTCCTCTCCATGGCCCAGTCCCTGCCAAAAAAACAGAAAAACTTATTTTACTCCAAAAATATGGGAGCTAACCCTTGGCCTGATCTCCTCCTTCCAAAATGGAGCTTATTAACGATGTTTTATTCTAAAAATCACGGGAGCTGACCTTAGGCCCTCTCTCCATGGCCCAAACCCCATCCCTCCCCCCCCCCCAAAAAGACTATTGACGATCTCTTATTCCCAAGAACAATGACAAATACTCCCATGTAATTTCCGGTTAAAATCAAGCACCTGGCATATCTTGTCCTCCACCCTGGGAAAATTTCGTATCGTCGGTCTTTGTTCCAGTTGCTGGTATATAACCTTGTTTATTTTCTCGCAAAACCATACGTAAATCGACAATAAAGATTGTTATATCCATTTTTACTGTTTAAATAATCATATTACACAGTTAGGTTCATGAGTTCCTCATGATTACCCCTTCTTTTTTTATTGTCGTTTACTCGAAAAACTTCTTCTCGTTTTATAGATGGCCTTTCCTGCTTTTATAAGGAAATCAGCTTAGCCATTTTCTTTTTGAAATACGCTCGGTCTTGAACACAGGCTGTATAATTTAATGTATAATTTAATATATATAAATAAATAGATGAGTATATTTTTTATTTAACAATTTCATAATTAAGCATAATTGAAATAAAGCAAATAAAACAAGTTAGACGCGGAGTTTCTTCTTTTCCATATATTTCGCTTAAATGATACCAATAGTAATATTAGTTTCATTTTCCTAATTTACCCAGGTTTCGTTAATTTGGAAAACCGGCTCTTAAATATGGCATTTAAGTGTTAAAAGTGTGAAGACTAAATGAAACAAAGGCTCCGTCCCATGTTACTATCTCCATTGTCTTCTTCTATCCTCGAATTCCATCGTCAAAGTTATGTTACTTTTAAAGATTGGGCCAAATTTTTTCTTTCTTTTAGAAGACTATTCTGATTTCTATACTGGGGAATAAGTATCCGCTCCACCCTCCACTTTTTATCTAGTAATTTAGTGCTTGGGCCATATTGCAGTGACATTATTCGATAAATACAAATACAAATTCTTGATTTAAAGAATGTTTGACTTCAGCCTCAATAAGAATGTTTCACTCGTAATATTAAGTTAATATTTAAGGCAAAATTTTTGAAAATAGAAAAGACCAAAGCTTGAAATAGCAGTTTTTCTTTCTGTAAAATGAATCTGAAAAAATATACTGAGGTTTGGTATTTGATTGCAACCTTCTTTGACCACGTCTTGCATCAAAATCTGAATCCTGAAACTATCAGATATGTACATGAATTAGGAGAAGGAGTTTTAATTCATTCGAATTTCATCAAATTTAAAGATGGTATTACTTCAGTCATACCTGAGATTGTTTCGAAACTAGAAGAGGTGAACATGGGCTCTAAAGAGCAAATTACACTGAAGACAATCTGTTTCCAAATTTTGACTATTGTATTCACCCGACTTGATAAAGAAACTATTAATGCAGATATTAATAAAGCGTTTTGTAAATCAAAGAATCTAGATGGGTTGGATTCTAAAGCATTTTTGAAAAAAGTCGTTGGTGTACCATCTGGGGAGGGGGAGTGGGGGGATGGTTAATTTGGTAAAATTAGAAAAAATGAAGTATTTTTAACTTACAATAGGGTGATCGGATCTTAATGAAATTTAATATTTAGAAGGATATCATGTCTCAGAGCTCTTTTTTTTAATCCCGCTTGGATCTGGTGACATTGGGGGGAGTTGGAGGGGAAAACCTAAAATCTTGGGAAATGCTTAGAGTGGAGGGATTGGGATTAAACTTTGTGGAAAAACTAAGCACACAAGTCCTAGATACGTGAATGACATAACCGGAACGGATCCGATCTCTTTTGGGGGAGTTGGGGCAGGGGAACCATAAATCTTGGAAAATGTATCCTATCAAAATTTTAGGATGAGCATACGGCTTCAGTGTTTATTATTATTATTTAAATATTTTTTGTTCCAGAGGCACTTCATTTTGAGGAGATGGTCGTATCGAGGAGGAAGCAGCTAGCCCACATCCCCGCTCACTCCCTATTCCCCCAAATCCATCTGATAAAAATTTTGAGACAGTCATTCTGTTCAAAATAGACCAAAGATCATATACCAAAACTTTGAGGTTTTGCTCGTTTCAAGCCTGATTTGCATATCCAATTTAAGTTTCACTCGTTTTTAAGGTTCACTCGACACCTTCGAACAGGAATTAAAA
This sequence comes from Alatinidae sp. Z8VKAUB7J3, assembly GCA_010016025.2. NCBI lineage: Eukaryota > Metazoa > Cnidaria > Cubozoa > Carybdeida > Alatinidae > Alatinidae sp. Z8VKAUB7J3. The sequence continues at coordinate 17,980,053 of JAAAKM020721499.1, forward strand.
GTCCTAGTAGTTCCTTTAAGATGAGAAAGCCATTTAGCCAAAAAAAAAATAATATTTAGTTTTAATTATTCATATGTGGAGAGCCAAAATTAAAACATTCATTAATTCAAAAACTTTCAGAAATTAAATAAAGAAAAGTTCTTCAACTGAAAGTAAGGAGCGACGTTAAAACTTAAAACAAACAGAAATGAATCCGTACATGAAAGGGATTACCCTCCTTGACATCCTGCTCTTTACGCTAAAGCTTTTTATTGTTTTAAAAGGTAGAATTGTGAGAAAAAGTCAAACTTTAACGCAAAGAGCGAGGCGTCAAGGAGGGGACAACCCCTTTCATATACAAAATAATTTTGCTTGTTTTACGGGGGGAGAAAAACAATCCCTAGAGATTGACCTTGAATTTAGAGGTGGGAGATAGGAAGACATGTCTCAAAAAACCATGAAGTTATTATACTGCAGGCAAATTCATTTTCAAACTCATAGAAGCTATAATACTGAAACATAAATCAAAACCTGTATACATACTGAAACATAATTCACAAAGAATATCAACATGTTAATCTTCTTTCTTACCCATTTTTTGCTTGCTATGAGTCATGTATTTTTTTTTTTACTTGTGACAGAAAAGAAACTATTCTGTTCATTATTCAAATTAGGGGTTTGTTTGGAACTGGGCTTTAAAATTATATACATACAAGATTTTTGCATCCGGTGCCTGCAATTCACATCGCATGCCCCCATCTCAGTGAGATCATACTCTTCGCCATAAACCGGGAGAAACATTGCGTTCGACTCCAGCCCGTGGAGAGCAGTCACATACCTCGGCAATGAGATGCAGAGAGCTCTCTCTGGCGCGAATCTTGCCCTTGCTCGGACTTGTTGACGCGGTGTGGTGCCGGCGCTCGCTGCCAGATGATCCGCTCGGGTGAGCAACGACCGGTGGCAGTCTGCTGCGGGCCGCATGACTGCCGACGGCAGCACGGACAGCTGGGAACTCGTCGAGGTGAGAAACGGCCTCCTCTTCTTCCTCCTCTTCCTCCTCCTCCTACATCCAAATAAGAAGTGTCTTCCGTTATTTATTTCTGTAGCCAATTCAAATAGTAATGACTACCCATTCCATTACCAAGTAAGATATTTGGTTTCTAGGCTAGTGGTTGATATAATTCCACAGCATGTTACGTTCTTCTCCCTGTTTCTCTCAGTTTAATTTTAAAGGAATATATATATTTTTTTCCAGTGTCTAAGAATTATTTGAAAAAAGCGACCATATAAAATTTGACGAAAAAGTATAAAGAAATTTTAAGAAATGATTAAAAGGATACTGTCTGTTACTGTAAATGAAAAATAACAGCATAATACCTGTAAATGTAATAGGCTCGGGGAGCTTTCAGCTCAGTCAAGTATGGATTAAAAACAAGAAAAGGATAATTTTATTACTTAAGAAAATGTCACAATACACTCGTGGGCTACATGCAAAATCCAAAAAAAGAAGTTAGATTTTCTTTATCACTAATAGTTTTCCACAATATATTTTATTTATTCTATCTATTGAATTTTCATGTTTCAGACAAAAAGAAAAAAACTTTAAAAATCACCAATAAAAAAGGTATGGGTGCTAGACAAGATTTTTCGGCGTTGTTGAATTCGATATAAAAGACTAAATTTGGAGGTATGTGTAACAAAACAGAAAAAAACCTCTTTTAAAATCTAAAACCCCAAATTTTACAACACGACAAATCATTCCAAAAAATCTTTGTGTTCCTCTGCGGCATAACTTCAAGCTCCTGCCCCAGGGCTCTGGGGGGTTGTCCCAACCCTGGAGGCATTGTCATATGTTCTTTGAACTATTTTAAATAAAATTGTCATCGCACACTTTCAATCAGATACATGGAGGGGATACTTGACCTCCATCACTATTGACTCTTAAAAGAGAACAAGAACTTCCAATTTCAAGAAATTGAGCCACCTCTAAAGTTTGTACAACCATCCCTTCCATAATAACCTTAAATGCCCCAGGTGCATAACCTACAACCCTCGCCTTCAGGCTCTGGTGGTTTGTTTAAACCTCAATTAAAAGGGAAACTAAAAACAGAGGGGGCGGAGGGGGCAAGCAAATAAGTACACGAACCTTAACAGCACTATCAGCCAATAATAAAAAAGAGAGAACCAATAGGGAGAAACAATTGGGATATTTTACTCATTTTAACTGTGATGAAGAGGACAAAAGTTTTTTCATTCATATCTAGAAATAATGCAGCAATTGCAGAACAAAATAGGGATGGACTCAGAAACAGCTCAAGGCGGCCGTAATCTGGATGACAAGTGACGTTTGGGGAAAATTCTTGCTGTCAGAGGGTTTGTTATTGCATTCTTCACAAAACGGAGGCACAATAAAACCCTCCTTCTCTCATCCGGGCTTGCTACTTGATAGAGGGAATGTTTGGGTTTTACGGTCACGGTGTTTCACCATATTTTGTAATCTTGCACGCTATGTTTCGGTTTGATGTAAAATATCGCAAAATTTTTTGCATTTTAAATTTTGAGCGGTTTTACGGTTTTGGGACCCCCAAACATCCCTGTTGGTACTGTCAGAAAAATCACCAAATTCACATCAACAATCATGTGAAAGAAATCTACAAAAGTAACAAAGTTGTATGTGGTAGAAATGTTCGGTCACTGATCTGTACCTTCAGAGCTTTGGCTATGGGAGGTGAGCTTCTTTGACAGTTCGAAATATTTGCTTGAAAGAAGTATGGACATCAGCTCACGCAACACCATCTACGACGAAGACACAGGCACGGCTCACACCTCCACACATCCCCACCTCCTCCCCCTTTTGCTGAACTGAAGCGCGAACGTAGGAAAGGTCAAGTTCATTGACTTCGAGTACTGTTCGTGGGGATATCGCGGCTTCGATCTCGGGAACTACTTCTGCGAGTACGCCGGTGTGGATCCCATCGACTGGGCGCTGTACCCGGACAAGGAGGCGCAGATGCTGTTCTTGGCAGACTATCTGAACGGTTTGTCCCCTTCCTCTTCCTCCTCCTCCTCCTCACCTTCTTGCTGCTGCTCACGTATGCCTTTGCCACTATGAGCGACATTAAAACTTAAAACAAACAGAAAATATTCTGTATATGAAAGGGGTTGTACCCTCCTCAACGCCTCGCTCTACTCTAAAGTTTTTCATTATTCTAAAAAGTAGAGTAATGAGAAAGAGTCAAATTTTGGCGTAATGAGCGAGGCGTTGAGGAGGGGACAACCCCTTTCATTAAGGAATTACTTCTGTTCGTTTTAAGTTTAAATGTCGCTCCTTACTTGCAGATAAAAAAAACTTGTTTTTTATTTATTTAATATGTAATTGAAACTGTCTCAAAATGGTCAGGCGAATGAGCAACGTCAATACACCCCTCAGCTATTTTCAAAAAATATGGAGCCCCGATTTGTACAAATTTGCAATTGCAAAAATATTAATGTACAGCTGCGCACATGTGTGAATGGGGCTTTAATAGCAGAACATGTCATTGTATCAGCCGCAATGAACAATGTTCTTTCTTCGGTATTGTTAATACTTTCTTCAGGCACTTTTAATTAATGATATGCAAAACGCGGCTACATCGCCCAAGCCCCGGTTTAACATTCTTTTGTTTTCCTTTGTGTGGGTTTTAGTAAGACCACTTTAAGATGAAAGGGCTTAGGCTATGCCTAGTTAGTTGCACAGTAAATTAATAGCCAACTATCATATATAGTCCTATTTTACCTTCTTTTTATCGGTCTAATAAGAACTTAGAGAATGAAACAGCCTATTTTTCAACCTTTCATCAATTTCAATTTGTCAATTATGTCTCAATAGTCATGCCAATGGTTAACAATACTTACAATTTTTGGTTCTAAAACATTGTAAAATAAGTAATCCATTGGAAATCGCAGAAATCTTCGAATTGGATTCATTCTCTGAGCTATCATTTTTCTATCAATAACTGGCTCTCTGTGAGTCAGCTGCTGATCTTTAACCCACTGCTTCCTCCATTGCCGGTCAAGTTCGGTCATGCCACTGCCACCTACTCTGACACGAACATCATAGGTGGGACCCTCAATTGTCATAGGCTTTGTCCCATTATTTACTTTACTGACCGAGTCATCTATTAATTCTTTAATCTCTTTGGCAGCTGCAGCGTAACGCTGGGCCAGGGTACGCACTTCTGTTGCAACAACTGCAAATCCCCTGCCTTGTTCACCTGCACGTGCCGCTTCTACTGCTGCATTGAGCGCTAAAATGTTTGTTTGGAATGCGATACTGTCAATCACACTAATAATATCGATAATCCTTTTTGAGCTGTCATTAATCTCGGACATGGTCGCGACCACTTGATCCACAACTTCTCCACCTTGAGTGGCAACGTCCCTCGCACCAATAGTGAGTTGATTAGCTTGTTGAGCATTATTAGCGTTTTGCTTAGAGGACTACTTTTTAACTGGTTTAGTAAATGTTATGTCAAGTTATTTCATTATTAGCCCTCTGTCGCATCGGCGACCGAATAACGTATATTCCCTTCGACAATCTCTAATACTGTGCGGCGATCTTGTCTGCAGCATAGTATGCCATGATCATGGTGCCAGCCATTGTGTTGCCGTGAATTACATTTGGAAAGGTAGAGGCATCCACGACGCGGAGGTTCGAAACACCCTTGACAGAGAAATCGTCTTCCAGGGCAGAACCCAGGGCGCAGGTTCCAGCGTAATGCCAGAACTGTCCAGCAGTCATGGCAAGTGCCTTTTCGACGTCGTCAGGGTTCATATGATTTATTGCATTATTTTTTGTTGTTGCATATTTCAGATCCAAAGATCATGATTGCAGCTGTAGTCCTTGCCAAATGGGACAATGTAGTTGGTCCTAGAACGCTGAAAGTATGGGGACCAAGATCAAATGATGAATTTTCTTGTACCACTGGCTTGAAATTCTCATGGGCAGGAGAAGCTGGGAATGATACAGATGAATTAGACGAAGCTTGGGAAGCAGAAAACTTCGAATTTGACAGAGAAGAATCTCCTGAAATAGTATGTGTTAGTGATAGAAGCTCTTCAAATAGTATTGTTGTTGTCTCTTGTGGCGCATCAGGGCAAACTAATAATAGTGATTCGCAAATCTTCATCCGCTTAAGGATGTGATCAAGATGTCAACACAAGAATATCTAGAGCTCAAGCACTTTTCGCTAGGCTTCGCAAACATCTCTGGGTTCGTCGAGAGTTTAGCTTTGCCTAGGGAAGCCTTATAGGGAAAGGGGAGAATACCCCCTTTCTAACACTACCCCCAGATCATTACACATTACCAAGTAACTCTTAATGGTCTCAAAGTTGAAAAGGATAACTGTTTCGTTTATCGAGGATCTGAGGTGGATTAGCAGGGAGGATGTGATCAAGATGCCAACACGTTAATATCTAGGGCTCAAGCAATTTTTATCGAGTTTCGCAAACATCTCCGATGGATGATATTACAAAGCATCAAATCTAGCAACAGTTTTGATATGAACAAAGTTCTTAAGTATTTAATTATTAAGTTAATAAAGGCTTTCGAATGTCTAATTTATTCAAACTAAAGTGTAGAAAGTCAGACAAAGATCGTAGGATATATGAAGTAATAATAAAGTCATTAATTTGTTTTGTCAGTAACGGAAGGGTTTTAATACCTATTTTGGAAGGTAGTAAAGGGTAGTCGTCTACTTAACGGTACATTTTCATTCTTTGGTTGTTCTTCTTCGTATGTAAAAGTTTGTCCGTCATAAGTGTCGTCATAGTAGTCATTATAATCCTCATAAAAGGTATGTCTTGGATTTTTTTTTTTCCCCACTTTCTTGAAAAGGACCTACGAAATTACGTGAAAAACTCGTCGGTTCAGCTAAATGTGCTCTATGTATAATCAAAAATACTCGCTTGGGCTCAGGCTTCAGGTACCCATTGCCCAACGTCTTGCAGTTGCTTTCACAGCCAGATATTGTTAGTAAAGGTTGGGAGTTGCAGAGAATTATGGATTGTGTTGGTAGATCATCAACAGCAATACGCTTATTGTTAGTCATGTAATGAATAAACAAACACAAACTTCAACAATACCTAAAAACAGAAAAGGGCAAGTTTTCAAAAATACTATGTACAAACTGAACTGCATACATAAGTTAAAAGAGTGTCTTCCCAATCACAAATCCTTGTGGAACACCAAACTCTATTTCAGACGGGTTGGAAAAGAGAGGATCAACCATGGTAACTCGACCAGATATATATGATAGAAACCAAGAATAAGCACTCCTCATTATTCCAATATGGGATAGTTTCCAAAAACGAATCTTATGCATTATTGAACCAAACGCTTTTCGTACATCAAGAAAAAGAGCAGCAGCTATCAGACCAGATTCAAGATATGTATGTAAACAATACAAGAGATTCGCACACACATGTTCAGTTGAATGCTTTGCCCTAAAACCAAACTGGGAATCATAAAAAAAAATTGAATAAATCTAAAATTGCATTGGGAAAACGCCAACAATTTGTCTCAAGAGTTGAGGTATTTTTGTTTCCGGCACGGAGACGACGGTTATGCTAGACTACATATTGTTCAAAAATAATCTTAACCCTTCTACTGTTCAAGTGGGGTCTAATGAACCCCATACATTTTTTGTTCTAAAACAACCAAGTTTATGTGCATGTCTATTGTGTGAGGTCTTTCGTGCTATTTCTGCTATCCATGATATCAAAAAGAAACGGATTACGTATTATAGGTAAGAAGGTACAAAAAATTGCGGTTCAAATTGTAACTGAGAATGTTCACCGTTGTCCAGTTGTTTATGCTTGTATCTGAAGAAATGATTGATCCCTTCATCCTTCAGGGGAAATCTTAGGAGGAAAAATGAACTAAACCGGTAATTGTACACAAGGTGTCAATCGTAATTGGAATTTTTTAAGTTTCAAATTTTTAGACCCCTCTAATTAACCCCGTTTATGAACAATGATATCGCTTTTTGAGACACGAGAAGCGGATTTTGATTATTCAGTTGTTTTTCAACTCAGACAGGTATGTAACTATTTTTTATTGAAATCCATCCTTTTTGCCTGTTTCTAGCCAGAATCATTTCTAAATCGACGGGTTTACGTAAAGTTTGAAAGTTTCTATAAAATGATTTTTTTTGAATTTATACGTTAAATTTTACAAAAGTCATAGGGAGACATCTAGTGGTCGGTGATTTCCTCTTTTCAGGCACATTAAAATGAGTAAGGAATGCAGAATTCCGCCACTAGTAGGACTACCAGATTATTTAAACGTCCAAATTTTTGCTAATGTAACGTAGGCCTACTTTCTGCTGACTGAATTTCGGCTGGATAGGATAAAAATGTTTGTTTTATCCTTTCATTAAGTCATTTCAGGAAATGACTTTCATTAATATTGATTGACATCTTTAGTGTGATTCCTCCATTTTTTGAAAATTGGGCAAATTTTATCAGGCTTTTAACTATTGATGAGCAACATTGAACTTAATGAAATTTTGATCGGATATGTTTTGGGGAATGATACATGATTTTGGGGCATGGTACTGACTTACAATGTTCTTTTTGATCAAAAATCCACTCTACAATCCTCTCTACATTCTCTGAAAGGCTCATCTAAATTCCCTTCGTCTTCTTGGAAAGCAAGATTCAAACATTTTTCTCAGTAACATTATACTATGTGTAAACAAAAACGAATTGCCTAGCTTATAGCCCTTATCCTGAGGACTACGGAGGAGTTGAAATCCCCAAAGACATAATTACTGGAACTTTCAACAAGGCTGAGCAAAATAGATCTCTTAAAATTTTGATCGGATATGTTTTGGGGAATGATACTTTCTCTTCTCCCATGACAAATTCCTCCATGGGAAGATCCTCCTATGTAACTCCCTCCCCTAAACCCCCTTCCAAATAAAAAAAAAACCTGAAAAGGTCTGTACACTTCCAAATAACCATTACTGTATGTAAACGCTGGTCAAAGTTTGTAATTTGCAGCCCCTCTTCGGGGACTGTGGGGGGGGGTAAGTCAGCCCCTGTGGGGAGTAGTCGAAAAAGTCATAGAATCTTAACGAAAATCACATTATCAGATTCAGCGTATCAGAGGACCCTACTTTAGAAGTTTCAAGCTCCTATCTATAAAAATGTGGAATTTTGCATTTTTTTTTGCCAGAAGACAGGAAGGACAGACCTACATGAAGGTTGAAAAACTGTAACCAAAGGAAATGTCACTTACCACGATTTCAGGCTCGTATTCTATACCATAGTGTTTAGCTATCTCAACAAGATATTTTTCAACGATGTGTCTTGGTGGTGCCTGTACACCAAGCTTCTGCTGAAGTTTCGGGGAAATAGTTGCAACAGCGCTATCCCTACAGGCCTGAAAAGAAATACACATATTTTTAGTGTTTAAAGACATTGTTACGTCTCTTTCAAGGCCGTTTTGTTGTAGCTAATCACAGGGCCATCAGCGAGAGGAGACTTTCAGCAGAACATTCAAAAGGTGAAAGAACCTGTTTCTCAATACATCCCCTCTAATCTTTTTTACCAAGGTACTGATTAAAATGAAGCATTCCTGTTACCACTGAATTATAGGAAAATAATCTCTTGTTCTCTTTGGGTCGTTCAATTATTTTTTTTTTTCCAAGGTTCCCTGGCCATGGCTGCTAAACCTATAAAATCCGAACAAAAAAAAATGAAGGTATTATGTCATGATAATAGGCGTACGAGGGCTGAAGGCTCAAGCTTGTTCATGGGTCAGAAGTATTTGTCATATTGAATCCTTGTATTAAGAGGAAGCGCTTTTTCTGAACGCCAAAACTACTGTGTCCATCAAGGATTTGAAAATACAAAGCAGTCTTGCATTAGAGGGGGAGGGGGTAAAGTAATATAACTTAGCCTAACCTTTTCCCCACCCCATTAATGTGTAAATATATAGCTCAAATTATACAAGTCCAATGCATTCTGTCACCTGTTATTTGTCTTTGTAACTATGAAACTGATTTTAATAGATCGTACATTATCCTTATTATCCATAGCAAATTATCCTTAGCATACTTTCATTCCCAGAAATATTTTAAGGGGCTGCAGGGGTCATATAAAACCTAAGGGTATAGTTTGGACCTTTCAACTATGCTAGACAAAATAGATCTCAAGCTTTTGATCGAGCAATTTTTGGGGAAAAAGAGACGTGGGAGGGGGACGATTGAAATGAGGAGCCATCAGTCCCAAGCATGTCAAGGTCCTTTTGAATAGATTGCAGGTAAGAGGGTCAAGTTTTGTATTATCAGCATAAAGGGTGAGGAGGTTTAAGAGAAGGCTGGGTGCATCATTTATACATAAGCTGAAGAAACTTAGTCTAAGAATGGTTCCCTGGGAAGGCTGCTTAAAACAGTTGTAGACAAGGAAAAATGTGGGACATCTCGAGAGTCATTAACTCTTACAACTTGTTTTCTCTCTGAAAGAGAACTCTGTATCCACTGGACGGTAATATTATCAACATCTGCTGCTTTTAGTTCTGTGATAGGGGATTCATGACAAACCCGTTGTTACCTACGGCGCCGATCGTTCCCGACACATGGGAACCATGTCCGTCCGTATCCATCGGATCCGAATCGTTGTCGCCCACATCCACGCCGTGGACATCATCAATGAACCCGTTGCCGTCATTGTCGATTCCGTCACCGGCAATTTCCTTGGTGTTGACCCACATCTGACCACTAAGGTCCTGGTGACGATAATCAACTCCCGTATCAATTACAGCCACGACGATGTCTTGTCCAGTGTTTCCAGAAGACCAGGCTTCCGGAGCATTCATCGCATTGAGATTGATATCGCGAACTTGATTTCCCCAATATCCGACATTGGCAAGACGACCATCTTCGCTTCCATCGGTGCCAATGTGGTTGTGGGTGGCGATTGTAGCTTTGGCTCCGAAGTGGTTATTGGCGCAAACTCTGTTGTTGGGGACCGCTGTAAATTAGGTGCTGGAACGCGGCTTGCCGCAAATGTAACCCTATACGACGATGTCAGAATGGGATTGCAAGGCACGATTCACAGTGGCGCGGTGATCGGCGCCGCTGGGTTTGGCTTTACGCCAAATCCAAACGGCGAGCTGATCGAAATTGCACAGTTAGGTGGTGTCCGCATGGGCGACCACGTGATCATCGGTGCTAGCACTACCATCGACTGCGGTGCCATTGATGACACGGTCATAGAGGATGGGGACGATCCTGGACGGATTGCGCCCGCTCATGTGAAGCGTGCCCAGCGCTTCATCCAGGACAATTTGCGCCGGCCCATAACCATCGCGCAAATCGCCCAGGCTGCCGGAGTGACACCACGCTGTCTTCAATTGGGATTTCGTGCGGCGTGCGACATGACCCCGCTTCAGTACGTCCGTTTCGAACGGCTGCTTGGAGCCAACTATGATTTGATGCGCGCCCAACCCGGTGTCAGCGTCGCCGACATAGCCTACGATTGGGGCTTCACACATCCCGGGCGATTTTCGATCCACTATCGCAGGACTTTCGGCCAGTCACCGAGCGAACGGCTGCGCCGGCATTGACCTGGTTCCTACAATGTGTAAGGGATTTAGAGGAAGAGAAAGAGAAATAGAGAGAGAGAGAGAGCGCGCGAGAGAGAGAAAGATAAATCGAGAGAGAGAGGGAGAGAGAGAGAGAGGTGGGGGGATTGAGAGAGAAGAGAAAGAAAGATTGAAACCCTAAACTAATTTTTCCCCTTAGATTTTTTATATTTTTCTCAGGTAAGATTGAGAGAGGGAAAGATTAGAGAACTTGGAATGACTTCACCTTAATTTTTTCATGTTTTGCTTATATTATGGCCTGAGACAGGTCTTTATTTCTTAAAATTAATTTTATTCAATTTTTGTCTCAACTAAGATGATTTAATATTAGAGGAAAATTTAATCCCTATTAAGAGCTATTTCTGAGAACTTTTAATGAAATTACTGCGCTGCGTTAAACCAAGACTGTGCATATTCAAGCCACCGTGACAATATGTGGCTAGCTCACCCTGGCAAGAAATTCCAGAGGGGAGAGCTGCTATTAGATGTAAATTTTAGCAGTATTAATAGATATTTCTGAGAGGTTCTAATGGAAATCTCTCATTTCTTTTGACTGAGTGTTAAATTTAAGCCCCCCCCCCCCCACGAACGAAAAATTCATTTAACACCTTCACCTTAACTTTAAGCTGTAGAACATGTTTTTCCAAGCACTTAAAGCCGCCCTTTTTTTAATCGTACTATTTTTATTGTCCCACCTTATTCTAAATAAGGTGGGACTAAGATTCTCCTATTCGATTTTTTACTTTAAAATTGAGCTTTTATTCAGAAGATCTTTGACTGGAAATTCTTTTCAAGTTTTTTTGCTGATTTAATGCACAAAATCAACAACAATTATTTTCTAAGAAAATAAATATAATTTGCAACCAATAACGTACGTAATTTCTTTTTTATTCTTTGAACGATACCATGGGTAATCGTTCAAATTTATTCTAAAAAAATTTTCGCTGTGTATTTTTACTGTGCATATTGTTTTATGATACTGATATCTGGTAACAACTTTTATTTGATTAAAGCTTTGAAATAAGCCTTGTATTTTTGCTTGATTCGAGTGAAATCAACAAGGGCTCAATCTAACTAAAGGTAAATTTAAGATAAGCTCATATCCAACTTTTGTTCCCTACATTACGGAAAATATAAACAAAAACATGCAGCTATTATCCCACTTTTTATTATTTGGTAGAGGCATATCCAATGGTTTTTCTTTATTCACTTCTGAAAAAACATGGTTTTATTGTTGCCTTCCTCTTTTAATGTCCCTTTTAATTTTTTTATATTTATATTTTTTTTTGTTCTACCTATTTTTTTCTCTTTAGCTTGTTATGACTAATCTCAGCTCAAATAATGCCAATAACTTGAGTGTTGTAATGCTTGTTGAAGCGCTTTTTTCTAAAGAATTGTCCGGATGTTTCTGTGCTTTAATAGCCCTCGTGGGTATGATTTGGCTGTTAACTCTTATGGCTATACTCTCGTAATAACGGAAAGAAACGTTTTTCATTGGGTTTTAACTTAGAAATAATCATTTTAGTGGTTTCAGATTGGCTGAATATGCCCAAAGAGAAATATGATGTGGTAGATCGTTTGATTAAAAAATTATGTAAACATGTGTCTGATTGGTGGATTATTGCTAGCTGACTTGGCCTGTGAAAAAAGATTTTTAGTTGAGACGATAGGGTTATCATTGATGTAGCCCCAGGCATCCCTCAACTAATTTTCCTTGGTATACTAGCAAATTATTTACCATTCTTCCTAACTTTTTATGCTGTATTCATTTTTTACATATTTATTTTCTATGATATTTCTTAAGCAGTATCTTTATTTTGTATTTTTCTCAAGACTCTCCCTCTTAGCAGCTGAAATGTTAGTTTGAAGCCTTAAAGACCTTTTCTTATCTAAATTTCTAGAAAACCCGAACATTTGGCAGTTTCACACACAAAATTCCAGAATTTTGTTTTCAGCGACCTAAATAAATTTTCAACCAATCACTGCTAATTTTCTTATCTAAACTTCAAGTCTACCCGAAAATGGGCGCAAAACTAAAAGAAAATTTTGAAAAAAAAAAAGAAAACTATGCTTTATAATAGGCTTTGTAGCATAATTTTATTGATCAGATTATAATATTTCCTTATATTGTTATCCACATTTTAAAATAATATTGAATATCCAAAAGATCTTCAATTCAATATCCAACATTAGTTTCAATTCAGAGCTCACTATGTCAACATCAAAATTCGATGTTGCGAGGACATTAATAATTTAGTAGGTTGAAGTGAAGAAAACAAAAATTCCGCAATAGGGATAGGTGACATATAATTCTGACATATTTTGTGTTCACCTACCTATGTGTGTACTGACCTAGTTTCTGAACATTTACCCTCACCTACCACCTCCCCTCCCCCAATTGGGGCCACTGCGCGCATAGAACTACCATTTTTTATATTATCTGGTGATATATATTATTGTGATTGTATTATCAAATGAGGTGATAAATATGTACTTATGTGCGGTTCCCTTCTATTTTTCATTGAAAAATGTCTTCATCTGGTCGGTAAAATTATGCTTATAAACTTTCAGTTTACGGTCTTTTAAATGAAAACTATCCATTGGTACGCTGATAATAATACGGCGTAAATTATCATGGCTTTCGTCTTATATGGCTATTTGGCTATTATTTCTAACGGTATTTGCCAATTTAGACAAGCCACTATACCCAGGATTCTTTGACTTTTTGGGAGTGTTTCCTCCTTTTTTAAAAATCCCGCAAATTTTCTCAGGTTCGTATGTTTCGATTGGCAACATTAAAGTTGACGAGTTTTACATATTTAGAATCAGCATAAAATGTCAATTCTATTGATATACCTATTGTTATCAAAATGTATCTATATCAGAAATGTATCAAATGTATAAAAAAATGTATTTATTGTTATCTGTTTTTATAGTTTCGGTTACTATTGCGCCGAGTCTCTCTTTACTTATAGATTGTTACCATGAACTGTTTGATACTCATATGTTTTTTAGACAACCAGAATGTGTTCTATTGTGTTCTAATTTTGTAAACTTTACCTACAACATCTCTAAGTCTAAAAAGTATCATCATACTAAGTAATTTGATTCTGCTAGATACCAGGCTAATGCTTCTATAATTACCACACTCCCTCTTGTTACCTTTCTTATGCATAGATTTAATTAAAAGTTTGCCTAAAGACGCTGGGTACTTTCCCCTTTTTCAAAAATCATATTCAAAATCTTCAGTAATTTATTTCTAACATCACAACCACCATATTATCTAGGTCCTAGTTATTTTTTTTTATCCTTTTAGTACTGTTTCCAATTCTTCCTCGCAAAATAAATCTTCATTCACTTTCAAAGTGTCAAAAACTTTTTCATTCTTTTCTCATGGTAATAATAAGTGGGAAATATAACAAATTCGGTATTATCCTCTGAATCAGAACAGTCATTGTAAAATTATAAGATTAGATTGATATTTAGTAATATCTTGGGTTCTCCTTGCTATAAGTTTAAGAAACTTTCATTATATGCTGTGTCTGAGCATTTTGTATCTTTACTTAAGGGTAAGTTTTTTTTGCTTTATCAGTATAGACCTTTTGTTCTTTTGTTTTTTTTTGTTTTAGTTTTGTTTTTTGTTTTTTTTGATTTTTACTTTTATTCTTCCATAGATTTTTTTTAGCTGAGTGTATTGTTTTACCTCTCCTTTAAATGTTGGTAGTTTTTCTCTGCTGATTTTTAGTAATACATGAAGGTTGTGTTACTGATATTCAAAAGAAACCTGATTGAATTACGTATTCGTTGTCTTTTTTAGTAGTTTTTAAATGATAATTTAAGACAAAAGATTATTTATTTTCTTTAAGGCCGTGATTAAGTTAACTGTTGGTACTCGAAAATCACATATTAAAATTGAAAATTTACATTTAAAAAGTGCTCAAAAAGTACTTGGCGAAAGATACCGCTTTTAATATCAGGCCGTAGCTTCTTGAAGATGCTGCAAAATGTTTGCTAGGATTTTGCTCTATTTTCTCTAATTGCTTAGAAATCTTAGAAAATGTCCAGCTCTTTTTCGTTATGATACTGAAAAAAATAGAAATTACTGAAACCAAAAACTGAAAAAGCCCTAATTTCTTCTTCATGTGGAAACAAAACATATTCGCCAGAAGTTAGGGTTAACATTTAGGGGGGAAGGGGTTATGACTGTAGAAAGCCTTCCTTTTTGTCTTTACAAACTATTAAACGACGAAATAAACCATGTTTTTATACAATTTTGTACCTTTTCAGGGAGGATTTTTAATCTGCACTCGCACCAGGCGAAGTGAGGAGGGGGTTTCTTAGATTCAGTTCCTTCCCTCCCACTAAAAAGCAAGAAAATTTATAAAAGAAAAGACTTTTTCGGTCACGTGATGGCTATCCGAAAATCATCTGGCAACAGGGAGGACGGTTGTTGAAGTAAAATTCAATTCATGTCAGAGCCTAGAACTACTCTCAAGTGAACCCTATTTGATGACACGGGAATAAAAATGTTTATTAATCTATTATTGATGATTGGTTTTATTGTTATTGTCTGGTTTTATTGTTATGTTTTGCCTTCATTGTTTCTTGCTTTTCTTTGATAAAGAAGATCATCGAACATTGGGATTGCTATTTCTCATTTCTTTTGTTTCTTCTTTTTTCTATGACCTATGTTGCTTGCTAATTTTCTTCTCTATTATTTTTTTAGAAAAAAAGACGAAAAACCATGGACGGATAAATGCTGGAGGTAAAGGTGTGATTTTCATTAAGATTGCTGGGGTTTTTGATGATGTTTTCCTCCTTTTTGAGAAATCAGGCAGATTTATTCTGGCTCCTATGTTTCAATGGGTTACATTGAACTCCATAGATGTTACATATTTGGAATCAGCATAACATACCAATTTCTTTTTATCTAAGAAACTGTTATCAAGATTCCGTTTATACTTGAGTGTTTCAGTTACTATTGGCCCGAGTCCCTCAAGGTCATTACTACGAATTGTTTGATAGCTTGGTTTATTGAAAAATGATATTGAGATACACCTAAGGTATATTGTATTGTATCAGATTAACGACGCTTCTAAGAACATCCAGAAAAAGGAACTTTTTATCCTCTTCTAATTCTATTGTAAATTTTAAATCACCTCCCCAAAAATTAAGATGTTCTAAAAAACTTTTCAGTTTCTCCACGCCATAATTTCATACTGAAATTGTGTCATTCATATATCTCCCCCAAAATTTATGTTTTAAAAAGTATGAATCTAACGCTATTGTTTCAATATTTTCTACAAATCAGTTTGCTAATAAAGGACAAAGGGGCCCCCATGGGTAAACCATTTACTTGTTTTAAAAAAAACCTCTGAATTTAAAAAAATAAGAGAGCGTGTTGCACAACCTAACTAAATTCATAATTGCACCGACTTTACAATTTCCTTATTGTTTCTAAGTTGTGTTTGCTTGGTTTTCAGAAGACATTTTATGGGGGGAGGGGTGGGCTGAAGTGAATCAAAACACATTGGTTGCATTCAGGTTGCAAGAAAGAAGTATAAGCAATTTATCGGAATAGCTTAGACAATGAAATAGAAACTGTCAGGGCGTGTTGAGAAGGACGTTCAACTAACCAAAAGGCACTCTGTGCGTACTGCTGCTACTATAATCCTTGCTACGACTTCACATACTGCAATGATTACATACTGCGACTGCTACTATACTCAGGCTAAGGGTAGGAAGTTGAAACTCTCAGGAAAAATTTAGGGGGATGTTGAAAAATTCCCTGACCTAACTGACACCTGCATCTCTTGGAAAACATTCCCTGTGAGGTAACATGCACCTGCGTCTTGAGGGGGTCACCGTTCAACTTAATTCATTAAAGAAATAAAGGGGTAGTAGGTATGGGTTTCTTTAAAGTGCCTATAGCGTCACTACTTCAATCAGGGATTTCGTTAGATTTACTTAGAAAAATAACTTGACATATTTGGTTTTTAAACAACGAATCAATAGCAACAGACCAACTGCCCCCAAAATTCCCGATTGAAATAATGCTTGAATTTGCTGCTAGCCGTAGAAAAATTTTTTACAGGGAGCATAATTTTTTTTAACTTAACAATAACGAGTAAATTCAACAACGGGTAAAAATTGTGGGTTTCTTACTTATGGCTAAGGATTAATATGATTAGCATGCGAAAACACCTCACAAAAATAAACCAAACGAATGAAAGTAGACATTTTACTATAGAAATATAGGGCAGTAAGATTTTTTTTCCTCTTTAGGATTGCCAATTTTTATTATAATAAGTATTCATAATAGAACATATAATAGGGTGGTAATATTTACCTCACTGAAGCTTTACACTCATATACGAAAACCAAAGATTAAAAACGAGGCTGGTGCATAAATTTTCTGGGCAAAAGAGGTGGCATGAAAAACAAAACTTTAATGATAACTCGAAAATAGAAGCAATGAGAACGACCAAATAATCGTTGATCAAGATCAAGCATTTATAGGAATAAAAATAGATAATTTATACGAATAAAAAATAAATGCAGAAGCTCGTAATAAGCCTCTAAAAAGAAGTTTGGTTCCCTTGGAAGCAATGAATTATTATTTCTTAAATTGAGACTTCCCTTATCTCTAGCCCTTTCAAAGTCTAACAAGTAGTATCATAGCCCTTGCCCTTTGCATCCCTAGCCCTTTCAAAGTATGATAAGTGATGTTGAAACCTACAAGTATTCGCAACATGTTATATATTCAAAGTTTGGAATATAAGACATCGCTGATATTCTATACAAGGCAATAATATTGGATCGTGAAACCTACATGAATTTATTCATACTTAGGCAATAATTGTTTCAGAAAAAAAAAAACAATATTGCCAATTTTAAAGCACTGTTAATACCTTACACAATCCTGGAATCTAGTTATACAAAAACCATATGTTGTTATAATGAACTTTGTTAATTAATTTGTTTTAAAACTTTTTCAAAACGTTAATTAAACCCCCTGTATGAGTAACGTGATAAGAATGAGTGTGGTGATTATAGAGGCATTAGCCTGGTTTCTGTAGGAAGCAAATTACTTAGTATAATGATACTTTTTAGACTTAGATATACTGAAGATAAAGTTTTAAGTAATTTAACGTCAGATCCTCCTCTTGCATCGCTGATTAACGCAGTTTACAATGGCAATGCAGAGCCAAATTAACTGCCTATAGGCAATTAGATCACGCATCCAAATTGAACCACTGTTTTACTTCAAATCCGTTATTAGAAGAGTTTTACGATGAGACGTTTTGCTTTGAATTTGAAGCGTCGGGCGATAATTTGATTAAACGACATATCGATGTTTTCACTATCTATATTTGTTATAACTCGCAAAACCTCAAAAGGTTCAGTCATTTTACTCACATTTTGATCTAGGGGGCTTTAAATCATCAGCATAATCTAAGTTCAGAAGATTTTTTCTTCCCCATGTTTTCGTGATTTTTCTATTTTTAAATTTTTTGATTTTTGTTATTTTTTTTTATTTTTTATTTGTTTTTAGTTTTTTTTATTTTTTCATTTTTTTATTTTTTTTTATATTTTACGTTGTTTTTACATTTTGAATTTATTTTTATTTTTCGTTATCTGTTTGTGTTTTTTAATTTTTTTTCGTTATATTTTCTCATTTTTATTTTTTTTATTTTTTGTAATTTTTTCATTTTTTTTTTATTTTTTCTATGATTACCATGCCTATGTTAATAGCCGGCGTCTTTTAATATAATATATTTAAGATCCCATTTTATACTCACTCAATGAAGTTAACTCTTCATAAGTTACCAAAACATAAAACCTTTGCCAACACTGATGCTGCTAAATTTGAAAATTGCGATTAGAATGAAAAGGTAAACATTACGATGGGAAAAACCTCCAACGTAGCAGATTGTGCATGATAATGTGAAATAGTATGAAAAACTTAGCTAAGGGCTCCAAGACAGAGAAGTTTCAATTTGGTATAGCTTCTTCCTTCCCCCCTCCCTATTCGGGTTAATGGTTGAACTTCTCTTTTTACAAACCATGTTTCTGTGCTCCATCCACAGGCTACGTTCTAGCAGAAACCTAGAAACCATATGCTAAAAGGAAGTGAATAAATATTTGCTACATAATTTTCTTTTCCGCGCTCGACGAGCGACGCCTCAGCGGATCGTTCCACCTCTACCCGGACGACTCACACATCGGCGGCTACCTCGAGTTGTCGGCTTTCGACGCCGACAACCCGTGGGGGCTGAACGAGGTGGAGCTCACGGCGGCCTCACTCGACGCGACGCTGCGCTTCGACTGGCTCAGGCTCGGCGCGCGCGCGTCGATGCGCTTGCCGGATCGCTCACGATTTCTGGCCTCGCTCTATCCGACGAGCTTCCTGTGTACTCCCGTGCCCAACGCGGGCACCGAGGACGACCGATGCCTCGGTCTGCTCGACATGCGCGTGCTCGGGAACGTCGACGTCGGCGTGCAGCCTGGAAAGGCTTATAGGGTTTATCCCTGGAGCATAGTTTACACCCCTTACCCTCCCCGCCACTCTGGGGGATTCTGTCAACCCAAAGGCTTTGTTATGTGGTCTTTTGACTATTCTTGAACACATAGCTATCTCAGAATTTGAATTGGATGCATTTGGTGAAAATATGAGAGGGGGACCCTCAAATCACTTTGACTCTTAAAAATGGCACTGGAACTTCTGATTTCCAATTCAAAAAGCTCCCTACAGAGTTTATACAACTACCCTTACCATAAAAACCTTACTTGTCCTTGTGGTATGATTTACAACCCTTGAGCTGATTTAAAACATAATTTCCAGACCGATGACCGAGCCTATAGACCCTCTTGGGTAGGTTATTTTCGATAATAACGGAGAAACTTGGGAGTTGCAACCCCATCCCCCCATCACGGTGCGCAAATTTGAGACAATATGTAGTTTTTTATCACTTGATGACTGACTGTCCAAATAAATCTGGCTAAAAATTTACTCAACTCACTAAAAAAGAAAATAAACCCACAGACAAAACAGAGAAAAATAAAAAAAAGCAGACGAACACAATCTAAAATAAGAGGCGACAACTAGGCTACCTAGGTAGCCGGCAAAAAAGGCGATTGTAGTAAAGAAAAGAGGTATGTGACTAGGCAGAGATTTCCTATTTTATTGTAGAATATCGTCGTAAAAATAAAATGAATGCTTTAATCTATTCCATAATATGGCGAATTATTTAACTAATTTGTTTTAAGGTTGGTTTTTTATACTTTTTTCAGCTTATTCTGCACTGAAGACGGTCAAGCGGAGGTCTTGACCGAAATATTTGCATAGTTTTTCTCTTTTTTTTCACTGGCTGTTTAATGTGCTTGTTCTTCTTTCTTTACGATTTTGTGTTTTGACTTAATTATGTTTTCTCTTCACATGACATGTATTCCATTTTGAAGTTATACACGAGTTTTAGGATTGTTTCGCCTACAATGGCATTGCACATTTCATCATAGGTATTATTTGGAAATTTTGATTGGATGTGTTTGGGGAAATGGTGGGAAGGGAAGGGGGTTAGTTGCTCTCCAATCATTTTCGACTATTAAACAGGACACTAGCCCTTTCAATTTCCAATCAAATTATCCCTTTTCGAAGTTTCTATGACAACTCCTTCGATACGAAGCGCCCTGATCTAAACAAAGCAAAAAAAAAGTAAATTGTGCCCATATCACTCTTCACTTAGGCAGCGCTATTGCGCTGCTTATGATAGCCTTCAAGAATAGATTAGACAGTTTTCACAATGAGAAGATAAAAAATCCTTATGATTTTGGAAAAAGGAACTTCATTTGCGGTGGTTTGTTTTGAAGGGGGAGAACTCGACCAGCCGAACAGCCTGTAGGGTTCGGTAGCAAGAAAGTATATCCCTTGTTAGTGATACTTTCTGCCACAGTTAGAATAATCTTCTTTCGACCTTTGGTGCTGTTAGAGAGAAAGTACTTCTCCAGACGCTCCTTGACAATCCGATCAAGGAGAGGGGGGAGATTCGTGCTATTGATGATACTTCGACCGGCTGTCTTGTTCCCATCGGCTTCGTCTGGACTAAGAAGAACAACTCCTTTGGAGGGATTAGAAGAACAAGAGGAGAGTTCACGTAGGATGGCTACTGCTACAAAAGAATCCTCTCGGGGTAGGTGGTTGGTCGCGCTGGTCAATTAGCCATGGCTTGATGCCCACAATTATTCAATTTTAATTCAACTTAAAATCATGCCTTGTTTACCTCTCATTCAAGGCAATCTAACGGTCCTATGTCAATTTTAAGTTCTTGGTCAGCCTGCCTGAGACTCTAGGCGGATGTGCTCCAGCCGGTTACCCGTGCCATTCAACCAAACACTTGGAAAACTATAGGTTATATGACTATATTAGTAACATGACTTTCTACCTTAATTCTTCTGCCCTAGGAGTGACATATGGACGATAATTGATAGACTTATCTATTAACAAATGAACTAACATAATTTTTATACAATCCTAATAAGGGGGTTAATGCCAGCGGTCCTTTCATCGGTTTTTGGGGCGCTTACGAAGGCGCGACTTAGCTTGTAGCTATGGCCATCCCTGGCGGGGGACTATCGAGTGTCGCTCGACTTCGACAGATCGTAGAGCTCGGGGCGGAGGTGATCGCGTGCACGCCGACCTACGCGCAACACCTCGCTCGCGTCGCGTCGGAGGAGGGGATCGATCTCTCCTCGTCGACCGTGCAGAAACTGATCGTCGCGGGAGAGCCTGGGGGGAGCGTGCCGGAGATTCGGTCGCGAATCGAGTCGAGCTGGGGAGCTCGGGTCTTCGACCACTGCGGGATGACCGAAGTGGGGGCCTTCGGCTTCGAGGCTGGAAAAAATAAACTATTATCGCTAACTTGCAATTTACTTTATAGTTAGAAGATGAAAAATAGAGAACTGTAAAATTATTATAATGCACCCTCTTCATTCTGTAATAGCTGGACTGTCAGGGTACGTAGTATTATTAATTATCGAAGTTGCAACGCAGCTTCCAAAATTACAACTTAAACCTTCATATGGATTGGACATCGTCACAAGTATTTAAAAGCTCTCACAACTGGATAATTTTAACTGAATCTTATGGTGCCAAACAGATATGCTATAACTTTGCATTCGCTGTCGCGAATACAAAGAGCTTTTGGCAGGACTACACTTTTAAAAGAAATTGCATTTCGCTGGTTTAAAATTCCGGGTAAATTAATATTTGATTAGTTCTAAAATTTACAGATAAATATAATCTACTATCCTTATTGACAATCTTATCGGATTTATTATAATTTGAAATAAATTTTGTTTTAACTAAAATGCAAAGTGCATCATAAATTAATTTAGTTTTAGAGTTACATTTTGTATTATTTTTTGAAATCCAGAATAATTTTATTAAGTTATTCCTTGATAACTTATTTAAATACTGTGTTACACTAGCCATAACATTAGTCTAAGATATCCGACATATATCGATTAAAACTACTTTTTTTAAAGTCTAAATAATTCTTTCTATTGTTTTTTCTAAGTGTCAATTAAGGGGGAGAGGGGTCCCTGCCCCCTACCCTTTAATTTTGAAAATACCTTTTTTGGGAAGGTATTCTCGTTAAAAAATGTCTTTCCTCGGTGTTTTCATTGAAAATGTCCTTTTTTGGTATTTTCATTAAAAAAGGAAAACGTGCTCCCTCCCCCTCGATATTGGAAAATTTATTTCCCCCCTCTAAATTTTCGTAAATTGATGCTTCTGTATATGGACAGTCGTATTTTGTACGAAGGGATCCCCTTCCGTCGCGATTGTTGGAAGGGTTGCCTCTAATCCAGTGAGGTAGAGGAAAAGGGGTATGAAAATTAACATTTTCAGCTTTTGACAGTATCGATACTCCAATAGTATCGACAATAGTATCGACGAGTCCAACTGAGCAGTTAAAATTTTCTGTCTGCTATACGTTCTGAAATACAGCCGATTATTATTACTGTTTTTATTATTATTATTTGATTTACTTGTTTTGTTATTCTATTCAATTTTGTTTTATTTAAGTTTCTGCAACAGTTTTATCTAAGGGAAGTAAAAACTGGTTTCACCACTTTCCCCATCCAAAACTTAGAGCAGAATAAAAACCAAGGATCCCCGTCCATTTGAAAACGACCGGCAAAGACGGGAAGAAGAAAACGGATTTAAGAAAATGCATTCATGAAAATCTCATTGTTCATTTATTCCCATTTTTAATATTCAAACTTGTTAGATTATTTCTGTAACAGTAGGCGATTTTAAGCTTTTTATTTTGACTAAGATCCAGGCTGGTTAACTTATTGCCGCGGCAACCCAATTCAATCAGGTTTATATTTTTTGATAAATCTAAATCTACTATTTGATTATCAAAGCAAAATAAAACTTGAAGCCTTGCGTTTTTCGTTACATCTAAACTGGTTAATTCATTTTTATAACAATCAAGGGCTTTGAGGTTTACAAAATTCTGAATTCCTTCCAGCGATTTTATGTTTTTTGAACTAACGTCTAGAAATTCTAGGTTTTTAATTTCGCTTAACTGTATAAAAAGCAACTATTCTCGCTGCTTAATAAATAGAAATGGAAACACTGGCTTTAATGCTAGATTAATTTTCACGGGGGCACATCTCATCTTCAGAGCACTTGAAGACAAGACCATTCCCAACACACTAAGCATTCCAATCCAATAAAAGCCATATGAATGCGATAGGATTCTATTCATAAGAAAAACAAGAAAAATGAAGAAAAATGGGTCTATAAAAAACAAAACATAAAACGGCAAAATGGTAAGACACAAAAATGGAATAGAAACAAAAATGGTAATGAAAAACAGGTACTCGTTCTTTGTGTTTTAGTTTTCAAAAAAAAAAAAAAAAAAAAAAAAAAATTTGTTCTCACCAATTGCTGAACAAATTGTATCATTTTTATGGCAATTGGTAACCATGTGACCTATAGTGATCGCAAATTCTGTCGGTCGGTCTGTCGGTCTGTCTGTCCCAGTTTTGCTAGTTTAGGTACTTCCAGATAAGCTAGGACGATGAAATTTGACAGGCATATCAGGGAACAGATCTGATTAGATTAGAAATAGTTGCATCCCTGATTTGACCATCTGGGCGGGAGTGGGGGGACGGTTAATTCGGAAAAATTGGAAAAAATAAGGTATTTTTAACTTACGAATGGATGATCGGATCTTAATAAAATTTAATATTTAGAAGTATACCGTGTCTGCGTTTGAGGAGTCGTTCTTAAAGTATTGAGGACAAAAAGTCAAACTTAAGCGTAAAGAGAAGATGGCAGCCCCCCTCATATATGGATGTTTGTTTTGAGTTAAAATGTTGCTCTGGACTATCATTCGAAAAATCTATTTTTTATATAACTTTTGTTCATTTTAATATCCTACACCGTAATCAGAGTTATCCTAATGTGAGAAGGGCTTTCATCATCTAAGACAAGACTCTTTGAAATCAGACTTTAGTGAGATAATGCTTCGAGAGAATGAGATCTTAGTGCAATTGTTTTTAGAAATAAGTTATAATTGTCCGAAATGAGCTTTAATTTCCACAATAATCTGATAAAAAATTCGAATTTTTACAAATATGAGCTTGAAACCTCTACAGTAGGACCCTCTGGTATACTGAATCAGTTGGTGATTTTCAATAAGATTCTTTGAATTTAAAGGGTGTTTTCTCTCTTTTTCAAAAATCAGGCAATTTTCATCAGGCTTGTAGCCTTTGGTAGTTGTGACACAAAACTTAAAAAACTTTATGTTTGTAATAAGCATAATAGGCTGATTCTTTTGATATATCTATTGGTATCAAAACTATGTTTTTTAGAGTTTTGGTTACTATTGAGCTGCATCACTCCTTACTTAAAGTTTGTTATCACAAAACTATTTGATAATATAGTTTTGTAATTAATTTTGCCCCGGGCATCACCCACCCTAGGAACGGTTTTGTTCATTTGCAAGGGTTATAGAAATGGATCGCCGGTTATCAAGTACCTGCTAGCGATGAGTCAATTGAGTCAATGACAAGACAGTTGCCCGTTGGCCAAGTCCCATAAAGCGATCGCAATTTCTGTCCGTCTGTGGGTCGGTCGGTCCAGATTCTGCTAGTTTGGGCACTTCCAGATAAGCTAGGACGATGAAAGTTGGCAGGCATATTAAGGACCGGACAAGGCTAATTGAGAAATAGTCACCCACCTAAATCAACCATCTGGGGGGAGGGCGGTATCCGAGCGAGTGCGCATCCGACTGCCACCTCTCTTGTGTCTGTAAAAATATTCACCTGGCTTTTCGTTTTATAAGGTTCATTTTTTTTGCAAGATAAATGATACACAAACAGAAGCCTTTTAAGGAGTGCACGGCAATGAATGTTCGTCATGTGTGTGAATTTTGAGTGAATAAGCGCTTACAAAATGAAAAAGAGGCGCTGGAGATGACGAACAATCAAGACGCCATTATCAGTCAAAAATCAATAAAATATTGAAAAAAAGGTTATCTGAACCGTCTCACCGTCGATTAACTATTGCGCCAATTGGTGAAACCGAACGAACTGACAAAGAATGTATAAGGAAAATGTGCAGTTGGTAGAGGATAATCACCCTTTCAAGTTCTTTGCCACTTAAAAGGTATTTAATCGTTTACATCAAGATAATAGCGGCGATAAAACTTACCAACGGTGCATTTCTAAACAGAGTAGCTAGACGGGGCGCATTTTTGGGTGGAAGAAATCGTTTGTTCGGCTCGTTTTTGCTAAAAAAATGGACCTTTCGCTGCATTTTCACTTTTATGGTGGCGCAACTTTAAACCAAACATCTGGCAACACTGTTTCGAAACGCTTTCATATCCTCTGCCTAAATCAAAGTGAAGGATAATCATCCTTTCAAGTTCTTTGCCACTTAAAATGTATTTCATTGTTTACACCGAGTTACGTGATCACCCTTGTCGCTTTTCTCCTAACTGCAGATTTTTTCTCCAGTATTTTCATTTGAAACTCGTAGTGATGCTTATTGTCGCATGTCTTCTATCTGCAAATCTCGTTCCCGCTTCATTTTTGCATCATTACATTGATATCTTTCCATGCCTTTTGACTTAGCTGTTTGGAAACATTAAAAACTATTTTCAAGAAAAAATTATGCATGCATACTTACTTAAAAAAACACAGTTTTTCGTTTTTAGGGAGAATATATATTCGTTCTTCATAGTTTTAAGTCACGAAGTGTCAAATAAACAATTTCAATTGAGGTAATAAATTCTGGCGTGAATTCAATTCGCTTCTTACTGGCATTTAATAAAAACTTTTTTTGTTTAATTAAAATAAAGATCACCATAAATTATTGTCTAAGGTTAACCCAAAGCTGGAATTTAGGAGAGGTAGCTATTTTCCAGGAAACTATGATGTTGGTTGACTCCAGGATGATTATTACAGATAAAATTTCAAAGATCATTTCAAAGAACATTTGAATACTAAACGTGAGAGTCAACAATTTGACAGTTTTTTGTCATAAACTTGAGAGTCAAAAATTTGGAGAGTCAAAAATTTTACGGTCCCAGTTAAAGATAGGAAACAGGGTTACAGTTAATAATAAAGAAGAAGTTGAAGAAATATGGACATATTCCTAGATTTTCGAAAATACATTTTTCCCGTATCTTCATAAAAAAAGAAAACAGAACGTCTCCCCTTCCCTCCCCCCGCTATATTTCCACGAATTTGATCCCCAATATGAGTGGAGTTTTGTCATTGTTGTGTTTTCTATAAATAACGAGACACTAAGATTTAAGGAAAATATACAACTAATAACAAATAAAATCCAAGCTTGTGTCTGGGAGAAAAATTGTTATCCAGCAAAATCGTAATGGTGTAAAATTGACAAAAAACTTGTGTCCTTTGTTTGGTGAATCTCATTTTGACCTTGAATTTTTTTTCCGTTTAAATAAGGTAGCTCATTTGACGGCGCTCGACGTTCCCGACGAGGTGCTGGGCCAGCTCGGCAACCGCATCCAGCATGCGCTGCGCGCTTTCACGCCGCGCGATCAGAAGGCGGTGCGGGCCGCCGCCGAGACCTTCCGGCAGAACCCCGACTTCGACTGTGAGGAGGCGATCACCCAGCTGGGCGGCGGTGAGGCCCTGCTCTCGACCCTCGAGAAGAAGGGCGTGCCGACCATGGTTCAGCGCACCCTGATCCGCCCACCGTCGTCACGCATGTGGCCGGTCGATGCGAAAGAACGCAAGCGGACGATCCAGAACAGCCCGGTCTTCGGCCTTTATGACGAGGAGATCGACCGCGAGTCCGCCTGTTTTGGAAAGAAAAGTGAAGAGCCATATTAAAGGTTAAATTGAACAAAAATAAAGTCATGCAAGTTTTAAAATAACATGAATTGCAATCAATAAAACCTGAAATGAACCGAAAATCGTTTGGATAATCCAATCAAATTTAAAACAAACAAATAAATCCAAAAATAGAAGAAGGACTATCCCACCAAGACCTTCTAAGAGTAAGAAAGCCATTCGCATTTTACTAGAAATTATTTGTATTTCAAGCTGGTTTTCAAGCAGTAGGGGTAATACATCTGCTTGAACACTCCATAGAGGTTACAATTCCAAAATCTGGAATTCTAACTTTCAAGCTTTTGTCGAATGGGGTATTTATTGATAAATCGATGTCTTAATGTTTATTTAATTGCCGAAACCATCTAATGCTATAATTTTCTACTATAATTTTGAATATTTCTCCTTTTTTCCTTTTTCCGTGGCCATGGGGCCTTTTTTTTGGGGGGTGGTGCTTTTTTCGGTATTTTGTGATAATTTATTGTTGAATAAATGAAATCTGGATATGATAGTCAGTAAACTGTTAGGATGAATACTAGATAAATGGGATTTAACTGATTTCAAAAATTAGTGTTAGCTGAACCTTGGTGCTGGATTTAAAAAATCCATGTTAGCTGAACCCTGGTGCTGGATTTCAAAAATCCGTGTTCAGTCTGCTTGATTTAGTGCCCATGTCGAAAAATGTCCAGAGTGTCTTTAATTGATTAAAATTATAAATTTCCAACCGGAACCTCTGCCAATAGTCCAAAGACCTTTAATGAGGTGGTCTTTGTATAAGACAAATTTTGTTAGGATAGGGGGTCACTATCAAAAAAAAATTCGAGCATGTAGACTGGAAGGAGCTGACATGGGCAAAAGTGAATCTCATTCCGAATGAATAAGTTGTTGGCATTGGCTTAGCATATGGTTTCCACTTGAGCAACGGTCTAATCATTCATTGTCTTAAGTATCAGTGCACCAGTGTGGCTTTACTCATTGTATGAGTTTGATACCGCTTGCCGAACTGCCGCTGGTCCGAGCTGTAGATCACGACAAGGCAGTCCGAGCCCGCCTTGTTCGTGGGTCGGAGCTCCTCGAGCGGAGTGACCCTTGTCTTGATGTCCGAGTCTTGCACTGTGTGTCTACTGCTGGACCGGTCGATCGGTTCAACCAGCTAGAGGCTAGAAAGGTGTGGAGCGGCCGTCAACAACCTGAAAACGCTTGGAAACGCGTGTCGTGAGTTCCATCGATTCCGGGCTCCTCCAAGAATACTGGAATTCCAGCGGAGATGCCTGCGCAAGTTTCGTCCATCGACTGCGGCGCCTACCCGCTGATAGTCTCCGCTCGCGATGTTTGTATTTACTTTAACAAGGGATTACAACAATTAAAAAACCTTAAAAAAGAAAACTTTGTTGAACGCAACCAGTTTGTAATGTCAGTAGGAAGGCCCAAAAAATGAAAAGAAAATTTGCTCAAATAGCAAATATAAATATGAAAATATTTGTATATATACTAACAAGGAATTACAACAATTCAAAACGCTTAAAAAAGAAAACTGAAAGTTTGAAGTTTAGTAGACATCATTGCAAGAAATAGGACTAGCTTTGATTATCAAAAATGTTTGAAAAGAGACAATATGAAAAGACATTAAATTAATTAAAGACCAAAAAACTGGTCCTTGCAAAAATATTTGCAAACGATAACCTTTAGGGATGGTCAAGCATTTAACCACATAAATAAAGTTACCATGGATTAGTGAAGATAATTAGAAGTATCTTATATTGAATTAGAATTCTAGTTGCAGATATGAGGTGGGACGCAGGCCCCACCGGTGAGGTTTGTTAATATTTTGGTGGATCATGGGCAGTACGTGAATCCTTAGGCCGACTATGCTTTAGAGCTTCCATTTTTTTTTTCTAAAATCAGGATTTAGAAATGCCTAGGTGTGACATAGCCCAAAATCGGTTATAACAATTGTTCTCTATGTTCAGCAAAAGTCAACCCAGATCCAAACGGGTACCTGGAAAATCCTAGAAACGTATTGTCTGTAAAACATGATCTAGCTATCTCAAACTCCCTTTCAGTCCAGCTCTAGAAATTGTATTCCAACTACTTTTTCAGTAATTTTAATAATATTTTAATAGTACGCCTTTTCACCATGAGTGACACTTTCAAATAACACCAAAAAGTTGTCATTGGTGTTACAGTCTTGAGAACCTTTCGATAAAAAAAAAAAGGCTTATTGGCAATCTATGTTTCTCCATGAAAAACAAACTGTTTATTGTATGGTTCAAAAGGGCATTTCATTTACTTATCATCGTGTAATTTGTTCACAGCAAATTCAATTATGAGAAAACAAATTATATATTCTGCATCTAGACGACTTAATCCCCCACAGTCCCCGGGGGAGGGGCCGCAATTTACAACCCTTTGACTATTGTTTGTAAGGGTTATTGGAAGTATACAGACGTTTTCAAGGGGACTTTTTTGTGTTGAGGGTTGTATGTGTCGGAAAAGGGGGTTACATGGGAGGATCCTTCCATGGAGGAATTTATCATGAAGGAAGAGAATTTCCAGCATTGTTAAAAAAAGAGAAAATAAATAAAACAAATTTTAGTTGGAAGTCAGGATCCACATTAAAACCTAATAAGAACAGAGATTATTACGTATATAAGGGTTTTCGCCTCCCCCACAATACTCTGCTCTTTAAGCTAATGGCGAATCCCCCCCCCACGCCCATCATTCCCCAAAAATTCACGATCAAAATTTTAATATAGTCACTTTTTCAATGTTTTTGAAAGGTCACGATATTGCGCCTTTGAAAATAACACCCCCCCCCATAGTCCTAAGGAGAAGGGTTGTAAGTTTTGCCCTTGGGGCATATAAGGTTTTTACACAAAGTTTTGCCGTAAAAACTTCAAAAAGGGCTTATTCAATTAGAATTAAGAGGACTACTGCCCTTTTTATTAGTCTAAAGGGATCAGAGGGCACATTCCCCTCCCCCCTAGCCCATCATTTTTCGAAACACTCTCAATCAAAATTTTAAGATAGTCATTTTAAAAAGTATATTTACAAGGTATTTATGATAGAAGACTGGAGAAAAATAATTTTATCAGTTATGAAAAGAACATAGTTTTAGTCGTACTATGACTTATTGGATTTGACTTGAGACTCCTGCCGCGTTAAGAGTGGCGCAACTCTCTTTCCCCAGGCTGACTGTTCTTTTGTTAAGAGTGTTATTAATTCTAAGACAAAATTATAAACTCGACTGTCTATGCCTGTAACCAGGAATGTTCTATACTCCTCTCTCACCACTTCAATAAGAAAAATACTGTGAAAATTCACGGTTTTTGGCTATATAATACCCGAAAATAACAATAACAAGCCTTTCCATAAACTTTTAAGACTAGTGAATCTAAAAAAAGAGTGAAGCCATGGAATAGCTTAAAGCTTGTTTCCAGTGATCTGAATTTAGTAATCTTAAATCTTATTATGTTGAAGACAAATTGTTTTCAATATCGGTACTTTCAAGGGTATCATTTTCTACCACATGCAGCTATTTTCTTCCCAAAAAGCTGCAAGAGGTCGCAATGAATATTTTTACCCCCTTCCTTAAGAGCTTTTAAGAATAACTGGTTTTTACTTTTCGTAGAAAAATACCATTTTTTCACTATTTTTCCTTGAAAAAAATAAAACCAGAAAAATTACCCCCCTCTCAGATTTAATCAAATACATTTTACTTTCCCAAATGCCTGAATATTTTACCTTCAGAGAATAAAAATGGTCAAGGTCAAGTAAATAACGTCAAGTAAAATAAGCTTAAAGCAAGGAATTTGTTTTTAAGTCTTTCCCAAATGCTTTGTTTTTCAAGTCTTTCCCAAATGCGTGAATATTTTACCTTCATAGAATAAAAATGTTCAATATCAAGTAAACAACGTCAAGTAAAATAGGTCAAGTAAAAGTCTTTCCCAAATCCGTGAATATTTTACCATCAGATAATAAAAATGGTCAAGGTCAAGTAAATAACGTCACGTAAAATTTTTCTAATCAAATAAGCTTAATGAAAGGATTTTTTTTTTACTAAGACTATTAGGTCGATATAATCACCCCTGAAAAAAAAACAACAACAAAAAAACAATTAAACACGCATCCGTGATCCTTCTTCTGGCAAAAATTACGCAATTCCAAATTTTTGAAAGAAGGAGCTTAAATTCTCTAAAGCAGGGGTTTTTGACACGCTGAATATGACAATTTTTTTTTAGTTTTTTTTTTATTTTAGGGGGAGGGGGGTTTCACCCTTTTCAGAAATCAGATAAATTTTTTAGGCTCGTAGCCGTTGATGGGTAACGCTAAACTTGATGAATCTTATATATTTGGAACCAGTTCTTGATTTATCTATTGGCATTAAGATTTCGTTCTTTGGCAGGAGGTTAGAGATGGCATGCACCTGCTCCTTGTCTCCAATCATTCAAACTCGGAATCATTTCATATTTCTAATTTAAAGATACGCTATCTCTCTACATTTCTATTGAAAAGATGTTCGTGGAAAAGTCAAACAATCAAACATCAAACAATGAATGAAAACATTCATTCATTGAATTAAATCGGTTGACCAGAATTTGTAACCGTTTATTTTATATGGACCATATATATATTCATGGAACACCGTGCGGCAATATGACCTTTGAAAAAGGGAGGCCATCTACATCAATTTTTGATAGTTCTAATTCTATCTTAT
The DNA here is from genome assembly GCA_010016025.2 of Alatinidae sp. Z8VKAUB7J3. NCBI lineage: Eukaryota > Metazoa > Cnidaria > Cubozoa > Carybdeida > Alatinidae > Alatinidae sp. Z8VKAUB7J3. The sequence goes on from JAAAKM020721499.1 coordinate 18,011,762, forward strand.
CTCAGAATAGTTTTTATTAACTTTAAAGCTAACATACAAGTATTGGTCCTATAAGAGTCATACTTACTATTTAACCAAACACTTGAAAAACTATAGGTTCTATGACTATCTTAATTCTTGACTGTCTACCTTAGTTCTCCTGCCCTAGGAATGACGCATGGACGAGATAGCATTATCTGTTAACAAATGAACAAACATCGTTTTGATACAATCCTAATAAGAGGTCTAATGCCAGATTTGCCTCTCGCTCAATCGGACTATCTGTTTTGGCTTTTTCTAAAATTAGCCATGGCTAGATGACCACAACTACTTGATCTTAATTCAAAAATCAATAATTCAATTCATAGCATGTCTTTTTTCATTAAAGGAATAGACATGACGTTTTCAATACTGGCCAGGGATCCGCAAACCGGACTGCTCGGCGGCGCTGCCGCCACCGGAAGCCTGTGCGTCGGCGGATGGGTTCTGCGGGGCCACGCCAATTCGGGCCTTTCCGCAAGCCAGGGTGCAGCGCCCAGTACGCTTTGGGGCGAGCAGGTTCTGGATGCCATGCGCGATGGCAGAAGTGCCGGCTCGGCTGTCGCCGACATTACGTCCGGTGATCGTGGCCGAAGCTATCGGCAACTGCTGGCTTTGGACACCAGTGGTGCGTCGGCCGTGTTTACGGGTGAGGAAAACACGCCCGCCTGCGCGGGGATCGAATTCGTCGTTTTTGTTTTTTTCTTTTTTTAGATTTTTGCTGTTTTTTCTGTTTTTCTGTTATTTTAGTTTTTCTGTTTTTTCTTCTTTTTTATTTTGTATTCTTTATTAGGTTTTTCCTCTTTTTTATTTTTATTTTTTTTAATTTCTTTCTCATTTCATGGTTTTTCTCTTTTGTTTTCTCTTTTTTGGTTTTTTTTCTTTTTTCTTTTTTTAGTTTCTTATTTTTTTAGTTTTCTTTTGTTAGTTTTTTCTTTTTAGTTTTTCTTTTTTTTCTATTTAGTTTTTTTTGCTTTTTCAGTTTTTTGTTTTTTGTCTTTAGTTTTTTTTTAGTTTTTTAACTTTTTTTGACTTTTCCTTCTGACGTTTCAAAGAACCCTGTAGCTTTCTCATCTGCAATTTTTTTCTTTGTTTTTTTTTTCCATGGGTGATCATATTGAACCAATGGTCCTAGAAGATCTGAAGTAGGCTCATTCGAACAAAAATTGAAATATCTAGTGCCCTTTTTAAGCAAAAAAAAAGATCGGATGGTACCTAGCCTTCTATCACCCTTCTTTTTCCCCAAAATAATCTGATCAAACTTTTGAGATAGCCATTTTATTCAGCATAGTTGAAAGACCCAATAACTATGCCTTTGGGAATAACAAGACCCGCTCCCTACATCCCCTGGGGAAAGGGCTGTAAGTTATAGAAACAGAAGCAGTTTTGTCTTTATTAATTATATAATTATAATTATTAATTTAAAATTATTAATTATTAATTATTAATTTTATTAAATTATTAATTTAATTGTAATAAAGTAAAATAGTCGGATAAAAGTCAAAGCAGTAAACAGTGTCACCTTAAACACTGTCAGTGTTCTATAAATCCTCCACCCCATAAAGGTTAATTCTCTAAAATCTATTTATTCTTATTTTGGGTGGGATGATATTTGGTTCATGGTCCCACTGGTTACAAACTAAAATTGCTTATGATTGTTCGCTAAACGTATAATAAAACTATTAAGAGATCAAACGATGAACGGCCGATATATCACTTCAGTTCAGGGAAAAGTTAAATTAATTTAATTTGAAAACACATAAAAAGGACCTTCTACAAGACTGAGTTATTTATTTGTTTACTTTTGTCAGAAACTTGTTGATTTCAAAATATTGAAGCAGTAAATACATTTTTTTTTTTTTGGAAAAATGTCTGGTTTCAGGATAAGAAGCACGAGACTAAGAGGCCGTATTCCCCTCATTTTACGAAATAGGCAGTATTTGCAAACAAAACTAAACAAGGTTAGGTGGTTGTATGATATACACCCTACCTAATATTCTTCTAATATATTTCTCTGACGCTCAATCCTAATAAAATATACCAAAGTAAGACCTTACTGTTGCTCGTTTTATGTCCTAGAAACAAAATTTAAGTTCTTTTTCTTTTGTTTTCAGACGGTAGCATTACTGTGTACCGAGTTGGTGAACATGTCGATATTAGTAGAGGACCTATGATCTCATCAAGTAGTCTTTTTGGTCGCGTTGCTGTATCTTCGGTAAGCTTAACCTTGTATAAAAATCGGCTCTGTCTGTAAACTTTACAGTGATCTATTTATCTAATATTTAAATACTACAAAGTGTGAAACCAAAAAAGTAATCCAGGTAGCTGAGGGGGTAGAGTTTCACACTCTATAACTCATGGTTTCTGGGGATGGTCTTCCATTTTTGATCCCAAAGCGTGGCGGATTGGGCGCAGCGGGTCAGATCTCCGACTTTGCGAAGTCTTGGGCGAAAGCCAATGGTTTTGATGGGCAATCGGAGAAGATACTGCTGATACCGGATGAAAAAGGAAAAACCGATAGCGTTTTGTTTGGCATTGGCGACGGAAGCAATCCACTGATAACCGGCGCTCTAGGCTCTAAACTGCCAGCCGGCAATTATAAGTTTTCCGAAAATGTGATGAATCCGAACCTTGCCGCGCTTGGCTGGCAGATGGGTGGTTATCGTTTTGACAAATACAAAAAAAATGCAGTGGCAAAGGCGAAGCTGGTTCCCTCCGCTGACGTCGATCAGGAAGGACATCGGTCGCCCGAATGGCGAGAACATCGCTTTCGAGCTCGATCCGATCCGCAAACCTTGCCTGCTCAATGGTCTCGACGATATCGGCCTGCCCATGGAGAAGGGCAAGAGCATCGACGATTTCGAGGCCAAGCGCGCCGCGGAGCAGCCCTGGGCCTAACACCGGGATGAGGCGGCCCGTGGTCGATTGAGATCGCGGGCCGCTCCCTTTTTTAAACCATCAACACGAAAACGAACCCGTGGCGCCCCTTCTTTTCGGCAAGGGGGGCGAGCGGACAGGGAAATGGAAGACGTCATGGCCTCGAACAGGAAACTATTGGTCCTCCCCGGCGACGGTGACCATCTGGGGGAGGGGAGGATGCGGGGGGATAGTTAGTTCGGAAAATTAGAAAGAATGAGGTATTTTTAACTTACGAAGGAGTGATCGGATCTTAAAGAAAATTTATATTTAGAAAGATATTGTGTCTCAAAAACCTTATATTAAATCCCGACCGAATCTGGTGACACTGGGGGGAGCTGGGGGCGGAAACCCGAACTCTTGGAAAACGCCTAGAGTTGGGGTGATCAGGATGAAACTTTATGACAAAATAAGCACAAGTCCTAGATATATGATTGACATAACCAGAACGGATCCACCCTCCTTGGGGAGTTGGGGAGGGGGGGGGGTAATTCGGACATGTTTTGGTGGTGGTCGTAGTGTACCTCAGGTGATAGTGTGAAAAAGAAAACCGTGGGATGCCATGGCTATTGGGGTAGTGAGTTTGAATACTCTCAGTAATGGCGTTGCTAATTTTTTTTCAGAACTTAAGTTTCCTCTCGTATCACTACTATACCCTTTCTAGTAGGGTTTCAGGGATGCTTGGTTGAAAAATCCTAAGGGTTAGAAAGTCTACGGTTGAAAGTCTAGAGCCCTGCGAGAAACTTGGAAGTAAACCTTTTTGCAAATTTTCTTTTAATAGCTTTATTTTTTTATTTTATATTTATTTTGATAATCTATCATTATTGCCAGCTGTATCCACAATCTAAACTAACTATCGATAAATAATCATCAGTATTTAAATAGATAAATATGTAACTATCAGTAACTAATCAAAACTAAATAAACTTAAACTAGATAATCAGTAGACTTTTTTTTAAATGGAAGGGGGAGAGAAATCGGTCCTCAATTATTTATTAAACAAAGAATATTAAGAATTCAGCTTTGAATTAAGCTAAGAATTGAAATTCCTTTGATTTTGTTTTATCTCATCAGCAAAATCCCCCCCAAAAAATATGAGCAAAACTTTTCTGTTTTTCTGAAATCCGTCAAAATTGACAAAATTAATTTGTATTTGTGCCTAAATAGAAATAATTTTTCGATAGAGAGAAAAGGGGGAGATGGGAAGGCAACATGGTGCTGGTAAAGTTAAGTGGGATGGGAACTTCTCCAGGAGAGAGGCCAGATTTACTTTGGCAAACGACGATTGGAAGCTCGAACCAGTCAACAACATCTGGGGTGGACAGGGTATGCAAGAGGGTTTGTAAATGAAAGAGATATGAGTAAGAAGGGATTATGGTAAGGGTTGGGGGGTTGGGAACGATTTTTACTTGTCTGGCCATGAGTAAATTTCTAGGTTAGGGGGGCATTTCAGGTAGAGGATACCTTGGGTATGTTGCTTTGTATCAGATAGTGAGGGATAATGAGGCATATTTAGTAAGGGATATTAAGCATATTTTTTCATTCTTTAATTGAACAGCTTTTTTTTAAGATTAGACCACTTTAGCTTTACTAATCAAAGATCCAAATAGTAGTGGGACGATGTCTAAATTTCCCAGATTCGGATTTCAACGCAGCGTCCCGATTACAATTCTTAGTACAATTGAACGTACCGTACGGTAAGCTTTCAAGATTGGCACGCATATTGTACCTAGACTTAGCGGGTTGTTGAGTTGAACCGTAAACTAGTTAAATGTTCTCAAAAAATTGCTGCTCCATTAAGATGATTTTTTGTGCAGACTCTCTCCTGGTTCGAAAAAATTTAGTACTTTTAAAGTGTATACAGAATAAACTAGTCCTTCTCTTATTTTAAATTATTAGACCATAAAGTAGAATTATAAAAAACTAATTAAATAAGGATCAAAGAAATTAAATATAATTATACTTGTTTAAGTTAGGGAGGTCATTTGTTCCGCTATCACTTATAACCATCTTTAAGCGTAAAACACTATGTGTGTTATTTTTAATGATCCGAAAACCATTATGTCCTGAATGGAATATATAAACACTAGATCTTGTGTGAGCTCGCCCTCAGCTTCTTATTTTGGCATCAGATTAAGGCTTTTTCAACTAAACTCAATGTCCATTTAATCAATCTAAGTGAGTAAAAGGGTATGAATTCCATCTCACTGCGTGGTAACGAACTGTAACTGAGGAGTGACTCGGCCCAAAAGTAATAGAAACTCTAAAAAAAAAGAGAAAATTTTGATAGCAGTTAATGTGTCAAAAGAATTGGTTTTCTACGCTGATTTCAAATATGTAAATTTTATTAAATCTAAATCTACCCATCAAAAGCTAAGAGCCTGAGAACATTTGCCTGACTTTTGAAAAGGGGAAATACCCTTAAAAAGTCAAGAGATCTTAATGGAAATGACACGATCTCATTGAGTACATCATAATACCCGACTAAAGAGGTTTTAAGGTCCTATTTGCAAAAAATGTGGAATTTTGTTTTTTTATCGGAGGGAATAAAGGAAAAAAAAAAGTGTTAACTATATTCGTTTTACTAGAATAAGTTCTTTTCCTTTCGACCATTTTAAAATGAAAGTCTTCTAAAATTCAACGTTCCTCTAAATCTATTAGAAAATTTGTGGTTCTAATGCCTAAATTCTCAGAATTTTAAAGGCCCATTCACAACACGATTTAACGAATGTCGAAAATTTGCTAGCACTAGTGCCAATCATATTTTTCCAAGAATTTTCCGATTGGCTGGAAAATTGTTCAAAAATTTACGATTGAATCAAATTAAAGCTAGTAAATTTCGGCTGTTCATGTGCAAGGCTTGAAATATTAAGAGAAAAATGTTTTCCTCCCCTCGAACAGCATAATTTTCTTCAATATACATCCAAAGTATTCTTGAAAACATGTACTTCACCAAAATTTCGTGTCATTGCTGAATTTCGTGAAAATTTTTGTGAATTACTTCAGTTCCAAAATAAAGGCCTTGGTAGAAAAGGCAAGTAAAATTAGATCTCTAATCTAGCCTACGTTTTCTATTACGTAATCCCAGTTCCTCTTTTTTTCAGTGGTTCTAATGTTTTTAAATTCCAAACTTAATAGCTATATTTTGTGCAAAGCCAATTAAAAAACTTACACTTAAGAACAACAATAAATCAACAAAATTACGTACATTTGCTCCAAAAGCCCTCTCAATCGCAAATTTTGTCTGTCTGTCGGTCTGTCGGTCCCGGTTTCGCTACTTTAGGCACTTCCAGGTAAGCTAGGGCGATGAAATTTGGCAGGCATATCAGGGACCGGACAAGATTATATTAAAAACAGTCGTTTTCCCGATTTGACCATCTGGTAGTGTCGGGAGTAGGGGGCCCCTTAATTCGGAAAAAATAGCAAAAATGAAGTATTTTTAACTTACGAACGGTTGATTAGATCTTAATGAAATTTGATATTTGGAAGGATATCATGTCTCAGAGCTAATATTTTAAATCCCGACCAGATCTGGTGACATTGGGGGGGGGGGGGGGATTTTGGAGGGGTTTTATCAAGAATAAAATGTTATTATTGCTCGTTACTATTAGAAAAAAATTACCCGTTGCTGTTAAGAAAAAATGTTTTTAGTATTAAGAAAAAACTTGTTGCTATTAGGAAAAGTGTTTTATCAAGAAATTTTTTTTTTATTATTGCTCGTTACTATTAGAAAAAATTTGATTACTATTAAGAAAACCCGTTGCTGTTAAGAAAGAATTTTGTTAGTATTAAGAAAAAACTCATTACTATTCAGGAAAAATTTATTAGTATTAAGAAAAAACTTGTTACCATTACGAAAAAGAAAATAGTACTATGAAAGACTCCTTACCATAAAGAAAAACTTGCTTATCATCGGATCAAAATTTTGAGATAGCCATTTTGTTCCGTATAATTGAAAGGTCCAATAGCTATATCTTTTTGGATGACGTTTTATTATTATTTTATTATTATTATTATATTTTTGTTTTATTTGTTTTTGTTTTGTTTTTTGTATTTTGTTTTATTATTATAGTAATTATTAAGAATCCAATTCTTTTGGTATGTCTATTGGTATCAAAATTCTGTTTTTCAGATTTTCGGTTACTATTGAGCCCGGGTCACTCCTTACTCACAGTTCGTTACCATGAATTGTTTGATTCTTGAGTGTGTTACGTTTAATTAACAATTATCAAAATCTTACACTGTTCAAAATTCAAAAAAGTCGGCCTGATCGAGTATCCACGCAAAGGACTTTGGGCAATCGTCTTCATCGCCACCGAAACCGAGGGCGAAGTTGAGGAAAAACTCGATGAAATGGCCGGCAAGACAATCGCCGTGTTTCTGCCGACCACGCCCAATCCGACGTCGGGATTTTTGCTCTTTGTTACCAAAAGCGATGTCAACGTTCTATCGATGTCGGTGGAAGAGGGCGCCAAACTTGTGATTTCCGCCGGGTTGGTTACGCCTGAATATCAAAAAAGGCTCGAAGCGCTCGCCGAAGGATCGGACCAGACGCCGGTGGAACCTATCCCGCGCTGAGCAGCCTTATCGCCTTTTAATCCAAGTAATTAAATGAAACTTTTAGTTAGATTTTAAAACACGTTTTTTAGTTAAACGAGATTCCAACAAAAAAGGCGTAATATATTAATCTCATAGATGACACGGAACAAATGTCACTGTTATTTCTTGTCACGACAGGAAATGGCAGTTGTTTTCGGATATGTTATTAAACTTCATAACATCGTTTCTAGCGACATCTTCTGCCATTAAAAAAAAACTAAATAAAATAAATTTTAAAAACATGCTTAACCATTTCACAAAAATTCCTACAAAAACTTTTTACCAAAATATTTCCAGTGTCACGTTTGTTAAAACTTTTCAACCACTACTTTTAGGCTCAACCATCGCGGCCATGTTGATGGGCGTGTTTTTGATCCACGGTATTCAAGTTGGGCCGAAGATTTTTGAAACTTCAGGCGACACTGTTTATGGGCTTTTCGCTGCGGGCTTAACGGGCATTGCTCTTTATGGCCTAATCGGTTGGTTCGGTGGCCCGATGATCGGCCGCGTGATCGATAAGGTGCCACAGCGTTTGATCTATCCGACCATTCTTGCGGTTGCGTTGATCTCTGCCTACACGGCTCGATCTTCAATGTTTGATGTTATTGTCGCGTTGATTTTCGGGGTGATCGGTTACTTCATGCGGAAACTCAATTTCTCAGCAGCCGCTGCGATGTAATGACTGTTAGCAACTGAATCAATAAAAGGCTGTCAACAGAGGAGACACTCCACAGATAGTCTAAAGGATGTATAATTCCTCTGTGCTCCCTTCGCTTTTAGAGATGAAAAAGCTACTAAATGAATTACTCTACTGCAAAGATTCAACATAAACGACCATTTTTAAGTTAACAGCGATAAATTTTGTCTTTTCTTGCTCTTTTCGCAAACGAAATAAATGTGAGGCATACCGTTTATAACATTACCAATGTAAATAGGACTTGCTTATCGAATTTTTTCGCACAAACTAGGAAACAGGCGAATTCACAATCTTTTTTTTTTAGTTTCAATGGTTAAACTGCTATCTTCTCATTGAAGTTTCTAGAAAAGGGATTTTCCACCGTGGGACTCGTGCCTACGCAGGGGTAATAATTTAAATGTCCTTTAGATGAATTTGGGCCTAAATATGCACATTTTGTCATTTTAGACCCTCCTCCGTTGACATAGCCTATAAGTAGGATATGTGTTAATTATTTTCATTTATCAACAGTGCCCTTTAAGTAAGTAAGAATGACTGCAATATACCCTCAAGGTCCAAACCAGCAGTGCTGATCTCCGTTTCGTGGTCCTTCAGCCAGGAAGTGCAATGAAGGGCTGGGGGCCAGCCATTCTATGCTTTCGCAAACACTTCCTGTTTACCGCTCTTATTTGGAATCGGGAGTGAGGCTGTGGGCAATACCCGACGAATCGACACTGGCTGAGAACTCGATGTCGGGACAGTTGATGAATGCGACGCCAAGTCCGGATGGCACGCTCATTGCGATGATCGAAGAGCAGGATCTGAGAATTCTGAATGCCCGCACCGGAACAGTCTTGCGCAAGCTGTCAAATATTGGAGAACTCGCACTCGATAGTAGAACCTGGGGGCACTACGAGCATCAGTTGGTCTGGAGTCCCGACGCCAACTCGGTCGCCTGGATCCGAAGTGATAGTGTCGGGGTGTGGGAGTTGCGAACCGACCAGGTTCGCTCGATCGACGTCGGTCGCCGCCCAAATTCATACCGATGGGGTAGTTGATGCAGGCAAACCCTTTTCCGCGATGTTTGGCCATGGTCAGCGCCTCCTCAGACCGGAAATGGACGAGAATCTTGCCACGCGCCGCTGCCGTTCAGCGGGCTCCGGTGGTGCCGGTGCGGGCTCAGCGGGTTTTGGCGGGGCGGGAGTATTGGCTTCCGCGGGTTTTGGCAGCGCGGCAGCGGCGGTGCTGACTTCCGCAATTTGTGGCTCAATCGGGCGCGGAGCAACGGGGGCAATAGGAGTGGCGTTAAATTCCGGCTCAAGCCGCTTTTCCGACTGGCCGTAGCTCTGCGATTCGTAACCCTCACATTTTACCAAAAATTTACAAACGTTATTTTTCGGGGAGGCTCTAGAGAACCTAATTTATTTTAGGGAACTTGAAAAATCGTCAGGAAACAAAAATATAAAGAAAGGCTTTAATAATACCTATTATTTATCTTTTCTTGAAGGAAAAATGCAGCTCATCCCCTCTTCTGAACTAAACACCAAAGTCATACGATTTTTATTTCATTACACTTGCCACATTTGTATTTATACAACCTCCAAAACTGCTTTCAGATTAACTGAATTCCAACCCCCACCCCTCATTCTAATAAGCCGGAACCAAAAAAGTCAAGGAGAATTGCTTCCGCTGTTGCATTGGGAAACACGGTCAACCCCTTTAAGGGGACAACCCCTTTACTATACGGCATAATTTCTGTTCGTTTTAAGTTTTAATGTCGCTCCTTACTTTCAGTTAAAAAAACTTGTTTTTTATTTTATTTAATTTATTAAGGATTAGAGGTTTTTGCAAAACAAATATTCATTTTTGCGGTAAAGGGGTATTATATAGTTAAAATTCATCTGATTTTGTATTATAGCTGATCTTAAAGTTATTGTGTAAGAAAGGGCTATATTTTGTAACTATGTTATGGATGTGCTTTTTTCTGTACGGCAACATCTCTGAAATATCATTTGTGGTAACTGTGTGTAAGAACTTGAGAACTTGGGGTCTTTTCATCGTTGTATTTCTAATAATGTGTTTTCATTCAGTAGGTTGGAGTTGAATGAGTCGAATTGTTGTAGCTGCTCGTGGCGTCGATAAACGAGTAGACACCCAAGCTGGTGAACTGGTGATCTTGGATGGGATTGATCTGGAAATCAACGAAGGCGAGAGCGTGGCGATCGTTGGGGCATCCGGCTCAGGAAAAACGACGTTGCTTGGCATACTTGCAGGTTTAGACGTCGCAACCAGCGGAGAAGTTTCACTGGGTGGCGAAATTTTGTCCGACATGGATGAAGAAGCCCGGGCCCTGGTACGCGGCGAACACGTCGGGTTCGTTTTTCAGGTACTTGCGTATTATCTCGAACACACTCAATAAGTTTGCTTAATCTAAGTAAAACCGGTTTTTCTTTCGCATTTTGTTATAATTAGCTTACTTTTCGTGAAAGAAACTACGATGCAGATAAATTTTAATCAAATATTTTAATATATTGAGGTGGTTAGGCTAGGTATTTAATATAATACGTTTTGTGTGGCCTGCTTCCCATATCGATTTGTTGTAGTTTCCATAATTTTGTTACTAAAGTATTATATTTCCATCATATTTTGGTACATTTCATTATGTGCCTCTTTTGAGAATATTTCAAGAAAACCAAGTTTTATATTGTTAAAAGAAAAGTGTGAACTGTGGTTAATTAAGGTTTTCCTAAAATCGCTAGGTACGTAGTTATCAGGTTTTTCGACTATGCTGAGCCAAATGGCTAACTCAAAATTTTGATCCGGTGACTCCGGGAAAAAATGAACGTGGGAGGGGGCCTAGGCGTCCTTCAATTTTGGAGTCTCTTAAAAAGGGCACTAGAACTTTTAATTTTCGTTAGAATGAGCCTTCTCACGACGTTCTAGGACCACTGGGTCGGTACAATAACCCCTGGGAAAGAACAAAAAGCAAATAATGAGATTTTACTAATACCACGAGTTAGCTAGCGTTTATTTGAGAAAATCTGATTTTTTTTTTTTTAGAATTCACGCGAAGAATATTGTATATTTGCAAGCTCTTAGGATCCTTTTTATAATTTCTTAGAAGTAAAGCCCAAACACGAGGTTAGTTTGGAATCAATTTGCTTTGTTGAAATTTGTTATGTTGTGGGATATTTTATTAAACATAATTTTGTTTTTCCTCCTTTGTTATGGCTATGATATGAAAAAAAGTTAGAAAATTCTCTGCCTTGCCAATTGCTCATAAGACTACTTAGTTGAAAAAAAGACAGGTTGACCTTCGCAATTCAAAAGACGCTATGTGGCTTTTCTTCATACTTAATGTCTAATCCCTGACACGCTACATCGATGAGTCCACTCCACATTCAGAAATGCCCATGTCCTCACCCGACCCGCGCCACACCAGCGCCCGCACATAAGCGTCCTGCAGGCCGGAGGCCTTGAGGGTTTCCTCCTTCGCCGCCTCGATCTGATCGACGGTATAGGGCATCGGCATATCCAGCGCCTCAGCCGAGGCGATCAGGCGCTCGGAATGCTCCCGGCTCTTGAAGATCTTGCCGTTATAAGCGCGCTCGCCTTCGAAAACGGAGGAGGCATAATGCATCGCATGGGTCAGGATATGCACCTTGGCATCCCGCCAGTCGACCAGCTCTCCATCCATCCAGATCACACCGTCGCGGTCGTCATAACCTGCCATGCCGCACCCTCCTGAAACATGAGGAGACATAGCGGTACAATGATGGTCCTTAATTTGGAATCGGCTATTTCTAGGAGAGTTTGTGTCGGACGGAGTTGTGTGAAGTGGCAGTCCCAGCGTTGAAATGCGTAACGATCGGCATACTGACTGCGTTAGAAGAGGAATACGCTGCTTGCCGAGATGTATTCGATCCCAACCGCCAAGGTGCGGAGCATCACGCGCGTGCCACATCTGGAGCATTTTCCTGCTGGCTTTGCGAAGTCGCCTCTCGCCGAGGGGATGGAAAACATGCTGTTGCAATCACGCTTCTATCCGACATGGGTAACAACGCTGCCGCGATTGCCGCGAACATTTTACTCCCCTGTTCCGGTAAGACGACGCTTATCAACGAACTCAAATCCTGTAAGTATCCTGTAAAATACGAACCGGCGGAGCAAATAATAAGACGGGAAGCCGCCGCCGGAAACCGAGTTGAAGAGATCCGAAAAGATCCTGTTCAATGGCAAAAACGGGTTATCAAAGCCGATTATCAATTATTAAAGAATATTAAACTCGATCAGCTAACTTTTATCGACACTTCCTTAATTGAGACATTTATTTATTGCAAAAAGGCCGGCATGGATTTTGGCGTCAACCTCAGGCAATATTTAAACCTTGTTCGGTTTGCAGGCGTCTTTTTTCTGGAGTCCTTACGGATATTAATTTCAGGTTCCTAAGATGGTTGAACTTCATTTAAGTCAGTGTGTGCTTTTCCAGTGTGTATATAGAAGTTTATGCCCCTGTTTGTTAATTAGTCGGCCATCGTTTCAAAACAGAATTCAACAGTTATAGACCTTTTCAAAAAGAAACAGTTGGTTGATAGCAGACCTTAGTTGGTTGATATAAACCTTGTTTGAAATGGGAAGCAATTTCAGATAATTAAGGGAGCAAGGTTATATTATGGAGCCCCATCTATGAGCAACCAGTTTCAAAACAGCGCTGCTGTAGTCCGTAAAATTTTCCCCAGTGCAGTCTATGTTCACCGTGTTACTCCTTAAACTGGCAAGAGAAGTCCGAAAATGCTTTTTGGTGTTAGAAAACAGGATTCATTATAAACATTGGAATTTAGTAACATAAGCATTTTCCTGTGAACTAACTTAGGTATTAAGACACAGAAAGAAGAACCATAATGGAGGATATCTGAAAGAATAGCATTTCTTTTAAAACGTATGGGTGTTGGCTAAGCATAGGCATGTTAAAAAGGCAAATATTATTTGCTTTTTTTGTGTTTTTAAGTTAAATCCTCTGATAACGCATTCAAAGCTTTAAACCTTCACCCTGTCGTGGGACCAGGCAATTATGCATATTTTCTGAAGAGGGGCAAATTAGGTTCCGAGGCATGGCCTCGACCGGGGAAGCTACTAACAGCTAGTTCTGGTGATGATGGTGCCAGCACAAGGCTTCGAACTCGGATGCACCAGATCCTGAAAGCAGCCGAACTTGCGTCTTCCGCTGCTTGCTGCTCCTTCCTCACCGTCGCAATTTTCTCCAAAGCGGATAGACGGGACTCACTGTGGTGAATTGATGCGGTTGCCTTTTCCAGTCTAGCAGTCAAAGCTGTCTTAGGGTAATCGCCAGCTGCGCTCCCACTCACAGAGCTTTCACTGACGACCTCAGACGAAGTATTCGCTAATGGTGCTGTCTCAGTCACCGACGAAGGTAACTCTGAATCGCTGGTCTGGTAGATAGATGTTGACATCTACGCGCTTTTTATGCATTCACCTTGGTAGGATCAGGGTAAAGTGCCAAATGACACCAAAACTGATGCGCCATGGCTACATATGCATAAGCGTCATCCACTCCTTATTTCTGCTCATTGTAAAAAGCAGTGATTATACGTAATATTTTGCTTGATTTTTGTAAAAGCAGAGAATTTTGAAAATAAATAAGGATAAAATATAGAAATCACAGAGTTTATTTATAAACCAAGCATCAACTGATTGAGTTTCTGTCAGAAAAATAACTTCGAGCAAATATTACGCATGGAGTGCATTTTTATTCCTTAGTTCTGACTATTCATCGGGTGTAAAGAGGGAGGTTTGGGATTCAGGAAGAGTGTGCTTAGCTGTCTTGGTCTCAGTTGGCTTGGGGTTACAGTGAGTTGTTGCTAGTAGTAGTATATGTATATTTTTGCATCTTAGGGACAAAAACATCTCGTGTTGCAGTAACTTACTGAAACGGAGAGGTTTTCGTACGTATGCATTCACTATAAGTTATCTACGCTGTTATAGACTTCTGGCATTCTTAAGGGCAAAGTTTACCCTCGTGTGACAAGATGCTGCTGGAAATGGATAGATTTTATAAATAAGTCATAGGGAAGGGTGGTCCGCAGCTTTTGATTTCTTGTATTTTTTAGGATGCAATGGGCGACTCTCCGCCTCCTTCGTCAGTCAAACCGAGGTGCTTCCGGTCGTCATCATCGAATCTACGCAACGCGAAGTGTTCCGGAAGGCGTGGGACGAAGTCCGGCGGCAGATTCTGTTGTGGCACTGGAGGCGGCATGGCGCGGTCTACAACGTATGCGGGAACCGTGTTGTGCGAATAGACCGCGCCTCTCCCGTGGTAGTAAGCGGTGATAGCCCCACCATGGTCTGATGCCGACTTGAGGCCGAGGAACTCCTTGGCTTCAACGAGGCTCTCCTTCTCTTCGGAGACGGTTCGCGAGCCTTCTTGTCGCGGGTCGTTCGGTATGGTGAAGCTCGACTTGGGGGGCAATAAAGGAATTATTTGATAAATTGAATGAAAAGTACCTGAAAGCTCGAGAAAATCCGATATTTTTGGGGAGGAGCCCTGGGCTCCAAGGAACCTTGGGTACGTCCCTGTTTAGGCCTATTAACTTCAAACTGAAGTTACCCAAAACAGTGGACCAGTAATTGATCTGTCTTATAGCTTGATATACCTCTGGTAAACATCATTTACGTCTTGTAAACATAGCCTGATTTATGTGTTACAAAAATAATCGTTGTGCTGTTCAGTTTTTAGGTAATAATGACTGGTGACTTTTCTTGCGTTTTGCTCACGTAAATCGAACGTAAAGGCGTACTTTCCTTAAAACCTGGATAAACGCTGATTTCCGCTCCTCGGTACAAACGAAAGATTTGCAGGAATCCAAAAGCAAATTAGGAATGCGATTCGCTTCCGGTTTTTTTGCGCTTCGATTTGGGTTGGTGACGGTTTTATCGATAATGCGTAGCAGGTCAACCAAATAGGCGGCCGGGCTAAAAATAGAGCGACACTCCTCACAATCACAGTAGTCCAGGGTGCCAAACAGTTGTTCATAGCTAGGCAAAGAGCGGAAATAGGCCGGGATTTCATCCGAAATATGGTTCACGGCCATACTTCGGGCATGAGGCCGATCCACACTATACACATTGGCCAGCATATGCATCAACGATGTGCAGGATGATTAACGCAATCACCGCATTGGTCGCAAATTCGTGAAAGGGTCGTAGCGACCCGAACAATGTCTCGTCCGCTTGCCCCAGCGTTATATCCAATGCACCAAAGAGGGTGATTGGGTTGGCTGCGTTGACCGCGGTCAGGAGACCACTGATAACCAGAAAGCCGATAAAAAAGTAGAACAACCCATGGGTCCAGCGCGCGAGCACAACCTGCCACTGCGGCATCGAGTCTGGCAGGGTGGGAGCGCCGTTTTTCACCCGCAGAATAATACGGATGATAAACAAGAGCGTGACGATGGTACCCAGCGTGGCGTGATCGGAACGCGATGATTCTTATCAATGCGGCTTGTACCCATCTGGACCCAGACTACTTCAAGCACATGGTCAACGCGTTTTGGAAGGAATTCAAGGCAAATTAGAGAATAGGACGTCGGCTATGTCCGCTTAGAGCCCATTTTGACCGATGCTGCACAGGGCACGAAGGACCGCTAAGCGCCAAATTTACGACATCGTGTCTCTTCGTGTATCACTGCCAAAGCTGCAAGCACGCCGAAGTCATTTATCAATGCTGATCTGAAGAGACGCCAGGAAGGCGCTTCTTTACAAGGTCCAAAAACCAATTGACGGCGGGAACGAGTGCTTCGTCATTGAAGTCATACTCGGCGCTATTGAACTTCGATTCTTTTACCTCCCATTACTACCATTTGCCAAATGTAATTCCTTCCATGAAAAATAATTTCGGAAGACAGTCATTAAGAATGAGTGCCAATGAAGGACTAAAGACGTATGTGGATGTTGAAAGTGCAGTGGCAAGAAAAGTTACTTTTTCTGAAGAAACTGTAGAAAATTCAGAGAGCAACACTGGATTAAATTACGAAAGTGAAAAAGACAATAGTGATCCATATAGAGAAAGTAAATACCAAGTGCATGAACATTTGAGATTATCACATTATGGTGTTTACATGGAACCTGTGAGAAAAGAAAAAAGTATTTTAGCAGACCAGCAAAGGTATTTTCTTTTTAAAACCCATTTTAGAGAAACAAACACTCTTAAAAATGAAACAAATTAATATTGTGCTGCAAAGGGTCTAAATTATCTAAAAAATCAGAATTACGAAATTTCACTTTGTTTTTGTTTATTTGCATGCACAAGAGTTAAGAAAAAGTAATAATCCGGCACGAAGTGGTAAGTCACGAGACTTACCACTAGAAAATAGTAATAAAGTGGTTCTAATGTTCCCTTTTCGGTTAGCCCCTAAAACATCATTGCAAGGAATCAAATAATCTTAAAAAGAAATGTTATGCCGGAAAGCGGCAAAATTTTTGGATATAGAATTTAGAAGTTTTTTTAGAACTATTTTTTCTACCCCATCACTATTAATAACAAATTTCAAAATTGTGATATTTTCAGTGATCATTGCTTTTTATTTCTTTACACAGAAGGATCATTATTATGTTCTGTTGATACAAATGGGATTCGAAAATTCAATTAATATCTTCCTTAGAAAGAACCATTTTTTCACTCTTTTTGTTTGATACAAACCGCAATAAATTATAAAATGTTTGAAAAAAATGTTTTGAATCTTCTGAGAATATAATTTTTAATTGTGAGAATAATTAATTTAAAATTAATTTATAAAAAATTATGAATTTAAATAATTTAAGCTGATTTAAATTATTAATTAAAGTTGTTTGCTATTTAATTTCTTTTGTCTTCTTTGTCATATGTCAATTCTGCTTGTAGCCCTTCCTGTCTGTAACAGCTCAGAGAACTAACATAATTTTATTTCAGCTCATATTTCACCATTTTATAATTATAATTACCTGTACTATAGTACAATTTATTGTTTTGATAAGAAGAGACTGAATATCTGAATATCTATCTAGAGAACAAAGATCATCTTCATGCTTTTGTGCTGTGAAAATTGCAAGCCCTTGTAAAATATGTACAATATTGGCAAAACACATAAAATACCGACAGAATATATAAAATAGGTAACTTATGTAAAACATGTAAAATACCAATATCATGTGGTTGGCAAATCGGAAAGAAAATTAACGGAAACCCTGCGAGCTAAAAATGAGGAGAAACGCCAATTTATAGCCTATGTCTCCCACGAGTTAAAAACGTCGGTTTCTGTTATCAATCTCAGTACTAAAATTCTGAAAAATAAACGTACCGGAACATTGAATGACGACCAACAGGAAGTAATCAAATCTATTCAAGATCAAACCAAACGCCTTTTAAAAATGGTGAATGAAACGAAAGAGTTTTCTAAAAAGAAGAATTAAACGTTGAGCCTTAATCTCAATTATGAATCAACCAAGTAAAGGAGATTTATGATGAAGAAACTGTTGATACTTTTAATCGCGTCAGATGTTCGAGCTCGTCGACTGGGCCGACGACCCGATCGACGACGCCTACGCCGTCCAGCGCCTGCGCAACGAGCCCCTCGTCGAGATCACCCAGGTGAAGGGAACGTCGGAGACCCATCCGACGCTCTCCGCGACCGACGAGTGGGCCGGCTTCGAGATCACGCCCTACCGCGTGGCGACCATGCTGCCCTCCGCGCCGCCCGGCAGCTACGTGCGCGATGCGCTGCGCCGGGGTCTCGCGCTCGAGGCCGGCGGCGTCGTGAACCCCTACCGCTTCGGCTTCATCGGTTCGTCGGACACCCACACGGGCGCGGCGTCCCTCGACGAGTCCGGCTATTTTCTGTTATGTTATTTAGGCACGTAAGCAGGAATTTTTCAGGTAGGGGAATCAAAAAATATTTGATAATTTGACTAAGAAGTTCTCAGAAATTCAGGGAAATTTTGGATTTCGTGGGGTTGGGGCCAAGGTTCTGAGGCTTCCCTTTTTCGTCCCTAATTCTCCTTCGTAAGGTTCCACTATTTCTGGCACTGGTACTTTTTGAAATTAGTGGCAGAGGAGAACAAATTAATGCTGAAGCTTATGCGCTAATGATGCCCGAGTGGTATGTGTGGCATGTTCAGAGCATGTCTCTTAGTTGACCCTACCCAATGAGTACGAGGCCATAAGAGTTTCCTTCTCTGTTATTACAAGATTAAATGTTACTAAATAAGATTACGAAAATGACTTACCACAGAAACAGAGAGCAACTCTGATATCAAATCCACTCTTGTCATATGGAGAGCAAGCTTCAATGCAAGACGTCTGCTAATTTGAAGTATTTCTTGAAAGACTTTTGTTACTACCTTAGAAAAAAGGAACTTATCAGCGTAGTCGTAGGTTACACAAGGTACTAATTATATGAAAACTAAACTAATCAAGGAACGCTAATTACATTAGGCGCATAATTTAGAAAATCGAGCATACATATCTAGCCCTTAATTCCCACTTAATTCGGTTGGGATGTGACTTGGCAGATGTGCTTTCTGAATCCCGTTGGGTAAGAAACGTCTGAACCCATCATTTTCATTTCTGAAACTGGGCTGAGCATCCGGTCGATCGCAGCTTCCGAAAGCAGCTGACGATCTCCAACTTTTCCCCTGTTCATTATCATCATCAGAAAACGCGAATAGTCTGTGGTGGTGGAATAGACGGTTTGCGATCCCCAAGCGAACGGATAGAGAGGTCTGCCCCCAGGTTTCCAAAAACGATTCCATTTTTTTGGAGAACCAAGGTAAAGACTGGCGACCGTCTGCAATTTCTTATTATCTGGGTCGATTCCGTAAAACGTATTTTTCATCTCGAGTGGGGTAAAGATTTCTCGCGCAGGGCGCCCAGGGCGCGGGTCTCGTCTTCGTCGGCTGTGCGCAGGCGCCACGGCATGCGAGGAGCCTACCCCGCGAGGTGATCGAAGCCGCGCGCGGGGAGCGGCGCCGTCCCCTCCGCCGTGCGCAGCCGCACCCCCGGCTCGGGCTCGACGTGCCCGATGCGCGTCAGCACGACGCCTTCGGCTTCGAGACGGGCCCGCTCGCGCGGGGCGATCGGCGGGTGCGCCACGAGCAGCTCGAAGTCCTCGCCCTCGTGGAGCGCGCGCTCGAGGTCGCCGGACGCATCGGCGTGGATCGGTACGCGCGCGGCCTCCACGACGGCGCCGACCCCCGAGGCCCTAGAAGGACCTCGAAATTCAGATCTCTTATTTGAAATTCCGACCGGATCCAGTATCATTATGGGGAGGGCGAAAATCTTGGAAAACGCTTAAAGCGGAGAGATCAGGATGAAACTTGATGGAAAGAATAAGCACAAGTCCAGTGAAATCTTAGTGAAATTTGATCTCTAGAAGGATCTTGTGCTTTAGAACTCTCATTTTAAATCCCGACCAGATCCGGTGACATTTAAGGGAGTTGGAGGGGGAAACCGAAATTCTTGGAGAACGTGAAAATCGAGTTATCTTACGAATGGGTGATCGAATCTTAATGAAACTCGATATATAGAAGAATCTTATGTCTGCGAACTGCTTGATCGGACTGTCATTGATCACCAGCACGGGGAAGGGCAGGGCGTTTCGCATCGGCTCAAGCCGCATGCGCCCCGACGTGGTCTCTTCGGTACCACCCAGAAGTTTGGCGTAGGGGCTTTCCGCCGCTCGGGCAAACAGATCGCCGCCATTGTCGAGAAGCAGGTCCGGTTGTTTCTCAATGATCGCATCAAGGAAGCGGCCATGGGCCTCGGCATCGGTTGTTTGCTCGCCAATGACGGAGATGTCGTGCTGCTCAAGATAGGCAATCGTTTCGCCTTGGGTGCTGTTGAGATTGCCGGTTGAGACAATCTCCGCACCGCCCGCCTTGAGGGAAAAGAAAGAAAGAAAAAGAAAAAGAGTTGAAAGAGAAAGAAAAAAGTTAACTTTTAAAAGGTACAAAAGAGCGATACCTATAAGTTAGCTCGGGTAGTTCGATAATTTGTGACCCAGTTTAAGGTTTTAAATCAAAATTGAGGTAAATTAAAGACGAAGTGAAAGGTATTTCTATTTAATAAATATTTCAGAGACAAGAAGAATCAGTATCAATAAAAAGAGGAGTCTACTTAAGCGCTGCTAAACTGCCCCTATGTTAGATTACAAATATCTAAGAGAAGCCCTTTAATTTTGAATAGGCCTTTCCACATTGGTAGTTTCACTACTTAATCACATCTTTCATCAGTGAGCACGGCCGTGCATGCACAATGCAAAGAAGACGGGGCGAGAACGATTCAGGAGCGAATTCAGAGGCGAGCAGTGCCACGCACCTTTCTGAACGGAGCCTGGTCGAAGGACAGGATCGGTGTGAAGTGCTCCGCTCCTTCACCCGTCACTTTCACTTCATGCTTGGACAGGAAAGCAGCGACTTCGGCGGAAGTGGCTCGGCCCAGACCTGCTGCTGCCTTCTTCACCTTCTGCTTCTTCGACGATGGACTCGTCTCCGAGCACGCAGCAGCCTCGGCAGCAGGGCTGGAGCCGTCATCCTCTTCTCGAGCACGCTTCTTCTTCTCCTTCTTCGCGGTCCTGACTCGTCGAAGCCGCGGAGAACGGGCCGCTGAACGGATCGTTCGGGACGGTGCGGATCTCCTCGACGATCGGGAGCCAGCGGACGACTTCGCCGGCGATTTCGCTGCGCTGCACGACCTGCGGGACGCCGACGGTAAAGCCCGCGTTCAGCGCGGTGGGTTGGGGGGAGATCAGCAGAGCTCCGGGAAACCTCAGTAGTCGGCGACCGGCGGCACGCTCGAATACGAACACGGGTCGCAGAGCGCGGTTCACCACCGGCAACGATGCGAAGTACTCGTCGATGGTGATGTTCTGTGCGGCCAACACGTCGAGGTCGATCACGAGCCGATCGGACCACGTGGCCGACACCGCCGCGTCGGCCTGACATGGCGGCGCGCAGCTACGGTCAATACTGCGGTGTGACGACGGCGGTCGAGCTGATCGGGGAGCGGTGGGCATTGCTCATCGTCCGTGATCTGCTCGTCGGACCCCGTCGCTACACCGACCTCAAGCAGGGCCTGCCGCGCATTCCGACCAACATCCTGTCCACCCGGCTGAAGGACCTCCAGGAGGGTGGGGTCGTACGGCGGGTGCCGCTGCTCAATTGCGGGCTCGTGTACGAACTCACCCCGTACGGGCGCTCGTTCGAGCCGATCATGCTCGCCCTCGGACGATGGGGGTTCCAGGCGATGGGTAAGCGAGAAGGCGTCTCTGGGCTCAAACAAGGAGATTAGTCTAGAAGAAGTAAAAAAAAAAAAATCAAAAAAAAAGGAAATAGGAAAAGGAAAAAGAAGAAAGATCAAACTGAAAATAATTAAGAACTCAAAGAAAAAAAATAAATAAAAGTAGAATGAAGACAAAACGAGAAAAGAATTCTAAATAAACATCTCCCCTAGGCGTTTGCAACCTTTAGTATTACCTTTATGTACTGCTAAGGTTCGAACTCCCACTTTTTTCTAAAACCCAAATGTATTGGTTCTGACCTCCCTTGCGCCAGGGGCAACGTCTTGATTAGCCCCCCAGCCCCCCTCCCCATTGGTGGCACGCTTTTTGGTTTAGCCTTGGGGGCGCTAGGCTATGGCCTGCTCAAAAGCATCGACCAATACCAGGTAGAAGTCATTATCACCTTGGCGCTGGTCACCGGTGGCTATGCTCTGGCCGATGCCCTACATCTTTCGGGGCCGATTGCCATTGTGGTGGCGGGCCTGGTCATTGGGAATCAAGGACGCCGCTTTGCGATGTCTGAAAAAACTCGAGAACATCTAGATGTGTTTTGGGAACTGCTCGATGAAATCCTGAACGCGGTTCTCTTTGTGCTGATTGGCCTGGAAGTGTTGGTCCTCACCTTTACCCAAGAATATCTGCTCGCAAGCTTGAAGGAATAGCGCCCTTGTCGGAAGCCTTGTGGCTATACTACTTTTGAGGTCTCCTATTTGCGTCCCAGTAGGTAAGCTTTTGAAGGCTTTTGACACCCAATTTGACTTCCAAATAGGGATACAAATTCACGACTACGCCACTGATGATGATTCATCTTTATGGTGAAAAATACTAGGAAGCATGTTGCTAAACAAAAAAACAAAAACAAAAATAACATACATTAAAGCGGAACAATGCTGCTTTAAACTTCAATTTATCTAGGAGCACAAACATTTCTTAAAATAATTTTCTTTGTGGTAGATAGTGCCACAGAAAATTCTTTAAAAGATAATTTTCTTTAGATCCGTTACCGCGGGAAGGTGATCGCGACCCTCGAGCCCAACGGGCGCTTCAAGGGCGACGCCGGCCGAGGGAGCATCAAGGCCGACGGGACGATTCGCCTTGGGGGCAAGCGCGTGGGCAAGGTGACCAACGATTGGAAGGTCAAGGACGGCTCGAGCAAGCGCGCCGGACGCCTGGACGGTGACGGCACGCTGCGAGACGGCAAGGGCCGACGCGTGGCAAAGATCGGTGAGGACATGGTCATTCGCAGGAACAGCGCAAAGGTCGGGAGCATCGACGGTGCGTGTTGGAGCGACTGCAAGTTCATCGCTGGCTACCTGCTGACCGTGGACAAGATTTAGAAGCACACTATGTGCATTCAGGCTGGCGGTATGATATATCTCAGGAATTGATTAGAAGGGTATCAAGTTGGAACTTTCAGTTGATGATGACGGGATGATCGATTGACCAAAATGTAATTATTATTATTTACTGGAAACCCTTCTTTGTACAAAAAGAAAATAACGGAGTACTACAAAAAGAAAAAAAAACAAAAGGAAAATATTACTATGCTGACGAGTTTTGAACTGCGCGTCCAAGTTGGATATCTCAGTATGTATTCTGTTAAACCGAAAAAGGTGGAGCGGATTTTCAACTTATCAACATTTGTAAGAATCTTCCAGAAGGTTGCAATGTATATACGAATTTCTCACCGCAGCACCAAGTCGACTGAGACGGACAAATTCTTTGTACGCTCCTCCTCCTTTCCAATCTATTCAAATCCTCCCTTTTTACACTCCCAGGAGGTTCCCATTTCCACATTTCTTTATGACATCCTCCCACCCCAGACGAGGACGACCTGCTTTCCGTTTAGCCCAAGACGGTTGGCCAAAAAGGACAATCTTCGGCAATCTGCCATCCTTCGTCAACAGAACGTGACCTAGCCATTTCAACCTTTCTTTCATCATAGCCCTAGAGAATGGGATTGAACCACATTTTTCATACAATCTACTGTTTGAAATACGGTCAGTCTGCCGAGTCCTGCGGTGTAGCGCCAGTCGTAACGCGGGTTGGTGATCGCGGTGAGCATGCTCGCGGCCGGCATCAAAACCGTGAGCCGCTTGTCCGAGCCACCGGCCTCGAGCAACAGGACTCGATCCCGCCCGTTTTCCGACAAACGAGCCGCGATCACGCTGCCGGTCGAACCGGCGCCGACGACGACGTAGTCATATTTCATCGTGTTTTCCGCGCCAAACCCGCTGCCCGTTGCAGCATTTCTTGACAGGCTCAAACCACAGCCGTAGCGTTTTTTGGGGAAGCTTCCAAATCAACCGAATTAATCGGGCTTAATGGGAGGATTCATATGCGGAAATCCGACAACGATGACAGTTACTATCACGACAAAATCCGATTGATTGGATTGCGCGAGGGAAAAAACTTTCAAGGTGCTGTCAGCAACTATGAATTGCTCACCCACATGAAAAAAGGAAACTTCGTGTTTCACACTGGCGGTTGGGGTGTAGGAGAAATCATTGAAATTTCTTTCCTGCGCGAACAACTGAGTTTAGAGTTTGATTACGTTTCTGGGCGAAAAGATCTCTCTTTTCAAAATGCCTTTAAAACGCTGATTCCCCTCAAAGATGACCATTTTCTCTCACTTCGCTTCGGCAATCCTGATGAGCTTGAAGAACGCGCAAAGAAAAATCCGATCGATATCATTCATGAGCTGGCGCAGTTCGACCAGTTGACCGGGCTTGCCAACCGCAGCCTGTTCCTGGACTACTTGCAGCGCACCATCACCTGCGCCGACCGCAATCATCAGCCGGTCGCGATCCTGTTCCTGGACCTCGACCGGTTCAAGATCATCAACGATACCCATGGCCACGATGTCGGCGACCAGTTGCTGGTGACGGTGGCCGAGCGCCTGCGCAACTGCGTACGAGCCAGCGACCTGGTGGCCCGGCTGGGCGGCGACGAGTTCGCGGTGGTCGCGGAAGGCATTACCGACCCCATCACCCTATCGCACTTCTGCGACCGCATCCTGCTTGCGTTGAAAGAGCCGGTGTTTGTAACTTGTAGCCCCCTCCCACGGGGACTGTGGGGGAGTAAGTCGTCCCCAAAGACATATTTATAAGGTTTTTCGACCATGCTGAATAAAATGACAATCTCAGAATTTTTATCCGGTGACTTTGGGAAAAGATTAGCGTGGGAGGGGGCCTAGGTGCCCTCCTATTTTCGGTCACTTAAAAAGGGAACTAGAAGTTTTCATTTTCGTTAAAATGAGCCCTCCCGAGACATTCTAGGACCATCGGGTCGATACGATCACCCCTGGGGAAAAAAGCAAACAAATGAACACGCATCCGTGATCTGTCTTCTGGCAAAAAATACAAAATTCCACATTTTTGGAAATGTAAATATGTTGCAAGCTTTTCATTATATTCAAAAACCTAGCAAAAATTCATTAAGGATTTTCTTTTTTTTAAAGTTCACATGTCCAAATGAATCAAACAGTTCGTGGTAACGAACTATAAGTAAGGAGCGACCCCGGTCAATAGTAACCGAACCTCCTACCCATAAAAAGTTACGAGCCGATAAAATTTGCCTTATTTTCGAAAAAAGGGGAAAACACCCCCTAAAAGTCATAGAATCTTAAAGAAAACCACACCATCAGATTCAGCGCATCAGAGAACTCTACTGTAGAGGTTTCAAGCTCCTATCTGCAAAAACAGAGAATTTTGTATTTTTTATAGACTAAAATAAAACGGACAAAAAAACGTCCTTAGCTAAGCTATAACGTTAACTAAAATGGACAAGAAACGTTCTGTCGATGCTTTAGAGACTGGTGATGCTAGTCCATCTCTCGTTACTGATTGATCTATGCATCTTATTCGGAATTCAAGGAACATTGACATTTCATTTACTTTATTGGTGAGTTCGAGTGAAGCTTGATTTCAATCCGTTATCCTCTTGTTATATCGTTTGGAATACCCTACCCTAGTCAGTTCGAGAGTCTGACTTTTTTAATACCTTCAAAAACATTTAAAAAAAATGTTTAATGTCTAGATGAATAATGTTCAATTTTAATTTAGTTGAAGGTCTGCCCCGCCGGCGATCGACCGCTGGACGCAGAATGTACGGCCGACGGTGTGCTACTCCAGCGAGCCTTGAGATTGCGGCGTGAGTGCGACCCACTACCGACCGGAAATTGATGGGTTGCGGGCCTTGGCCGTGATGGCGGTCGTCTTGTTTCATGTCGGCTGGGGTATGCCGGGCGGCTACATCGGCGTGGACGTCTTCTTCGTGATCTCCGGATATCTGATCACGGGGATTTTGCTCCGCTCGTTCGCGAGCGATTCGTTTTCCCTCGCCGAGTTTTGGGAACGCCGCGTGCGGCGGATTTTTCCCGCGCTGCTCGTGACCATCGCCGTATAACCTGGTATTTTATATCATGGATACACATACTACTACTACTACTAACAACTCACTGCAACACCAAGCTTAAAATTTCAAATACGTTCAGTCAGATGGGTAGCCAAAACAATCCGTCGAGAATTCCCTTGGAAAATAATTTAGTGCATCCTTCTCCGTTTTGCGGAGCGTCCACGTTTCAGAAGCATGCTTGACAACTGTAATCCCTTTATTTTTCAGCATTCTGCTTGTTTCGCTAAGATATCTTTGCTTCAATGTTGTGTATTGTTATTAACACGTCTATACATCTTCGTCCGGACTTGCCCCTACTACTGTGGCTTAAAATTTTTCTATTTTATGTGGTGTGGCGGCAGGGCTTGCGGCTACGGATGAAAAACTGGTGCCCTACGGTGCGATGACGGCCACTTTCTACACGGGCCTGGGGTGTTTGCTGGCGCCGTCAATCCTCTATTTTGCGGTCGCTGCGGTCTTCTAGCGTTCAGTATCCGGCAGGCTCAGCGTGACCAGGCGAGCGTTGTTCGCCATCCCGGAGGCGATCGCTATGTATTGTTTGCCATTGCTCATATAGGCCATGGGGGTGCCTGCAGGCGCAAGTGGCAGTTCGATCTCGGCGACGGTTGCTCCGGTGGCTTTATCGAAGGCACGCAGGTAGTGCCCGCCACCCTGGCGACCCGCCTGTGCTTAATGCAGTTGGAATTAGCCACATTGATGCTCCGGTATCAGGCGGTACCAAAGGAGCAGAAGCGGGAACACTAGCCATTATGGCAGGAGGAGCAGAAGAAGTATTCGAGTGCGCGAAACCGGTTCTTTCGACCATGGGACGGCCTGTCCGCGTTGGTCCACCAGGTGCTGGTCAGCTTTCCAAGCTTGCCAATCAGGCAATAGTCGGCATCGCAATAGGTGCTGTTTCGGAGGCAATGCTGATGGCACAAGAAGGAGGTGCTGATCCTGCCGCAATCCGTGACGCGTTAAAAGGTGGTTTTGCAGATTCTACCATTCTTCAACAACACGGCGAACGGATGTGGAAAAACAGGACTTCGTCATGAATTTTGTTATATTCAGAGGGCCTGAACAACCCGGTTTTTCTCCCAAGGATGCTGAAATTCTGCTGGCACTTATGCCCCATTTTAGGCGGGTGGCTGAAGTATATTTGAAATTCAAGGAGAAAGAGTCAAATACCGAAGAATTGCGCGCAGTCCTGGATGAATATTATTCGGGCATTATGGTGCTCGAACGCGATTGTTCCCTCGTATTTGCCAACCGGTCTGCGCAAAAATATCTGGATGAACATGACGGATTGGGAATATTGAACGGCAAGTTATGCCTCTCAAAACAAGATCAGAATAACGAGTTTCAACACACCCGCAAGACAAAAAAAAGACGGTTCCGCATTAATTATTTTTAGGTTCCAGAAAAAAAAAGGTTCACAATTAAGGGGCATTTGACTCTTTCTTACAT
The DNA here is from genome assembly GCA_010016025.2 of Alatinidae sp. Z8VKAUB7J3. NCBI lineage: Eukaryota > Metazoa > Cnidaria > Cubozoa > Carybdeida > Alatinidae > Alatinidae sp. Z8VKAUB7J3. The sequence continues at coordinate 18,039,161 of JAAAKM020721499.1, forward strand.
CTCTACTTTTTAAAACAATGAAAAACTGTAGCGTAAAGAGCGAGGCGTTGAGCAAAAAATACAAATTCCATATTTTTGTAGATAGGAGCTTGAAACTTCTACAGTAGGATTCTCTGATACGCTGAACTTGATGGTCTGATTGTCGTTAAGATTCAATGACTTTTAGGGGGTCTTTTCCCCTATTTTCTAAAATAAGGCAAATTTTATCAGGCTCGTAACTTTTGGTGGGTAATACTAAACTTGATGCGGGAAACGGGATCGCGCGAAACCGGATCGGGCCGCAAACCAGGCTTCGGATTGCCGACGCCATCGTTTCCGGCATGCACCAGCCCGGCGAAAGCCATTATGAACTCCTGCGCGCGTTTGCCAGCAAGAAGACCCTGCGGCGCGCAACCAATGCGGCAACGAAAAACGGTTACCTCACCCACGAGTTCGGAGACGCGATGCTGGTGGAGAACGAGGTTTCGGCAGCGCCGGCTTCAATGAAATTGGAGCGGGCGATGGGGATCGAACCCACGACATTCTGCTTGGGAAGCAGATGCTCTACCACTGAGCTACGCCCGCGAGCCAATTAGACGGCTTTGATTGAGTCCACTTGGGGACGGGATTTGTTCCCTTTGAAAGAATAAACTGTAGGTGTTGACTGTTTGGCGCTACAAGAAGAAGAGAGCCGGCTTGGGCACCGACCACGCTACACGCGCATTCCAAGGATGTATTCGCAAAGTGATAAAAGTCCGGTTCGTTGAACAAGGCATTATTTAAGGCCGCAATCGTGAAAAGGTTTTGGTGTGCCTTTTCTGGGAGAGAGGAGATATGAGTGTGACTACTCTCTGATCTCTCTGGTTGTGAGCCAAATTCTGTATCCATCGCAACACTTGCCTTGTCCAGGATTAGGAATAATGTTTTCAGAAATTCGATATCTAAAATGCGGCCAAGTCTATCGGCTCCGTAAGACCCGTCAGGGAAAGCTGATTTTGACCAAGTAGCAACGGGTCGTGCTTCATTTTGACCGTCGCCCGACTCTCCGAGTCGGATTCGCACTGCTCCGACTCGAAGAGTCGGGCGACCTTGATTCACCGCCTGATTCAAAATGAAGCACGATCTAGCAACGTGCCCTTCTCAGTTCGAAGGGCCGAATTGGCGCTTGCCTGCTAAACCGGCGTGGCTCGCATCCAAGGCGCGATGGCGCTTCGATTGCTGTGAAGCGCCAGTTTATCCAGGTGTTCTTCGGTGGGACGCACCCACAGATAGTGATCCAGTTCCCCGTCGTTATTTTACCCCTGGCTACCTCGTATGGAAGAGGTGACCTTAGAAACTTCCACGCAGAATACATAAGCAAACTGTACTATATACGGATATAATATGAGGAATGACGAAGGTTGGTCATAGAGCACCATAGTGCAGAATGCAGTGCGGTTTTTCAGGTCCGTCATTTAGGACACGGTGTGTGGAATCTCTTCCGGCAAGCATTAGGGGAGCTGAACGCAAACAGCTTTTGAAAAACCTTAAAAATATATTTTTTAATGAAGTGGTTCGAGCTCCATTGTTCTTTTTTAACGAGAGAGCTTGCTTACTGACTCTCTTTCTTATGTTTTTTTTTTTTCTGTTAGTGGTCCACCGCCCGATCGGCGAGGGCGAGATCCAGGGCGGTCGCGACAAGCCGAACTGGGGCTCCGGGTCCGGCGAGCGGATCGACGCCCTCGGGCTCGACTCGGCCTTCGATTACGACCCGTTCTGGCGACGCTGCGTCGAGCTGCGGGTCTCACCGGCGTCGCACACGCCGGGAATGGGCTGGGGGAGCCGGCGCTCGATCTCGAGCTACGTCTCGAACCACATCGGCTCCTTTGGCGTGTCGATGGAGGCGTTCTGCCGTTCGCTCTTCCTCGGCGGCGTCACGCGTCGCTTCCCCGAGCTCTCCTTCGGACTGCTGGAGGGGGGCGTCGGCTGGGCCGCTGCACGATCCAACGGCATGTCTTCGCGGATCTTCACGACGGCGTTCTCGTGTACGAGCATTTCCTCAGCGAACGAGGAAAGGTGGGCAAACTGCGCAACGGGTTCTCCGTTGATCGAAAGACGCGATTTCTCCCCGGATTTGCGGTCAGTGCCACGCCCGCCGCAACGATTTGGAAACCCAGAGAGGCAATGGTTACAGTGACCGCAAAACACGGAAAGACAGGTGATGACGTGATCTCCGGGTTTTACATACTCGACCTCGGACCCGACTTCTTCCACGACCCCGGCCGATTCGTGCCCCAGCACCGCGGGTGCGCGGAAGGGAAACAGCCCCTCAATGCAATGGTTGCGCGCCGGTCAAAGTTCGGTGTTGAACGGCACTTCAAGCGAGCCATCGAGGATCGCTGCCCGGATCTCCTGGATCTTCGGCCACACCTCTTTCGATTTGGCCACGATGTCGGCCGGGCCGTTCTCCTGGTAGACCGGTGACAGCAGGAAATCGATGACACCGGTGCCAAGGCCTGTCGGAACATGCTTGCCGCCGGCCCAATCCGGACCGATCGCCCGTGTCACCTCGTTGTAGAGCGAGATGCCGAAATCGAGCCCGACAATGGCGATGACCGACGATGGCCCAAGCGGATACTGCGCCGGGTCCAGCGCGCTGACCATGCGGCCTTCTTGGGTTCTCAGCCCTTGTACGCCTGTTTTCATGAAATTATGTATTTTTTTTAGTTTCGTTTTTTCATTTATTATAATTTATATTTTCAACTGTATAAATAAAAAAAAGTTTATATTTTATATTTTTATAGTTTATATTTTATTATAGTTATTATGAATCCAAACCACTGAAGCTAAAGGCATGGAAAAAATGTTAAAAAGTAATTATTAAGTGAAATGTACCCAATATTCCAGACGTTTTCACTTCTTTTTATTTTCTCCAAGTTTGGTGTAAACTTAAAAGTGAAAAGACGAATCATTACGGTTACCTCCTCTCCCACTGACCCATACAAATCTTCCTTTCTAAACTCTACCCAGAAAGATCTAAATATGATAGCGTAAGTAGCAAATTTAGTAAGAGAGGACTTGCACTTATTATCCCCAAGGTTAAGTTTCTATATACAAAAGTCTAGGGTCACCAAAAAATTCTAGAGGTGGAGCTCCATATGAGATCTAAAGTGGGATTGACAAAAATTTTTCTCCGTTTGTTCTATGGATTAAAAGGGAAATCCATGCTCGTGACTGGACTCGAGATCTTCTGCTGCTGGTTCAAGTTTATCAGCTTTCCTTGTAACGAACTGAGTTTGGTCCCGGTGAATGAGTAATTCAAAATTCAAATTCATTTTATTTAAAAAACATGCGACGAGTTCGATGACATCGCCTGCGATTTCTGCAAAGGTGGGAGCTTCTTTCACGTCGTTGTCGGTGATGCCATGGGTTTTGGTCATGGCCACTTCCCGCTGGGGATTGACCAGAGTGGTCAACTCGCCCAGAACCTTGCCCTTGAGGTCCACCCGAACGATGGAAATTTCGACCACCCGGTCGCCTTTTTCAGGGAAAAATCCGGTGGTGTTGACATCCAGAATCGCAAAAGCCAGAGAACCCATAAGTCCTTAAAAATAAAGTTTGTTATTTATTCAATCTAGGGCACACGCAAACCATATTCAAGCAGGAAATGGGTTGCTGGCTGAATTAATTCGATCCCTGCTCCTGCTGATCGGTCAGGTTGGTGACCTCGACTCGGAACTCGCCGCGGGTGTCATTGAGACCCATCGGGAAGTTCCAAGCTGTTGTGAAGTTCAACTCGTACACGTCGTCGAGGCGGCGGGTGCCGTTCTCCTCGGCCAGCACGGAGACCGACGTGATGACGGCGTTGCCGGCGACATCGGAGGATGCGTCAACGGACTCGGTGCGGCCCCAGGCCACGCCGTCCTGCCAGTTCAGGCTGCCGCCCACCGTGACGATGTGCTTGCCGATGTTGAAGTTCTTGAAGCCGAAGCTCTTGAAGATGAAGGGCCGATCGACGCCGGAGCCACCGACGGACGCGTCAAGCACCCCCTGGAATACAGAAATTCTTCCAAACGTGTTAAGGTACATGTTGAAATCTCCAAAGCACGCTACTCCCTCTATTCAAATGAAAATTTTAGATCGGCTTGGGCTGCTCTCATAATGCCCAGCTTTCCCCTCTCTTTCTCTCTCAACGAAAAGCAAAATCAAACCAAACTAAGGACGAAATTGTGTTTGCCGAAGTTGAGTCATGTCATTATAGGCCTGTCGCCCATTAAATCTTCAATGCCTTAGACAATGAAAACGTGTCACATAGAGTTCAAAAGCAAAATCGAACACAAATAGTTAATAAATGACAGGTAAATAGCATTAGCACCCAATTCCCCTATTAGCCTTCTAATATGCCCTCTCCTCTTAAAACTGATCAAAATTTTGTAAAAGCTATTTTGTTCAAAATAGTTTAAAGGTCTAATAACTATTCCTCCAAGGAGGCGGTGACCCTCCAGGGCAAGGACTGTAAATTATGGCCTTGGCTCATTGTTTACGTCCAGGATTTATCATTAGGAAAAGGAGGAAGGTTTGATTCCGAGTGTGTCCGAAAAGGCTAAGGGAATCAAGGGGGAAGTTCGGGGAGTGCCAATGGGTATGTTGTAATAAATCAAGAAAAATTGCATACCTCCAGTTTATGAAAGAGGCATTTCTTCATTTTCAAGATAACAGCTTCGAAAGCGAAGAGAATGCAGGGAGGGATCCAACAATTTTCTCACGACGAACAGCGTTCGATATCCGATTCGATCAAATCGATGACAAACCCTGGATGAGAGGTACAGGTGATCTAAGTGACTTTTTCAATTACGGCCTTAGTGAAGAAGATTGGCTCGAGTACGCCGAAAGGCAACAACTGATCCGACAAGAACTAACGGACGCTAGTCGGCAAAAGCGACAACCAGATCCTACCGTGGTCCCGGTCACACCGCGTGCACCAAAGTCCCAGAATGATCGAGTCGCAGTCGCCGGTGACACTTCCAAACCGTCTGAAGATGGCGAAGCAGGTATGGTAACTGATATTTTGAAGTGGACATTTTGTTCAAAAGACAAAAAGTCTAATAACCCCACCTCCCCGAACTTGTCAAATAACTTGCCCCCACATCCTGGGGCAAGGAATGAAAATTATGTAGTTTTCCCATGTTTGTATACAGGATATTTCATTGAAAAGGGGGGAATTTTTAATACTAGTTTTACTTTTTTATTTAATTCAATTGAAATCAGTGCATTTTTATTTTTATGTTGTTTCCGAATATATCATTCACCTTTCTGACAGTACACCCTCATACTAATGGTTCAAGATACAGCCAAATGAATACCCGAAAAAACAAAGAAAGGGATTAAAACACTGGAATTTTTCTCTATGTCCCAAACAGGGCCCTAGCGACCGTTTCAACCGGGGCCCTAGGGGGCCCTAGCAAACAAGTCAAACAAGGCGCCTTAAACATCAATTACAGAGGGGTTGTAGCATCAAATTCTATTGGAGCACTAACATCCAATTTCACCGACAAAACTTTTCAAAACATTTCAAGACGTTTTTTAAGACATTTCTTTTCAAGACGTTTCTTTTCAACACAATAAACGAAAAAACGAAACTTGAAAAAACCTAATATAGGATAAAATATAAGGAAAAACAAGCGTGAATTAAATGAAAGAGAGAAAGTACTAGTAACCCAATCTAGAGGAGAGGGATGGGTTGTAGAAGAGAATCTTCACCGAAATAATAATTGACAATATAATGAGATACTAGTCTACATCTTTGGATTTTTGTGCGAGACTTATGTGTCGTGGCCCCAAGACATTTACTCAATTTATAGATATATTAATTGAAACCAAACAAGATGATATTGCAAATCTGTTTAAAGATTGCCCAATTGCTCCTCCCATTTCTCTAGTGATACAATAAGCAATCAACATAAGTGACTGTTGATAGCAAAGAACATTCATTTTCCCCAGTCACTTTCTTTTTGGCCGTGAGAAAGTCAACATCGAAAAATATTTTACACATGCCCATCATGTTTGTATACATTGGGCAGCTGGTAGAGATCATGTAAATATTTTCATGAATTTAAACTATATCTAAAAAATGACCATTGCATAAAAAAAGGCAGGAAAAAAATGCAAGAAGCTTACAGGAAAAGAAGGACAAAAAAGGGGACAACTAAGGATGTAGAGCAAACAGAAGCTTGCGAAAGGCGAGGGTAAAAAACATGGGTTGCCAATCATAACAAACAAACTAAGTGGATAGATTACACTTGGGAAGGCCAAAGGACCGAGCTGCAGACTAAAGTGAGCAACGTGGGCAGAAACAGATGATTTTTGGCTGCCTTTGCAAGGTCGAAAGGTTGGAGAGAAATGAAGGCCCTTACTCCTTAGCGTTGTGGCAAAGACTGGCAGGTTGTTGACGGCGGATTGGATTTTGATCAGCTCGGCAGTGCGGATGTTTTCATCGGAGGCGGAGACGGCAACCATGACCGCCACCAGGCAGTCTTGCGGTGTCCAGGGATGAGGAGCTTCTTGGGTCATGTTGTGCCTTCTTCGTCACGCAGTGTTGCCTACACGATATGGTGCCCATTGCGGGGCGGCAAGCGCTGAAACATGCGGATCGGCGGAATTGCGACCTCGTACTGAAATTGCAAGAAATGTTGACCATGCTGCGAATGCAAACTAACTAACGCCGGTCGCCTTTGCATAGGGCAGGGCGGCGATCTATTGGAGAAAATAAATTAGTTAGAATGAAGAAACAAAATATGCGGGAGTAAGCGAGAGAATGGGAGGGTTATAAGAGCCTTGGTTCTGAATGTATCGGAACTAGGGATATGGTTCTACATGTCGAGTCAACCTTTGGAACCTCTTAAACGAAAAAAAGAAAACAACAAAAAACATTAGTATTGACACTCTACTTCAATTAAAGAAAAAAAGGACAAGCAAAATAAAAATGAAAATACATAAGCTAAGAGTAGCCAACGTTGAGAAGTAGGAGAATGGTTTCCTTTGTTTTGCACGATCTTCATATCCTCCAAAAGCGATCACATGGGAGGAGACCTAGAAGGTCAGAACCATCCGCGCGCTTCGACAAGGACATCGACCAGTTCGCGCACGGATACGACGAGATGGTCGGTGAACGTGGCGTCACCCTCTCGGGTGGTCAGAAACAACGCGCCTCGCTCGCTCGCGCCCTCGCGACGAAGCCCCGACTCCTCATCCTCGACGACGCGTTCTCCGCCGTCGACACGAGCACGGAAGAGGAGATCCTGAAGAACCTGCACCGAGCCACCGAGGGCGTCACGACGCTTCTCGTCTCGCACCGCGTCTCGAGCGTCGCGCACGCCGATCGGATCTACGTTCTCGACGAAGGCCGTATCGCCGAAGAGGGCACGCACCGCGAACTCTTGGCCCACGGCGGCTGCATGACGCGGCTGCCATCCGTGGCGTCCATTTTCCAACTAGCAAGAGGAGAAGTAAGAATACAGGCGCGTCATGGGCTTCGACCGAGTGAAGGAACGACGAATGACGGTCATCACCCCGTCCACTGCTTGGATCGAGACCGCAAATGTCAACGAAATGCTTCATGAGATGTGAATGGCCATATGCAGCTGCTTCTTGAAGCGCGGGGGTTGCTAGACACACAATTTCGGGAGGGTAAGGATGGCGTGGTCAATCGCTTCCAAACTAGAATCGTCACAGCTCATCGACACCACCCTGCACCTCGTGTCGGATCGGCTCCCTTTGCCAGAAGATCCTTGTAGCCGGGAAGACGCCGTAGCGGTTGGTCGAACCCAGCCGAGAAGAGCCGTCGCGGCGAATCGTACCGCTCAGGTAGTATTTGCCGGCGTAGTTATAATCAACTTTACCAAAAAGAGAGACCAAAGTATTGAAACCGCCGTTACTGAATACTGCCCGGGTATTCGGATCTGCCAGCGAGTTGCTTAAATACCAGGCGTTGATATCGGTAGTTACATAATTATTTAGACTACCTTGCATAAAATTGCTTTGGGACTTGATGGACTCATAGCCGGCCAAAGCAGCTATATTATGTACGCCAAAGGCTTTATTGTAATTCACGGTATTGGTCCAGGTCCAGGTTCGACAACAAAAATGTCCGTCTCAAAATTTTCATCAGATGCATTTCGGGAAAATACAAGGTGTGAGGGGGTAGGGAGGTATCCCCCCGATCCCTCTGAATCTTAAAAAGGACACTATAACTTCTGATTACCAGTTCGATGAGCCCCTTCCGAAGTTTATACGATCACCCTTTATATATACTTTACATGCCCCTAGGGCATAACTTACAACCCTTGTCCTGAGGGCTATGGGAGGGGTGTCACCCTCAAATACATAATCCCCGAGCCTCTAAGTTGAACAAAAATGGCTATCTCAAAATTTTGATTTGATGTGCCTGGGGAAATGGTGGGCGTGGAATGAGGTTATCAAAACTATAAACTTTTCTCGATATGAGGTAAATATTATGTTTTATGTATCCAAGAAAGCGTTTCCGCTAGATATACAATTTGGAAGAAACAAAAGCTTTAAAAAAGTAGTCTCAAAGCTTTAAGATTTGTTACAGTTAGCGTATCATCATGATTGATCTAAATCATAATGTCAAGATGAGACAGCAGGTTATGTTAGTAACATATTATTTCATGCCTGGCAATTTTCTTCTTATCAAGAAGATAATGGTTTTGATTCTGTCACATCTATAAAATCTGCAAGATCATCTTATGCAGTAAAGCGTTATAGTTCCAAAATAGAAATTCCTCTTCCTTACTTGCAATCGCGAGCAACAAATTCAATCGTTTCGGCGGTGGTCCACTCCGGCTGAGTTCGGATATCGGCAAAGTCTGATATGCGTTGAAAGGTTTGTTCAACGTTCTCGACGAAGAAATGCAATTTCCCCCAGCTCTGATGATCCACGTTGGCTGTTGTTTCTTCGAACAGAATGCAATCCTCTCCGAACCGAAGCATGCAAGTGGTGTCCGAAATGTCGCCTGGGTGCAACACGACCTCAAACAGCAACACATTGGTGTAATAGTCAATCGTGCGCTTTAGGTGATGGGTAAAGAAGTGAGGTGTCATTGAGAAAACTCTGGCAGATAAATAAGTGATTGTTTCCAGTTATACGACAAATGATACTTCTAGTTATGCTGCAAACGACTCTGAAATTCTAAAACCAAAAATTTTATGGATGTAAACAAATGCAATTTTCATTGTAATAGTTTGTTGCAATAGATAAGTTCATACATAAAAGCTGACTATGAATGGACAGTGTATATAATATGGCAAATAATACATGACGTATAACAAATAACACAATTTTAAGAAGGGTTAAAACAAATGGGTAGATTCAGGGGATAGGAGGAAGGCATTTGAGTGGAACTCAGCAGGGGTAGACTCAGAAGATAATAGAATCTATACCGCAAGTGTATTCGTTTTTTACCCGATTGAAATCTCGTCACCACCGCCTCGCCCGGCTCGCCCTCGGCGACCGGCGTGTCGGTGCCCGGATGCACGACCTCGACGATCACATCCTCGTCCAGGATCATGCCGTTATCCGGATCCTCCGCCTCATAGGCGATCAGCCCGAGCTCGGCGGTCGAATAGCATTGCCGGGCGCGAATGTTGCGTCCGGCATACCAGGCCCGAAGCTCATCCGACAGCGCCCCGGCCGAGACCAGCGCCTTGCGCACCGTGCGCACCGGCTGCTCAAGCTCGTCGGCCCGCTCCAGCAGGGTGCGCAGGAATTCCGGCGTGCCGACATAGGCGGTGGCGCCGAAGATCCGCATCGCCTCGATGCCGCCGCGCTCGGAACACCGACGGGAATCTTCGCGTCGACCGGCCGCTATGGGGTTTGGAATCCAGGGGACGCGCATTTGCATTCGCATATTTTCACACCCAACGGAGAGCGGGTTGATCCCGGGTTTGCCTTGGAACGGGAGATGCACGCCGGCGTTATCTTGAACGAGTATCTACGTCGCGGATTTCAGGTGCGGTTGCCCTCGGGACCGGAAATTCTCGCGATGGCCAATCATCTTTTTAGGCAGTCAACCGATACGCCGGACTGGCGGATCCATTGGTACGAACGAGATGTTCGTAAAACCAATGGTTTCCAAGGGCCGATGAAAGCTGTGAGCCGTGGTTGCACTGGACGCAGCCACGGGGGAAGAGTTGTGGCATGCCCCGGAGACAGCGTCGCAATACTTGAGGGGCCTTGTTTATTGGGAAGATGCGCAGGGCGGCAACGCTAGAATCCTCACGGTGAAGGATCATGACCTTCTGGCTTTGTCGCCCGCGACCGGTGAAATAATTTCCACCTTCGGTATCGACGGTCGCATTGATCTGCGACAGCATTTGAACCGGGATCCAGAGACCATCTCTCGCGTTGCCACGATGACGCCAGGTCGTGTGTTTGAAGATCTCATCATCATGGGCTCGGCGGTGGGGGATGAAACCTATGGGGGAGCACCTGGAGATATTGAAAAGTTCTAGGACAGGGGCTGATTGGTCTCCAATAACTTTTGGCTTTTAAATAAGGCACTAGAAATCTAAATTTCCGACTCAGTAAATCGAACGCTCATCGAATGAGCATCCTTCGAAGTTTCTAAAACCACGAGGTAGAAGGCAGCCCCTACTATAATGGAATAAATTTTGCTCGTTTTAGTGTTTAATATCATTCTTTACTTTTATAATAAAGGCGTAGACCAGAAATATTCCCGAAAATCAAGAAGGATAAATATTAATTTTTAATTCCCTCCCCTTCCCTAGAAATAATTATATATTTTTTTAGGGCTCAGTGAGAGTTAAGGTGTTTTAAAATTGTTTGAAGTTTTAATGCTGCTCCATACTTCCAGTTGAAAAAATTTTAATATTTATTTTCTCAATTTTTTTGTTGTTGAAATAGTGCTAGAAAATTCTGCTATGATATTTATGAATTTATGCTATGATAAATTCCTATGATATGATGGAAAGATCCTCCCACGTATCAATTTTTTTTAACTAAAAGTAAGGAGCGACATTAAAGCTTAAAACGAACAGAAACTACTCCGTATATGAAAGGGACTGTTCCCTCCTCAATGGTTCCCTCCTCTTCACGCTAAATTTTTTTATTGTTTCAAAGAGTGGAGCTGGTAGAAAGAGTCAAACTTAAGCGTAAGGAGTGGAGATTTGAAACTATTTCTCACAACCGGGGGCTAAGAAACCCCTCTCTGTTACACAGGGAAGAAATTTCATCCACTGGTCTATGTGGAAACAAGCTGCTACAGATGGATATCTATATTTTATCCTTAACATATTATGCACTATGTTCAATACTTGGATATATTTTAAGCAGTAATAGGTAAAATTCGTTCATCAGTTTAGGCAATTTCACATTGTTCAGTAGTAAAAAATATAGCCTATAAGTAGCCTAATAATAAAAATATAAGGCCTTAAATTCCTTTTCCTAGTTTAGACTATATGAATACTCCCGAATCAGCCACTCAATAGAAAAAACGAAATGAGTGGAGGCTGCAATGGGCCTCAAGGTTTACTTTGACGATAAAAATCCCAGGAAATATGGGGTCGGCGCAAAAATTACCGATACCTGGTTCTTTAATATAAGCGTGATCCTGAACAAGGACGACAGCAAGCGTGGTCGCCTGATATTTTCCTTCGATGACCAAACCCACAGTGCCGCCGATATGACACCAGTCTGCCAGGTCGACTTTGATGCTTATTCAAAAAGACTGACTGAATTTGGCTTTCAATCAGAACCTTATTATGGTGAACATAATCGACTCGTTTTCTGGAATTTTTCACGCGATAATATTCATTTGCAGATTTCCTTTCAGGGGGAAAGCATGTCAGACATAGTCTTTATGTTTTAGTCGAGTTCTTCAGGGAAGGCGATGGTGGCAAAATAACTTACATATGTGTAAGGTCATATATCGCTGTCACTGCCCCCATCCCCTTAGACAATTAAAAGACAGAACTGGAAAAATTATGGTTTCCTCTGTAGCTTTCAGCTGTTAAGGCGTTTCGATTTGAGGAAGGTTCCGGGAATGGAAACACAAATGCTAAGAGAAGACAGACCTAATGGCATGGCCTTTCAACAAAGTCCTAATGGCTTTAGTTTCATTTTTCATCTATGACCGGATGAAAGTTTATGTTATTGTAAGCTCAATATTAATGTCTAATTTCCCAGTCATCCGACAGATCGGTCTTGGTTGCATAGGCCCCGATCTGCCAGCCATTCGCGAATTCGCGGGTCAGGCTGACGGTCGCGCCCTTGTCGCCGGCAAGATACTTGCCGACATCGACCTGGGCGGTGAAGCCCTGCGCGAACTCGTAATAGGCCGAGACATGGCCCATCGTGACCTCGTAATCGCGGAAGCTGAACAGCTGATCGAAATCGCGTTTCCGCACGCGGTTGATCTCGGCACCGAACCCGAATGGCGAGGCAGCGGGCTTCCACAGAACCTCGGCCGAGACGCCGCCATAGGCGCGTTCCAGCAGACCGGCGGTGACGCGGGTATAGACGTTTTCCTGTAACGACGCGTCGGGCCGAAGGTTCCGTGCTTCGACGTCTTTTGCATCAAAATGCCGAGTTTCATCACGAAGTTGTCATCTCTTGGAACCTCTTCGCCAGCGCGGCGTTTCATTTCTCGGGCGTGCCGCGCCACTTGGCGTGGGTATCGCGAGGGAATGGATGAACGAAGAGGTTTTCGGACATGAGACGACAAGGAAAGCGACTCCATCATAGCCCCAAAAAGGGCAAGCGCGGCGGAAACCACTCGGTGGAGCAGACGGATGGCGGCGAGGGATCGAGCCGACGGTCTTTATTGCTGAAGGCGCGCAACGGGGAAATCGCCCTCGCGGCGATCGGTGGGTTACATCTTCGCCACATTCCTGTCGCTGGATCAGTTTGGAAAATGCACTTTGTATCGCATCCTCACCAAGTTGCTGGCAGCCGGTTATATTCTCGGCGATCGCCAACAAATTGCGTCGGTGCGATAGATAGACTTTTTCCAATTCTGGTTTCAACGGGAGGTCCCTTTTCCGGTCGTTATTGATCTGACGACCATGCACATCTGAATTGTTCAGGAAACTTCATAAAAAGGAATAATCGTTGGAAAGGACATAAATCCATTGAAAAACCGGCAACGTTTGGCTTTTCTGGTTTCCCTGCCATTAAAAAAAACTGGTTATTGATTAATATCTCCTTTTTTTTCACATAATTAACAGACAGAAGCTTCTGATAATAAATCAGCAGAATTATATACGAACAGAATGCGTCACTTTTTATGCTATTCCACCTTCCCAGACAAGTTGGCGACCTTATTTCTTTTATTAAGCAAAAAGAATCCCATAAGACCGTAACTAAGAGACGTAACATTGTTGTACCTCATCCTAGATGTTGGCATACTTCGATTTCTTTTAAATGACAATATGTCTGATTTTTCAAAGATAGAATCTCAATGAGTAATATTTTTGCGGAGGAGAAAAAAAACTATGCAAAGAGAACAGCTGCTCAGTGATTTGAAATGCAACAGAAGATCATTCAAGCTAGAGCACCTGCGGCGGGCGGATCGGTCAGGATCACGGCCGCCGCCGATACATGCAGCGCGGCGGCGATGGTCACGAACCCGGCGATTTCCCAACTGCGGCGCATTCGGTTCAATCTCCGTTCACGACCAGCTGCGCGCCGGACTGGCTGATGCCGCGAAGACGCTTCAGCAGCGCGGCGATGCGGCTGGCCTCGGTGGTCCCATCGGCACGGATTTCCAGCGGCTCGTCGCTGTCGCGGGCCACGATCAGCGGCCACACGGCGTCGCCACGCGCCTCGTCATAGGCCAGTTCCCCTTCGGCAGAGACATACAGCACGCCGCGATCCTGCGACGGAAGATCCGGTTTTACCTAAAGGGCCTGGATCTCGTGAATAAAGTTGAACGGACTTCTGAGGTTTCTATCTAAATAACCTCAGAATGCTTAGTTCTTAGGTCTGAGGTTATTCTAAATAACCTCAGACCTAACTAGACCTAAGCAATCGTCTTTTCCCTTTTCTTATATAGCTTCAGCCCCTTTATATATACCCCCTTAGATTAGATATAGTATGTGAAGATAAATCCAAAGGAAAATTTTAGTCGCTTTATTTTGAACTCTTTCTTTTTTAAATTCAAGGCCAGCTTAATTTAAGATTCAAACTGGCCACGCGCGTGACAGACAAAAAAGTTTTACTCAAGTTTTTTTGCTTGAATCTTTTGGACTGCCAGGTTCGAATCCAAATGAATCACCAGACTCTGGCCGACGATGCGACCAAAACTATTCGCGAGCAGGGATCGCTGGGAAGCCGCCGCCGACTTGGAGTCATACTCGTCGACGAGCTCGTTCTCTCGCATACTGGAGACTTGATCCCCAAACGAGAGATCCAGTTTCTGCGAGCCGTCTGGCTCAGGCGAACGGGGTACGATGCGGTAGTGCTGATCCAAGCGAACGTAGTTGTTGATGGTCTTGCCGGGAACCTCAAGCTCGACTTCTTGGGAAAGTTGAATTCGAAAATTCAAGGGTCTATCCGCCGGCCAGCGAAAGGCGTAGATAGTTAGTAAGTTATTTAGTGAGTTAGTCAGTAAAGACAGTTAGCAAGCTTAACATTAAATCAACTGTTTCATCAATTTTCAAATTTGATGTATCAATAATAACTGCATCAAGTGTCGGTTTTGAAGGATTTAATTTCCGATTTTGATCACTTTCATCACGTAATTGTAAGTTTTTGATAATTATTTTTTCATCAATTTTAGATTTAAATTGTTTAATTCTCCGTAATTGTTGAGTCTTTTTATCCACAGTCAAAAAGAACTTTACATCAGCATTTTTAGCTATGTTGCTACCACAATCACGACCAACCAAAATTGTGTTTTGTTTTTCCGCTTCTTGGGGGCGGGTGAGACCGTGCAGACAAGCCGCTTCGTACTGGTGCTGAAGAAGGTGGACGGTAGCTGGAAGCTCCATCTCGATACCTGGACCCCCTCCTGAGCGCGTGGACAGGCTTTACTGCGCAGCATGAAGACGCTGCCGGACGAGCTTGAAGCATACCGACAAACGCCGGTATTTTCTGAATCAACGATCCCGTCCGGCCTGCTGAAAGCCCACACCACGAAGGCGGGAAGCTGGGCAGTTATCCGGGTGCTTGAAGGGCAACTGCTGTACCGGATCCTCGAGCCGCAGCCGGTTGAAATCATGCTGGATCCAACCTTGCCGGGCGTGATTGAGCCCGGGATCGTCAAGCATCACGGCCTGTTCCAGGGCTATTACTACGATCATTTCCTGGGTGGCGACCGTAACGCCCGGGACCGCTTTAAGGATCATCCCTATTACCAGGACTGCATCTATTTCTGCGCAAACTACGATCAGAACGCTTTCGATCCAGATTACGACACGCTGCCGTTGGAGCATTTTGAACCGCTGGTCCGCCGCCTCTGCGCGCAGAACAAGTTCGGCCATATGGAACTGAGCAGCAGCGCCGCGTGACCGCCCTGGCATCGTGGGACGGGGTGCGGGCGTGACGGTCTTTCACGCCTCCAGCCTCGACCGGCCGACACTGCGGGCCTACCGGTTGCGGATTTTCTCTGGCTACTAGCTTTTTACGGGTAACACTAAGCTTAATTAATCTTATATATTTAGAATTACCATTATAAGCCAATCCTTTTGATCTATTTATTGATTACAAAATTCTATTTTTTCGAATTTCGATTCCTTACGTTCATTGCCACGAACCGTGTGATTTGTCACCACGAACTGTTTGAAAATATTTGAAGATATGCCTGCTTATCTGTATACAGAGTAGCCGACATTTAATTAGCTTGGAATATACTGGAATACCGAAACTGGTATTTGATAATTGGCATATAAATTATTTTATTCCTGTTCCTACTTTTTGCATTTGATTCTTCAAAATTTCTTCAAAAAGTGCCATTTCCACATTTTTGTATATAGGAGTTTGAAACCTCTACATTAGAATTATCTGGCATGTTGAATCAGATAACATGATTTTCAATAAGATCGCTTGATTTTTCGGGGTTGTTTCATCTCTTTCTCGAAAATTAAGCAAATTGTCTGTGGTTCATAACTTTTGATGGGTAGCATTAAACTTAATGAACTTTATATATTTGGAATAAGCATATAAACTCAATTTTTGATGTATCTATTGCTATTAAGATAACATTTCTTTAGAGTTTCGGTTACTATTGAGCCAAGTTGCTCCTAATGTAAATTTCCTATCATGACCTGTTTGATAAATATTGATTTTTCAAGATTAAGTTGAATAAAAAAATCAAAACAAATCCGCCATGTTTCCTCCTAAGTGTCGGAAAACATCAAAGCTGACAGAAGAAACATGGCGGATGGAAAAATGGAGAAATAGTTTAGGATTTTTTATCCAACTTAATCGTTATAAATCAATGCTTTTGGATTATTTAAATTTAAAATAATGGATCTATAATCATATAGTAAGTTTGAAACCAACTTTTAAGCCTTTTTTATACCCAAAAACTAGAAATTTTTTGGTTGTATCCAAAATTCCATTTATTCGTAAGTAAAGAATACCAACATCGAAATATTTACCTTGTTTTATCATTTATTTCATTTCGTACGAGCCGTCTTTATAGATCGCAAAGAGCAGATCGCCAGTATCAAAAGCGCCCAAATAGACGCCTCGTTCATCCTTATTCAGGCGCCCGCTTACCGAATCCATCCATATTTTCAAAGCGCCCAGGGTGGATTTGCCCACCTCTTTGAGGGTAACTTTTTTTACTGGATAACGAGTCAGAATATTTCCTTGTGAAGCCCGGCCTTTAATAGCCAGTTCTGCAAAATCAAAATCGAATATTTTTTTCTTAGCGGAGCAAGTTTGAGAAAGCTGGATGTTTATGACTTCCGCTTCGCCGTTGGGGTTAGCGGAAAAGTGCAGCAACCTGGAACCCGAGAAAAGAAATAATTGTTTCAAAATATCCAGTATACTGGCTATGAATTTGAAAATCCTGTTTTTGTACTTTATTTTATCAGCGAAATAGGAAAAGCTATGAACTTTAAGCTAAAATCCCTTCAGCATTTGTCCCTAGCTGGTGCAACTAGCTTTAAAGCAAGTTGTTTTGGTCAAAAACCCAATTTGATTTTTTTTTCTCATTTTCAAAACAACTGAGAAACAAAGTTTCTTTTAAAATCTTAAAAGTTCCCCTCGTCATTACAAAGAACCAGTCAGAGTTTGGATTATTTTACTGGCTCATTGCTGCTGGATTGTTTCCACCATAGGATTGTTCATTTGTCACCTTCGATGGAATTCCAATCGCACCTGTCCGACACCACCAAGCGCGACCGGGCGAGCGTCCTGTCGCTGGCGCTGGGATCGCTGCTGGTGCGGGCCGGCGAACGCATCGGAGCGTTTGGAAGCGACTTTCCCGCTTCGTCCTACCGCACCGCATTGCGGCGGCTTGCAGCGCATTTCACCGACGTGCCCGATGACGGTGACGATGACATCTCGATGCCGCCAAAGGTAACCTTGCGCAGGTTCTCCAACATCGTCCTGTTCAGCGACTTTCTGGAACCCGTCGAAGAGATCGGCGACCGTCTGGCCGCCATCGGATCACACGACGTGCGCGGCCATTTTATATTTGCACAATAAGGGGGAGGGTGGAGGTAAAGTATAGTGGGTCTGAAAGCAAAATGTGTAAGCTATAATTATTCTGCATATTATGATGTAAGAATTGTTTTCTAACTTCATGCTGTCCAAATACTTTATCCTTACCCTACCCCTCTAATATTTAAATAAAAAGCTCCAATTATAAAAGTCTAATGTATTCTGTCACCACCCCCTTGTTTTTCACTGAGCGTAAGCTAATTGTTTCTCAATACAGACAGATGAAAAACCGGTTCTAGGTTTGTTCTAAGTGCTAGGCTGTTCAAGTAAAATAAAGAGAAATACATAACTTTGAAATGAACAAAAAATGACCAGTGACATGGATCTTATCATTTTCACTTACTACCCTCCTTGCTTCTCCTCGGAGAAGTAAGAAATAAGAAAGTGTATTTTTTACGCTTCATTTGAGAGATGGCAATAGCAAGGTTCCCCTTCAACATGCTCTTGAACGAAAAACAAGTCAACATCACAATCATCATTTGAATATAAAATATCTTCAATATATCCCTGTAGACACTTGTTATTTGGAAGTCTGACAGTTAACATTGAATTAGGTGATCCTGTAGCAATAGCAAAAGGTTTGGCTGTGATTACATCTCATTTTCGACCCATTCAATAACATGATGTCTAATAGAAAAATTGGGTTTGTTTGCCCCCCCTCGCCCTCCACAAATCATTTTTCTTATTGGTGGAGCCTCTGGGGCAAGGGTTGTAAGTTACATAAGTTGTCTGTTGTTTATATATGGGCAAAGAAGACATGACGAATCCTTAGTGCCCAAAAAGTGTCATGTTAAGGGGGATATCGAAAAAAGTCAAAATAATATATACAGGATGGCTTTCAAAAGAGTGCAATGGCAATATCTAAAGACCACTGAGGGTATTAAGTTGAAGCTTGAAAGTCATGTGCGGTTCATTTCCACTTTCAAGGGCTATAATGAGTGAAATGTTGAGGTGATTCTGGCAGGCTCTTCATATGTGGGATGTAAGAATGCTGTTGCAATGCTCCTATCTGAAATAAAACTACCCGCAAATGTTGAATCACCATACCCAATGCTGATCAACCCGGAGGGATAGCCGTTCACCCCGGGATCAAGGTTTGACACCAGGTCAGCCACACCGGGCACGTGATTTACCGCCGGGCCGGATGTGTTGACCAGGCTGGTACCCGGCGCCACCGGCAACAGGTGGTTTTGCGCCCCGGCTGCATAGTTCTGCAAACCCAGATCCGGTTGCAGCGGCACCGGCGCACCGGGATTCGAATTGTCCAGTATCTGATATTCGGTATCCGACACAAAGCGGATTAACAATGGCGGCAACAAACTACCGTCTTCACTTATTAGTCGGCCAGAAAAGTGTTTTGCAAAATGCTTGGGAGTCCTGCTTCATCAGAACCTGTCATTCCTGCACCAAATTCAATCAGTAGAGCTGAAGATGTGCCGCAACATTGGTATAATAAAGAAACTAAAGAACACTTTGGGGCAGGAAACACTGGTCCTGCCAAATACCTCTCTTATCGAATCCCATTTACAATTCTGTGCAGTGATCTGGCAATCAACTTTTCAATCTCACTTACAGAATCTCAATTCGATTTATAAGTGATCTATGAAATTAATTCAAAAATAATTCGATTCATAAGCGATCTATGAAATTAATACAAAAAAGTGAAGAGTATTTAGAACAAAATCTCTTAAAGTATTATATGTATCAAGTCATGCAAGATTGTGTAATATCCCACGTTTCCATCGTCATTACGTAGCATCCAAGTGTGTGACCCTCAGATACATCCGGGAATTACACACTTGACTAGTGGACTGTAGGAAAAACATTCCCTGATACATAACAACCTAAAGTAAAAAAAAACCTATTGCATAATAACCAAAGTAAACCCCATTTATTTTAAGAACAATTTTGTTGGTCAGCTTAAAGTGACCAACGTTTTTTCTTTTCGTTTATTGGGTTTTAATCTTTTTATAGTGCTTGTAACTTTATTTTTGTTAGTAAAAGTTGTATGTTCAGGCTATCTCAATTCCATCACACATTAGCTCTACAGCTGGAAGCTAATGCTTCCTTGAGAATCAAATTGCTTATGTCTTGGATTTGTCAAAAATAAGCTTATTATCTACTGACCCAATTTGGAAATACAAAAATATTCTTGATGGCAAGGATTCTAAAGTCGCTATTTTACTTTATGTGAAAATCGCACAAGCATCCTCAACGTATGCCTGATTTTTTACAATAGGAGTATTTTGTTTTAGAAGATTATTTATATTAACCGACCATAACAAGGTGGATACAATTCCACTTTGAGGACATGTCGCTATAAAATGCACAAATGTTTACCCCTATACATAATAAGCCGTTCCCCGTCGTGCATGTTGGTCTCGACGACATGAAAGGAAGAAGCACGACCTTATCCTCTCGTCGGGATATGCTTCACTCATAATAAGCCTGTGTTGTCCATGAGATGAGGGAACAGCAGCAGCAACAGATTCAAAGGCGAAGTGGAGACGATGCTGATGATGGAGTCGTTGATGCCGCCGCTCCCTTCTTGTCGTTGCCGTCCAGTGCTCCACATCGGAAGCAACAGCAGAAGAAGGAACTCCATATTGCACCCATGTTAGATGTTTCATATCCAGAATTTCGATACTTTATACGTTTATTAACGAAGCATGCTGTATTATGGACAGAAATGGTTGTGGTAGGCTTCAGACCTGAGTGACCCCAATAATCTAACATTTTTAGAATTTCATTTACCAACATTATTTTCTACTTTTTTTTTTCCATCCTATAGGCCCTACTCCAATCAAAGAGGAAAGGGATATTGAAAGGCTCCTTTAGGAGCTATTGGAGGAGGCTCCTGGTTGTTTCTGGTACCTTTTTTCGCGATACGGGTTCAATCCCCAATTAACAACAGATTGAATTTTATTTTTGACATCTTCCACAGTTTATATCAAAAGTCACTAGCCCCCGAAGAGTTACATTATGTTTGCTCCTAGAGAAATTTGAAAAAAATTGAGAAGCCAAGTTGGAACTTTGATATGATAGCGCATAAAGTCGGGAGCTATTTAAGTTTGTATTTTTCCATGGGGCCGGCCCTCTGAAGATTAAAGTATTGTTGGATTACGTACTATCACTAGCTATGAAACAATTGAATTGCGCATATGGATCATGCAGGGTTGTCATAGCTTTGGTAACCGAAGTTTCAAGAGAAGCGTACTGAAATATTTAATTTTAAAACATATTAATAAGATTCTTCATCAGCTCTTTCGTTAAGGTTTATTTAGAAGACATCATTGTCATCACATATGCATTTCGGAACTGGAAAAATGGCAATTTAATAGATACATAACAAATAATTTCAGACCTCTTTTTTCAGACTGTCGTCGAAGTCGCCGTTCAGCGTCGCCTGGATGACCGAGATGTTGGCGCGCGGTCCCACGACCGTCGTGCCACTGATGTTCCCCTTGCCCGTGTGCCCATAGCCGCCGAACTCGAACGCGGCGGACGGGACCCAGCGATCGAGCTCGGGATCGTCCGCGTTCGCGGCGCCAGCGAACAACAGTGCCGCCAGGCAGATCGCCATGGGGCTGGAGACGAAAGGTCGCCGTTGCGCAGAGGCCGAATCGGTCGGGGGCGTCGAAAACATGGGGGCGTCTCGTGGCAGGCTTCTGGCTTCTCGCGGTCGCGCGGATCGGATTCGGCACGACCACCGGCTGTGTTAGTCAATTAAAATGTTTCATCCCTATTTTAAACTGTTTTACTTTCGTCATGGATAGGCAGTGTGGTCTTCGAAGTTATCTACGACTTGTAAAGAGTGATCAGGAATATATCCCGATGGGAAGTTTCGACAAATATGACCGGAAAATGTGTTTGTCTGACATTTCAGAGCCTTTACATTAAAACACTAGTTGTGTGAACCACTGTCTGCACAGATAACGTTAGCGTAAAATCTGTCTGAATCAAAGGAAATATCTAAAGCGTGTGATAAGTAAATACAGTAAAATATTCAATAGGTCAAAGCACTCGACACAAACTGAAAAGGACATGTTGATTTTTGAATGTGGAAAAGTTTCCCAGCAAAAATGCATCAAAAAGGTGTTTTCTAGCAAAGAGTTTTTTAGGGAAAAGGGAAGGGGTACAAAAGAAACTTTAAAAAACGTATAAAATGTGAAATTGATATCTATTCCCCTACGATTTCTAGGAATATTTCTGGTCTACGCTGTTATTATGAAAGTAAAGAATAAACAATAATCCCCAAAATGGCAGAATTTATTCCGTAAAGGAGGAGCCTTACCCACACCTCCAATTCAAATTCGCAGGAAGTTCGGAGCGTGCTCATTGGATTAGAAATTGAGAGTTCTAGTCCTTAGTGTAGGGATGGAATTTTCCGGGGGGATCCGTGGTCCTTGAAGGTTGACATGGAACCGCAATGCCATGATGACCATTGCATAACAATTTTTCTATTGTACTAGGAACAGTCAGTTGGCAAAGAAACCCCGATACCTGCGTCTTGCCGACACGCTGTCTGCAGCGATCCGCGAGGGAAAGCTGGCACCGGGCGCGAAGTTGCCGACACATCGGGCATTTGCCGAGCAGTTCAATGTGGCTCTGGCTACGGCAACGCGGGTCTACAAGGAGCTTGAGCGGCGCTCCGAGGTGGTCGGGGAGGCAGGACGCGGCACATTTGTGCGCGACCCTGGTCTGCCGCCGACGCTTGGCGTTCATCAGACCGACACCGAAGGCTACTTGATAAACCTTCTCCTCGATCAATCCAAACTTATCACGCTGGTATTCCAATAGATGATGATGGTCAATTAGATGGAACGGAGTTAAATACACGTACTTTTGATGAATGTAAACAATTATGCTCCCAAGATATAAAATGTCTTGGATTTGTTTTCTTCTTACCTGCACCGACAATGTTATTTAATTGTCGTATCTACCATCAGCGGGCATTGGTTGACCATTCTTCGTTTGTAGATAAAGTACATTATTTTATTGATTGTTTTCAAGTTGATCACACAAAACTGGTTTCACATGGATTTAGTTTAACAATGGATACATGTGAAACAACATGCTATAATCTAAGTGGCAAGGGGTTGGGGTCCCGGGGCGTAATTTGCTCCTAAAATAGTGTATGAAACATTTTACAATTCACAAAAAATATAAAAATAGTGAGTTAGCAGCAAAATAATCATATATAAGGCATGATTAACTTCGAATCACCATGATTAAAAAAAAAAAAAAAAAAATGCCCGAATAAGAAATTGAACCCTTTCCATTCTGATTCGAAGTCTAACGCACTAGCAAGTGAGCTATGGCAGCTGATAATCGAATTCGATCTATTTTAATTGTTGCAGCGGTAGCTGCAACCTAGTAAAGAGCGAACCACAGACCGTAGCAACCTAAAGTTAAAAACGCGTTTGTCCATGAACGATTCACATTCTAATACTTCGTACATAGCAGAATATCCCCGTGTGCAGTTTATTCTTACGAATGATATGCTTATTCAGGATTTTACTCGGGGGAGGGGGTTAGAAAACTGCAATAGAGTAGTAACCACCAAGATTTTGAGTGCCAAAATGTATTTACATTTCTTTACTATTGTACAAGACGGACACGAATTTGGAGAGGGGTTTTTCAAACTGGGAGCCCCCCAGAATACAACTTTACTTCGATATACTTGAAAACTAAGTTTGGATCTAAATTAGGTTCAAAGGATGACAACATAGAGCTGCATTCACGAAAAGTTAGATAATTAACAATAGGTAAAAAATTAAATAATAAAAATGCTATATGTGACAGGATTAAAAATATTTGAAAATTTTTCTCAAAACCTACAAATAGCAAGCCAAACTATGCTTCTCCTTATAGAAAAAAACCCTGAAAACTTAAAACCCTGAAATGTTGCTTTTCTTTAATGAAGAAGAATGTGTTAACAAAGACGAACAGAAATTAATTCAAAAAATTTTTTTCCACAAAACAAGTTTTTCAAAGAAAAGTAAAGAGGTCCATTAAGCCAAAAATGAGCAGAAATATAGTCAAATAATCTTCCAAACGTAAAACTACCACAAATCATTATCAATAATTCCATGCCCTCTCAAAACGGAACCGTATTGAACCGGATAATGGGTTAATAGGGTCGCACATTGCACGGCAGACAAAAAAACGATGCAGTGCGGCCGCATCAAACTGCCGGATCGCCGTCGCACGGGACGGCAAACAAGCGCCATTCCTTGCCGATGCCGCGCAGGGTGAAACGGCCGCGCTCGGCAAACTCCACATCGGTGCCGAGCATAAGGTCGGTGACGGTGCGCGACACCAGTATGTCGCCACCCTTGGCCTTGTCCATAATGCGGGCGGCGACATGGATGGCGATGCCGGCAAGGTCGTCGCCGTGAAGTTCGCACTCGCCGGTGTGGATGCCGGCGCGCAGATCGAGCCCGAGAGCAGAATCAGTTACACGATTAAAAAATCAATTTGCAAGTCTCACAAGGGAAAAATCAGCACACAACAAAGCTCACGAACTAAAAACTTTTTTTCATTGAACTTGTTGCATCCTTATTTTGTTCGTGAAACTTGTTGCAGGTTGATTTTTCTCTTCAGGGATCTTGTATTATGATTTTTCTCCTTGCATGCCGAATTTTTTTTCACGAAGAGAAAAATCAATATGCAACTAGTTTTGCGAACGAAAATTAACATGGAACAAGTTCCTATAACAAAAATCAGTACGCAACAAGTTCCACGAACAAAAATCAGCACACAACAAGTTCCATGAACAAAATTAGTGAATCCGGACGACAACTCCTGCACAATGCACTCGATGCTCTGCTCGCCGGCGATCCGGTTTTTGCCGATCGTTTGCTGTCAGATGCCCGGAACGAGGTTGCCAACAGACCCGATGTGCCAATCCATCCGGCTCTTGCGGATGAGTTCGCAATCCGGACCGCGCTGTCGGGCGGATTGTCGATCTGGCTGGAAACCCTCGACGACCGAACGGTCATCGACGCCTTCCTGCAGGACCTGAAAGCCCGGCTCGCGGCACTCGACAAATTCATCACGTTCAAGGAGAGCGGCAGTTTCGAAAAGCAGAAATTTCGCACCCGTGCCAACGGCAAGAACATCGTCTGTAATGAGGTTCAGGATTTAAAATAAATGTTCTGAGTCACAAGGTCCTTCTAAATATCGAAAAGCATTAAGATTTGATCACACACTTGTAAGTTAAAAATACCTCAATTTTTCTAATTTTTCCTCTCCCCAGATGGTCAAATTGGGGAAAATGACTTTATCAAGTCAATTTGTGCAGCTTCCTGACACGCCGATCAATTTTCATCATCCTAGCACATCCAAAAGCACCAAAGCACTGAACCCCACCCCCTAACACCCCCAAAGAGAGCAGAACTGCAAACATTTACTCTGCAAATCCTACAACCTTTACAGCAAAACTAGAAACTATAACTATGCAATCTTCACGGGCACGTCGCCGGCGACCAGGCGCTGAAGCTCATTGCCGAGCACATCACCGACACGCTTCGAAAGAGCGACTACGCCGCCCGCTACGGTGGTGAGGAATTTGTGGTGCTTCTGCCCAAAGTGGATGGGCCGCACGCCTTCGAACTCGCTGAGCGCCTGCGCCTTGCCGTGGCCTCAACGCCGCTGCACTTTGATGGCCAGGAACTGCGCGTCACCACCAGTATCGGCGTGGCCGCTTTCCCAGAAGCCGGACGCGATGGCGATCAACTTATTCGCCGCGCGGACGAGGCTCTGTATCAGGCCAAGGCAGCGGGTCGCAATACCACCATTATGGCGAGCGTTGAATGTGTTGCCACCTCCTACCATGATCCCGTCACAGGCCTGTATCGCCTCAACGGCATTCTGGTGCTGGTGAATACCTAAAATATTTAGATTAGGTAAAGCGTCTTGGACTTTTTGGGTGTAGCTATCCCAGTCAATACTGACACCGGCATAAGGGATGAAAACAATATTCTTAGATTGAGAAAAGTGAATGCTAATTTGCTGTTGGGCACTTTCTAAGTAACCTGAATCGCCGACTTTGGAGCTACTGAGTAGGAGTAAATTCATCATGGCGTTATTTTATTTGTTCCGTTGATTGTAAAAGTGTGCGGATTGTAACTAATTTGTATTGCTGTGACAAATGCAGGGAAAAGACAATTTTAAAAAAGCAACAAATCTAATGTGCATAAAGCACACTACAAGACCCCTACGTTAAAGCAGAACTATTTGAATGATCGAAGCATGCTTTGGGCTATAGTTGAACGAAAATTTAATTTGGAGTTTCGAAGTACATAAGAATCTTTACAAGATATATTCAAAACGAATTAAGTAGACAATAAATATATAGCACTAATCTTTACAAAGGCTATTGTTCTTTCTGTCCATAGTAACTCTAACAAAAAAGTGATGATAGATGTATTACAACCCTTAAATTGCTCCGCGCAGAAAATGCCCTCTCATGTTATGATTGCAGGGTAAGCTCAACTTTATATCCAGCCTCAACCTAAATAGCCTCATTTCAATTCGCTTTTGCTTTTGAAGTTGTAGTTCACTTTTATATGAATTCTTTTTCTTTTTTATATATCTAGATTGTACGGAGTCCTTACCACTAAGAATTTTTCTGGAAAAGAAACTCTTTTTTCTTCTTTGTTTTATATTAAAACTATACATGCTTAGTCAAAATTGTTTTAAAATACAGCTTTGTTTTAGGGAATGACATCCCTCGCATATCGAATGGGGTGTAGGAAGTGCTTTCCAGTTGCAGAATCCTTTGATGGCATGGATGCTGAAATGTTGCAGCGCGGAAACACGTTCTCTTCTCTTGTTTTTTTTTCATTTAATAGAGAAACATAACAATGTTGAACAAATATCTTTATCACTTATAGCAGGAAGTATATTTATCTATAATAGGGCAAGGGTAAAATGAGAAAATACAGTTACAGGAGTGAGATATTTAAGTATATATGATTGTTTTAAAATATTTACAAAATTTTTTGTAGCCATTTTGTAATGTCAAAATAACTCACTCAAAAATGCATCACAATGAAGTGAATCACCACATTTAAAAACCATATTGCTTTCTTTTACCCTGCTGTATATTCAGTAAAAATCATAATAACAGTACATTACCTGAATCTGTTTCTGCTACCAGCTGGGTGGTGTGAAACCTTCGCGCTTCCAGCTCCACGTATCTCAATATCAGTCGACTTCGAATCTAGATAAGGCGCTTGGTAGCTGCCTGCACCACTCAATGTGACGTACTGATGAGTCGCGCGACCAGCGAAGTTGAATTCTTGCGCCCCGTTGCCGACCACGGTTAGCTTCTCGAATTTCACGTTCGGAAAGTCAAACGATGAAGCGCCATTTCCAGCCAAAGAAAAGTGCTTGGTATCGAACTGCTCACTGTCGAACTTCGCGGCCCCGTTTACGGTGAGCTCTCGGAGATCTTGGAAATACAAGGTAATGTCGAGTTTTTCATCGTCACCCCATGCCTGTCTTGTATCATATTTGCGACTTGCCAGCTCAGAAATCCTTAGATACCATATTTGATGAAAAAAGGGAAGTAAAGACTTGGAGGGAGAGCACGCACATGGCTTTAATAATAATAATGAAAAACATACCCAAATCTCTATTTAAAAGTAGTAATGACCCCTCCATCTCCCATGGACTAAGCACAAAATTTGGGACCCTTACTAATGGGGTAATGGTTATCACCCCCCCCCCCCCACTTACAAGGCAAATTTTTCAATATTTTGACTCTTCTGGGAAAAAAGCTATACTGAAATTTTAAAATGGTGCTATTTAGGGCTGTGGTGGATATCTAGGGGTTATGATGTTGTCCTCAGCCCCCCAGAGCCCGTGGGTAAGTGTTTTAAGTTGTGCCTCAAAGGCGTATACGGTTCTTATGTAAGGGGTGGTCATGTGAACTTAGAAGGTGGCTCATTTGATCAGAAATTGGAAAATCTTGTTCACTTTTTAAGGATCAGAAGAGATCCGAGCCCATCTAGCTCGGATCTTCCCCCTCACCTTTTTCCCCCAAATCCATCCGATACAAATTCTGAGATACCCAATTTTCAATAGTTCAAACATTAGATAACAAAAACTCCGGGGTCGACACAACTCACCAGAGAGTGTTTTAAGTTATGCCCCAGCGGTGTCTAAGGTTTTTATATAAGGGTTGGTCAGCTGCTCGGCTCCCAAAATCGTCCCGGCGCTCCAAACGACCGCCGTTCGACCCATGAAGGCCGGCATCCATCCTAAATACGCGAACTGCACAGTGACCTGTGCGTGCGGCAATGTCTTTCAGACGCGCAGCGCGCAAGAGGCCATCAAGGTCGACATCTGCTCGGCCTGCCACCCGTTCTACACCGGCAACCAGAAGTTCGTCGACACGGCGGGCCGCGTCGACAAGTTCCGCAAGCGCTATGCGAAGAAGGATTCGCCGGCGCCCGCGGAAAAGTCCGAGTAGGAGAGCGGCCGTCCCCGGGGAAGGCCGACTCCGGCGCTGCACTGCGTCCGTCGGGTCCAATAGGGAAACAGTTCCGTAGCAAAACTTTTAAACAGATTTGGAAATGTGGAATCAGGAAACTGAAGATATGCTCATTTCAAGTGTAGTAGACATTAGTGGTTTGGAATTTAGTTTCAATATTTTACACTAAATTAAATAAAAAAACAAGTATTTTTTTTAACTGAAAGTAAGGAGCAACATTAAAACTTGAAACGAACAGAAATTACTCCGAGCATGAAATGGGTTGTCCCCTTCGCAATCCCTCGCTCTTTACGCTAGAGTTTTTAATTGTTTTAAAAGGCAGAATTGTGGCGAAGAGTCAAACTTTAGCGTAAAGAGCGAGGGATTACGAAGGGGACTTTCTCTTTTTCAGGTTCCATTTTGGGGCAACACTGAGGAAGAAACTTTAATTTTATGTAAGTAATTTATGAGTTATTTAAAGAAAAAAAAACAATTTTGTTTTAACATATGACTATTAATTAACATTTCTCTTTTTCAGGTTCCATTTTGGGGCAACACTGAGGAAGAAACTTCAATTTTATGTAAGTAATTTATGAGTTATTTAAAGAAAAAAAAACAACTGTGCTTTAACATATGACTAATAATTAATATTTCTCTTTTTCAGGTTCCGTTTTGGGGCAAAACAGAGAAAGAAAATTAAATTTTATGCAAGTAAAAATAAAGAAACAAGTTTTTTTAACGCCCACGCGCACTTTGGCGGTCCCGGTCACCACCGTCCAGTGTTCAGCGCGCCGATAGTGTTTTTGCAAACTGAGCACCTGGCCGGGTTTAACGACAAGGCGGTTCACCTTGCAGTCGTCAGCGTCTTCCAAGATGGTGTAGCTGCCCCAAGGCCGATGAACAGTGTTGTGAAAAACTGCCATTTCATCGTCGGCCTCGTTGAGTTGATCGACGATGGCTTTTACACCCTGGGTTTTGTCGATAGCGCTGATCATCAGTGCGTCGGGCGTATCGATGACCACGAGGTCTTTGACGCCGACAGTTGCCACCAGACGAAGACGTGCCAGTTCGTGCGTCTCGCTAACGGTGCAGCCAAGTCCTTTGGAGATGCTCAGCAATATTTAAAAGTCCATCCTCTCTAAACGTATTTTAAATTTTAGAACAAGCTATGCTAACTTATAGATCTAGGTATGTATGCTGTGTATCAGCATGTATGAGTCAATCTTCTCGGCCATTTACGAAACAATCTTTTTATTTGGATCTTTTCTGCAGGACGTTCACCGGTAAATAGAAGAAAAAGGGGAAAATAGTCAAAAGTTTTCAAATGTCGTTTCGATATCGATTTTTACGTTTCAATACTCGATATCGATATTTGCTCTTATATATCGATATATCAATAGCGATATTGGTTATCGCCCAACTTCGCCAAAAAAGTTTAATATGCATCTGTTCATTTACCTAGGCTGGATAGATTTGTGGGTGTTAAGTTTTAACATGAATGATCTTTAAACCTGTAAAAACATGGATTTTTGTAAATACTTGTATTTGCGCGAAAAAAAAATAAGTGAAAATAAAGCTTCTAATCTATCGGAAGAGAAACTTTTATAGATAATAGAGATTGCACCATTCATATTGCGGGGGGCTAGACAAAAATCGGATGACTTGGAGTATTTCAATGACTGTACACACCTGAGTTCTCGCTTGTTTCTATTAAGCTATATTCAAAAGAAACTAAAACATTTTTATTTCATATGTACAGGCTTTAACTTAGTTTTAGGTTGTTTTGAATCAGCCTAGTTTAACTCAGCAATCATACTGAAAGTGACACTAGTGATTTTCAGTTTGTAGCATCAGACCCATGTTTAAATCGCCGAAGACCCGGTCAATTTTGGAATCCTATGTTCCTTGGTATTCCTATGTCTCAAACCAAATTAGAACTAAAGGGCAGTAGGAAGATAGGTATACCTCATAAGTTCAAATTCGCCATCTGGTGGTATAAAGGAGATGGAATGCTCAGTTTCAAACTTAGAGAGCTTGACACACTGATGAAACTGGCAGTCGTCAATAGCTATGGACGCCTTTGTTGCTTTTGCAGGATCATCAAGAATATTTATCATTCTAGAAATCTCTAAAACTTTTTTTGGACCAGTCCAGAACTTTATATAACATTCTTTTAGAATGTTATGAATGTAAATATTTATATTAACAAAATAATTGTCCTAGAAATATTTATTTCTAGGAAACAATATAAATATTTCCTGATCCTCTAGAATAATACCAAATCCCTAAAATAGTCTGGATAGAAAATATTCAAAAAAGACTATTCTTTAGAATAATATTTTATATAAATAAATATAGAAAAATTCTTTAGGGTAGAAAGATTTCTCTAGAAAAAAAAAATCATATCTGGAAAGATTATTTAATAATGCAAAATCTTTTTTTTGCTATTACTTCAAACTTACTTTGTCTTAAAAGCCCAAGTGTAGCAGGCAAATCCATTTGAAATCAAGAGCTTAAGTTAACTGAGGCCTTCCTCATCCACATTAACCAAATTTTGAGAGGGAATTCGGTCACACAAACTTTTAAAGACGGCTAACTTCTTTTGTCAATTGGCTGAATATTCATCAATTTTACCCTCCACCAATCAAATCAGCCAGTGGTTCTCAAACTGTCGTACGCGTACCCCTTGGGGGTACGCAAAATTTTTTAGGGGGTACGCGCGCCAGGCCAACAAAAATAAAACAACTCTTTAACTCTACGACAGGCATAGTTTACTTTGTATTGGAAATTCGTTGATAAAATAATAAAGAATAGACGCACACAACAATAGTGTTATTTGGGTTTCACAGTGTACAGAATTAAACATGCCGAAAAGGTTCATTTCTTTGCCTCATTTATTTGCCTTACTTTGGGGGAAATGCTTAAACGAATTTTAAGTAAACATAACAATGATACTTGTTTCCAATCAGTGAGACCATTAGGTAGTTTTCTTAATTCTGGGAAGGATTTAACCCGAGGAGATTTAGTTAGTGGGGTGTATAAAATTTCTTGTTCTTGTGGAAAGTTTTATATTGGTAGAACTCGCCAACAATTTACTGAAAGATTTACTGAGCATCGCTACTCAATCTAGCAGGTCACGCATAGCTGCCCGTTTCCCCAACAGTATTATCAAAATTCTTATAATAAAAAAAATTATTTTAGATTTCCAAATAACTTAAGCCTGATTTTAACATGTCCATTAGTTAATTTCACTTCTAGTGGCTGACGCATAGCTACACAGGTCCCAAAGCGTATCAGCCAAATTCTTAAAATAAAAGATCTAATTTTTTAATCTTTCCAAATAGTTTGAGCCTGGTTTTAAAATGTTCCCAGTTACATTTACTTCTAGTCGCTCACACATAGGTGTCCATGTCCCCAAGCGTATCATCAAACTTCTTGTAATAAGTTTTGTTTTAGTTTTACCAAATCTAAGCAATCATATAAAGCTTGTATTTATCCTTACAATATTCTTTTTTTGGCGGAAACGAAAATCCGCGAAATGGATTTTAGTCAGTTTTCGTTGTGCTGTTTATCTATATGAAAATTTTTTTTAATTGATATTTAATTGCCGTTATCTGATATTCCTTCAAGCTTTAATGACACTAATCAAGGTAATATCCTTTCAGGCATTAATTATGATCGGGAGGGCTGATGTATTGTGTGAATATCCCAAGTTGTCTGGTGACGTATCAAGAGTGCTTGTTAACCAAGGAGCCGATGAGATGATTAAAATTTTCTTTCAGTGTGTTCTTACAGTAAGTATTCTGTTATTAGGGCTCTAAAATATAGGTAGCCGAAGGGTGACGTCCTACCCATGACTCACCAAAATATTACCATGTCCCACCGGTGGAGCCTATGCCCCACGTTGGCAATCACGGCTACAGATGAATTTGTAGAATTTTGCAAATTCAAGCTCAGTTAGTCTCGCTCGTCTGATGTGGCACATCTTCTAGAACTTCCATAGCCTTTTTTTTAAGAGCCTCTTCTTGAATCAAATCCTTTTACACCTCCCCGATCAATGTTTTGTTGATTTCTATTTCATGTCTTCCCGTCGTTTAATACAATCAAAATTTTACTTATATTCAGCTGAAGGAAGTGTTAAAAGGCCATACAAGTTTTTTTTATATCTGGAAGTAAAGAACGACATTAAGACTTAAAACAAACAGGAATTATTTTGTATATGAAAGGGGTTGTCCCCTCCTCAACGCCCCGCTCCTTACGCTAAAGTTTTTTAGTGTTTTAAAATGTACAGTTCTGAGAAAGTGTCAAACCCAAGCATAAATAGCGGGGCATTGAGGAGGTTGACCCCTCCTCAATGCCCCTTATATATATGGAATAATTATACTCCTCAATGTCAACCCCTTTCATATACGGAATAATTTCTGTTCGCTTTAAGTTTTAATGTCGCTCCTTACTTGCAGTTAAAAAAAAAAACTTGTTTTTTTTGTTTGCGCTATTTCCTCTCGCCAGCGAGAAAGTAAGACAAATAAAAGAAATGTATATGAATTCTGACAAATTCCACCTGTGTAAAATCCACCCTGGAAAGTTCCATCCCAATGAGAAATCTGCCTTTAGAAAAATTCATCCCCAGAAAATATCCCCTCCCCCCCGTAGGATGTTGATATACTCCTTTATAACAAATAGTCTTAAAGCAAAGAAATGCATCGCTTAAAAGTATCTCAGACGAAAAAAAAACGTTTGAGATACGCCGGGTTGTTAGGGCCTTGATCCCACGGGGTGAAGGGGCATCATAGACTTGAGATTTTGGTGCCAAAACAAGTTGTTGAATCCTAAAAAAGAGTTTGGAAGAAAAGGAAGATAAGTCTGCAAATCAAGATTAGATTGGATGCTACAGTGATGAGAGTGGTCAAATATAGTTCTGAAGCATGGGCGCTCCTAAAAGCAGATGGATTTTGAGACATTTTAAATACAGGTTATTATAGATTTATAAACGAGCGCAGTGGCTTCATAGCTATCTATTTCATCGTGCACCAAGAACAAACAGACAGTTACAGTAAAGTTACAGGCGCAAATAGAAGGGGTCCCAGATAGAAAAATGGTGCTTTTGTTAGGAGATTTTAACTCCTAACAATGATAAACCATATCCACCGGCTGACATACAGGTCGGGTCCTGGACTATAAGGGATCATATCATCTCCAAAGATGAAGTTAATGGACCTTTATACTATTTGAATCCAACTAATATCGCCAAATTTTGATCTGTTATTATATGGGTAAAAAGAGGCGTGTAACAGGAGCTAGCCGTGCTACAATCTTTTTGGTTGCTCTCAAATATAACACAATTTGTGATTCCCGATCATGCCAGCGCTCTTTTGATCTTCTAGGCTGGGTTTGGTGCGATTATGCCTGGGGAAAAAAATACATAAGCCAGTGTCTCTTCTAGCAAAAAGTATAAAATACTATATTTTACATTGAAATAGAAGTTTGAAACTTCTACAGCTGGTCTCTCTAATAATCAACATACTATTTTTATCGACAAAATAACATATTTTTAACCAGAATAGTGTTGATATTGACCACTGCTTCAATAGTTCGCTAAAATTCTGTAGGTGGTCTTTACATGATGAGTAGAATGGGGCTTAGATGGGAGACTTTCGATTCTTTACCTGTTACAGCATACCAATTAGTAAAGTAACTTCATAATGTTGTCAACAAAATAACATATGTTTAATCAAAATAGCGTTGATGAAGACCTCTGGTTCAATAGAACTCTGTATTTTTTTTTTTTAATCAACATACTATTTTTATCAACAAAATAACATATTTTTAACCAGAATAGTGTTGATATTGACCACACGGGGGACAGTTTCCAGGGGGTGAACTATTTAGGGTAAATTTTATACTGGGGAAATCCACCAGAATTCTTATATGAAATTTCTTTATGTCTTACTTTCTCTTTACTGACTCAATTCCACACGTGGACATGTTAAGGGTAACTGTCCGGGGTATAATGGGGGAATTCGCCAGAATTCTTATACAAAATTTCTTTACAGGTCTCGCTTCCTCTTTACCGACTCAATTTTAAGGGTGGACATGT
The DNA here is from genome assembly GCA_010016025.2 of Alatinidae sp. Z8VKAUB7J3. Lineage (NCBI taxonomy): Eukaryota > Metazoa > Cnidaria > Cubozoa > Carybdeida > Alatinidae > Alatinidae sp. Z8VKAUB7J3. The sequence goes on from JAAAKM020721499.1 coordinate 18,073,409, forward strand.
TAAGGGTAACTGACCAGGATAATCTTTCACCAGGATTGAATTGCAATTTTCACCAGGATTGAATTGTCCAGAGGATATTTCCATGGGGAGAGAGATTTTTCTTTTTTTTTCGTTTTTTGTTTGTTTGTTTTTTTCCAGGGATGATCGTATCGACCCACTGGTAATAGAATTTTGCGAGAGGGCTCATTTGAACGGAAATGAAAAGTTCTAGTACCCTTTTTAAGTGACAAAAAAAATTGGAGGGCACCTAGGCCCCCTCCCATGCTCATTTTTTCCCAAAGTTGTTGGATCAAAATTCTGAGACAGCCATTTTATTCAGCATAGTAGAAAAACCTTATAACTATGTCTTTGGGGACGACTTACTCCCCCAAAGTCCCCGTGGGAGGGGCTGCAAGTTACAAACTTTAACCAGTGTTTGCATATAGTAATGGTTACTGGGGTAAGTAACTGGTGTTTAAAGATAAGATAAGTTTGGTGTAGGCGATCTGCCCTTGCCATCTTTTTTTCATTTCTCTTGTTTCCAGTCTAAGGTGGCTTTAAATCTCTATGTGACATAGTTGCAGCATTGTGGCGGAAAATCGGTGACAGGTATTAGAGACATATAGAAACAGGCTACGTTAAGATTGTCGCAAATTGTAGCTGTTATATTAGCTCCGCCCTTAAAGTGATTGTAGTCGGCAAGAATTCTGGGACACCCTATTTCTACATAAATCTTTAGTTTCTTCTCCCATCACCTTTAAGTAGTTTCTTCGTCTATCCATCTACAATCATATACGAAAAAAAGAACATGTCACTGATCAGATAGCCCAATGAATCTCAAGCCAGCCCAAAGGCTAAGGACACCATTCGGCACTGACAGTAGCGATAACTTGGGAACGTGATCCATGTGAAAGATGATCGAATTCCAAGACAGATCTTGGAATAGCAACCTTAGGAACACCGCAGGAGAGGTCGACCAAAAAACACCCTTTGTCGTAGATATAGACGGGACCTGTCCAACATTCACACGACGATACAACCCCAAAGGGAAGATGTTTTGACGGCGGCACACATGCAGGACGACTGGCGGCTCTTCGTAGATAACCTGGGTGCCCCTGGTGGCACAAGAGGATCTAAGGTCTATTTTATCTGCATCATACTTCCTATACCACACTGTATTTAGAAGCCTGTATAACCCTGAAAATGTGGATACATTGTTATGGGATTGAACAGCCCAATTGTCTTGTAATCAAAGGTGATTGACAGTTTCAATCAGTTGAGAACTAGTGTTATTGAAGTAGTAACTTATCTTTTATTTTTACTTCTGTTGTTAGTCTCAACAATTATCCTAACGTTTAAGGCTGCATCAAAACAGACGTTTAATTCTACTAATTAAGATGTAGTATCTACTGTTCTGTTGCATTATCTAGAGAAAGAGGTTGCCAGTTAAAACTAATTTTTTTGTGGACTCAAATAAAAATTCGTTGCCGGTCTGACGAACGTGACCGATTCGATCGCTCGAATGGCTCGTGGTGCAGGTGTTTTGGTTGTCGAGGTGGATCAGCCGAACGTCACCGTTTCGGTTGATGGCCACGAAATGATCATTACCGAATCCGGGGTCACGCAGATGCGGCTGCAAATAGGCGAACATCGCATCTCGACCTACACCGATGGCCGAAAGGTGCAACAAGATGTTGTCACCATCCAGCGCGGCGGCAAAACGACCATCCGAATCCGGGATGATTGGTCACTCGGGTCGGATGCGGTCGAGACCCCAGCTGCTGTCGAGACCCCAGCTGCTGTCGAATCTAACGATCAAGGCAGTTGAGCAGTATAATATTTTTTTAATAAGAAAACACGATTCTCTTATACAATAGCCTCATTTTGTTCACTTGAAAAAAAAAAATGCCTAGTTGCCTGTTTTCAAGCAACATAATGCCTACTGCTCCAATAGTGAGCCAGATTTAAATATTGAGACCTTTAGACAAGAATATTATGAAAAAACGAGTCTTTTGTGTGTAGATTTTAAATTTGCAAACTTTCAGTCACCAATCAGAGGTCATTCAGTCACCAAAAGTGCAGATTTTCTCTGAGGAGAAAGAATCAATTCCCCATGAAAGAAAATATATGTCAACTTTGTATTTCTTGTGCTTTTTGCTTACATTCCATCAGACGACGTGGAGTACAGACTTGGTGACACTTCAATAGCCGGACCAACAATACGAAGGTCGACGGTAAGGATTAGTAGCACTAGCGCAACAAGAAGAACAGGAACGAGAATGGCAAAAAAGGCACCCTTTGGATCGCGCTTCTGGACAGTCCACCTTTTCAGATACAGAAGCAGAACCTGCCGTAGCGGGGAAACGTGCTTGTACTCGTGCGAAGAAGGAAGAGACGATCCCTCCGGGGCATTGAGGGCCTTCCCTGTAACAAATACCTCGTCAGATTGGTTGGCGGTCCCTGCCTCCTTCTCAGCGTCCGTTGACGTGACCTTCTCAGTAACAGCCTAGTTACGAAGGTGCACGGAGTTTTCACACTCAAGTGGTGGGTGAGGGGTAGGTGTAGTCTTTAGTCTTTGGCAGATAAGATTCTCCTCCATTATGTGCAGATATGATTAGTCGGGTCACTCTGTAACAAAAATCAAAGCAGCTAAGAGGAGAGATAGATAAATAGATATTTATTGCAACAAAAGCCACTTTGAGCCATGGCCAAAACAAAACACAAAATAACACCACATGTTGCTAACACACGTAATAGGGTATTTAATAATAACAATGAAAAATCATAACAATCATAAAAAACACACACATCATAAGGCACATAATACAGTTAAACTATGAAACTTGTCATCCAAATAAAAAAACCATACCTGCGACGAGCAGGCTGTAAATGATTGTTCGTTTCATATCTCTTTTGTTTGTTTATTAAATCTTTAAGAGCGCAGAAGACAGATGCGAGAAGTCAATCTTCTGAGTCCCGAATTAAGTTATTAGCAATTTCCAAATAGCGAGAGTTATACAAATCACCGCGATCTAACTCCCTCTAACTTCTTTTAACTTCCCTTAACTTCTCAATTTTCTCCCAAACCCCGTCGTTCACCGGAATTCCTTCCTCCAGATATTTTTTCCGTCTTTCCGCGGTTTGTTGTCCGGGATAATAAGCGGCAGAACCCTCTTTGAACGTAGGCGTGATGACCTTTAAAAATATGTGTTATAAAAGTGAAACCTTGCAAAATAGATCTTCTGCTTAATTGAAGTACATCAAAATTGTTTTCAGCTTCATAACTTTGCTCAACTCCATTTTATAAGGTTTTAAAGAGATGCAAATACAATTCCTAAATTTTGACAGAAAAAAAACATTGATATAGCTCAAAATTCTATTCAAATAACAGGAATTGCATTTTCAGAACTAAAGGAAGAGAAAAAGCAACTAGTAACTTAAAATTACGGTAAAATGTTGTTTTGTCAAAATTTCAATAGGTATAGACCTGTCATGTAGGCAAATTCCAGGGCCCTCTAGAGGGAGAAGGGACTCAGATGGATTCTACTTACAGTTACAGGTGCAAATAAACAGGGTCCCTAGTAGAAATATAGTGTTCTTACTAAGAGAGTTTAGCGCCCAGGTTGGAAGAAATTAAGATGGACGGTATCCTAGACAAGTTGAATTTGGTGTAGTAAAAGAAAACAGTAATGGCTACAGACTCTTGCAATTTCGTAGGTATAACAATCTAGTTACAACTAACACGGTATTTGTTCATAAAATGGCCCACAACTTGACATGGTATTCATGTTATGGTAAGACAGCAAACCTTATTTATATTATGTTATAGTAAACCAAAAACTGGCAAAATCAATACAAGATACTAGGGTAAAATAAATATAGAATTAGCTTTAAGGTAGAGCCATAGGAGAGTGGAGGGAGAAATTGATATATAATCCTCAAGGCCGTATCCAAGACTTTTGTTTGAGGGGGAGACTTCAGAACAGGCATGGTCACCTGAATCGGAATCTAAGTCTCAAGGAGATAACCCAGATCTGCCAGCAGATGTTGAAAATGGTCTAAACGACTGTGAAAGTGTCTCAATGTTCTGCTATAATGATCCAGTGCTTAGTTAATCACTTGTCTAAGTGATGCAAACCTTGTTTTTAAAATTTTTCTTGATAGGAGCTTGAAACTTCTACGGTAGGGTTCTCTGATACGCTGAACCTGATAGGGAGTAGGACCCGCCGGCGAGTTCGTCCGCAAGCAACTCGAGCTGCTCCACAGGTCGCTGCGCATTCAGGATCCCGCGACCACCGGTCTCGCCGGCGATGATCGTGTGGCTCGCCTGCACGTTGTCGATGCGGATCCGATCGTTCTCCTGGGTCGGCGCGAACTTGCGTGACGCGAAGTCGACGGACATGCCCTGGCCGACCCGCACACCGACGGCGTCGAGCATGTAGAACGTGACCCGGTTGCCGTTGGCGTACTGCGCGAGCTGGTCGATGCGCGACGTCGCGTCGTACTCGTCGGAGATGGCGAAGGCTTAGTTCTGCGACATCGGACGCTCGGCCTCATGTGAGTACAAGACGGCATACCTCACACACCAAGCTACGCCTTATCTTAATCCAAGCTTTGCAGATTAGCACAAATGACAAATGCAACAATATTTTGAAAATCTTTTTAGAAAACGTTCCGCATAATATAAAAGGAATACCCACTGTCAACCGCAATTAGTATATAACAAAATCTTGAAGAAAATACTGGAAAAAGTTTCTAGTGATAGAATATAACCCCAATGGCTGGTTTGTGAATTTAGCATCCTGTCGTGGATATCTAATGTCAGGAAAAATGTGGCGTAGTATGTGGCATAATATCGTTACCCCGACAATGCATCCCCCCCCCCTGCCCAATGCATCCATGATCTTTCTTCTGGCAAAAAATACTCAATTCTACAATTTTTGCAGATAGGCACTTGAAACCTCTACAGTAGGGTTCTTTGATACGCTGACTTTGGTGGTGGGATTTTCTTTAAGATTCTATGAATTTTAGGGGGTGTTTCCACCTTTTTTCTAAAATCAGGCAGATTTTCTCAGGCTCGTAACCTTTGATGGTAATTCTAATGATGTAAATCTACTGAGTAATTCTACTGATGACGATATGTGATCAAAATATCTGGACTTTTGTACCTGTTTTTTCAGTGTCTAAATAAACGGATTTATCCCCATTTGAAAATTTAATTGTTTTTGATGTGTGAAGTTTTCCTGAAAGCGAAATTATCCCTTTTCGCTTATATCATTTTCACTGTAGTTAACAACCAAAAAAACTAAGCAATTACGATTTCATTAACAGGACTATGGAACGCTCAAAAAGAAGCATTAAAAAATTAGTTACGTTTTCCTTCTAATGAGTTAGCGAGCAGTGGGACGATTTCACTCTCAGGTAACGAAAAGTAGAAAGATTATAAATATGATTCTTATAGCTTATAAAGTAGTCTTGAATATATATCAGCTGGTAATTCTGGGAACTAAAAAGAAAAAATGGGTTTTACTAGTCATAGACTTTAGGTTAGTATGGCAGAACTGCTCAAGGGGGAGCGGCGTTATTTGACAAATATTGTATTCGCTTTTAATATCTAGCCAAAATTGAATTAGAGATGGATTCTGAAAATTTTGTTTTAAAGAATTGCTAAAAGCTAATTCAATTAAGTTTTATTTCATTACTCGTTAATTGAAATTTGTCATCTTCGTTAATAAATTGATTCTGTATCCACGCATATTTCGTCAAATCGAGATCGTCAAAATAAATTGAGAAATAAATTAACAAAGCAACCAAGAGTTCAGCAAATGGGTACATATTTGCGTCATCAAACATTTTCCTAAACATATTTGCGTCCTCATTTTGATTTTCTTTCTCAAATTTTTCAATTTCCACTTTCAATACTTCTCTTGCAACTGTTGAGCTTCTATCCTATTTTCAACTGTGGGGATTTTTCTACTACTGGGTTTTCCCAAAATATAAACATCCACAATATCTAAAAAGCTTGGGTAGAAAGATATCACTATTACGATCTGAATGCACACATTTATTGTTTTTAATTCAACATCCTTCTCAACATTTCCTAAAACTTCAAATTTAAAGCCCTGCATGTTCTTAAAATATTTCAATGCTGCCTTTTCAAAACCTTAATGCAAATAAAATCTTTCGATTCATCTTTATATTCCCAACATCATGCTCGTGAAAATTTTGACTACGTACCCTTATAAGCTTTGAAATACATGCGGTGCCAGCGGATGAGGATGTCTTGCAGCGTGTTGTTCAGGGCATGGCCCATGTGCAGTGCCGCCGTGACGTTCGGCGGGGGGATGACGATGGAGTAGGGGTGAGGCTTGGGGCTTGAGGCTTGAGGGTCTGCGGGCTCGGCGTGGAAGGCTTTGGCGTTGTCCCAGCGCGCGGCCACGTCGTGCTCTATCTCCTCGGGCCGGTACTGCTTGGCAAGTTCGGTAGCGGGGGGTGTGGTAGGCATATGGATTTATGATTTATGATTGCTGATTGAAGACGGCATCACTCTAACCCAAGCCGTGGGCTGCGAAGCTGCCGCGGGTCAATACCCGTTGGCTAAAGGGCCAAGAAACGGAGATTAGCACCGCCGGTAGGGACTGTAAAGTCTAATGCCATATTTTTCACCTTTCTTTATTTTTTTTTTAAAATATGTCTGCTCTGAGTGACTGTACGTTAAATGAAACGTCTTAGTACCTTTGAAAACGATTCATGATATCAGCTGACATCAGAATGATATCAGCTGGAAAGCCCACGTCAACAATAATCAAATCCGTATGTTCACAGGTGGTAGGCCTTTTCAGGTGAACAAATTGTTGATATACAATATTGACCAACAATTGCAAGAACACAAATTTCATTATTGCTGCAAATAAACAGCAATATTTTCAAATTCAATTGCTTTCTTACAATCTTCTCATTTGGTATTCCATCTTTCTTGCAAAACTCTTCTCTAAGCAATTGCCTAGAGCTTTCTATTGCCAATTTTAAAATTACATCTCTGGTTTTCTATTTATTGGGTAAGATTTCATTGGTTGAAAACCCTTTAATAACAAGTATATGTTCTTCACCCTTTCCATGCGACAATAGAGTAAATTTCTATTGTCATGGCTTTGCAAGTTTAACCTTTCTCGGTGGAAAAGCACAATTGAAAGAATACAAACGCAAATCCATGGGCAAATTTTATTTTCTAGCTTCTTTCTTTTAGAGGGAATTAAATTTAAAAAAAAATCTTTTTTCCAATATCGGACGGATATCACATGGTAAAATATATTTTGAATCTTCAAACTGCAAGCGAATACCGCAATCGAGGGCCGAAATTCCACTTTGAACATCATTATATCTACACGCAAAATCTATCTTATTGCTCTCTAAATCCTAAATCCATAGCGCGCACGGCCTTTCCAAACGTGAAACACCTTCCGTATCTCTTTCACCTCCTTAAGGTGCGTAAATATTTTCAGCAAATTATCAAATTCTGCAAATACAAATATATCATAGAGAACTGAGAACAAAATTCTTCTATAAAAACAAAAAACTAAATTTTTTTTCTTTAATAAGACGAGACAAGGACAGTATAGGACAGGGTGATGTAGAACGGAGTAAATTAAACTTGATTCCAAATGCACAAATGGACAGAGAAAAGGGTCACGAGCTCCCCAGCCTTCAAGTCAATTGGCTCCGGGCAGTTTGTTTGCCCCTGTACAAGGTATGAATTATTCTATAGCTCACCTAAGAGGTCAAAAGAACGGTAGTTTTTCCATTACAGTTTTTAGATTTGAGGTACTATCTATTTGAGATAATATCTGTTTGCCTTGAGGTTGTCTACTTACTTTTCTCTTCTTCAGAAAATTCTAATAAACATTATATATGTAAAAAAACGACATTTTTTCTCGAAAACCGCTTTATTTTTTTTTTAAACTGCTACTTCCATTCAACAAGCTCAATTTTTCTTTTCGATAGTGACCCCCTCAAATAAGGCATTGGCATTATCGGCAGGGATTCCGGTTGCAAATTTATAATTTTAAGTAATTAAACACACTTTTGACATTTTTCAATATGGGCAATGAATCAAGCAGATTGACTGGCGAGTTAAAAACAAGTCGTGTCATTTTGATGAGATTCGAATTTCAGATACAAATTGAGGCCAAATTCTCGCCTCTCTATTCAATACAAAAAAGATGTGACAGTTTTGATCTGTCAAAGTTTGACACACCAATTGGTGTAACTATTACAAAATTTGACAACCGCCGTGAGGTGAGCTTCTCACATAAACGGCGGCTAATTCGCAATTATCCCAACTGCCTTCATCAACGTCTGTAGCCGCAACTTTAGCAATGCCTTCGCCGCCAATACTGATATGCAAATCGTCGTCGCAAACCGCGACCGGTTCCGTACCGTCTTTGGCTTCAACTAGTATTTCTATCGGATCGGAAGTATTATCGCAATTATCGGAGGCGGTATAAACAATTTTGTAAACATAACCGACTTCAATGGTTCCGACCGTTTGACCTTCCGTCACCTCTGCTACTTCTACATATTCGCTGATTGTTCCGCCGGTCGGACGGCCGTACCGATCGACCTCATCTCTTGTTTCTTCTTTATAATCAGTGAATGCTTTTATTAGATCAAATAGGATATCAATTTGACAAATACTGTTTTTTTTTTAGTTTATGTAATTTTTCTGTTATTTACTTTGCTGAAATTTCCCGAATTTTATCTTTTGGAGTTTCAGGGATTGGATGGTTTTCTGAGAGAGGGGGGAATGCTTGCCAATACTAGCTAGATGTTTATTCAGCTCATTGGCAGTCTGTTCAGGCAGTTCATCCAGAAGGAACTTAAGGTTCTTGCACAAGCAACCCTGTATTTCATTCATTTTCTTAAACCATTGCTGAGGTTTGCTCTATTTTAAGTAATTCAACTTATTCTTACAATAACTCGAAGCAGGTGGATTCAATTTCAAAATAGGAATGTAAGCCATTCTAGTATTACTAGATTAACCCTAGTCACTGATAGATGGTGATCTTTAGTAACCTAGTAACAAACAGATGATGATCATCAATAACAGTACTGCTAAGCACTCAAGTATTTTGTATGGATCCAGCCTGTCTTTTGTTGACAGTAAAAGAATCAACAAGTTTAGCTGTCTTAACGTCATACGAATACCATTTTAACCTACGGGTCATTTTGTGACCAATTATTGTAGGCTGTTAGTTAAAATATAATACTCTACCTGCAAATTGCAGTAGTCTGTAACCATTATTATTTTCCTTATTCAAACCTTATCTTTTACAGAAGAACAAGACATATGTAGCATTTTTGCTAATTAGGAAAAATTGGGAGCTTAATTCTTAGCAAAAAAAAAAAAGACGTTAATATGCAGTTGTGTAGTTTTGGCGGTAGCGGATGGCAAATTAAAAAAAAAAGAAACACAGTTGAAAAACCAGCGAAAAAGAAGCTAAAAACATACAACACCAAAGAGCTTAACAAGATGTGGCTTTTCCTTCAAGGCGTAATCATCTTTGGGAATCAATGCATTGTTAAGTACTGAAGTTTTACGGCGGAAAACCGTTTCGACTACAACAATGCAACAGTGACCAAATTGTAATATTGCCCTAAAAACTGTCATAATATGAATGAAATTATATTTTAAATACTATTTCCAGTCATCACTGGTAATTTCTTTATAGTAGACAAAACTTATGCATCCATTGATGCTAATATTAAAGATCATTCATTTTCACTTTCAAGCTTAGACTAGCCAGTTGTTTAAACAAAATGGTAACATTCTAGTTGATTGACTTTTGGCTATCTCAGAAAGGGGTTAGGCTAGGAAAATGAAACTTTCAGGGATGAGTCTAAAGGCTAAAGTATGCCCTGGGAAGGTATTTTGAAGTACCCACCTCCACTCCTTCTCCCTCTAGAGGGACCTGATCTTTAATGATCTTTAAAAATATGTGTGTTATAAAACATATACCAGGGTCTTGGTACCAGGTTTTGGTGTTTAGTACAACAGTTTCTTCTTTGCCACTGCCACTAATAGGTTCAACTCTAACGTTTTAACCAATACAAGAAAGAGTTAGTGTTTATCGTTAGTCGCCTATGAGTTGGTAAGAGTTATTCAGGGTTGAAATGGGTTGAATGTATCCGTTGTGTTAGCTTCTTTCTTTTTGGCCTTGTTCGGTTCATACGTCTTGTTGATAACACATATAGCTTATGCTTTTGACTTCAATCTATTTTGACAGTACCAGTATTTGAAATAGGCTATTTGATTTGGTTCGAACTAGAGTTTGAAATGACTATTGACGGTGCCCTTCGTGAGAAAACCCATCCCCCACAAAAAATTTCTCCTTGGAAAGATCCTCCCATGTAACCCCCTGCCCCGACAGAAAATTCCCCGACGCAAAAAGTATCTGCATACTTCCCAATAGCCAATATTAAGTGTAAACAATGGGAAAAGTTCATAGCTTCTACTCCTTCCTACGGGGGCTTCAGGGGGTCAAGTCATCCTCAAAGACATAGTTATTAAATTTGTAAACTATGCTGAACTAAATGGCCATCTCAAAACTTTGATCAGAAGATTTTCGTAAAAAATGGGTTTGGAAGGGGGTTAGTAGCCCTCCAATATTTTTAAGCACTTAAAAAAGGGCACTCAAGTACAAAATTAACAATGAAATAATGAGAACAATGGCATGCTTTAATGGCTGATTTTTATTGACATCATTATCGTTAGGATTTCATTGGGACACCTGTTGTTAACTTAGAAGCTACACCTCGGTGGAATATCAGTGATACTTTTCTGTTCATTCGCGGTCCTTCCTTATAGCGTCTGGATTGGTGGTAGGCCTTCTGTCAGGTTCTGTTCTGTTGATAGTTAATCAAATTTAAAGTTTTTCGCGTATAAAATACTTATTATTTTAAATCTCTGTAGCATAATATTTTTTATTTCAAAAAGGTGAAAATTAGAACTGAAATTAAAATTTTCTTAAATATTGCTATATTCATACTTTTTATATTTAAACATTACCTGTCCGTCAATCTGTTGCCAGCCCCGGTCTTTTTGCAAAATGCTGTCAAGAACTTCATTCGCTCCTTTAGTAATATTTTCTTGTTTTTTTAGCCTGTCGTCTATAGTTTCGTTTGTTGACTGATTACTTTGAAGCACTGCTATGTCCTCCACGATTTTTATTATATCTTCAATTTCATGTCCAAAATATAATTCTTCGTCTATGTTTTCCTTTACTTCCGATATAATGTCCAATGCATTGTTGCCATTTGTAATCTAAAGCAAAAAAAAAAAAAACACTAGTGACATAAGTACAGCCAAGGTTTACATTTTTTCATTTTTCCCCAAGACACTTCGTATGGAAGGAGTTTTCGTAGAAAGTTAAAAATGGGTTTATTCGGAAAGTTCTAGTGCCTTTTATAAGAGTCAAAAGTGATTGGAGGGTAGCCAGCTCCCATGCCCATCATTTTCACAAACACATACAATCAAAATTTTGAGATAGCCATTTTGCTCAGCATAGTCGAAAAGTCCAGTAATAGTGTCTTTGGGGATATCAACCCCTATCAGCCCTCATGGTAGGGGCTATAAGTTATGCTAGTTAAGTCCAAATTTAAGGTTTTTATAGAAGAGGTGCTCGTATAAACTTTGGAAGGGGCTCATTCGATTGGAGACAAAATGAGATTTGTGTTCGATATTTGTTATCATCAATGTTGCAGTTTCAAACTAAACTTCTTTGGTCGAACCTTCCGATGCCTCATGGGGCGAAGTAATTTTGACCCATGGATGGGTAGTAAAGTCAAGGAGGGAGACAAATGGCAATTTTTATCGGGAAACTTGTACGTCCTTTTTTACGTTCTCGTTTGCCGTGAAAATCTGGGGAATGTAAGCAGGAAGGGTGTAAGACAACACAGGGTGGTTGGCTCCCAACCCTTGCACTTTCTGACTGAAAGGTCTTGAAACGGAACTCAACACCACCGGTTTGTACTCTTAAGGTTTAGCACCACGTCCTTCCTCGACCTCGGTCGCGGTGTTCGACTGCCCCGACCCGCGCTACGACTGCAGCGACAACGTCACGATCCTCCCCGGTGGTCGCGCGCCGCGGGCCCCTGTCGTCCTGCGGATCACCGCGCTCGATGCCGAGATCCACGGTCGGGTCACGAACCGAGAGGGAGTGCCGGTTGCCGGAGCCCGCGTGCGTTGTGCGAACCGCATTCGGGTGCGCAGCGACGAGGACGGTTCCTACCGCGCGCGGATTCCGTCGCGGTCAGGTCGCACGGCAGTCGCCGTGGCCGCCGATGGCTACGCCGTGCAGACTGCGAGCGTGCAGGTCGCCGGGCCCGGGGATGACGTCTTAGCTTTTCTTTGAAAAACTTCTTTTTGGGGAAGAGTTTAATTAATTACAATACAAGAACACTTAGATATCTCTAAAAAATTTGTCATACTCAATGGTGTCATTGGAGAGGCCCCCCAATTATAGTCAGTCTTCCCGCTTCAAATACCTCAGGAGATATTTGATGGTGGAATGAAAGCAAAATGGCAAGGGATTTGTAAAAGTACATGCTTTCTGTAGTCTATTGCAAATAAAACAACATCCCTGTATGGCATAGGGACGTACACCGAGGTGAAGACTAGCCTTCCCCCCCCCCATACACATACACACACAAAAATCCCTTAAAATTTTAAACTTATCCTTCCGATAAAATCAGTACACAAATTAGAAATAACAGCCAATGTAATAGCATTGGGTTAGTAAAGGGTGATGTGTCTCTAATATATTTTTGTCTATTTTAGTTTTTTCTCCAGGGGTCGTTGCAAGTTATTGCAACTAAATGTTTACCTTTGTCATAAAAAGCATTTCCATGTAATGCCATCTTCAATAAATCCATCTTTAAAAATGTTCTCCAGCATCGCAGATTGTACCATTTTTTTTCTTTTCGAGATGAAAAATAGGAAAACAAACAAAAAATACTTTTCGGTTTTTTTTCATACAATTCTACTTTTTGTGAAGACGTTAAATATGCCTGACCATACAGGTCATCTTGCCTTCTAGCAGTGGCTATGTTTATTTCACTTTTTTTTATCATTTTTGTGAATTGTTGGAACTAAAAATATCAATATTTCATCACTTTTATGATACCACAACTGTTGCTGAGCATGTCCATGTCATCAATTGAAAATAAACCCTCCTAGTCAATCATTTGAAAATCACCCCCTAGTCAATACCTCGCTCTTTACGCTAAAATTTGTTTAGTACTTTCGAAAGAGCTATTTATTCTATAAATGGCTTTGGTGATTCAGGGGTCATTCGTAAAGAATTGGAACAAAATTCGAACTTTAGTGTAAAGAGCGAAGTATCGACTAGGGGGCAAACCCCCGAGTCACTCTCGCAGTACCCCGCGTACCACAACGCCTTTCCGTCGCCCGGTTTCGACTTTCTACCAAAGACGATCCCGTCGAATGCCGCGGATGCAGCTGTCCAACTGTGGCCGGGCGTGTTGCAAGCACCGACATCGATTCAGCTTCGGGTTCGCTGGCCCGATCAGAACACCTTCACATCCGAACTGCAGCGCCTCGAATCGCTCGACCAGACTCAAGCCATCCGCGCCACAAAGGCACCAAATGAGGAGATCATGCTGATGTCGAATCCGCACGCCAACACGCCGCAGTTGCAGTGGATCGCCAATCTGCCACATTGGCTCGCGCAAGACCCGGATCAGACCTGTTGACATTGGGGGGAGTTGGAGGGGAGACTGGAAATCTTGGAAAACGCATAGAGTGGAGAGATCGGGATGAAACTTGGTGGGTAGAATAAGTGAATGTCGTAGATACGTGATTGACGTAATCGGACTGGATCCGCTTTCTTTGAGGGAGTTAAGGGGTGGTGTTTTGGGCTTTGGCGAGTTTGGTGCTTATGAACGTGCTAGGACGATGAAAATTGGTAGGCGTGTCAGGGAGCTGCACAAATTGACTTGATAAAGTCGTTTGCCTCGATTTGGCCATCTAGGGGGCTGAAGGGGAAGAAAGATTAGAAAAAAATGAGATATTTTCAACTTACGTATTTGGTTTGAAACGGGGGTCAAAGTCCAAACAGGGGTCAAAATCTAATCCCACATTATTTACCTTTTTATAATACCAGGAACGAAGAAACTATTTTTGGGAAATTAATTTACCCAAAAAAAAGATCCATAAAAAAATGCGCTCAAGAACGTTTCCAAAATTAAAGAAAGTAATCCCAAATACAAGAAAATCTTGGATATTTTCTTCATCAGAGAATTACCGCATAAAAATAAACTGCAATAAAAAAATTTTTTCAACTTTTTATAATGCGTCCGTTGATTTTTGAATAAACTTTTTATTTGTATTTTTAGAATTGGTCAAATTGGCATCTAAAAGTCTTTTTTCTCCCAGTTTTTCTGACATTAAATTGCTTTTATTTTGTATCTTTACACTCCTATTAAGGTACTTAATTTACTAAAAAGTTGTTGCAATTGTAATTTTTTCTACCTTATCCCCCCAGTTTATCCAACCAAAAACCATTACTTTATCCTTTTGTACATAATTTGAATTTGAATGCTGTAAATCCATTCACTATCTATAGCTATAACTGTCTTTTTTTCAACTGATGTTAAAAGGAATTATAAGTTTGGAACTGTTTTTAAACATATATTACAAATTTATTTTTTATTGTGCTACTTTTCAAATTTCTTCCATGCTCATATAAATGAATTTTGGTGAAACACTTGAAAAAACTCGATAAGAATAAACACTAAGTTTTTAAAATGTTCGTAAAATATGCCACAAACAGATACCATCCACTGATAAACAAGCTCCTCTAAGTCCTCTGAAAGAGGGTCGCCTGCCAGACTCAGGTAGTTGTTTGGCTAAGGAAAACGCATTTTTGATAACTTTATGGAGAGAATCCGCCTGACCTTTCCACCGTCTAACGTTTTTTTCGTCGAAATTTCTTGCGGCTGCACTGTTTGAACTGTCTTTCTCCGTGATATACTTCAATACTTCTGCTTTAATTTTCGTAGAGAACGACTATCTAGTAGGAGTCATTTTTACAAACAATAATTTTCATGGTAGAATTTGTAAAAATCTAGTAAATATAAGCAATAGCTTTTAATTGAGCCATTAAACATCTATCTACGATGGTGTGGTAGCCTGCTAATACTTCAGTAGCTTACTGATGAGCAGACGATTTATGAAAACTTACTAAGGGGACTGGGAGGAAGAGTGTACGGAAGGAGTTCTTGTAAACTTTCAGTTAAGGGTTCTGGAACATAATTATTACAATAGTACCTGTTTTGTTCTTCAGAGCTTTTCCGCTTAGAAAGTGGCACCAAATGTGTTGTTTTATGTGCTTTATCGCATTTACGAATGGTAGAATTAAAAAAAAAAAAAAACAGGTAGATATGAGATGCTATTATATGGTATGCTTTTAACAAGCAACACAATCTTTACTATTGTTCAATAGCTGAGGTTTAGTTTTATGAATATATAAAATTATGCTTTTGAAATATTGAACACTACTTTTGAAACAATGCCATGAATAAATTTGCAATATTGCATTAATAGGAGGATATTTAAATTTTGAATTGATTTAGACCACTTTTAGAAAAATATAACCTAAGATCATCATAATTTTTGATCATAGTTTTTGGTAAGAAGATGATTTAAAAAGAGGGTGATTTATATGTTAACTCCTTTGTTTTGTTGTGTTTTTTTTAGTTTATGTTTTTGTGTTTTTTTTTGCTCTGTCTCCTAAGTTTGTAAGAAATTACATTCTGTATGAAGAACTACGACTACAACTACTACCTACAAGTCACCGCAGCACCCTGACACCTGAGGCGACCACAGCTACGCTGGCTCCTCCTCCATCCTAATATATTCAATACTTCTCTCTTTAAAACCTCCCAGGAAATTTTCATTCCCTTTAAACCTTTCTTTCCATCCTGCCACCCCGAAAGGGGATGACCTGCTTTCCGTTTAGCTCCAGACGGTTGGCGGAGTTAAATTTTTAGAACAGGATTATGGATTTCATCAAATATATGAAGAACCCGGTAGAAAAATGCTTGGAGAGCAAATAAACCTTTACTAAGGCCGCCGACGGCGACCCAAATGCCAACAATCTGCCTGAGTGGCAGCAATTCGAAGCGGTGACTCGACAAGAAATGGCCTTTGGTCATGAACAGAGTAATACTCGTCCAGTGGCCAGAGCAGATCGTTAAGTGTAGCAATCAACCGCTATTTTTCAGGTAAGTACAGGTAATTATTGAAAACTATGCCACTATTACCTAAACCATATTAAGGTAATTCAAAAGCACCACATTTATGCATGATATCGAAAGACTGCTAGATAGCGTTGCAAATAAAACTCGGCAAAAAGATGCTGTAGTATTAATTGATTTGATGCGACGGGCTTCAGGATACCAACCCTATGCAGAGGCACCTAGGGCATCAACAAGGAGTCCCAGTCTTTTGGATATCCTGCTGTCGCCAGCACATCTTCTCGCTCATGTTGTAGGAATTCGTAAAGAGAGCAGAGATGTGACAGATAAGTGAGGTATAGGGTGTTATTCGGGTGATCCCCCTTCTTCTAGATCCTGCTGGTTGTCACTGAAAGATCACTAGGGAAGTTTTAATGTCTACATTCTTACAACATGACCTAGGTATTGCCCTCGACGTTGGCAAATGATATTTGTAATGAGTGGCTGGTTTGTCTTCTTTTGGATCTCAACGTTTGAGACTCGATCTTTCCAGTGTACATTTAGGCTCTTCTGGCTTGATTTCCAATTGAATGAGCTATTTTAGAAGTTTCTACGACAACACTTTCTGTAAAACTTCATATACCCTAAGGGCATAACTTACAACCCTTGTTCTGATGGAGTTTTTTTTGGGGGGAGGAGTCATTTTCAAAGACACAATTTCCATATTTTTCGACTACATTGAAAAAAACTGCTATATCAAAATAACAATTGGAAGTGTTGGAAGAAATGTGGGGCGAGGGGCATTCGCCCTCCAATAACTTTCTACTTTCAAAAGGGGGAAAAATGAGCGTGGGAGGGGGATTAGTTGCCCTCCGATAACTTTTGACTATTTTTGACTTTGCCTAAAAAGGGCACAATTGATTACAAAATAATTATTCCTAATGCAAATAAAAAAAAAAAAAAAAACACTTAATAAGGCTCTGATCACACTTATGCTAAGCAAGGCATTTACCTCTGCTGATCATCACTTTAGACCAATCAGGGCTGCTTATAAAAGATGAAGCATATTCACATGGTAATTTAAAGGCTTGAGCCTGCTCCTCTTCAGTTGCGAAAAGTATTGTGACATAGGCCTGTTTAGGCTATTTAATGACTAAAAGCCTAAAAAACGATTGCATCCTTTCTCTACAAATTGAACTTTTAAAAATTGAAAAGCGGTATGATGTATGGATGATCAACGTTAATGCATCGAAAACAAAAACAAGAGAATACCTTTCTCGGGGGGTGTTTTCATTGAAAAAAGACAAGTTTGCTCCCCCCTTGATTTTGAAAAATATTTTCCCCCACCTAAATTTTTGTCAATCGACGAGCAAGTTTATGACATACGGCAGCGGTAAAAAGGTCAGGGTATATCTAACCTAAATTATGCAGACCATCTCAATACTACTTAGGAACATTTTTCTTTAGGTCTAATCGTGCCCGTAATAATCTTAATAAACAAAGGGAAGCTAAGTAAGACGAAAATTAATAAAAATAACTGCGATGAAGACAAAATATTTTAGACTACAACATTTTACATAAGGTACTAAGAAGCTAGAAAATTTCCTGAACTTAAATTATGCTGATGATTTAAGCATCCTAGATAAAATAATGAGCAAAATGAATGCACTTATAGAGGTTTTGCAAGTTCATGGTGCTAGAGTAGGTTTTAAATTAATGTTAAGAAGACTAAATCATTATGGCTAGGAATAAGTGAAGATGAAAAGTTGACACTGATTAACGAAAAAATCGATCAAAGCGGACAGCTTCACTTACCTTAGAATTATCAATTAAGACGGTGGGAGCAGTGAGGAAGTGAAAAATCGAATAGCGAGGTACAGAGTGTTTTTTCACATTTGAAAAATGTTTGGAAAAATAGGAAGATTTGTCTGCAAACCGTTTTGCATGGGCAGCACTGATGTGTCTTTTCTAACTTCCTCTTTTTTATCACCCCCGCTAGCAAGGAGTTGGGACATCTTAGAGAGCTGTTTAACGCCCCATTTGTATGGGAATTGCAGTATCTACTTGCTTTTTAAATTAAAAAAAATGTTTACAGTAAAATGCAATTCTTGAAAAAAAAACTGCATCGTCATACAAGGCTGTATCCAGGGTTTTTTTCGGAGGGGGTTTTACTAAAGGATTTTATTGGGGGTTCTACACAGAAAACCTTAATAAAACGCAGAAAAAAATGTGTCTATTCATTTTTGTCACAAGTCGAAAAAAACATTTTGGTTTGGGAGCATCCAAAATACAACAAAATATTAATAATTTCTCAAATCATTTTTTCCCGTTTATTGTTGTTTTGTTGTTGTTACTGTTGTTTTTTACTATTTCTGTTGTCGGTGCTAGCCACTTTTAGCGCCAGTCCTTAAAAAAAATTTTGTTTTTAGATGGAGATTCTTTCATATGTCAGCCTAGGGAGAGAGGAGACTTTGCAGGAGGAAAACCACGTGAATTCAATGACCGAAAACCAAGTAAAGGAAAATCGAGATTTGATGAAGGTAAATATCGAACATTATACTCTTTATTCTATGTTTATGAAATCTTGTTATTTGTCTCCAAGGACCAAGGGCAGTGAATAGTCCTTTTTAAAGTCAAAAGTAATTAGAGGGCCCTGGGCATCTGCCACGCCATTGTATTGGGGCAATCATACAAAATGTATAGACAATTATGTCAACAAAAACAGGCGCAGCCCACTTATATCACCGGGCAACAACCAAAAGTTCTGAAGGATTTGTCATTTCCTCTTTTAGGACTCATAAGTAACGCCTTCAAAGAAATCATTTGAGGTGCAACTTAGGATCTTACGGGTATGCATTTATCTAACTAAGCATGAAACGGGTTTATCAGCGAATTGTATGAAATGTTGGAATGTAATATCTTGTTGGAATGTTGATCGTAGATCATCAAACAGTTCGTGGTCATCATCAAAAGGCAACTCACCAGCTAAGGGCACACTTTTATAACCAATACTTTTAATCAGAAGACCACAGTGAACTTTTTCCTTGAGACCAGTTGACTCAACTAATTGATGTTCACTTAACTCGCCTTTGGGTGAGTTTAATTCAACAACAAGCTTCTCGATGCCTTTTTCATTGCTGCCAATAATTTCTACAGGATTTCTGAAGAATTTAAATTCCATGGTTTTATCAGTGTCTTTCTTTGTTGAAGTTCTTACTGCTTTTAATAATAGTTCCGTTAGTCTCTTCCTTGGCCTCGGCAAACCTAAAACATTAGTAATACAGGAAAAATTACATCAATACGGGATAGTGTCTTTAAATAGTTTTGTTTTAATTTTCTGCTGATTTCTTCTTTCTAGTTTATTTTTTTACTTAAGTGTGATATGTTGATACTTCTGAATAGTTTGAATAGGACACCTCTGGTATGCCTTTTTCTTTTCTTTTAGTATATTTCTTTTTGATTAATTATTTTGTCCGTTAGTTTCCTTCCTTTTCCTGGTTTTCAGTTCCATTAAAATATTTTAGACTATAGGCTCCAAAGTTTGACGCTTTTTCCCAAACACTTGCTTGGATCCTTTCCAGGGTCAGGGTCACAGCTTTTAGGGAGAGCCGAGATATTACAGCTTGGTTATTTATGCTTTTCAAAAGTAACGAACAGATCAGAGAAAAGTGACCTGAGAAATTTAAAAAGCGTTAGAGAGTACACTTTCCTGTTGTGTAAGAAACCCCTTTAGAAGCTTTTCCATTAAGAACAAATAATAAAAGGGAAAGAACTGTCTACATAGCTTATGCAAAAAAGGAGGAATCATAGTATTAGAGACTCAGAAAGAATTGTTTCTCCAATCATGGAGATTAGAAATAAAATGAGAAAATAAGAGATATGATAATTTAGAAAAGCGTCATAAAACTTATGAGAGTTCATTATGAAATGTAAAGAGTTAAAAAAGGAAAATCCTAAATCACGAGCCCAAAATAATTATTGAAGACAAAAAATTTCTTCTTTTTTTCACACTGATTTGCTTTAAAATTTTACGCCATAAAGAAACTTAGAATTAAATTATAGAGTCAAAAGATCCTTTATCAGGAAACAAGTCCATCTGTGTTGATTCTTGATGTACTATTTTCATTTTATTTTTTTAAACAAAAAAACATATTTCTTTTTGATAAAGAGCCTTGAAGCGTATTAAATAAAAGAAAGAAGCAGTTACAACAAAATACAACTCAGAATGAGTCTTATAACAAAATACTTGACTAATATTCGTCAATAGGCTACCCAAAGTTCTAAAAGGTAGGGGGGGGGGGGTAATGGAAGTTTCAGTCGTATAGGCACCAGACCTATGATCCGGAGGAGATTCTCGGCCGCGTGGAACGGGACAGGATCTCCGTCATCGCCGGACCGCCGGCCATATTTCACGGCATGTTGCAGCATCCTCAAATGGCGCGATTCGACCGCTCCAGCCTTCGTCTGGGCGTGACTGGCGGTGCGGTCGTGCCGTCGACCCTGATCCGACGGATGCGCTCGGAACTGGGTTTCAGGGGTGTCGTCAACGGCTATGGCCTCACCGAATGCGGCGGCTACGGAACCATGTGCAGTGCGGATGACGATGACGACACCATCGCCAACAGCGCCGGCAAGCCGTTTCCGGACACCGAGGTACGGATCATGGATATCCAAAACGGCTAAAGGTATTAAGTAGAAACTTAAGAGAATCTTGAGAGTATGTTAAACTATACCCAAAGGCACTATGTACATCTGGCTTATCAACTAGGTGGATCTGTAATATATTGCTAATGGCTGAGGATATTGAGTGGAAACTTTCAGGAAATGTTGAGGGAGATGTTGAAAAGTGTTTAGAGGCCCCCTCCCATGCTTCTTTTAGCTCCCCTGCTTTCAAAAATAAATTTTGAAATGCCCATCTTGCTACAAATAGTCTCAAGGTCAGATAACTGTGTCTATAGATATTATCCGAGCCCCAAAGCTTTTGAGAAGGATCCTGAACACATTGGTGCCAACCCGAAGGCCGCTCCCTACGGCCTGGCCGCCACCCAGGTGCTGGACAAGCTGGGGCTGAGCGAGGCGCTCAGGGACAAGCTGGTCGAAGGCCAGAACATCACCCAGGCGCACCAGTTCGTCTCCAGCGGCAACGCCGAGCTGGGCTTCGTCGCCCTGTCGCAGGTGTACAAGGACGGCAAGATCAGCAGCGGCTCGGCGTGGATCGTGCCGGGTGACATGTACGAGCCGATCAAGCAGGATGCGGGGATCCTCAAGCCGGGCGCGAACAACCCTGCCGCCAGTGCCCTGGTCGACTACCTGAAAGGCCCGGAGGCGGCCAGGATCATCGAATCCTTGTGAATTTCAGGGCCCTCTACAGGGAGAAGGAGTGGAGGTGGATACTTTAAGAAACCTTCCCTGGGATATACTTTAGCCTGTAATCCATCCCCGAAAGTTTCGTTTTCCTAACCTAACCCCTTTCCGAGATAGCAAGAAGTCGCTAAACTAGAGTTTTTCCAACTTTGGTAAATATATCGTTTCACCCCTTCCCTTTAAAAAGCTTATATATTTGAATTTTACTTAAAATGCCAATTTTTTGGAAAATCTCCTTAGTAAAGGGGTTACTGTTTAGTCTGTCACCTCTTTTGAACAATAATTGCAACATTCTTGGTATTCTATGGTGACTACCGTGTTAAAGAGCAGTTTGTTGCTACTTTCCAGTATTTGTCTTTTAAGGTCTTTTTAGCTTTACTGTTTTCAAACAGTTCGTGGTAACGAACTGTAGTAAGGAGCGACCCGGCTCAATAGTAACCAAAATTCTAAAAAACGGAATTTTGATACCAATAGTTACATCAAAAAAATTATATTTTAATGCTGATTTTAAATATATAAGTTTCATGAAGTTTAGTCTTACCCATTAAAAGTCACGAGCCAGAGAAATTTTGCCTTATTTTAGAAAATAGGGGGAAACACCCCCTAAAACACCCCCTAGTACACACCCCAATAGTAACCAAAACTCTAAAAATCGGAGTTTTGATAGGTTTCATGAAGATCTTTGTACATATCTGAGATTTTACGAGCTAGTTATAATAAGTAAAATATTGAAATAATGTTTGATTATTCAACAAATAATATTAAAATATTGAAATAAATAATGTAATATTAAGAAAAATTAGCAATAAAGAAATACTTGTCAATTATTACAGCTAATGCTACTAACGACCCATCTTAGGCCAACACAGCTACGCATACTTCTCCACCACCCCATTCTTTTCAAACCTTCTCTCTACTCATTAGATAAAGCTCCTGTTACTGGTATATAGACGATTTCAATTATGAATTACATTTTTGGTGTTACACCATTTCACAGTTACACCGTCCCAGCCATGGAACCGAAGCACGCCACTATTTTTACTAGAACAAAGGAATAAATAACAAACTACTACTACTACGCCTTCTACTACTACTAATATTGCAGCATTTGCTTTTCGTTTCCTCCTAGATGGCTGGTCAACAAGGACAATGCTTGGCAATCTGTCATCCTACTTTCGCAGAACGTGTCCTAGCCATATCAACCTTTCTCTGATTATACCCCTAGAAAGTTGAATTGAACCACATTTCGAAATAAATAACGCCTTTAAAAAGTATTCCGTTATACTTAGTCTTTGGTTTTGAGGAGGATCTTTATATAAAATATTCTTTGGTACAAAACGTGCAAATTAGTCTCACATTCATCATATAGAAAGATAAAAAATATTGCAAAGCGACGGAACTTCTTAAGAACTTGGGTGCTTGTATTATTTAACGTTTTCTGGCTTGACCCTAAACAACCAAAATTCAAGATATGGCACTTAATATTTATCTTCACATGGACCCTAGTTCCAAAAACTATTTCCCAGAAATGGGTGTTTAGAGTTGCACCTTCTTCCAGCACTCGTATATGGTCCTGTCTGTGAACAAGATTTACTCTAATATACCTATGTGAGTTTCGTTCCTATCCTGTTCATTTCTTTATGCTCAGGATTATTTAGCTTGTAGCGAACTTGGATAATAGTATTCGTCGTTTCTTTAGTGGTGCCACTCTAGTCTTTGAGCAAATTAGTTGACTGAAATTACCTTCTTCTGTTGCATCAGAGTTCGAAGCAGAAAGGCCCTCGTGCAGTAACGGGGATCATACGTTTTGCAATATTTTTCCATTCAAAGAAAAAATGCAACAAATCAAATCAGCATCAAAATGCGCTGAGTATTTTGTCGCTGGGCAGAGGGGAAAAAAAAGACTAAAATTCTGTTCAAATCAATGGAACTGTGTAAAAAAATGCAAAAAATCCAATCAGCATCAAAATATGCTTAGTATTTTGATGCTGGGTAGAGGAAAAAAAAAAAATAAAAGCATAAAGAATAAAACTACAGCCATAGACTATTATTTGTTAAGACGCAATGTTACATTATATTACGTAAAAAAAGACAGCCATAGACATAATATTATTGAAATTACTAATGTGTGAATACAACTCACGAAACTCGTAAGGCTAAATTTTTAACTAGATGTTATTTTATTCAAATTATCCATAGTAAAAGATTGGTATTTTACCTAGATTTATTTCAAGTAATTTCCGACATTCAATTGTAGAAAAAAGAGAGTTCTGATCCAGAAGTCTTTCTACCAATTATTACAATAACGTCTACAACTAATACCGGTAATAACTCACTGCAACATCAAGCCGCCTAAGGCCGCACAGAATAAGAACGTGGCGCGGGCGCTGAACGCGTACTACGGCAGATCGGGAAGACTGTGGGAGGACGGGAAGTACCACAAACTCGCGCTTCTCGACGGGGAGTCGCAGCTCGATCGGTTGATCTATCTCTACACAAATCCGGTGGCGGCGGGACTCGTGAAGAAGCACGAGGAGTGGCCGGGCGTGCTGACGAAGCCGTGCTTTCAGGGCGCGTACGAGATCCGGGTGAAGCGGCCGGAGTTCTACTTCCGTGACGCGAAGTGGCCGGAGGACGCGGTGCTGAGAGTCACTCCGCCACCGATGTGCCGAGGGCTCTCGACGAAAGAGTTCGGGCGCCTGCTGTTCGAGCCTCTTTATCCTTATCTTCGTTATCAATACCTGAAGGATCGTTTGCAACGTGTGAAGCCGTATGAGGTTGAGCACTTCCTGAAAAATTATTCCGATTTGCCGGACAGTAATGACTTAAGGAAACGCTGGCTACGTTTATTGGCGAAGAAACAACGTTGGCAGGATTTTCTCGACTTTTATACCTTGCAACAGGACCCACAACTTCAATGCCTGCAACTCAGGGCACGCATGGAAACCAACAACCATACGTATCTTTTGGAAGATATTCGCAGCCAATGGTTGGCCGGACATTCTTTACCAGATGAATGTAACCCCGCCTTCAAAATGCTTTATCAAAGTCATGTTTTTTACTGTTTTAAAAATTAGAGTTAAGAGTAAGAGTCAAACTTTAGCGTAAAGAGCGGGGCGTTGAGGAGGAAAAGCCCCTTTCATATATTTATATGGAGTAATTTCTGTTCGTTTTAAGTTTTAATGTTGCTCCTTACTTTCATTTAAAAAAATTGTTTTTTTTATTTAATTAAGGCAAAGAAATAGAGCGTAACATTTATATTTACATAACTGAATATGCTAATGCAAGCTTTTAACCTTGCACGGGTATATCCCGGAAATAGGAAACTATTGGGCATTTCCATAAGAAAATTTGTGGGGTATTGAAAATTTTAATGACATTATTTGACATTGACTTTGGTTACAGGGTCTTTTGGAACTGGCAGTGGAATGAAACCCTTTATCCAGGTAAAGCCATGCAAATCAAACTTTTTAGTAAGCTTCTTTGAATTAGCTGGGTAAAAACCACTACTAAGTTCTTCTTCTTGGTTTATTTCTGTTAATTCTCATGCCATCAATCCACTTGGTTCTTTCTTAACTTTTGACTTGTATAGTTGTTCTTTTGTTAGTTCTGCATTTCGGTTCCACTAGCCGCGGGACTTCATCTTTAACGAAAATCCGCCGCAGCGGCAGATCCAAGGGGTGACTTCAGGAGCACACAGGATAACTGGATAATGTATCCAGGGTAACTTCAGGATATTATCCCCACCACAACTTGCAAATACTCAGATAAAAGTCACAAATAAAATATTTCAAACAATCAGAAATAGAACGACTGGGTAATGCTTCTGATATATGCTCATTCTCTTATTGTATTTTAATTCATAGATAATTTTTCAAGCAACATTTTCCAGGAAGATTCTCTCGGGTATTTGAACCTTATGTAACTTATGACTTAAAATTTGAATCCAATATTTAACTTCTTATATAACAAACCTAAAAAAACATGAGAATAGTTCATTATTTTAACCAATAATAAAACTTTGGCAATCAAAAACATACAAAAATTAATGGTTGAAAAACTTTGCAAAAAATAAGCGAAACGCAAGACGTCACCTTCACCTACACGGTCAGCGACGGTCAGGGTGGTAGTGCCACCGAAACCGTGACCGTAACCGTCACCGGTACCAACGACGGCCCGGTTGCCAGCGCGGCGACAGCCGAAGCGACCGAAGATGGTTCGGCTGTGTCCGGACAGCTGACTGCAACCGATATCGATGGCGACGACCTGACTTTCGCGCTGGCCGACGGCCCGAGCGCCGGCAGTGCGACCGTCAATGCCGACGGCAGCTTCAGCTTTGATCCGGGCGCGGAGTGCCAGGGGCGCGCGGCCAGCGCGACCGAGGCTGTCACCTTCACCTATACCGTCAGCGACGGGCGATGACTGGAATTAATACCTAAAATATTCATAATGTACAACCCCAACTTTTCCCTTGGCTTCAAAACCCTGCCCACTAACACATTTTTAGTTTGCCCCACAGAGGAGGAGGGTCAACCAAAAGTGGATGTACTTCTAAAATTAGCATTTCTAAGTGCTCTAAACAGGAAACTATGCTGCTTTGCAACAAAGTTTTTGTAAAATCCTAGTTTAGTGAATTTAGGCTATCTTGGAAAGGGGTTAGGTTAGGAAAATGAAACTTTCAAGGATGGGTCTACAGGCTATAGTATATCCTGGGAAGGTATTTTAAAGTGCCCATCTCTACCCCTTCTCCCTCTAGAGCATCGTATCGACCAAGTAGTCCTAGAATGTCGCAAGAGTGCTCTTTCTAACGGGAATGAAAAGTTCTAGTGTCCTTATAAGTGACCAAAAAAATTGGAGGGCAGCTAGGCCCCCTCCCACGCTCAGTTGTTTTCCCAAAGTCAACAGATCAAAATTTTGAGATTACCATTTTGTTCCGCATAGTCAAAAACTATAACAACTATGTCTTTGGGAATGACTTACTCCCCCACAATCCCTGGGGGAGGGGCTGCAAGTTAAAAACTTTGACCAGTGTTTATATACAGTAATGGTTATTGGGAAGTGTACAGACGTTGTCAGGGGGATTTTTTTTGGTTTGGGGGAATTGGAAAGTACATAAAAAATGTGAAAAACACCAGTGCATGCTTTCAGTTTCTAAGGCTACTCAATGTTGGACAGATAAGGGTTTATCAAGCGGCTATGTTAGTGTTTATTTGTGCGCATAATCTAGCCCTGTAAGCTTTTAATGAGTTGTACCGTTTCGGAAGTTCTGTTCATGAGCAAGATACAAGAAGGTGTGATAACACCTTCTTGGTGTGATACAAGTGTGAAGATACAAGATACAGGTGTGAAGGTGTGATACAAGAAGGTTGTAGATATTGAAAATGGTGTGAGATCTGGTTTTGTTTCTTGACCCTTCTGTATCTGTTTCTTGTATCTTGACAGTCGGTAAACCTGACAATCTATTTATATGCACAAATGGGACATCGAAGAATGTTGTATATTCGCAAGTTTTACGTAGTTAAAAACATATATATCTATAACGAAAAGAGGAATATTTTCTCTTTTATCTATATTCACAGGTGGGACACAGGGACACAACTACAATGGCGCGTAACTAATATGGCGCGTAACGACTTACGCGCGCGCGGGGGGCTTGGGGGGCGCGAAGCGCCCCCACCAACTAGGTGTTGGGGTGGTCATATAATCTAATTGGTATTATAAAGCTATCCCTAACTTTTCAGGATCAAAATACCATAGATGACATTCTATTAATCATTACGAGTAAATTGTTTCCCTTTGCCCAAGGACATCCGGCTGTAAGTTTCAAATTGAATTGTTTAAAAGATTGTGGCTCCTTTCTGGAAACCTACCGTCCCCCCTCTTCCCATTGCAAAATGTTTATGATCTTCTTGACCAATAAAATAGTCCCAGAAAGTTTCGCGCCACTGGACTCCAAACATCAAACGTACCCCTCTTTTTTCTTTATTAGCTAAAACTTTATTGGCTAAACAAATTAGTTTAGCTAATAAATTTTTTAAATAAATGCCAGGAACATATTTCTACAGTAAGAAGGGAGGCATCACCCCTCAGTGCCCTTATTACGGCTTAGTCTAAACGAGGGGAATTGCCTAGTAAAGGACCACAATAATACTGATGCACAGGAAATAAGTTCGCCGGTTATCCCTTTTGTGACCGATCAACCTCAGTAATTGGTTTTCCAGGAACCTCTTTTAAACTAAGTATCCAAATTGGGAAAAGGATTCAGGATAACGAAAATGGATGTATGGAACAGTTTATTTTCTGTGAGATGAAAATATCTTAAGGAAACTTTGGAAAAGGAACTTTTTTTGTAGCTGAGTAACAGTTATTGATGTTGAAAATAAGTGCTTTTTCTACCATTTTCTATTAGGGTTGTATCTTATATATCACTACATATTTGGAGTTACTAATAAAGGAAGAGGCCGTGAAATAAGGGGAAAGGGTATTTGAAATTTTCCTTATGTTATAAATTGGGTGTATTTGGACCGCCAAAATCTTTTTGTTCCAGAAAAGATTAAGTTAAATTTCACGATTTCCCGCCTAGGTTTCATTGAAAATACAATTTATTCATTGAAAAGTAAAGGGGGATTACAAAGCATTAAAACCCCGTGTGTACTGGATGGTTATTAACATCTCAATGAAAACTAAATCCATTGCTATAAGCAATACCAATTATTTCTTGAAGTTCTATTGAAATAAAATAAGGTAAGATATTTATTTTGAAAATATTTATTAAGAAGCAAGATGTCACTAGTTCGCATTTTTCTAGGCAATTGAGACATTTCCACCCGACTATACTTTTGTTTACAATTTCATAATTAACAAAACTGACACACACACAGTAGTCAGAAATGGTGCTAATTTCCTTTTTTCACGTAAAAACTCAGCATGAATAACCAGAAAAAGAAAAAACAAAAGGCAGCCTAAATTTTGGCCAAAAGGCAAAACAAAACCCTCTAGTGTTGGCCTTACAAAACTAATGAATTATAGCGGACAATATAAATGCCAGTCTACTGAAAGGAAGAAAATGACGGTCTTTTGCGCTTTAAAAGCAGTATAAAAGTCAATCAGGTTCCTATCTTTGAATTTTCATCGCAAATTTTATCAGACCGAAAAGTGCAGAAATGAAAACAAAACTTACCACCAACTGCACGAGGAGGCCTTTTTCGTTTTTGTTCTCTCGAGAAGGCAGAACCAGTAGTTAAAGCCTCTAATAGAGAATCCATGACTCCGGTTTGGTCATCTTCTGCGTTTATATCTATTAAGGCTTTCTTTTTGGCTTGCCTTTCAGCTTTCTCTCTTTCTGCTTTTTCTTTTGCTTCCCGGGCCCGGTGTATTTTTTCTTCAGTTTCTCTTATTTTTACGTTATCCTTATAACATTGCTGAAAAAGATATTTACAAATTATAAGCAAAAGGAGGGACATCTTCATGCTGAAGAACAACACAGTAAAAGAAAACAAAGCTTTTTATAATTAATATAACCTTTCAAAATAAAAGAATACCAAAAAAATGTATATAAAAAAAGTATAGTGAGCACAGACAAACAGCGACAATGTTTCTAGCATGAATGGTTGATACAAGGAAAATCAATCAGTTCGTTTAGATGAGCAACCTAAATAGCTGATTTTTGCCTGCTTCAAACACCTTTGCTGGAAGAAACACAAGAAGCCCTTGCTGATGGCAGGGACGAAAAACGTAATGAACTGGCCAAGACAGGCTCTATTGTTAATTAATAAGTCTATGGGTAAACATCCAACTGATTTGCAATCTTTTCTTTGGAAATTTCCGCTTTCTTTTGGAAAATTTTAGAGTTGGGCAGCCGAGTGATATCAATGGTAGAATTCTGTCTCGTAATAACCTTGTAGCTCAAGTTCAAGAAGTTGGTTATTTAGGCTTTTACATGATTGTAATCTTTCGTGGCAACACCACAGTGATGTTGCTGCGACAAACGTGGCCAATGGCCTGGGTTCGATTTGACACTTAAGAATCTTTTTGCCCCCGAGAGTCTTATTGCTTTTATACCAGGCTCTAATTCACCCATATGTTCGTATGGCTACATGTCATGGGTATATTTTTATGTGAATTTAAAACGTGTTTTATATTCTTCAAAATAAAACTATGCGTCTTATAACATGTTGGATTCATTAATTCTAAATTACTTTAGAATTAACTTTATTAGTTAATTCTAATTACTTTATTGCTAAATTACTTTAGCAATAGTAGTAGCTATTGCTACTACTGTCGTATTGGTAACAACTCGCTTCAGCCCCAGGTCGCCTGAGGCCCGCCTCTTTATAACTTCTTCCTTATACTAATTATGGCCCTGTCGTATCTTTAACTAAGAGAAAATCCAGATTGACGATTCCCTCTCAGTTTTTATTTTAGTAAAACTCTATTTTCCCTACATTCCTTTTATTTTCATATAACCTATAATTCAGGCCTCCTTCTCTCTACCAAACTTAAGTCATTTTCTTGGTCAAAACCATTTTTTTTCGATAGCCAGAAAAAAATACTTTTGGGTGCAATTAAAGATATAATTTTTTTTAAATAGTTTGATTTCCTCTTTTTAAGTAAAATCAAAAAAGTTAAATCTATCAGTGCATGAAAGTAAATCTTTTCACATCCCATCCTAAATATTCAGATTCATATTGGAGCCTCCATCTTGTTCAAACAACCACCATTCTTGATATCTTCGATAAAATGTTCCATAGTTCCATAAAACTGTCCCACATTTTTATTCCTGGTCTAAACATAATTTTTTTTTCAACAGCCAAAAGAAATTCCTTTTGAGTGCAATTACAGATATAATTTGGTATGTATTTATAAGTAACTCAGCAACTCAAACTTAGATTTTACAACATGTAAAATTCAAAGTTTGACCTATGAATTTGCCATCAACACGGATGAGGTATGTTACAAAATATACAAGATCTAATGAGGATAAATACATGTTGTCCTATGGCTGTCCAAAATTAAAATACCTTCCCTGCAATAAATTTTTTTTGAGAAATTCCAGTTTGAATCATTAGGTATGTATTTAGAATTAACTCAAACTTAGATTTAACATCGTGTAGTGTTTGAAACATCAGGGTAGGTTTGGAGCAGCGTTATCTATTCTGTTTTTGTATTTTAGCTCTATTGAGCACTTTTATCCCTAGGGAGAGGGCCTTGAACTCCATTATGATGTTGACGGAGTCAATAAATTAAATTGATTTACCAGTGATTATGTAGAGAACCTGTATTTTGTTAAGGCTGACTATTGTAATTCTTAGCCAACGCTGTTTTTCCTGCATGCCAAAAGATCATGATGAACAGCCAAAATTTGAGCAATTTTGAGTTTGATTTATTTTTCTGATAATTTCTGGAGAAAAAACATTGGCTTCACTTTCAAAAAAAAAAATTTTCACTCCTTTTATGTTTTCTTTTTGTATTTCAGAAAAAAAAATTAAATCAAGTTATCTGAATTTGTCGATTTATTGTTTTATTTGCTTGTAAAAAACCCCTAATTTTAGTTTTGTGACTAATTAAATAATGGATGGCCTAATAGCGCTTTCGTGTGAATAAATCTATCTATCTATTTATTTTAATTTTACAGCCAATTTGGTTGAAATTAGATGAATGAAAGAGTTAACAACAGTTTAGGCCAAAAACAGATCCACGGGTTCGGAGGGGGCGACCCTCCCCCAAGATACTTCTGGCAACCTTATTCCGTTTTTTCTTTTTTTAATCTTTTTTAAAATAAACTTTTTAATTTGGTGCCCAGCTCGAGTCATTTGGACGCCCTTGGTCAAGTGGCCCCTTTGCCCAAGATTTTGCTCTTGATCTATTAGAGATGGTCATATCTTTGCAATATGCAATATCCTTGCCATCGTTCATGCTACAAACCGTAGTTGTTCTGAAAAGTCTAGGTTTCATCAATATCATGATTAGATGTTTCATAGATTTCTTCCACCACAACGTTGATTCTTCCACCGTAAGCTCTTGCAGCTATGGGTAGAGGCAACTGGCTTTATTCAACAGACCAAATTTACAATGATTAACTTTTTGTCTATTTATCCTCAGCCATTTCTCTCATTTTTTTTTTTTTCATATCATTACTAAGCTTTCCTGGAAGTTGAGCTTGATAGTTTTTGAGCTAAAGAGTTAACATCATCTTGAGACAGATCAAGAGGTTAGAATGTAAAATACAACACTGATGGAGTAATAAAAAAGAAAAGAAAAAGAAACAAATAAATTTTAACAATTACATACAAAACAAAAACAAGGAAGAACTGACAAGAAAAAAATACAAATAAGGGCAGTGATACGTAAGAACAAACGCAAGATCAACGGAGGACAATTTCAGAGGTACTTTCACCAATAATCTGCCTCCAATATCTCTCATTTCTTTTCTGCACCGTGGACACAAATATTTCGCATACTTGTAGAAACACTTCCGTATATCCTTAATATCTGAAGCAGTAAGAAGAGACCAAGATGGTGCAAGGGCGATCAGGTGCGGAACAACAAATGCATTAGACGTTCTGTACGTCGTCGTCATCGTCGAGTGCAGCAATCAGCCGCAGCACGGATTCCGCTTTTTCCTCGTCGATCGGGGTCGAGGTCTGCGGCCGCCAGATCGCCTTGACCGAATCGGCTTCGCCGAGCGCGCCCTCCAGCGCTTTCGAAACATCGCCGAGATCCTCGAAGCCGCACAGGATGGTGTGGCCGTGTTCGTCCGAGGCGACGTCCTCCGCCCCGGCTTCGATGGCGGCTTCCATCACCGCCTCCTCGTCTCCCGCTTCGGGCTTGTAGATGATCTCGCCGACACGATCGAACATGAAGGCCACCGAGCCGGTCTCGCCCAGCGAGCCGCCCGATAAAGTCATTCCCTGGGTACATATAAGTTGTTTTTTTTTTTTGGAATGGGTCGTCGCATAAATTTCAGATGGGGCTTCGGGTGGGTTCTCATAGAAAGAGTGGTCGTATTACACTTCAGAGGGTACTCATTGGATTGGTAAGCTAAATTTCTATTACTCTTTTTAAGAGTCAAAGTGATCTGTGGGCAGCTATCCCTCCCTCAACACGTCGTGTTTTCCAAGAATACGTCGAATAAAAAATTGAGTCCCCCTACAGCTCTCAAGGCAAGGGTTGTAAGTTATGCCCTGGGGGCATACAAGGTTCTTGTAGAAAGGGTGGTCGTATATGCTTTGAAGGCGCATTTTATTTTATTTTCCGTCATTTATTTTTCTATTTTATTTCATATTTTATTTTATTATCAATCATTTTATTTTATTTTATCTATCATTATATTATCATTTCATTTTATTTTATATCATTTATTTTATTTATCAATCATTTCATTTTATTTTCCGTCATTTATTTTTCTATTTTATTTCATATTTTATTTTCCATCATTTTATTTTATTATCAATCATTTTATTTTATCTATCATTTTATTATCATTTCATTTTATTTTATATCATTTATTTTATTTATCTATCATTTTATTTTATTTTCGGTCATTTATTTTTCAATTTTATTTCATATTTTATTTTCCGGTGACGTCGGTGAACTCGGACTCAAACGAGCTCGGGCGGCACATGTACACCGAGGCCGCGAAGTCTGTGCGGTACGGCGGGCTCGATCCGGTGCGGGCGCTTGCACTCGTTACGATCAACCCGGCGATCCAGCTCGGCATCGACGAAGTCACTGGCTCGATCGAGGTCGGCAAGGACGCGGACCTGGCGCTGCTCACGCACGACCCGCTGTCGACGCAGGCGCTGGTGCTCTGGACGATGGTCGACGGTGAGATCGAGTTCGAGCGCGTCGACCGGTTCGGATTCGATGATTCACCCGCCCCCGTGACCGAGCTCTCCGAGCCCGCGGGCCTCGAGGCGATACAACTGAAGAGTGGCCTTTCTAGCCAAATGAAAAGACAGCATGCAGCTTTTCCAAACCTAATGTAATGCTCATCTATCCAGACTGAAGTCCCCGCTTTCTGTTAAAACACTTGGAGGTAAAAACATTTCCCTTTTCTTGGAATAAACCAGAATTGGTGATAATAAAAAAAGGACAAAACCCAAGTGTTGTTGCATCAATAGTCTTAAAATCATTGAGATTTATTTTGAATTAAAGATTTTGTAATTCTTCTGTTTGAAGTGCTTTTAATTTTACTGTTTGAGTTATTGTTTATTTGACATTTTAATATTCAGATAAATGAAAACAAATATTTGAAAAGGATTTTTTTCCTTTTCTCAATTAAATTGTTAGCTGAAACACAAACATACTAGTCAATACATCTTTCAAAGTTGTTTTAAAATATACTATTTTTAACTTATACTATAATTTTAATTTATACTAATTTTTAACCCTTACAAATGAGTGAAAGGACCCACCCCCTAGTCCCAAGCTGTTTTGTTAGTAACATAACCTAACCTTATTATAAATAATTTTAGCACTGAGAAAATGTAGCATTATTTATTAAAAAGCAACGGAAAAAATGGTGCTGACAAAATATAGTATTATTTTGTGGGAAACAAGCAATAAGTCATACTTTAATTGAAAACTTGTTATTTTTAAGGGATTCGATAGAGGACTTACCTGAAACCTATTCTAAAGGTTTCATCCATTCTATCGTGAATTACAGAATTTCGTACGCCTTCACTCATTTCCCGGGAGTCGCGTAAACGCTCGCTACAACATTGAACTCCAGCTGGGACGGCGCTATCCTTGCCCTAGGCGCAACGAGGACGAGCTTGCGAGGCCGAGAGTAGCCTTGGGTTCCGCGCCCACCCCAAAACAAAGTCCCAAAGGGACGGCGGGAACCGAGATATCCGAATCCGCTAGGTCAGACACGTTGTGGCTTGTTTGGGATTGGTCATTTAGACCTTGGGTTACGTCAACGCACGCTACGCTTTAGTTGTTCTTGCTTTCAAAATAGGAAAGAGTGTATCGGCTTCAATGAAAGGTATGTCTTCTGGGCAAACTATGCTGATAAGTGGATTTCTGCATTGGTTACAGCAATGTCTTTCTGCCAATCAGACATCAGCACACTGGGTGTAGATGCAGCTCCTGCTTCTTTGCACCTATCAATGTGACTCTTCCATTTCGTATGCCTCAAAATATTCTTCTGACCTTTTTCGAATTAAGTTCAGATATTCAGCATTTTGATTTTCTGCCTCTGGCCATTTTCTTCACGTCGTTTAAATTTTGAATATGGTAGTGGCATCTGCATCCTGTATTCCACACTGTCTGTGTACTACGATTAAAGTTTTTTCAGATTGAAGGCTACTGGACTTACGAGCTTTGTCATGGACGTCATCTACGTCAGTATCATGAAGAAAGGGATGCAAAGAAACAGAAGCTTCAGGAATATTTTCTTGGGTATTATGATAAAGACAAGCTTGAAGCACTAGGTCAGCTCTTTTCCTTTATTTTTTAATTGCTTGACACAACTCTGTCAGTCAACTTTAAACTGACTAATTATAAAATAAATGCTGATTAAAGAGGCCATTTGAAGAAAGACCAGCAGGGGATTTTCCGTTGATGTAGAAAAATTAAAAACATTTGCATAAATGGAAGTAAAGTACCGAAAATAAATTGCGTTCGGTTACTTAAAAAGGGCACTAGAACTTTTGATTTCTGTTCAAATGAGCCCCCTTCTGATGTTCTAGGACTGCTGGGTTGATACGATAACCCTCTGGGAAAAAAATAAATAAACACGCATCCGTGATCTTTCTTCCGGCAAAAAAAAAATTCAAATTTTTGCAGACAGTGCTTGAGACCTATTCAGTAGGGTTCTCTCCTGTACTGAATCTAATGGTGTGATTTTCATCAAGATAGCTTGACTTTTAGTGGTTGTTTCCTCCTATTTTCCAAAATAAGGAGAATTTTCTCAGGCTCGTAACCTTTGATGGGTAAAACTAAACTTAATGAAATTCATATGGTAGTAAAATTTTCATTTGTGTTAATGAAAACAGGACAAAACCCGTGGCTATTTCAAGCTTGGAATATGAGCCACAGGGATCAGGCCGCAAAGTCATTCAAAAACGCAGTTTTTCGTAAAAAAGATTTTATTCTAAAAATTATTTTTGTTCATTACAAAAGCAGTTATGCGTAGCTACTCAATTTTAAACGAGCCACTATAAATATCTATGATTTTTATTAGCCCGCTTGTCCTGATTGAAAAATGAAGACACGTCAGTGCTAGCCTAGCAAAAAATTCATTTTCCATGTTGTTCAAGGTGGGGGACTTTAACAAACAACCCTCCATAAGGTTTATGACTAAGTTAATTTTTGCTCGTTTAAAGTATGACTCGTCTATTTATTGTAATTTTTATTCGTTTTTATGATAATTTGAGGTAGTCTTATGCTTGGACAATTGTTTAACTTCATTTTTGTTTCTTCTTGGACTAATAGAGCTCTTTTCTTTTCTTTGGAAAAGTCTGTTCTAAATAGTATGGAAGGCATGGCAAATAGTTCTGGCAAGTTATGGCTCTGCAAGTTATGGCAAGATCGCCAAATCCGTTCTAAATAGTATGGAAGGTATAACAAATAGTTCCGGCAAGCTATGGCTCTGCAAGTTATGGAATGGCCGCCAAATGTGTTCTAAATAGTATGGAAGGTACCGAACGCCGTACTTCCCTTAAATATCCTTATAGACTTTTCTTTTCCAACACCCTGCCGGCAATTTTCACATTTTCAGCTTGAGTAGCAGGCCTAAGGAATCTATTAGCCTTTAAGAGGTCAATTCTTTTGAAATCTAACAAGCCCATTATTTGTGTTATCACTTCATTAAATTATCCATCAAATTCCACATTGGGGTTTCATTTTATACCTTAGAAAATTATGGTATCAAGTAAGGTATCCTGCTCAAGTTCGTCAACCCTGTCTTCTATCTTAGTAATTTTATTTTCAAGCAAGCTCACTGCATTATATAGTCTTTGAAGGGTTGTTTCAATTTTTTCAGTAAGTTCTTGTCTTTTTTTTTCTAAAGTCCTTACGTTCTGCTTTCTTATTTTTACATTCTTTTATATTTTCTTTTTTCTCAAATAACAGGCTCGGGTTTTTGGTCCTATGAAATATACCCTCACTTCCGTCTTGTGGCGCTCAAGCCATCAGATTATTTAGTTGTTTTTTTTCTATCGATTATGTTTTGGTTTTTATTTAGATTCCTCGTTTGTTATTGCAACAATATGTTTTCTAGCTTCAGTATATTTACAGTTACTTTTGACAAACAAACTGATGCACACCTGATTAATGCTAGTTAAATTTTTTAAAATCTCATTGTAATCACCCCAAAAAAAAGTAGTAAAGTGCAAATTTTGTTCTAGTCTTCAGAAGGCGTGGGGGTTGTCAGCCCTACTAATATTAATTTTTGCTCGTTTTGAGTTTGACTTGGTTATTTTTTGTAATTTCTGTTCGTTTTGGGTTTAATTTATTTATTGATTTTATTTATTGATATAATTTATTACTCCGGTAGTTTTAGGTTTTGAAAATTATTTGAATTTATTTCTATTCGTTTTTGGCTTGATGGAGCTCTTTACTTTTCTTTGGGGGGATATTTTCCGATGTAGAATTTTCTGAGGAAGGTTTTCGGGAGAGAGTTTTCTGGGAGGAGGGGTATTTTCAAAGGGAGTAAACGCCGACCCGTCTGCGGCAGCGAACCAGGATGCGAGCCTCCGCTCTGCTGCTCCTCATCGCCACGCTCTCCTCCAGCTGCATTCTCGGCACAGTGGCAGACGTGGTCGATCCTGCAAAGGATGTCACTCCGCAATCGGAGGAGCAGGCCGACGTGTGGGAGGTGATCTTGGTCATCAACATCCTTCTCATGTGCATCTTCATGGTCTACTTCCTGCTACTGTCGAGATTCCGCTGGATTCCGGAAAGTCTCGCCATCATCATTCTCGGATGCATGCTGGGACTTGCCGTCCGATGGTCTGGACGCTCCGTGAACGACGTGATAAGCTTTGATCCCGAAGCGTTCTTTCTCATATTAACTTGCCAGAATACATAGAAACAGCCCAGATGCTGTTGAAATAAACAAAAAAAATTAACACAAGATCACGCAAACAGTATATAATAAACACGCAAACAAAATTAATTTTTTCTACCGTTTAAATGGGCCCGTCAGCAAGCGCTATGATAATCATCTTTAACTATTTTAGGTACCGTGATCCTATTTTTATATGCATTTTGTCAATAATATATAATAAAATACAGCTAGTCGTTCATATAGCCCTTAATAAAAACGGTCATTCTTTTATAAAACAAATAACTAAACTAATCAAGATAAAAACGTAAATATTTATTCAGAACAATTTTGAACCATGGGGTAAATTTCGTAACTTACATCCCTTTCCCCAGGTCCTTTGGGGAGTCATGTTATCCCCAAAGGCATATTTATTGGACCTTTCAACCATGTTGAACAAAATGGCTATTTCCAAATTTTGATCAGGCGACTTTGGGGAAAAGAGGCGTGGGACGGAGGCTAGCTGCACTCAATTATTTTGGTTGCTTAAAAATTGGCACTAGAACTTTGGATTTCCGATCAAGTGAGATCTTTCCCAATTTTCTAGGATGAGTGGTTCGATACCATCACCCTGCAGAAAAAAGTAAAAAAACCACGCATCCGTGATTTCTTCTGGCAAAAAAAAATGCAGAATTCCAGATTAATTGTATTCCCGATTTTTCCTATATTTAAAGATATCTACGGTTGCAAAAGATTCCACTTTACCAATTCAAAAGGTAATATTTCATTTCCTCTGTCCTTAGTATTTTAAAATTATGTACTTATGTATTTATGATTATGTAATACCTTATCTATACATGATTATACAATTATGTATGATTATATACTATTTATTTTTTCAATTTGGAACTCGTCAATACCCAAAACTATACATGTTTTGCTAATTGTATTCCCCATTTTTCCTAAATTTAAAGATATGACGGTTGCAAAAGTTTCCACTTTACCAATACAAAAAGTTTCCTTTGTCCTTAGTATTTTAAGACGCCAATCTGGTTTTCGTTTCAGGTTGGAAAGACCTGGCCTCGGTGAAGGCTCGCTTTGGCGAAAGCTGGCAGCAATCGTTCCTGCCCGAGGGTTACGAAGCCCTGATCGAAAGTTGCTCGATCAGACACATCGAAGTTGGCGGCAACTTACCGGGTTAAGGGTAAGCCCTGCGGCGGCGCTTACTCCAGTTTTTTGCGCAGGTCCCAGGCGTCGATCCACTCTTCGCCGGCCGGGCGCAAAGCAAAACCTTCACGTAGGCGGCGATCAAAATCCGGCATGTGACCGGCCCCATAAAAGATCGCGATTTTCTGGTGGCCCTGGTCAATCTGTTCGCGCAAGACAATACATTTCCAATAACTCCATGAATTAGAATTTGAATGCGCCGCAAAACATATTAGCACCACTTATTCAAAGACTGTATACAATGTATATAGTCTATCAAAGACTTATTCAAGGACTGTATTATGTGTATTGTGCAATTCATATTTTATGAAAAACCTGATTGGCTCAAATTATCGCCAGTAAAATCTTGGTATATTGGTATGGCTACCATTCGACAGCTAAATTCAGATTTATTCATCTACCTTTTTATATTTATATTTTACTTTGTATTTTTTGTAGAAAATACGCGGAAAACCGAAGAAAATGGGAAAATTCTTCGGTTTCAAAGCAAGTTTCGACGTCATGAAACTATTTTTAATAGATGCATTTTGACTTTTTGAACGTCTTTTCTCTTTTGTTCAGGAATGGTTCCCTCCCTGCCTAACCAAGGAACGATGGGAAATTGCTGCTGCCACACGTTATATAATTGCTTAACTTGGTTCCACATAGATTAACATCTTTCGTTGACAAAACGTAGAAAACGTAGAGCGATGAATTGAAATATAGCTCTAAATGAAACAGGCCTGATAAATCAAAATCGTCATCATTTTAATGGAATCTACTAACTCGATATTCAATATACATTGTTTTTTGCTTCGGGCTTGAGATATCCGTTGTATAGAGTCCCATGATGCCGTAACATGGGTCTTTGGTGAAGTTAGATTAAGCAGTCAGTCAGTCTTTTCCAAAATTATAGTTTCTGGAGGGCGCGCTTCGCTAGATGGTAAGGAATCCTCCTATCACAGTCTTGACAAGGAATGCGTAACAGTGTTAGCGGATAATATGGGAAAGTGAATTCACTTTTATACATGTGTCACTGACGTTGGCGAAATATAGGTTTGGGGACATAACTTAGTCAGTGAATGAACATATGTTGGGCTTTGCTAGCAGGCTCGCTATGCATCACTAGAGTAACACATTTAAACGGAAAAAATATTATGATATGTACTGTTTAGTTACCTGAAACGTGTTATCTATGGGCGCTTGGCATTACGAATCCGGGTTGCTGGCGTAATTCTCAAACCTCAACTTTAGTGTCTCTGCAGGCGCAGGCGTCGACCGTCTAATTGCTGACCCAAAACTCCCTTACGTACCAAGCGTTAGATTTGTTGATCGTCATCTCACAGCCCGTATGACGACATACGTCACATCGCAGGTCTTGTTTCACACCCGAAGAATGAGTGAACTTCTTCATGCGCAGCGCAAACGGAAATGGGCACGGGTCATCGATCCATTGCCCGAAGAGGTCCGCGTTGGCATCATGGGCCTCGGCG
This sequence comes from Alatinidae sp. Z8VKAUB7J3, assembly GCA_010016025.2. Taxonomy (NCBI): domain Eukaryota; kingdom Metazoa; phylum Cnidaria; class Cubozoa; order Carybdeida; family Alatinidae; species Alatinidae sp. Z8VKAUB7J3. The sequence continues at coordinate 18,113,696 of JAAAKM020721499.1, forward strand.
AATTAGGGGCCGATGCAGCATCGGCATTGATACATCTTGGCTTTCAAGTGGTTGTGGTGCAGGCCTAAGATGCTACCTAAGGAAGTGGCATCACCGGTGATATGTGTCATTTACTATCCGCCCCGTGGCCCTTATCGTAAAGACCTTGTGAATTACTTACTGAATTTCACTGACAATATACGATCCTTGTATCCTGACACTGGTATCATAATATATTTATATTTTATTGACTTGGATCCCAAATGGATAAGTAATTCACTGTCACTTAGCAGATTGCTAATGTGTCATCAAGAGGTAACCGTATATTATATCTCATCTTTAGCAACTGTCCGGAATATTACAACTTTCGAGTTGCATTACCTCCATTAGATATGAGTGACCACCTGTGTGAAAGCATAAATATTTTTTTTCATCAAACTTTAATTCTTATGACAAATTAAAATTTTAGCTTAGAAAAAGGGATAAGCAATTTTTCATATGGATGTGACAGCTTATTCCGCAACAAATGAATAAAATATGTTTGCCAAATATTGTAATTTATGAAATTGAATTTAATGATAAGGAAGGCTATGTTCGGAAAGGCTCACTTCTTCAAAAATTATTGGTATATAAAAAATATGGATTCCTCCCGTTAAGACAAAATATTATTTACAGTAATCACGAAAATATTTTTTGCGATCATCTAGTATTCCTTTTAAACAGAAAATTTTATTAGGGTGTAACAGCTTTTGGCTACAATTTCACCACTGCACATTAATCCTCCGTCACCACCACCCCCTACTTTGATATCGCAGGTCCAGGTATATATGTTTTAGTTTTGCCAAATTTGAATAATTAAACTGTTCAAACAATAAAGAAAACATAGTCCTGTGGTGGTGCAGTGGGTTTGACCTTAGTTTGGTAATACGGCTAATTTGGTAATACGGCCCTCTCTCACGCTTCATCTGCAGAACGTGCCTTAGCCACCTCAACTTGTCTCTCATTATTGTCCTCGAAAGTGGGAATGATCCTAACGTGCAACCTCTCTTCAGTCTCTTACCTGTAAGACATATTAAGACCTTTCAATTAAGTATCGCAAGTGCCTCGAACGTCGTGACGATCCGTCGCTGAACATCTTGCGCGTCGGGGTGTCTCCGGCTAGGTCTGCGCCGGTCGGAGGCGTGGCAGAGTGGTTTAATGCACCGGTCTTGAAAACCGACGTGGGTTAACGCCCACCGTGGGTTCGAATCCCACCGCCTCCGCCATCGAACGCCACCGGCATCGAACTCAGATCTATTGTTATCGCATAGAGTCAGGAACTCCCATCTCGCCGCGCAGCGGGCGGCGTTCCCGCATCACGGCGCCAAACAGAAGGCGAAACACCCGCGACGCGTTTGAAGGCGCGGCTGAAGGATTGGGCCGAGGCGTATCCCACACATTTGTAATTAACATAAAAATTGGTGCTCCAAACTCAACATCTGTATGTGATATACGGGTAAATTATTACAAAATATATCGTGCGAAGAGTACTTTCTGGGAGAATATGCTTCAGTCTTCTGAAAATACCAAATCCACGAGCAATTTTGGTGGGAACAATGTCACTATGATGTTTCCACGAAAGTTAAAATCAATATGGAAGCCAAGGTACCGCAGGGATATAACTTGTAAAATTGACTTTTCACCTAACAAGACTTAACTATTTACATCAACAGAATCACCCACTCTACAGAATGTCAGTAAAAATGTTTTCTTTACATTCCCGCACAACAAACTTACAGAACTAACTTCAGATATAAAAACAAAAGTATCAGTTGCATGATAAAGTCCGAAACATAGTAACAAGGAAACGGAAGTTAAATCGAAACCTTTTACACCCCTTTTGTAGGTAACGAAGATAGCCCATATCATAGCCACGTTAGACAATCCGACCATCTTTCGTATTTTTAGATGATCAGTTTTTGCTAACAGTTTCCAAAAGAGGGTGGCGTACATAATATGAGGAAGGGCAAGGGTATTATAAAGGCTAGCAAAAAGTGTCCAGTTAAACCGAAGTTTACATTGGCCAATAGAGGCGTAAGATGCTAAAGTTAGACGTTTTAGTTGCTCATGGCTTATGACCAACAATTAACAAATCATCATTATCAACGGTTGGCTATATGTGAAAAAAAATATTCAGAATCAACAAAAAGAGGACAGCCTGCTTGGAAAAAACTGTTCCTGTCTGTTACTCGAACTGCTTGCAGAAAATAAATAAATGTCTATAGTCATTATTATTTTCTTTTACAGTATATGGTCATTTTTTGTATATTCTACATTTTTTGTGTGTATTTCATTGTTTTTACTCCACATTTTAATACTTTTATTGTGATTTTGTGGGTAAGAAATAAATTATCATTAATATTGAATGTGAACCATCATCTTCCAAAATAGAATTTACAAGCAAAGTGTATATGCACCCACGTTTCATTGCTACTGGACCGAAGAGATACACCCCCATTTTCAATGTACAGGCAAGCAAAGATCAAAAATGTTTTTTACCAAGTCGTTAGTTAAAAACTGGCTAGAATACATTAGCATTAAGCCCTAATCTAAAAAAAGTATTAAATGACGAAATAATAAATTATTCTTTTCTATGGACTTGAAATTCTGAGGTTAGGGGTTCGAGTCCTGATGTCATCGTTACTTGATTTGGAATGGTTTGCCCCAAACCTCACATTGCACTCCCGGTTGAAGGCATTAAATCAACAAATCGGCACCTACGCAACGCAAACCCCGGTCAGCATGCGAAAATGTTTTTTGGTTATTCTTAATTAATTGGAATAAAATTTGAACTTTAGCGTAAAGAGCGAGGTATTGACGAGGGGGTGAAGCCCCTCATATACTTAATAATTTAGTTTTAAGTTTTAATGTTGCTCCTTACTTTCAGTTGAAAAAATTTTTTTTTTTTTTTTTTTTTTTTGATTTCGAGCAAGAGCTGTTTATTTGATTTCGATCAAGAGTTCGGTTTATTCCTTAGTTTGAAGCTCAGGATCGTATCGCAATTTGAACAAAAATAGAAACATTTTTTTATAAGATTAACGGTTATTAATCGTTATTATTTTAAATGTTACAGGATAAAAGTCATATCATTAAATGTTATACACTTCATAATAACCATTACTATATGTAAATAATGGTCAAATTTTGCAACCTGCAACCCCTCCCCCGGGACTGTGGGGGATTGAGCCGTTTCCAAAGACATAGTTATTAGGTTTTCGACTAAGCTGAACAGAATGACTATCTCAAAATTTTGATCCCGAAACTTTGGCGAAAAAGTGCGCGTGGAAGGAGGTCCAGGTGCCCCCCAATTTTTTGATCACTTAAAGAGGGAACTAGAACTTTTAATTTCCGTTAGAATGAGCCCTCTTGCGACATTCTAGGACAACTGGGTCGATACGATCACCCTGAAAAAAAAACAAAAAAAACAAACAAATAAACACGCCAATCTCGGCCCCTTCCTTCTTTCTCTTAGTGTGCACGTATAATTGTATGAAATAAAAAAGTGCAAAAAAACTATATTCTTTTATAATCCATTTTTTCCATTGACAAAGGTATCAAATATCAATTTAATTCTTTTTTTTTTAATAACACCTTCGAAATACAATTTAATTTTTTAATAACACATTCGTAAATACACAAATCGAAGTACAACCCCATCATACCTGTAAGCAACGGCTAAAAACAAAAAAACAAACAAACAAAAGAACCGCCACTGCTGTCAGACCACAGTTACAACAACAGAAAAACCGTAGCATGTGCTTTTGTAAGGATCAGGGAGAATCCGTAATTTCAAAAATGTTTGAAGCTGCATTAGATAAACAATACGAAGAGTGAAAAAATAAAATGAATATACATAATTAAGCAAATGTTAAAGTTAGTAAACATTTCTGTGTACTGTAATCGGAATCTCGTTATTTTTGGAATAATTTCAAATTTGAAATTTGCTCACTATTTAAATGTGATTAATATGTCACAATATAATTTTAAACAATCTGTGGTATTACCTGACTTATCCTTTATCTGCATCTTTGCTTAGACAGTGCTGTTGTGCCACCTGTGATTTTTTTTCGGGTTTATTGGGCCCGCTGATATCAATACTATTTATTAATATAGATAGGCGAACCACGACCCTTGCCCCTCATGATAGGTTTGGGGATAAAAGTGTGCTAAGAATAATTTGTTAAGTATAATAAGGATGATGTACGATCTATGACAACCATTTTCATTGCCATAAAGAAAAATAACGGGTGACGAAATGGATTGGACTTGTTTTCTTTGGGCTATATATGTGCATATTTGGGGAAAGGGTAAATTTTAGGTTATATTAATTTACCTCCACACCCCTTAATGTGAAAATATAAAGCGCAAATTATATTAGTAAATAACTAGAGTATTGTATTTTCATAATATTTTGCTTATTTCATTAGGATTAACATAATTTGACTTCTTGGGTGTGTTCCGTATAATTTTACAGTTTCATCTATAGCAGGACAAGAGAGCAGATACGCTACTAAAAAAAAAAAGCATTGTGACAGTACTGCCCCACGCTCACTAGAACCTATCGCAATTAATTACCATTAATTGTAAATTCTTTACAATGACATAAGCATTATTTTGCTTCATTAAATGCAATTTGAGCATCAAAATCTATAAAAAAAAAACACACAAAAATCGAGCAAACCCATAAAATCCATGTAACTAATCAAAAATATCGTCACTAATATAAGTGTTCCGAGAATTTTTTGTCTATAACAGGAAAAGTTGCAGCTTGTCAACCTCTGAAGCACAATAAGTAGATAATTAGTATCTGTTCATCTAGCACCCTCTCGACCTCAATAGGTGACACTTGCACTAAGATATTGTCCAAAAATTCTGCACCAAGGCCGAGATCCCTCACCATAATATCCACATCAAGATTTGGGAAAGTATACTAATGGGGCTCACCCCCACAGCATAATCCCCCTCACGTTCACTTTCAACTTTGTCCGTGCATATGTTTGCGTGGAATTCTGATGGTAATGCCGGTAGATGAACCTAGAAAATAACAAGAGCTTATTAGCTCATTGGAACACTCTTGATTATATTACGTGAAAGAATTTATATGAGACTGAAAGAGAATAGCATACTTAAGAGTGACCCTGTGAATCTATTGGCTTAGAATCCTCACAGTCAAAGCCCTCGAAGCCCTCTGCTTAATTTGACATTAAAAATTCACCAGATTGCTTCCTTTTTTTGGTTTCCTCTCCCTTTTTGTAAAACTACGCTGGCAGTTTTTTATCGGTAATCTTAAACTTAATGGATCTAGTATATTTCAACCATCATAAAATTACCCTCTCCTGATTTATATGATGCAATCAAGTTTATTTTTTAGAATTACAGTTCCCATTATTAAGGGTTGGTCCTTACTCATAGTCCGTTACCCCAAAGTGTTTGAAAAACCAACTGACCTCATCTTTACCCCAGTCAGTAGCAATGACAATCAGTTCGAGAAAGCGAATACCATCCGTGCAGGATATATTAAGCTTGTTCCGTTTGAATTATAGTTTTGGCAAGTGTGTTTGCAATTAGTTAAACTGCATTTGTCTGTTTGCTCCACTGTGTTTTTTGTATGTGTCCCATCTACAGGTTTTATTGAGTGCAACTTGTAAGCAGAGAATGAGATCGGAATTTTAATTTTTTTTAAACAAAGTTTTTCTGCTGAAAATAATGTGTGGAGTTATATCTTAAAACGTAAAACATTATATTTTGTAGTTTATCCAGCATATCTAAGCCGACGCAGCGAAACAGGACTAGGAACAGATAATCGTTAAGTGGCTGCAGAAAATAAAGATCAGAGGGTATAAACCCCACATTAATAATGAAGTAAGCACAGCTCCTAAGGGCTGCATTAATCAATCTAAAAACTGAGATACTTGGAAATTATCCATGCATTGTTCTAAAGATTCAGTAGCCATAATTATGAAGAATCTGATTGGTTATAGGGTTATCGGTATGTTTATTATAAAATATTATCAGTTGTTGAGAGAAGAGGAAAAACGTTGGCATTTTCCCAATTTTCCCGAGGAGGGTACTTCAGACCAATCTCTGGACCAGATTACCGTGTCCACATTGTTCTGTTTGAGATCTTCCAACAAAGAATCTATCAACATTTTCCCCAGCAATCTATTCTCCTCTTCTATAGGTGCGGGTATTGCGGGTGAACCGGGGATCGGCGAGATAGCAGAGAGGAATCATATCAGACATATGCTCTATCCTCTTCTATAGGTGCGGGTATTGCGGGTATAGCGGGTATAGGGGATATAACAGTCCTGAATCATATCAGACATATGCTCTATCCTCTTCTATAGGTGCGGGTATAGCGGGTATAGCGGGTATAGCGGATATAACCCCTATCAATCATATCAGACATACACTGTACCCTCTTCTATAGGTGCGGGTATTGCGGGTATAGCGGGTATAGCGGATATAACCCCTATCAATCATATCAGACATATGCTATACCCTCTTCTACAGGTGGGAAGCCAAAATGGTGACTTGAATCGAGCTTTGAATCGGGATTAATCCAAAACATGGAATAATATCAAAACGCGGTTAAATTATACCGAGAATATGAAAATTTATTACAAAAGCCGCAAAAACCTCCTTATTGGATGGAAAGGGAGAATAGGCATGGTTTGAGATTTGAACAGGAATTATTCAGGACCACGAAAGTGCCAAAAATTAAAAAAAGAATAAAACGAAAATTTAAGAGGTTGTAGTCAAAATAAAAATTTCTTTTTATGGGGGGGGGATACAGCATAGATGAAGCTTTAAATCGGTATTAATGTTCGTCTACCTCATCGTGTTGAAAAGGCCGTGACTACATGTCATTTTCGACCCGTTCAATGGCAGGATGTCTAATAGAAAAATGGCATTTGTTTGTCCTGATATTGATTGCTATGTTGCTACTCTTGGTCCCAGACAAAATGGCCATGGAATGGACTATTAAAATGGTTCTTCTTCAATGTCGGGCTAAGGTCTTGGGATTTAGTTTGCTAAGCTGTTTCGCTCTGCACTACCATTGGCTAAAAAATGTATTGTACCGGCTGCGCAGATTTAGCATCCTCTATGCTACACGACGGCTCCGGTAAGGGTTTTGAACAAATGCGGAAATCTCAGGTCTGGTGCACGGTCCCTTGGCGAGTGATTGAAATGTAATTTATATGAATTTGTTTTATTTATTTCTTTAAGCCTTTTTTTTATTAACATTTTAAAAATTTATTAAAATTATAGCCATTTAATTTATAGCCATTTAATTGGCTATAAATTTTACTCACTTCAAAATTTTTTTTTGCGATCTTTGGCTTGCTGTAGTCCCTTATCAAAATACACATAAATACATTTTCAGTAGCCAGTTTTTTTTTAATATTTAGTTAATTACAGAAATAACTTGATGTAGAAATCTGGAGCAAGTGATTAAAGGGAAAAAAAATTTCCAAGCGAAATAAAACTAGTAGCTGGACATTTCTTTGTTACTCGCTTTTGTTTTTTACTCACTCGTATAAATAACGAGGGAAGGGAACTTTTGTTTCAAAATTATTTTTTTTCCACTTTGGGTATCTTGCTCATTCAAACAACTGGCAGTTAATAACGGTCGAAGCCCAGAGCACACGTCGAAGCGGTCGAAGCCCGGAGTTTTTTTCGCTATCCTATACCCTCTACGAATATCAGGAGGCAGAACATTTCTTAAAAGCTTTCTATTCGGGAACACTTTTGAGCATTTGAGGGTGTTTTTAGCAACCTATGATTCTTTTTTTTTTGGTAAAAAGAAATTCTTCAAATTGCTGTTTAATTTTTAGAAAAAACAGCTGGAATTGGGTAACAAAATGGACCTTGAAACAGGAGGCATCTTCCACTGGTTACGTGTAGGGCAAGTTGTTTTTATTACCTTTTTAGCTATGAGGTTTGTGAAGATTTATTAATGACCAGGAATGTACTAGAATAGGATATGTGAGCCCTTTTCTGGTGTAGTAGTAGATTTAGCCTAGCAAGAGGGCATGTGAGGTCTATTATATGGAATATTATTCTGATTTGGAACAAAGTGTGTAGGGAGCAAAATTATCTGTGCGTTTCTAATAGTGAAAAAATAAGAAAAATAGGTTATAGGCAGTATAATGTTAATTTTTTTTTATTGTAGAAACACAATTTTCATATTTGAGAAGGGGAAGAAGAAACTTGTGGGCAAGTAAGGTTGGGGGTTTTGCCGGGGTGTTTTTTTCCATCTTTTGGAATTTGTTTTTGTGCCCCTCCTCCCCCCCCCCCTGTCTCTCCCCACCCTAAACATTGGTTCAAAATTTTTTCCCCCCCCCCCCCCCCCCCCCAACGTTTATTACTTTTTGTTATTGTTCCCCCCCGTTAATTAGAGACCAAAGAGTATTTTACTGCAATGAACAAAATGGAATCCAACTTGTAGATCAGATAAAAGATGGCGTAATATAATATTTTCGAAGAGGATGACGAAGGAAGAGCAACCGGCTTTTAAAAAATGAATATTTATTTACTAAAGTTTACAGTGTTTTAACCTTTCAACTATGCTGAACAAAATGGCTATCTCATAATTTTGATTGGACGATTTTGAGAAAAAAGGGCGTGGGAGGGGGCCTAGTTGCCTTTCAATCTTTTTTGTCACTTGAAAATGTCACTAGAACTTTTAATTTCCGATCGAAGGAGCCCTCTCCCGATATTCTAGGACTACTGGGTCGATACAATCATCCCTAGAAAAAAAATATATCTGTGGTCTTTGTTCTGGCAAAAAAACAACAAATTTTTGTTGATAGGAGCTTGAAACCTCTACAGCAGGGCTGTTTGATACGTCGAATCTGATGTGTGATTTTTCATTAAGATTCTTTGACTTTTAATCCTATTAGACCAATGGCTCCCAAACGATTTTGGGCCGTGCCTCACCTAGGCATTTCTAAAATCCTGATGCCCACCCCCCTCGCGATATTGAAATTTTGCTATTCAAGATTTCACGTCTATTCACCAGAAAGAAGCTTGAAAAGCCATTATCTTGGTATCTTTTTCGGGTCATCATCTAGAATTATTTCATAATAATAGAAAATATTGTCTGAATACAACACCACAATGTACGTCAGTGCCACACTATCTTATTTTTTTTGTCTTTAAATGCATGTGAATGTGACGTCGTTCACATGCAAAATATTTTTTTTTTTTTCAATTTAGTACAGTCAGCCTAAGGATAAGAGATTCTATCACCATTTATAAGGAATAAAATAATCACGACGTCACCTAAAAAAGTGACACTGGAATTGGGTACTCCAAGAACAAACCGTTTCCGAAATTCGTTCATTCCTCTTTGCATGTCAGTATTTATTAAGCTACAGTCTCGTGGTTTTCTGTTTTTATTGTTTTCGGTGTAAACACTAACGCCATGTAGTTGGAATTTTATTCTAAACTATGATTGCTTGTATAAATAAAACTATTCTATAATTTTAAAATTTAACACAAAATAAATTTCTAATAGCAAAGGAAAATATCTATAATGACTTATATTGAAGCCCATTTCTCAACGCATTAGCCGGAAGCCCTGACCTTTACGGCTCCGAAAAAACCAGGCGAGTATCCTTTTGTTTGCACCTTCCCTCGCCACTGGATGCGAATGTACGGTGTGATGGTTGTCGTGGATGACCTCGACGAATGGCAAAGAAATCCCGTCCCTCCCAAAGATCCGATTGGCAGCAACCGGTCGTTTGTCAAAAAGTGGGCTACCGCCGATCTCGCTGCCGATCTGAAGAATGTTCAAAACCCAGTGGCATCAGCTGTTGGTGAAAAACTCTTTAAAGAAGCGACTTGTGCACAATGTCACAAACTGGGTGGAGAAGGTGGTGCAGTCGGACCCGATCTTTCAGAGGTTTTTGCAATCGACAGTCTCAGTCTCATGGCTCATTGTCACTCGTCACCATCCGGGTGACGTATACATGAACCTCCGGGTGACATACAGATTGGCAGTTGTGTACGTAATAATATTATAATGCCGAAATAACTACATACTCTGGAAACCTTCGTGTTTTGAGCTTCCTACCAGGTACTAGTTTTAAGAACACACATATTATTTTGAACTGATTGCAATTGGGAATTATCAGTTATCATACAATTGTTTTATATATAGGCTTCAAAGTGTGGGACCAAATACGAAGGCACCTGACAACAAGTTCCCGAGGTGATGTACGTAGCTCATTTTTTGAGATCCTGTGAGATGGGTAAAAAAAATATTTTTTTGTTCCTTTATTTTGTAAAATTAGAAAAAAAACTTGCCTCCTGCCTCCAATTTCTGTAAATTTGCTCCACTGAATACAAAGGCAAAATCAGGCACAAGTGACTTTCTGAAGAGTGAAAAGATTACAATGAAATCTGTTAAGAAGTAACGAGACGGTTTTTACTATTGTAGCTCCTATCCCTTCATATATTTATAGATCCATCGTTTCAAAATATTTTTTTCACATTTTCACAATCAAAGACAGCGCAATAGCACTGTCTAAGTAGAGAGCGTGTGGGCACAATGGTACTTTTGCAAAATTAGAAATTTTCGGCATTTTTATAACAAGTTGCTTAAAATGTCGGAGATTAGAGCGTTTTGGAGTTGCTTAAATTTCTGCCAATACTCTAAAACAACATGAAAAAGTCACATTTTTCGTTTTTCCTACCAAAATTTTAGCGAAAATTGACAGGATTTGCGATGATGTACAAACAGAGCGAAGTAAGACATTCCTTACTGTGTAGTTGCTTTATAGCTTCTTCGCTGAGCCCTCAAGTTTATAAATATATTACGATCCCAGCCCTAGTTGCTTATTGACCTGTTCTTTATTAAAAAGTGTAACTTCTAGTGTGTGTTTTTGGATAAGTTTGTTTGTATTATTCCAATACAACATTCAGCTCTTCAAATCAGAGGGCTCTTTCGCCCTCCAGTTTTTTGGTCACTAAAAAAGGGTATTAGAACTTTTAATTTCCGTTAGAATGAGCCCTCTTGCAACATTTTGGAACCACTGGGTCGACACGATCACCCCTGGAATACAAAACAAATAATCACGCATCCGTGACGTCTTCTGGCAAAAATACAAAATTCCACATTTTTGCAGATAGGTGCTTCAAACCTCTACACTACGGTTCTCTGATACGCTGAATCTGATGGTGTATTTTTATTAGCATTCTATAACTTTTAGGGGGTGTTTACCCCCTATCTTCGAAAATAAGGCAAATTTTCTTAGGCTCGTAACTTGTGATGGGTAGCGGTATTTTCGTCGACATTTTAAGCTTTTTCTGAAATCATGGAAAGCTCCTTATGCTAATAGCTTTAGGCTTGACATTACTATAATAAGCTTATAGCCTACTTATTTCCCAAATTTAGCATCATCAGATATATAAAAGGAAATACTTTACATATGGACACTACAAAAACATTTTACATAATTGCAATATATTTTCTTTCTTTTACTACTGTGATTTTTGATACACTCTTTTCTCTACATATCTTATAGCATAGATTTTCTATTTAGGAATACAGGGAGCAGACACAAAATTTCCTTTACACTTAGTTGTGCCAATTCACAAAAATAGAGGAAGGGATGATCCCAAACTCGGCAAGATTCACTTTGGCGAACCGCCTGAAGGCCGCAATCCACGGAAAGACCAGCTGAGCGGACAGATCGAACGGGCGACGGTGGACCTGGAAGCGGTTTTGACCGAGGTTTCTGTGCCGATCCAGCAGGTCATGAACTGGACGCCGGGAGAGACCATCAACCTCTGGATTGAGGAAGATCACGAAGCCAAGGTGATTTGCGCGGAAACCGAAATGTTCCGCGCCGTGATGGGCAAGCGCAACAACGGCAATATGGCAATTCGCATCACCGAACAGATTGAATCCGAAGAGGAGACGGAAAATGGCCGCGACCCTTACTGATATCTTCATCAAAATTTCGGGTTAAACTCGTTTTTGAACAATGATTTTACAGGCAGCGTTTATAGACTTATTTGCCAACTATCAGCTATATAATCTGGCGATTGAACGCGGGGGGGGGGGGTCAGAGTCTTAATGGTAAATACTTAATTATGTATTGCTAGAATTCTCAATTTCTGTTCACTACAGCTCTCTTCCAATATTCTACAACCATTGCCTCGATTCGAACATGTCGATTTGAACTTGTCTGTCCAGACAGTATTATGTGAGGGCGAATGTTCATTGCTTTCCCTTCCCAACACTTACTTTCTTTTTAATAAAATAAAGTTAGAGCACTAGAAAAAATGCTCTTAGCTATCAGTATAATATTTCATTAAGTGGTCTTTTTTACCCCGAAACAAAGAAAAGATCCATGGAGATTGTTCAAATTGTATTTCATGATGTCTAGAGTAGCTAAAGCATTTGAAGAACATCTTTGAGCAATAAGCTTAGTGCCTATATGCCCAGTATGTCTATTCATGGGGGAAAAATACCATAGCCTTAGAATTTTCCATCAGCAAAGATGAATTGACGTCAAAACATAAAAAAGAGAAGATCCGAGCTTCCTATATTGCAAGGCTAACACAAACTTCATTGAATAGAGTCCCACTTGTGGCTGATGCACCAAATAAATATTGACAAAACACATATGCCACCCAGACTCTCTTAGCTGTCACTTAGGCCAAGCAATGATTGTTTTACCGGAAGGCATTACACCAAATCAGCAAACAGTCGTCAAATTCACGGTCAGAAAATCTAAAGGCTTGCACTCTGTGCAGTCAAAGAGTAGTGATGATTTAAATTCAGCCCTGTTGTCAGTAGGCCTTATATCTGTGGATATTCCTCAACACCCTGCCGTTTTGCATGAAATGATGACTAGAGATACCAAAGAATTGTCAACGACATTGCATGTATGAACAAAACTTTTTGAAACCACTTTTAACAGTCAGAGATAGTGTATATAAGATAAGATTCCCCCACAGAAATTTATGTGTCCCCTTCTTATTTATTTGCCTCCTCCTCTTGGCTGAAAGTTTCATCCCAATCTAACTTGCCAAAACTCCAAATTAAATTTCTCAATATTTAATGAAAGTTACTGACGGTATAAACGAGAAATATTCGTTTAACTTCGGGCTCCAGGTACCTGTAGTATAACATCCCACAACTGTTTTTGAACTGAAGATTACTGATTGGCTGAGAGTCACTGAAATTAACCAATTAGGTATGTCTTTGCATAGAAGGCATGGCTAAATTGCTTTGAACTACGTTTAGTGTATCGTAAAAATCGCTTTCTAGGCAAAATTTCTTCAGCATTCCAAAGAAAGTAGAAAAGCCAGTACCACCTAGTTTATTGTATTTTTTTTTTTTAATCAGCATTTTTTGTACATTGGAGTGATAATCACTTGCATCATATTTTGAAAAAAGTGAAGATGAAATATTCCAAGAAAGTATATAAATATGATAAAGTTGCTATTACGTTGAATGCTGACAAAGACAAATATTTGAACTATGAAACAAGTGCTAATGGTAACACTATTGGAAATGTATGCGTGTGTTATCGTGACAGTGAAAGATTATATTTCTTTGGACTACCCAAAAACTTCAACTTTTATATAGTAGATATGCGAGAGTAGCATTTCCAGAGAAGTTAGTGCTCAAAATTAATGCAAGCCTGAAACTTTTACTACCAGGCATTAGATTGTCGGTGGAGGAGGTTTATCTTGAATTTGGGTTGAATAAAGAGAATTTGAAGAATTTATTATTGGTAAGAGGGGGTAACTTGGATTTAGGTGAGAGAAGGATTTTTTTTTGGAAAGTTTAAGCTGGCCCCTACTTTTGCCCTATGTAAGGATGTGTTAATGAAAACTTATTTTATTTTGTATCCGAGTGTGAAGAGCTGTCTGGGTTGCAGAATAAATGTTTTGGACGAGTGTTTGGGAGTGAATGCTGGTTAATTGAGTGGATGGCTGAGAGGGACGCATGTACTATTAAAGATTTGTGTATGTTTCTTTTGTTTAAGCTTTTTCATAAGGACAATGATGATATAATTGTTCATTTCAAACTATAAAAAATATACAGTGGTATATTTTATATATACCACTATATACACTATACATAGTGGTATATATTTTATTTCTCGCTCTTCTACAGCTTCACTCCAGTCTACGTCACAAAGGGCTACTTTTGAGTTATATATATTTTCAACAGAATTTTTTTTCTTATAATAATTTCTATAATCAGAGTCTTTTGAATCTTATAATCCGACATAACTATACAATGGTCTTGATGGTTGATCCATAATCACAGACGTAGCCTCACATGTATAAGGCGAAAGAATATTGTCAATAAGCGAAGTAGATGTTCTACCAATCAACCTCAAAATTCACGAACTAAATTTATACTTTCAACCGATAGTTCTTCAGTTAATGATCCTCCAAGTTTGGCACACATATACCAGTAACGGTTTTCATTTTAAGTTGTTTTGAAAGTTGGCAAGATGGCGTGCAATCCTTAAAACGCTCGTGATTATCATTATTTGAGAAAATTAAGTCATAAAAACTGCACAAACATACCTTAGTAACAACTTCAAGTAGACTCAATATTTTACTGGATATACTTTGTTTGTTCTATTCCTTTTTACCGTCATTTTAAAGTTTACTCTTCACGGTCAATTTAGCCACTAATCGCTTTTCATCTTCTGTCGAAAAAGAAGTTTTTTAAAGAAAAGTTAAAAGCGTCACATTAAATCTTATGATGAGCAGAAATATAGTCATACAATAGTTCAAACTTTAAAAGAAAAGAAATTGCTATCAATGACTAAATGGACAGGGATTAATATGATAATCGCATCAAACATAAAAATATCAGATACTGCTTTAGACGAACACATAAATCCTAAGACAAACTGAAGATTAAAAGAAAAACCAAGTCAAGCTTACAAAGAACGTAAATTACTACACACATAGTTAGTACAAGCGCCCCCTAAGCTCTCTAAAGGCAAAAGTGTTTCTTCTTCTTTACTGAAACAATTTGCACTTCGAGCTTTCGTGTTCCGATTGTTGCATTCACGCTGGAGTGACGTGAATGGATTACCGGTCGTCAGCTTGTATGAAACGCCTTTTTACGGCGTCGATGGCCTTGCAAAGAGAGCCGCTGATATCGTATTGGCTTCAATCGGAATTTTGCTTTCCGCAATTCCAATGTTGGTGATTGCGGCATTGATCAAGCTGACTTCCAAAGGCCCCGTCATATTCAAACAAAAGCGTTATGGACTTGATGGAAAGGAAATCCTTGTTTGGAAATTCCGGTCGATGTCGGTCACCGAAAACGGAGCCGTCGTCAAACAGGCAACCAAGAACGATTCGAGAGTCACGGCCGTAGGCAAATGAAATTTTTTTCTTTTTTCTTTTTTTCTAAGTATTTTGCTGGTCTAACTACTGCTGTTTTTTCGGTACTCCTAGCCGTGGCCCAAAAGCATAGACCAAAGTTTAACTCTTGTATGTTATTCTTAGTTGTTGTTTTTGAGGGAAATTTTTTTTCGAAATTTCTTCTTTTTGTTCCACCTATTTCTCATCTTTTATGGAATTCGTTGCTTGCTTTTTTTGGACAGCTGTATGAGCCATCACAAAGTAGACAAAAAGGGGGGGGGGCATGATAAATCACCATCCGTAAGTCATGTCCCAAACTTGGAAGTGAGAAGGATGGACTGAGAGGCCAAAAGGAATGTAATAGTATTAGCCCCAAAAGTTTCAACTTAATGCTCCCAGTTGTTCTCGATGTATTGCTGAGGTTTCTTACTGGCAACCATACATACAGTGTCTTTTGATTTAGTTTTATTTAATTTTAAGTTAGCAACATTTAATTTTAAATCATAATGGGCAAACTGCATAATTGTGGGGGGTTGACATGTCCAATATCCCTAGTGACATAGGTGCTGGACTGCTCTACTGTGCTGAACAAAATGGCTGTCTCAAAACTTTGATTGGATGTGTCTTGAAAACGAATAGGCTTGGGAGGAGAGCTGCTTGCCCTCCAATCTCTTTACTCTTAAAAACTACACTAGGAGATGCTGACAATAGTGTTCGAAAAAGTTGCCTTGAAATATACTGGTGATGTAACAATGCATCAGAAAAAGCAATTTCTCGTTATAACCTCCTCACTTACTCGACAAGTTTTTTCAAATAAATCGATTTCCGCAGTTTTGAAAAAAGGGACTAATGTTCTAATATAGTACTCTCTACTCCTGTGAAATTCCTCAACCTTAGTTTCTTTTCTGTTTGCATTTCTGAAAAAAGAGAAGAGGAAAGAAAGGGGGAATGGATGGATTTACTGCCGCAATCCGCGACAGTACACGCAAAATAAGCGAAATTAAAGGTCAAAAATTCCTAAAGAAACAGTAAAAGAAATGGATAGGGTTAGGATGAAAAAAGTAATTTTTTGTAAATGCCTTTCAATAGTTGAGTTATTAATAAGTTTTTGATTGTTAAGACTGTTTCTTTTTGCAAACAAGTTTGAAACAAAGTTTCAGTTACTTTGTGTGGTCTCTGTTAGATTTTACTGATGACGCATACGACCTAAAAGTATTTACTTAAAGCAGTCTCTGCAATTGTATGTTCAAATATATACAAAATATATTATGGACAGCCCCTATACAAAAACCTGACTATATTTTGTGACTGGTTGGAATTGAGAAGGTGTGAAACTCTGAAGTAATAAAGTAGTAACATTTCATTTCCGTGTTCTACTTTCCTTCCTAACGTAAACAAGACTTAGCAGCTTCCTTATTCATCATGAGGCCTACTCCCTGTCTATCTACCCCATCCTTCCTGCCTGAGTAAATAAATTCTATATCACCTAATGTCATGCTTCCTACCCCTGGGATATGAGTTTATGAAACTCCTAATAAGTCCAGTTCAAACCGTCTGAATTCGTCTGTCAAAATGTCGATACGATTGTTGTTTTTTAACGTCGTAATATTCCAAATTCCGATTTTCATATTCTTTAAATCGTTGAAATTATTTTGGCCTCAGGAAAAGCAGTGATACCTGGATACCAGTGCAGGACAGGGACCAACACATCTTCTCAAGTTTGAACTTCGGAGGAGACTCATTTGATTGGAAATTTAAAATTCTAGTTTCCTTTTAACAGTCAAAAGTGATTGAGGGCAATTAGCCCAAAGCCCACCTCCCTGCTACCTTCTTTTCTCAGCGCATCCAATCTAATTTATGAAATAACCATTTTGTTCACATTAGTCCAAAGAGCATATAACAATATCTTCAGGGGGAACACAACCCTTCAGAACCCTGGAGCATACAAAGTTTTATGGAACGGGTGGTTTTTGGATCAGATTGGAATCATTGGATTAGAAGTCAGAAGATCTAGTGCCCTTTTTAAAAGTCAAGAGAGAGCGGAGGGCGACTAGCTCCTCTCCTGGAATGTTACCAACCAATTGGCCAACTTTTCCTCACCGAACTGTATTTTGCACTTACGGTAATATTCCAGAGATCTTAAAAGATGGTAAACAAAGTATGATTGACATTGCCTTTGCTGACTCGACGTGGTTTGCAAATATTCGTCTTTCTGATTGCCGACAATTCATTGTTGGAGCTATTTATCGGCATATTACAAATGAAGAACTAAGACTAGCCCCAAGTCAGTTTAATCCCGTTCGCCTTCGTTTCGAACTTGAACTATTTCATAATGACAACCCATCAAATAATCTTAAATCGGAATGTTTTACTTTTACGTTTTGTAGAAATCAAATTATGAGATTTCTGCTACTTCCTTTTTTATATCGATTACCCTTGTTTGAATTTTTAAATGTATTAGAGCATGTCATCTGAATCGTAGATAATTTTACAGACAAGACAGCTGACAATTTAGTCGACGTTTCTAAAGTGGCGTCAATTGGGGAGGAGGGTAGCATTCTTTCCCCCACTAGATTTTAAAAAATACATTTTTGGGGGGATATTTTCGTTGAAAAATGACTTTTTTTATTGTCACTGAAAAATTTTGAAAAAAAAAATTAGCCCATCCCACCAGATTTTTTGCGACACCCTATATTTCATAAATACCCTTTTTGGGGGTATTTTCTCGGAAAAAAATACCTTTCGACTATCTGAGGCTATTCTTGATTGACGAGTCTTAATTTGGGCGAGTCAGTTCACTTTTGTCTCAAGGCTGGAGGCTGGAGGACCGAGTTAAAAGTTGTAGAGCAAATTTGCTTATTATGAGGGATATATGGACTTCGAATAGTATATTTTAGAAGGGACAATCTTTCTCTCAACCCTACCAAATGGGGTGTATGTTACTTCCAATTGCGAGGGGCGAAGGCAAAAACACTGCCTGGGCAAATTGATTGTCTACTGCAGAGGCGAATGCCCAGAGTGGAGAGCTTTGGCATAAAAGGGTCCTCAATTATAACAAATGTCTTATTGATTGTGGATTCAAAAATTGAAAGTTTAGTAGAAATCGTTGTTATAACTTGGACTTGATTCAAAATTCAAGTATTTCGGCCCATTGCAACCAAAAACATATAAAAAAACTTTTAACAAAAAAAATGGTCTATGCAAAAAAAAATTGTGATCTGTAGCTGAGTATTTTCCTTGTTGTTCAGGGCAGTCGAATCTAAGTTTCCTGTATAGGGTTTTTGGCCAAGTTAGTTCCAATGGTGTATTTTGTGTTTCAATCTGACACCCTTTTAAGGGTTTTCGAGCTAATTTTTTTGATAGTATGGGACGTCTTCGTCTTTTACTAGGTTTGTCTTTTACTAGGTTCGTCTTTTTACTAGGACATCGTCAGGATCGGCAGGAAGTTGAACGGCATCATTGCCAGCCAGATCGACGTCGTCGCGTCGTCGATCAGCTCGGCGGGCGTCATCGCCGATTCGGATCGGTTTCCACCGCTGCCTTCGGCAAAACGCCAGATTTCTTCGTCGAACCATCGCGCGAGGTCGTCGGAAAGGACGCATCGAAACCTCGCTTGGATCTGGTCGGTCCAAGATCCCGAGGCGGCGGATGGTTGGGAAGGCTGTGGCAAGGTTAGCGAATCAAACTCATGTAAAAGCTGAACACACGCTCGTCATCAAAGTCAGACTTGTTGACCGGATAGGCGAAGTCGAACGCGAGCGGGGCCGAGAATCGACTTTTTATGCTGAAAAAAAGGGGGGAAAAACACCCCCTAAAACTGAAGTGGTCTTAATGAAAATTAAACCATCAGATTCAGCGTATCAGAAAACTACTGTTTAGGTTTCAAGATCATATCTGCAAATATGTTTGAATTTTGTATTTTTTTGCCAGAAGAAAGATCACGGATGCGTATTTATTGTTTTGTTTTCCCCTGGCGAGATCGTATCAACCCAGTGGTCCAAGAATATCAGAAGAGGGCTCATTCGAACGGAAATTAAGTTCTAGTGCCCTTTTTTAGTACCCAAAAAATTGGAGGGCAACTAGGCCGCCTCTCCCGCCACTTTTCTCCGTGACCTTTGTGAGCATTATTATCTACATGCAGCTTAAAAGAGAAGTCACTTGTACATGTTACGCCTAGGATTATTGCAGAGGAGAGAGTTGGAAACGGAACATCTGGGATTGTGATATCTCGCTTGAGTGGATTAAATCGTAAAAGTTTTGATTTCTGTTCATTCACTTGTAGACTGTCCGACTTACGCTAGTTAAGGAAGTCTGTGAAGAAACTCTGATCAGACTGCTGCTTTGCTACTGGGTTTTTGATTATATATTTGAGAAGTTCAGACAAGTCATCAACAAACTTGAAACGCTCTTCAAATTTTACAAGGATGGGGTTGATGACGGCAAGAAATAAAGATGAAGCAATGTCATTGGGTATAACGCAAGTTCGAATTTTTACATGTTCACCCGTGCTGGACTTGTTTGTTTTTTATAGTCATGGTATAAATGCATGTCAAGATCATTCATAAAAGAATATTGTTTTATTTTTGCAAAAAAAGAAAGATCGGATGTCACAAACCATTAAAGCTGATTTATTTTCTCTTTTTTTCAGATGAATCAGACCTTTCTGGACGTTAAGTAATAAACATATGTGTTCAAAATATTTGACCTTCGTAAATCTAGATAATGAATTTTTATCAAATGTGTTTGCGGAGATTGCAGTTAAAAAATACATGGGAGGAGGACTGGTTGCAACCTAGCTCTTTTTGCACCAAAGACGAAATCAGAACAACATGGGATCGACAGTCCTCGCTTAATAGTCGTTTAGAAGGGTCAAAATTAAAACGAATAAAAATTATTATTATAAATGAAACATAAAACAAACTAAGATCATCACCGATATGATTGGACCTACCAACCCCTCATATCCTCAAAAGGCTACGGTGTTATTTGCGATTCACAGAAAAAAACGTATATTTTGAACAGTTTCTCTTTTCTGATAGTGACACTGAAAAATTAAATCCTGGTCAATCTATATACAAGTTGAAAAGTTATAGGGTAGAAAATCTTGTATTATTCCAGTCCAAACAAGGCGCCAAGAACACTTTGTTACCATTCTAGGGACATGAAAAGCAATACAACCATGCATATCATAGGCTGTTAAATTTTTACTATCAGACCTCAAATACTATTTCAGACTATCCCACTTATCTCTTATCCCATGCACATTCAAACAAAATACATTAAAACTATTGTTTAAAGTGAGGGCATAATTGCATTACAATAATCAATATTAGTATGATAATTGTGACTAGAATTAAACATAGATTCAAGGAGTGCGTCAAGTGTATGTGCCTCTTGTTTACCAGCACTACTTGGTTGATCAAAGATAACTATTAAGAAAATAAGAATTCAAAAGAAAAGTAAAATCATTCTGTCTGACAATCTCCTGCCCGATCGAGCCATCCAGAAGCGTGATCTCAGCCATACTGAACCGTCCTTATTCCGGGTGCCATGCGCCGCCAGGATACAGGAAACGGTCCGGCGGCGCAGGCTGTCTTGCAATGCGGCATCAGCCCGGGCAGGTCACCGCCCGGGATGATGCCAGTTCATTAGGCGCGCAGGCGCTCGTTGGCCGGATCCCACAGCGGTTCGTCTTTCTGGACCACGGCGCGGCATTTCTCACCGTAGATCTCGACCTCCAGCTCGGTGCCCGGCACTGCCAAATCGGTGCGCACCATGCCCAGAGAGAAGGAGGCGTTGACGCGGTAACCCCAATTAAAAGTATACAAAGTGACTCTTGTGGCTAACTCAAAATCCCCCACAACTTACCTTTATAGGTCTAACTTAATAACATAAGTTGTTCTTCAGATATTGCTTTGTCACCCTTTTGAAAGTTCTTATACTCATAGTTTGTTTTGATTTAGCTCAACATCCGCCTAAACATTCCTTAAAAGCTTCACCTTAATACTCTTAGCTTGCACAGTAGCAATAGTTGTAGCAGCATTACTAGCAGTATGGGCATAACACCTTTGGTTTCTTCAACATCCCATTCAAAACACGCTGAAAGTTTCAGCTTAGTACATACCATCAACCATTTCTGAAGCCTTTCCGATGCCGGATTAAAAGGGAAGAACCCTGGAAATAGTATTTTTTTACTGTTTTCTTGAAAAATTTTCTATCTGGCCCGCCCGGAAGGGTCGAAAAGCTGCAATTTCAGGGACCAGCATCTTTGGAAAGAGGGCTGAACGGGAAATTCATATAGTGTTTCCTTCTTAGAAGTAGTTTTCATGTAAAATTACACAGGGTAATAGTACTAAAATTAGGTAGGCCTATTAGTTTAATTTTCGGTGTTTTCTGAAGCAAACATTGTCTTAAAATTTTTTTTTCTTTACATTCATTGAATTTCGGTACATTTTTGCTTTTCTCGATTATTTTGCTAGCTTAAAAAATGAACATACGACGCTCTTCCGGTCTCCTATTCCTCCTTGCATGGTTAGCCTATAGATTTACTTTGGTAATCCTATTTTCCTGTTCGGCTTCTCGCTGACGTTCGCCGCGATCGACTGGATGATGGCGCTCGACCCGCACTGGTTCTCGACCATGTGGGGCGTCTACTTCTTCGCCGGCTGCTTCATGTCGTTCATGGCGCTGCTGGCCTTGGTGCTGCAGTGGATGCAGCGCAAGGGCTGCCTGGATCAGGCGGTGACCACCGAGGACTACCGCGACATCGGCAAGCTGATGTTCGGCTTCGTGGTGTTCTGGCCCTACACCGCGTTCTAGCAGTTCATGCGGATCTCTAATGTATTTTTGATACTTTTGTAGGAGTCAGACAAAAATTTCGAACAGGGGGGCTTGAAACGGGGTAACCCCCCCCCCCCTGGATAGAACCAAGATTACTAGCCTATTCCGTGCACAGCTGGAATGACGACCAATTTGTATTTGACAGGGCTAATCTAGTGAAGGATGTAGGTAAGAATAGTATGAGTGGGTTGTTTTTAATTATATTTCGATAGTTGAAAAAAGAAAGAAAGAAAAAGAATCGGTAAAATATACAGATAAACTCTCAGTGGAAGGAATCAGCAATTATTGGGAAACCTAATGGTGCTCTGATCTGTGATCTGTGAGCACCAGCTATGAACTAAGCGCATATTTAGTTATTATTCTAGCATTATTCTTGTTTGGGATTTGTTGTTATTCTCGCTGTTGCTTCTTAATTAACCGCAGGTTTTGTTGCGTTTGATTTTCGTTTACTATTAGACATGATCCTGGCTGTAGCTTACCTTCTCACCACAGATTTTGTTATCTATTATTTTCGTTTGTAATTTGTTGTGATGCTTGTTGCCGCTTGTCCTATAACCATATATTTCGTTGCGCTTCACTGTCGTTCAGCATCAGATATTTTTTCCATGCCCATTGCTTTAACTGTTCAGATTCATTCGTCATCTATATATATATATACTAGCTTTTGGGGTGGCGCTTGGTTAGAAGGCTGAGAAAATTCGTTAAGAGCCTTAATTTTGGTTTTTACAAATGTATTTTTGTAATACATGTAAATGTATTTGGTTTTTACTAGTATGTAAGTACATCATATAAGCATTTCTTATGACATCATATAAGCTTTTTCATATAGATGTCATGCATAGCATAAATAAGATTGTTGAGTTTCCATCGCACTAATCTATCTTCTCTATATATAAAAATAAGTTGTTTGTTGGTGTGTAGACTGACGTCATGTTTGTATGTCAACTGACGTCATGTTTGACGACTGACGTCATGTTTGTTGACTGACGAAATTACAGACCGGGACACGAGGACACAAATGTTTAAGCATGGCATTAATTAGATGACTAAGTAACAAAGCGATGAAAAAAGATAACACTTTACTCTGGTTGAGTCTTAACCTGAATGTTTTAACCTGAACAATATAATGTCATGATTTTTCAAACGGATGAACTGGTTCAAAATAATTCAAGGCCTACTTTTTGGAAAATTTCAGATACTTTTCTTTGTTTATGAAATTTAACTGTTGTAGCTGCATGCCAAGTGGCAAAACGTAATCTGATTTTCTCTTGCAGCAACTTTTAAAAAAAAGTTTGAGGAGTAGGCCTATTTCACAAAAACTGTAGTTTTTATAACAAACTCAAATTAGGCATAAATTTAAGGAATAACCCGATGCGATCCGGGCCGGCGCGGGCGGACCTGCGCCGGCCTTTTCATACCTGCCATGCGGTGACCGCATGACACCGCATGACAAATTTGACAAATCGCTCCCGGCTTCGGACAAGTCCCCTGTCTTTCCAGAAACCGCGAGACCGACAGGACCGCCTCCGAGACCGCGCCCGCCACCTCCCCCATCGGCAGCTTCGAGAAATGGCTCTCTCTCTGGGTCGCGCTGGCGCTTGGCGCGGGGCTGGCACTGGGCAGCCTTGTGCCCGGCCTGTTCCAGCTTCTGGCGGCGGCCGAGGTTGCGCGGGTCAATCTGGTGATCGCGGTACTGATCTGCATTTAATTTTACATTTTGAATTCTTTTGTTAGATGAAGGTTTAAAAAAACACTTATCTAAAATGTGGATTTAACAAAATTATCGTGACTTTTTTGTTTGACAAATTTGTGTAAAATCAGTAAGTTCCCCTTCAAGATAAACTGTAAAATCGGATTTTCTCATTTTCACGTGGAAAAGGTTTCTTTTAGCCACGTTTTTTTTTTCCATCAAATTAATTTTTTATGTTGATCTCATTGTGGTTGGTTTTCTAAGCGAACCAAAGCGAACCAAAAAATGAAATTAGATATTGAAAGGAGATGTGAAGAATTCCAGAGTTTATTCACGTTTTTAATCAAAAATTAAAGGGTCACCTTCTCGGAATAGGTGTTGCCGCCGGAGTCCTCCACCTGGACGGTGATTTCGTGGCTCTTGGCGCTCTCGAAGTCGATGTTGGCGCCAGCCTTGACGCGGATCTCGTTGCCGACGATCTCGAAGTCGGACGATCCGCCAGGGATCGAGTAGGTGAAGGTCTCACCCGAATCCGGATCGACCGCGTCGAGCCTGGCGACGACGGTGCCGTCGGCTGCGTTCTCGGCAACCGAACCGCCCTTGAGGGTGATGTCGGTCGGGCCCTCGTTGACATCTTCTACCGCCACACTGACGGCCTCAGAATAGGTGTTGCCGGCCGAATCCGTTACCTCGGTCCCACCTCCGGTTCGTTGAAGCGGAGGTGCAGGATGGCGTCGTCCAGCTCTCGCGCCA
Source organism: Alatinidae sp. Z8VKAUB7J3 (assembly GCA_010016025.2). NCBI lineage: Eukaryota > Metazoa > Cnidaria > Cubozoa > Carybdeida > Alatinidae > Alatinidae sp. Z8VKAUB7J3. Next base: position 18,138,357 of record JAAAKM020721499.1, read on the forward strand.
GGCGCAGCGGCCAGAACGCCGCACCCTCGGCGGCAGCTTCTTTTGCAGTCTCCGGCGCCGGCGTCTCCGGTCCCTTGACGAGCAGGACGGCCTTGCGGCCGGCGTGATCGAGCTCGACAGAGAGCGAGCTATAGGTCAGACCCGACTCCGTGATTTCTTTCGCGAGGGGAGTGAGAGCCACCACCTCGGTCCCATCAGGCCTGTCGGAGCTCGCGGCACGCGCCGCCACGCGCTCACTCACGACATCCTCGAAGCGCGACGACGGGGCCACGTGATCGACCATGGTAATTGTAGCAGTTTTGGTAGCATGCAAATATTGCCTTTTTGGTCATCTCCCTTATCATTTTCTAGATTTTCTAAATTACCATACTTAGTTGTTCCTATGTTGCACCCTTTTGACAATCCGTATATACATAACGTGTTTTGATTTAGTTTAACACTCGTTAAGTTTAGTTTAACGTCTTCTTGTAAAGTAAAGTTCAAACATCTATACCTTTCTCAATGACAAATACTGTATGTATACAATAAACTAGTTGTTTGACTTACAGCACTTTCTACTGAAAACTGTGGGGAGGTTGACATCCCCACAGATACAATTACAAGACCTTTCAACAATGCTGAAATATTCATCAATCCGGCCTGAGGTCCACACTTTCCGTAAAAACCGCACCGGTTAGACCCTTACAAGTTTCCAGGAATAATCCGACATCGGCGGCATAGAAAAAAAAAAAAAAAAAAAAAAAAAAAAAAAAAAAAAAACCGAAAAAAAAAAAAAAAAAAAAAACGGGACAAAACCAAAGTGTTGCTCTCGCAACAAAATTCATGAAAAAGGGAAGAAAAAAAAACAAAAAACTATTGGGACTGAGACTTCGAGTCAACTGTCGTAAGTGCAAGAAGAAGAATAATCCTCCTGGACACTTTTATTGTCTCCTGACTTTTCTGCGTGTCTTAGTGTTGTTCTTTGCCAAATAAACAGAATTTTTATCACTTGGTGATACAAAGGAGTATTTTACCATGGATCCGAAACTGATCTCATCTACTGCTATCGGCCATTGGGTTATAACTGGCAGTCATTTTGGTTCATGCATTTGAAACTGAGGCAGAGAAACGGAATTAAAATCTCCAAAGAATCTTGTTAAATTATAAACAGATACAATTATCGATGAAAAGGAGCAATTTCCATAGACCTAAATATATTGCCATCAACTTATACTAGCCATTTGGGTTTTTGTTGGCTGTCATTTTGGTTCATGCATTTGAAACTGAGGCAAAGAAATGAAATTAAAATCTCCAAAGAAGCTTCTAGTAGTAGTAGTATTATATATTATTATAAACATTGTTATATAGCCTACTCAAGGTGGGCGGAAATTATTTTAGGAAAAATGTTTTCCGTACAATGTTTTTTTTTTTTAATTGCATCTTTTTTAGCGGAGGAACAACGTGCCTCTCCTACACTCAAGCGTTTCAAGCCTAATATCTTTCGGAAGGGAGATGGAGAGAGAGAGAGAGAGAGAGAGAGAGAGAGAGAGAGAGAAGAAGAGAAGAAGAGAGAGAGCATGATTTCAACTGGACGGAGGAGAGCATGTTTTCTCTATGCATTCAAAGAAAATAAGAGAATGGTAATAAAACGCTCCAATTTTGCCATCCAAGACGCAGACAACGAGAAGCAGACATTGTTCTTGACAATATAGCGTCTCTCAGTAGAGGCAGTAGCTCGACAGAATCAGCATCAAGGCCAGAATCTCGTGAAAAGAGCACTACCTCCTCTAGAAATAATGACAGTAACGAGGAAATTGTAAGTGTAAACGATATAGAGTCCAGCTCGCTGACACCCACATCAGCGATTGGTGGGTATCAACAAGACAGGGATATATTCAAAGGTTTTAAAAGATATTCACGGCAAGATAGACCAACGTTTAAGAAAGAAGAGCTTTATGTAAAACCAACTGGTTTGAGTGTATTTCTTGCACGTTTTATCTGTGGTCTGGTGAAACCTTCTCTCCATGAGCAACGACATTTTAAAGTGAACCACATTCACCGATATAATACGTTAATATATGTGTAGTACAAGTGCTGTGCTTATGATTGCCAACTATAGACAGATTTAGGTGATAAAAGATATAATTAAAAAACTTATTAAACAAAGATGAATTGTGATTTAGGTCCTGGATATGATACTTCCTAATAATTCCCTGCAATTATTAAACTGTACAGAGTATTGGGTTTGTATGGGACTCGAAATCGTAGTACACCTTAGTTAGCCACTATTGAATCCATAGAACACTCTAAAGTTCCGGGAATCCATTGAAAAAATTTCAGCTTTATGTGTTTTAGCGGGGTTGGCTCTGGTTCCAACCGGTCTATTGACGCCTACCTTTTCAAAAATTTTCGTCGACGACATTTTAGTGGGCGGTAAAGCCGACTGGTTACAACCGATGATAATGGCAATGGGTTTGATGGTTATCGTGACAGCCTTCATAACCTGGCTGCAACACAAATATCTTTTAAAGTTTGAAACCAAGCTTTCTCTGAGTTCGTCCAGTAAGTTTTTTTGGCATGTTCTTCGGCTACCCATTGAGATTTGCGCTCAGCGTCATGCCGGTGAAATTGGGTCGCGCGTTAGCGTTAACGCCGAGGTTGCCGATCTTTTGTCTGGGCAGTTATCCGTGTAACTATTGGTATTAAAATTCTATTTTTTAGAGTTTCGGTTACTTTTGGGCTGGGTCGCTCCTTACTACAGTTCGTTACCACGAACTGTTTGATATTTCTGAATAGGGCCCCTTCTTTAATTAACATCCCAACTCCTTGTCTAATGAATTGGGGAGAAAAAATTTTCAAATTTATATCATAGATATAATACCAGATATTAGCGTGTTGTTGCTTGTGACGAACCTCCTCCGAGATCTCCAATTGCTCTTAATTTTTCTATTTAAAACCCCGCCCTGTTTCTACTATTTATGTAAAATATTTTCTACTCGAAGTTTGTTTTACTTATGTAATACTCTCCGATCTTAGGTAATTTTGATCGCGGTGGCGTCTTTTTTATACTGTGTAGTCTTGTGGACTGCTTTGTTTCCATTGCAGAGTTGTTATGGGAGCAAGAGGAATACTTGGATTCTGAAGCTCTGCACTATGGGACTCGTGAATCCCTTTGTCTATATCGATGTGTTAATCGCAAGCACCAATTTCTCCGCAGTAGCCATCTGCGTAACGGCTAACCGCCACCCATTTTTTCCAAGTCTAAGCTCAACCTCAGAAGCAGGAGATTAACCCCACGCTGATTCTATATACGGTTTTCGCTCTAATGGGGTTTGCAGCGGCGGAGGGTTCGTAACACTACAGCACAGCCTCGTACACTTCTCCTGTGCCCCAATCTGCTCAAGGTTTCATTCCTTAGCCCCGCTTAGTTAGTTTCCTCTTCATTTAAATTCTTTCTTACGACCTCTTTCTGTTCCATTCGGGGTTGACCTGTTTTTCGTTTGACCCCAGATGGCTTGCCAAAAGCACAGTCGGTGCCAATCTGTGCCAGACTTTATATGTGCTATCTGTGCCATCGTCTAGGTCTTAATGTATCTTTCATTACAGCCCTAGAAACCGGAAACTAGGCACATTTTTAACACTGCTTTCTGGTGATGCTTAGTAATTCATATAAAATAAATATTTTTTTCAGTTCCTCTAAAACATGGTAATCAAAGTCGGGTTTTCTAATATGCTGAATCTAGTGTGAACTTAATTAGGATCTCTGGGAGTCTTGGGGGTGTTTCTTCCCTTTTTAAAAGTTGGGTAATTTTCTTAGGCTCGTAAATTTCGATGGGTAAGACTAAACTTAATGAACTTTATATATTTGGGATAAGCATACAAATTTGATTCTTTGGATTTACCTGTTGTTATCAAAACTATGTTTTTTAGAGTTTCGATTAGGTTACTATTAAGATTTTTCACTCCTTGCTTACAGTTCGTTACCATGAACCGTTTGAAATGTAATGGCTGAATAAACTAACTTTTAATTTGAAAATATACTAATTTGTTACTGGCAATAAAAAAAAAGAGAAAATATAAAAAGGTGTTATTCGAAACCTAAAGTATACCATTTGAATCATCACAGCCCAGCTCTAAAATGCCTAGTAGAGTGACTCAAATGGTTGATATAAAATCACTTCATTTGTACAGACAACTTCAAAATAACTTATTACTCCACCTTCAAATAATTCTTGGTTCAAACCATTACCAATAATAATATTTAAAAATAAATTTACCTTTTAGCAGATGTGGCAATTGTAGACCGCGTCAGTCGTTTATTAACAGGTGATACTTCAGCAACAGATGATTGGTTAGCAAACAAAAGCTTACTTACACGCGTAGCTTTGACCGGTAAAACATTTTAATGAAACAGTTTTGAACACAGTTTTAACTTCGATGTAATTTTTCATTTCTCATTTTATCTTTTTCGTTTAACAGGTCCTTGACTGATAACAGAATTTCTATTCTGAACAAGTAAACCTGTATAAATATTACTTATTATTATTATTATTATTATTTCATTCGAAACGAAAAGCTTTTAGAACTATGATGGGCTGATCAAAATTTGATATTGTTTATTTGTACATACCATACGTTTATCTCGCTCTGAGATTTGTTTATCTTCTGGTTCGTGTGGCACACCAACGATCGAAGGCACAGCATCGCGAACAAGGAAACGTTTTGTGTTGTTGGTAAAAATTTTGGACTTAATCTTTAATAGATGACGCTAGATAAATAATTATTCAAAACTTTGGAACACTATTTAAGGGATCTGAATCTATTAAATAGGAATAGATTTACTTAGGTAGCATACCGAGTAAGCAGTGCTGGTAAGAGATTGTATATTTTGATGTGATCAGTACTACATGTGTTGTAACAAAAGAGTAATTCCATTTGATTTTCCATTCAGCACCCTACTTCATCAATAGTTGGTTTGTAATGCCAATTTGAAAGAAAACAACACCAATAGGTACTTTTAAGAAGATGGGGGCCCATAAGACAGTTTTCATGTTATTGTCTATCAAATTTGGGAAAGGAGGGCTACAATTTTTTCTTTAATGCATCAAAAATTTGTTTATATTCATTTTTGTTTCGTTTTTACGAGTTACGACAAACGTTTCCGGAGAAGGTGGTCAAACCCCTACCCTCCCTCACTCTGGATACGGCCTTGACAATTGGCTATTGTATAAAACTAATAATGTTTTTTTTCCAAAAAATAGTTTACTTTTTGCCGAAAGTTTCTTATAATTAGAATGTAAAACAAACAAAAATAACCCAACATATGGGGACTCCTGCTCATCTTAATCCTTCCCGCTTTTAACCATTTACTTTGACTTTTTATGTCACTGCTTCAAGAATCTAACACAATATTGATGAACAACCCGCGAACTTCGAGTTTACGGCGGAAAACCTGGCCTGGGCCAAAGAGACGATAGCCAAGTATCCTGAAGGGCGTCAGGCGTCCGCCGTGATACCTCTGCTTTGGCGCGCGCAGGAGCAGCACGAGGGCTGGCTTCCCGAACCGGCGATCCGCTACGTCGGCGAGATGCTCGATATCGCGTATATTCGCGTCTACGAGATCGCCACGTTCTACACGATGTTCCAGCTGCAGCCGGTCGGAAAGAAGGCGCATATCCAGGTCTGCGGCACCACGCCCTGCCAGCTTCGCGGATCGGAGGACCTGATCAAGGTCTGCAAGTCTCGCATTGCCAAACACCTCGAAATTTCTATCAGATGCATTTGAGGAAAATACTTGGTGTGGAAGGGGGGGGGGTATCCAACCTCCGATCACTTTGAATCTTAAAAAGGGTACTAGAACTTCTGATTGTCAAACCAATGAGTCTCCTTCCTAGTTTATATGACCACCCTTTATATAGAAACTTTATATGCCCCCAAGGCATAAATTATTACCCCCTGCCCTGAGGGCTATGGGGGGGCTGTCATCCTCAAAGACATAATTTCCGGACCTTCTAACTACACCGATCAAATTAGCTATCTTAAAATTTTGATTGGATGTGTTTGGGGAAATGTTGGGTGTGTAAGGGGGGCTAGTTGCCCGTATTTATTGTAAGCAATATAAAACAGAATGATTGCATGCCTGACATAAATACCGTTCTACAACCAAGGGAATCCCCAGACATTGTTGGGGCAGTAGGGTAGAGTCGGTCTACTAAAATATTACGGACATCCGCCAAGTCGTCCTCAGTGCTAAAAACAAAAGAAAGAGGAAAAAGAAAAAAAGGAAACAAAGAAGAAACAACAACAAAATCTAACCTTCTTAAGTGAACTGTACGAGAGGAAAAAAGACACTGAATCAAAGAACAGAAACCAACTTGAAATCAATGAAAGAGATGTTACCAATTAGATTGAATAATTATCCTTTGCCTTGCAACAGATTTGTGAGTTTCGAACTTGTCAGGTACAAAAGATTTCTTGGCCCATTTCGAGGCCTCTTGCACCCTGCCCCTCGCATCGAAATGTGAGTCCCTTTTGGGCCAATGATCCCTGATAGTTGATCAAGTCGATGGGTTACCTAAGATTAAACCTGCCCCCGTTTTTTCACTATAAAACACATCTGTCAGTGATTGGTAATTTGCATTACTTATGGTCATCGCACCAGGGACTGTGGATATCAAATCATCCTCGGGGACATATTTATTAGACCTTTCAACTATTCTGAGACAATTGGTCATCTGAAAATTCTGACAGGTATATACACAGGAGTTTTTTTTTGTTTGAGATTAACAGAAAAACTAACAATTTTTTTTAAGTCTTCTGTAAAATCTTGTTTAATATTGTATTGGATCGTGTTTTCTTGATTTGGAACCGTTTTTATTTTTACAAAACTAGTTTCACGGTCAAACTCTACACTTATGGGGTCAGGTTTTACCTCAAAGTTATCTATGCAATTATAGATGTCGTTATCTCCCCATGAACTGTTTTCAAACTTTAGGATAAGGTCACCATTTGCGTCACTTTTATAATTAAAGTTTACATTAAGATTGCTGCTATCACTATTATAGGCTACATGATAACTAATATCTGAGTTGGAATTTGTGTTTTTTGTCAGTTGTTTTTTCAAGCAGGAAGCCCCTAAATTAGAACTTTACCCAATATCCCATGCAAATATTAGGCTATAATCAACACAGTTAAAATTGTGTATCACTCCCTGTCCTCCCTGGTAAGGCCAGGTAGGCCTAGAGGCCTAGCCTATATAAAAACCCTGGGTAAAATTCTAGTTAATTGACTTCTTGCTATCTCAGAAAGGGTTTAGGAAAATGAAACTTTCAGGGATGAATCTACAGACTAAAGTATGTTCCAGGAAGGTATTTGAAGCAACTAGCCAACCTCTACTCCTTCTCCCTCTAGAGGGCCCTGACCTTTGATGACCCTTAAAAATATGTGTGTTATAAAAGTGAAACACGAATTAACAAGCACTTTACCTCCATCTCATCCTATCCTTATCCTCTGCTTTAGTCACCCTCTCAAGAGATTTTTAGTCATTTCTTGGGAAAAAAGTAACCCCACCGTAATCAAGGGCTTCAAGCCTTTTCCTTACCATCTGACAGTGTTCCTTAATATAACTATTTTAGGTAAACCGTAGTTGCCCATTCGGGAGATAAGCCTAAACCAGTCTTTAATGATGCATTTACTGAGTGGGTCGTACCAAGTCATTCATAAAGAGTCATTTTTGGCACCGCAGCGCCAAGCTCTATTCATAAAATTACCCTTAAACAACTTCTACAAAAAATGTCTAGCAAATGATATAAACGGAAGTGGGAACTTCACGACACGAGTGGAGCTCTAAGTACGACAGAGTAGAGGATGAGAGCGCGCAGCTCTGTTTGTTGCAGGTGACGTTTAGCTGTTGGCAATAGATTCAAGGACAACCCGTAGAACTATTTTGTCAAAACTGACAGTATATTGATTCTTGTTTTCTTCTTCATTCCTTGTTTTTCCTTCTCTTTATTATAGCTTCATGCCTTAAACCAAAGAATGTTTTGCATTATTTTTCATTATTTCTATTATACATCAAAAGAATTAGATCAGTAAAAATAATTTCCTTTTTGAAGATTCTAAATATGTAAAATAAATTAGGTTTACGGGATCGACCTGCTCTCCCTGCCACGGGGGACGCTGCTCCACCTGGGCGACGAAGCGGTGATCGAGGTCACCGGCCTGCGTAACCCGTGCGGTCAGCTCGACGGTTTTCAGGAGGGGTTGCTCAAAGCGGTGCTCGACCGTGCGGAGGACGGCAGCCTGATCCGCAAGGCGGGGGTCATGGGGATCGTGCGGGCCGGCGGTGCCGTCCGGCCGGGGGACCGTTTCGACGTGGGCACGACCCGCGAGTACCGGCTTGGCAAGTCGCGCGTGATCCGCGAAGCCGAAGCCAGCAAGACCGGGGTCCTGACCGCGGCCGAGTGCCTCGCGCACTCGGTCAATGCTCTCGTTTTGAAAAATGTGCGCTTTTTCTTAGACAAAATATTCTATGAAAGACGTCTTAGTGAATTCTAGCTTGCCACCTGTGAACAGTCTAAAGCAAAGAGTACGGGTAATGTTTAAAAGAGGAAATTGAGGTTTGTTTTGAAAAGGATCCTCATTATGAGTTACTCGTACTCTCTGGTCTATACCCTCTCTGAGAAAAAGGAAGATCGTATAAAAGGTGACTACGGTCTTTTAATGACATTTGTCAAGTTGTATTTCTCGAATAACCTTACCAGCGCATCGTTGATGTTACACCAAAGGTCATATCTGACGTGTTCGTACTTCTGAGGTAACTTCCAAATCAGAGTAGCGATTCGGCTGTTTTGGTTTCGAACCTGATGAAGAGTTGGGAAGAACAACAGGACGTCGGTACGATGATGGAGATTCCTGCTCCTTTGGGAAGAATTACTCGGCGGACCACCAGTGACATCTTCAAGAGCACTTCGTCTTTTGCCAGTTACCTAATGAATGCAGATCCTACACAACTTATGTCCAAGCTCGTCGAGAGCTGTAATAATGCTGCTACTCCCAATAACACGGATTCCGTCAAGAGTACAACGACGAATGGGAACGATGGCGTAGCAGATAGTTTCATTACGCCGGCTGCTGCGAAACTGCCTGACAATGTGTTCACAAGCAGAGAAAGTGCCGTCATGATTTAATGGAAACTGCTGTCCTCATGAATTCTACTTGCCTCGATTTTTACTCGTACTATTACCAGAATATTGCCTGCCAGTTCCACAGATAATTCACACAGATACAGACACTTTAGCTTCAGTGGAGCGGATTTGATGCGGTACCAGGAAGTCTCTTCGGAACATAAGTACCGAAGTGAAACGTGCAAAATCAAAATTCAAATACGCAAGTGGATTGCGTGCACTCTACCGGCTGCTGGTGCAGTCTTTACAATCAAACAGAAATTTAAGCGTGTCGATAAAAGTAGTACGTGTCGTGTTCGGTTAAATGCTCAGGACAGTCCTAGGACCCCTCCTCAAGAATATATTATAAGATGCTTAAATTATAAGCAACAGGCATTAGAAAATTTTTGAGCAACAGGCTTATCATTTCATGAAAATGTTTCAAAAATGATGGGAATTCCAGCTTTATTTTTATTTAGTGGTAACATAGTGCTAAACTCACGGATCCGTGAGTAAAGAATAACTACGGATTACTACGGACTACGGATTTACTCACGGATCCGTGAGTAAAGAATAACACGGATATCCGTAAGTAAAGATTCTTTGTTTAGTTACTGTGAAACTATGTTTCCACAAACTAGTACAAAATGAGTGAACTTATATATGGATAAAGAAACTAGACTCAAGGCGTCGGCGAAGACCAGAACCCCGTCCCGGCGCACCCGCCAATGGTCGCGGACGCGGCCGCGCGTGACGGTCTCGCCCATCGCGGCGCGCCCGAACACGAAGGATTCGAGCATCAACAGCGTCGCGTCGCCGGCCATGTCGGCCTCGATGCGCCGCGACAGCCGCCCGGCGTCGAACAGGATGGTCTCCTGGGGCAGCCAGTCGAGCCGCGCCCCGTCCCCGAACGCGTTCTCGATGAAATCTCCGATCCCTTCTCAGTGAATCCAACTGGGCTCCGTACTAGGCGCGCCCGTCTGCCGAAACAAGGGTGGACAGGACCCAGTTAAGAGGGTATTTCCGCCCAAAGATTATTTTATTGACCATCCATTAGGGACCAACCAAAAAACAAAACAGAAAAAAACAGGTCGTCCCCGGACGGAGCGGAAAGTTGCTATAAGAAAAAACTTAAAGGAAGTTATAATTTAAAACAGTGGGTGCAGTGAAGATTTTAAAATTAGATTAGCCAAGGCCCAAGGTGGTTTTCATATTTGAAAGCATGAGTACTTTGAAAAAAAGAGGAAGATTTGCTAGACATTTTCTAGAGAATTTGCCTACTGATTGTTTTGATAATTGGGTGACCATTTTTCAAATAGTAGTCTGTACAAAAAGTGTGGTTCAGTCCCGCTTTATAGGGCTATAATGGACAAAAATCTTAAGTTAAGAAACGTTCCTTGAGAAAAAAAAGCATTGAAAGAAAATCAAATCTCTTAAAGTATTACGTAACATCCCATGTGTACATCGTCATTACGTAACACCCACATATGCGCTGCCATTACATCATTCCCGATAGATCTATCAAGTCATGTAAGATTACCTCGCCTCCAATAAATCTATCACGTTGTGCAAGATTGCGTTACATCCCACGTATGCACAATTATTATTTATCACCCATGTGTGTGCCCTTTTTAGTTACAACCGGGACTTCCCGGCCTGACTAACGGGCTCTAACATTGAAAATTTCATACTTCTTAAAATTTAAAATCATCGCGTCCTGAAGCCGGTTGAAGTGTTTGAGAGGGGCGTCGAGGGCGGTGTGCTGATAGTGGCGGACGCCGCTCTGGTGCGCCAACAGCTGTCTCACTGTGATGGGGCGAAAGGCTTGTGGGATTTCCCAATCCAAGGAGTCCAGGGTGCTCTCTAGCTTGAGTCTCCCTGCTTCGGCGAGTCGCAAGGTGGCGACGGCGGTGATCGGTTTGGAAACCGAGGCGAAACGAAAGAGAGTCTGTTCGGTTACCCGGACACGATGTTCCAGGTCGGCATAGCCGAAGGTGTGAATGGTTCGACCTTGGATGGGGCTTTGTATCCCGACGGCGATTCCTGGGATGGTGCAGACACTTTACAGCTTTTTGTATTAATATATTAATCTTTCTGTATAATTAATATATAGAATTAATATATAGAATTAATATTCTATAATTAATATATTAATCTTTTAATTAAAACTGGTGACCTGTCTTACGTTTTTCCCATTAAGGGCAAGTAAAAAAAGTGTGTGTTGACTGCAACCATTCCAATGAGTTTGCTTTATCAGGAAAAGCAAAAGAAAGGGAGATAATATGTCAAGAATTGACTGCTTTACAGTTGGCTATATTAGCCAAAACAGAATAAAAACCCAGTAAAAAGAAATGTTTTAGACGACGAAACCTAATTGCTGAAAAAGCTTATACGTTTAGAGTGGAGGGATCGGGATGAAACTTGGTGGTAAAAATAATCGCAAGTCCTAGATAAGTGATTGACATAACTAGAACGGATCCGTTCTCTTCGGGGGATTTTGGGGGGAGGAGGTTTAATTCTGAAAGATTAAAAAAAGAGGTGTTTTTAACTTGCGAAAGAGTGATCAAATCTTATTGAAATTTTGGAAGGATATCATGTGTCAGAGCTCTTATTTTAAATCCCTACCGGATCCGATTAAGAGGAAGTTGGGGGGCGGAACTAATATCTTGGAAAACGGTTAGAGTATAGGGATTGGGATTAAACTTGATGGGAAAAATAAGCGCAAGTCCTAGACATAAACACTAAGGTTGGCAGTTTTACCATCATGTGAATACAATATTAACTAATGGGCCATTTTATCACCAAATACTGTATTGTTTTTAACTAGATTGTTACACCTACAAAATTACATCAGTCTTTAACCATTACTGTTTTCTTTAGCCACACCAAATATACCTCGAGTAGAATAAAATCTATTCCTATTTTTACCAGCCATGGCATTATAATCTCCTAATAAAAATACCATATTTCTGCCTAGAGCCCTGTCTACTTGTTCCTGTAGTTGTAAGTAAAATTCATCTGAGTTACTAGTCTCTCCATTGGTTCTACAGGGGCATATACTACTATGCCCTGCATATGAAACAAGACGTATTTTTAAACCACTTTAAAACATTAGCGTAAAGAGCGGAGGGTGCAAAAGGGAGCAGCCCCCCTCATATAGGGAATAATTTATATTCGTTTTAAGTTTTAATATCATTATTTACTTTCATTTCACAATTTTTTTTTGTTTAATTAAGAGAAACAGCGGATTGAATAGCGGTCTGGCATCTATTTCCTTTAATAACGTTATTCTATGATTAACAATCCCATGGCACATCCCAGGCACTGAAAAGGGGATTTCACAAGGCGTACTTAAAATATTCATTTATTTTTGTTTTCATATTAAATGCAGTGCCTGCACAAGGGCAATTACACCAAGTATCTAGGACTTGTGCTTATTTTTCCACCAAGTTTCATCCCGATCCCTCCACTCTAAGCGTTTTCCAAGATTTTAGGTTTCCCCGTCCCAACTCCCCCTAATGTTACCTGATCCGCTCGGGATTTAAAATAAGAGCTCTGAGACACGATATCCTTCCAAACATTAAATTTCATTAAGATCCGATCTCCCGTTCGTAAGTTAAAAATACCTCCTTTTTTCTAATTTTCTGAATTAACCGTCCCCCCACTCCCCCCCCCCTAGATTGTCGAATCGCGGAAACGACAATTTCTAATTTAATCTGGTCTGGTTCCTGATACGCCTGCCAAATTTCATCGTCATGGTACGATCCTCATCTTGAAAGCAGTAAAAATTTCCATGCCACGGAAGAAAGGGTAGAGCATTGGTTGGGGCTTGGGGCGCAGCTTTCTGCCTATACTATCGTTAAGGGAGAATTGTCTGGACTTCATGATGCATATCACGAGTATTTTGTGGTCAACTGGCAGGCAGCGGTTGCGGGAGGCACGCCGTTTGCGCAGCCGGTCCCGGGCGGGTCCATCCGGATCCCGCCACGGCAGGGAGGAAGCATCTTGAGGCCATTGTCACAGGCCCTGTTCGAGGCGGGCGTTCCGCCGCGCAGCCTGCCGGCGCTGCGGGCGCGGGTGGAGGCGGCGCTTGATCACCGTGTCTGACATATCATTAATATGCTTCTGATAGAAAAAGAAAAAAACACAAAACTCTTATAAATAGTACCAACTTCATTACACTTAACACTTACTACCCTTATCAAATTTTTGTAATGCAAATCTAATGCACCGAAGTATATTGAAGTCGCTAATTAAGCCGCCCAGTGACAATTTAATATTAAATCTGCCAAAAATAACGGAGCTGACAATTATACCCTTTAACTTGAACTGAATTAAAAACAAATTTGTTGAATTAATAACAAGCCACATTTGTTGCTTTGCCTTAAATTTTGAGCCGAAAAATGTTTTAGACTTTGGTGCATGTATCATTTATGGCCTGAATCAGTGTCAGATGGCAATTTGGTTTCACAAAGCAGTTTGTTTTAAACGTGTTTTTTAACTTTTGGTTACTATGGGCTGGTTCGCTCTTTACTAGGTTGTAACTACTGCTGCAACCAAGACAAGGGGAAGCGAATATCAAATTATCAATCTCTCGTGTTACGAAACTGGGACACTTTGCCACTTTGTTTTATGCTATTTAGTGCAGAGATTAGTTGTTGCACATGGCACTTGCGCATGTCAATTAAGGAAACTACACCACGTATGTGTCACTTCTTATCAAGATCAAGTGGTTGGAACCTATCTCTTCCACCAAGCCACTATCATGTGGTTTTCGTTTCGTTTTTTCTAGGTTGCAGGAGTTGTTGCAACTATGTTTTTTTTTTTTTTTTTTTTTTTTTTTTTTTTTTTTTTTTTTTTTTTTTTTGCTTGAAATTTATCCTTTCATTTTAGCTTGAAACATGGAAGAGTCTCGAGGAGGAACCATGGAAAAGGAAATACCAGTTTATACCCCAAAAGTATTCGAATTTGCGTTCTGTACCGGGTTACGGGTCCTTTGTCAAAGAGAGATTTGAAAGATGTATGGATCTATATTTAGCACCAAGAGCTCGAAAAAATAGAGTAAGTCCATATTGTTTTACTTAACTTACCTTAAAATTTTTAATAGAAATGTTTTCCAGTAGAATTGGCGGCAGATAAAAGCTGCGATTTTTTCGCCTCGTTCTTCGAAGAGGATGTCGATGACATCGTCATAGCCCCAGTTGCCCGTACGACCAAAGAAAGTCTTTGGGCCTTCCTCGAAGAAGGCTGGGATAAACTGGGCAGCAAGCTGAAAAGGATCTACATACCACCCGGTGAGGGCACGGGCAATTTGTTCTATGTCTTGCTGGGTATAATTGGGATTACCCTCAGCATTCAAAGGGCCGAGCGTAAAGAGCTCCAGGAGTTCGCGGGCATAATTCTCATTGGGTGCGCCAACCCTGTTCTGGCCCCCATTGAGGTAGAGCAGCATCGCCGGGTATGCAGCTGTGAATCCAGTCCTATTTGCACATGAGACATTAATCCCCTTGGTATGCATGCCTGCATTATAGCCTGTCTGGTAGAAGATATTAGAAGACTGCGAGTCGGCCCCTATTGATAAGAACAGTAGACAAAGAGGTGAATATACGAAGTTAAAACTCTTCTCTACCGATGATAATTTGTTAAAAACTTTCAGAGGGATAATTTTGGACAGAGATCGAGAAGCTGATTGGAAATCTGCATGATTTAACCCAGATCGTCAACAAAAGCAGCAGTACTTTTTAATGTGCAATATTTTGAATCCGTTTCTTATCCCTGATCCGTTTGAATTCTTTTATAACGTTCGTGCCGTGGCGCCGGCCACCCGCATTCGCCTGAAGAAGAATCGAATGCTGTTGGAACCGTCTGTGTTCTGACTCCCCAGTCGCTTGTCACCAGGAGCCTGCTGGATCACCACACGGTCCCAGTCGGCTTCCAGCTCATCGGCAACCACACGCGGCAGGCCGTTGCGAATTCCCGTTCCCATTCCGGAACGGTGAGCAACGATCGTCACGGTTCCGTCCGGTGGCATTGAAGAATAACTTTCATCAAAAGGTAAATATAGATGAAAATTTATATAAATAAATGTAAAATAAATAAATAAATTAAAAATAAATACGATTAAATATACGTACGATTGAATAATCCTGGAACTACTGCCGGCAGCGACGGACAGAACGCCACGCAACGAAGCCTGCTGCGCGGCAAGCTGACCCAACTCGTCGGTGACCGGATCATTGCGGCGAAGGATCGGCGGATCGCGGCGTTCCGCGACCGGCGCGGGGTCCGCGTTGAATTCCCCCTGCCGCAAGCCCGACGCAAGCGTGTCGATCAGGATATCCTCGGCAGAAGGCTGCGTTTCATCCTGGCTAGAGGACAAGACACGTTCGCTGTCGGGATCCGTGCGCCGCGATGACAAGGTCGGGGGAAAACCGCAGATGGCCGCGCCGGATCTGTCCAGACGCGGAACCCATCCGCTGCCGTATATGAGACATCTATGTCATATCTATGGAGCTACATAGATAATCCACAGACTCTGGCATAGATTTGATATTCAAGATGAGACATCTATATCATATCTATGCAGCTACATAGATAATCCAGAGACTGTGGCATAGATTTGATATTCAAGATGAGACATCTATATCATATCTATGCAGCTAAATAGATAATCCAGAGACTGTGGCATAGATTTGATATTCAAGATGAGACAGTTATGTCATATCTTTGTAGCTACATAGATAATCCAGAGACTGTGGCATAGATTTGATATTCAAGATGAGATATTTATGTCATATCTATGCAGCTACATAGATAATCCAGAGTCATCATAAATATTTTCAACTCAATTACATTATTAAGGCCACACAGCCTTTCCGTTTTCGAATTTAAGTAAATGTAAAAATATTGGAAAAAAAGGTGCAATATTTTAAACAAGATCAGTGGACAACGAGAAAAAAAAATCAAACTATAAATAATTAAAATCTCAATATTTCGTCTTTACACCCAGAAGCCTTTATCAACGGTATAAAATTAAACCAATTGAAATTAGTCTAAAATAAAATTAAAAAAGACAAAGATGATAACACAGATGATAGAAGAAAAAGATGAAAAACTCATTTTAAAATAAAAACAAATGAAAAAAACGTCACAAGGCCAAGATGTCCACATCCCTCCTAATAAAAAGATGTCTCTTCTGCACAGGGAGTAATTTTTGAAAGTTACAAGCCGTTGGTGTAGCCAAGATCAAAAATCCCCATTAAATTCCTCAATAAAATGTATTTACTAAAAATAAGAAATTATTTTTAATTTTTCAGAAAAGTGGCAAGATGAATTTTTTTTCCATGCCATAGTGGGTTAAGCAGGTGCTTAGATGCAAAAAGGACAAGAGAGGTTTGGTTATCCTAGTTAATTTTGGCTTTTTAAAAGGCACCGAGAACTTCCCTTGACTGATCGAACGAACACCTTTTCAATAGAAAGTAGATGTGGAAAAAATATGTAGGAGATACCCTCCCCCACGTCGCAATATCCCCAAATGCATCTGATTGAAATTTTGGGAAAGCCATTTGCTCAAAAATAGTCAAAAGATCATATAACCAGGCTTTTGGGGTTGACAGAATCCCCTAGAGTCTGTGGGTAAGAATTGTAAGTTATGCCCCAGGTGCATATAAGGTTTTTATGGAGGGTGTGGTCGTTCAAACTTCGGAAGAGGCTCATTTGATTATAAATGTAGTTCTAATTCCCTTTTAAGAGTTAAAAATTATGGGCAGCAACTAGTCCCCCCCCCCTGGCATCCGCTTTTCCTGAAACGCCTTCAATTGAAATTGTGGATAGCTATTTTGTTACCAAAATACACAGTTTGCCTTGGTTGATCTGGCGGAGATTTTGGTGCCAAGTCTGCTATTTGAGGACATAATTGATCCGAGATATGTGAACTGCCTTCCCACGTCGATAGCTTGGTCATGGATCTCAGCAATTGAGGATGACGTCGATGCGGTACTATCTATGTGTATTATATTTTGTTTGTTTTTTTTTTCTAGTTAATTTTCAGCCCAGATTTAGAGGCAGTGGAAGAGAGCGTCTCAAGTCCAGACTTAAGTTGATCAAGATTCTCACTAAGGATAGCTACATCATGGGTGAAAATATCAGAGAGGCTTCTCTGAGACTATTTTATAATTGCAAATGGTAAGTTTCATCTCGTTCCCTCCACTCTAGCCGTTTTCCAAAATTTTAGGTCCCCTCCCCAACTCCTCGCAATTTCACCGGATCCGGTCGGGATTTAAATGAGAGTTCTGAGTCACAATATCCTCCCAAACATCAAATTTCATTAATATCCGATCACCCGTTCGTAAGTTAAAAATGCCTCATTTTTTCTATTTTTTCCGATTTAACCGTCCCCCCACTCCCCCCCCAGACGATCGAATAGGGGAAAGGTAATTTTTTAATTTAATATGGTCTGGTTCCTGATACGCCTGTCAAATTTCATCGTTCTAGCTTACCTGGAAGTGCCTAAAGTAGCAAAACCGGGACCCAATACCACTTCGGAAGATTTGCAGGGAATTTCCAAGCAGGTCGATGCCATTATGGAAAATTTCCCCATGCCGGTTGGTTACGATTGGCAAAAAGGCTCGCGCTTTATCCGCTTCGACGACCAGTTGCAAGGCGGCATGGAAGCAATGTGGATCGCCATCCTTTTTGTCTACCTGGTGATGGCCGTTTTATTTGAATCGCTGCTGCTGCCGCTCTCCGTTATGCTTACCATCCCGCTGGCATTTTTCGGAGCATTTTTGATGCTCAACATTACCCAAACCGCCGTCGGCATTACCGCTTTGATTGGTATCGTGATTCTGATTGGCGTTGTGGTTAACAACCTTAGACATAAGACCGAAATATTCATTGAATTTAATCCCACTCTCTTGAAAAAATTCCCTATTGTTTCTAAGTTGTGTTTGTTGGATCCAGAAATATCCACTGTTAGGCAGTAAAGTAGATCTTTGGATTTAACCACATCTTTCATAAGGCGAGTGAGAATATGTTGAACCTGAGAGCAGCTAAGACGCCTACGGAGTTTGTTTAGCACAAATAAACTAAAGGATTAATTGACAGGCCAACGGGACCAAGACACAATAGGCTCCTAATTTTCTAGGTTCCTAATTTTCAATTAGGCTCCTATGGCTACGGCTTAATGAAAGAAAGTCGTCGGCATTTACAATCCCTCCTCATCTGTATTTATGGCCCAGCGTGAGAGTGCCCCAGTTTCAACTATGGACCCCCCGGACAAGGTCCCCTTGGTCCTTGCCTCCTATGGAGGTACCCTACATATCTCTAGGGCATTTCGCTATCGCCACCTGGGGACACGCTGAGTGGCCTGGGTGAGGCCCCTTTTTTCTCAGAACTAAAAGCTAAGCACCACTAAATCATCTAGCATTGCTAAGAATAACAGATGCACCATATGCATCCTTGCTTCTCAAAACTAAAAGCTAATTACCACAAAATCATCTAATATTGCTAAGGGTAACAGACAAAATTGTAACAGAAAACAGAAAAACAATCTGACCATTTAAAGTTGATTAAGGAATGCAGAGTCGTTCCTAGAGTTGGTGGTGCCGAAGATAAAATTAAATATAGTGCTTCCTCCCAACAAAAATATAATTTAAAAAGCTGAATCAAAGTGAAAAATTGGATAAAAGTGGGCAATTCCCCAGCCATCCCCCCTCTCAAAGCCCTGATGCCTGGGGCAACCGCCCCTGTTCCCCTAGGAATGGCTCTGTGGGAATAGTAACTTTTATAATGATTCATCTTAACGATAAAATTTCGAGCGTTAAGAAACTTGTGAGAATTTCTAAAAACTAACCTGATACCCAGCTAAATGTTGTCGGATCTTGATCTTCTTTCTTGCCACATGCCAAGTGCCAGGAACCAAGCAAAGTTCGATCTTCTGGTGCTCAACGAAAAGTATAGAATTTCATCCGTTTTTAAACTATATCCTATTTTTCCTCATCTAACAGCGGTTCTTCTCTAAAACAAAAGATCTAAAGATAATGAGATAGTGTTGGACCGACAAAATTTATTTACACATTTGTTCAAATATTCCCCACTAGCAAGCTTTCATGCACGCATGATAGCGAAAGCGAAAATAGTACCAAATCATGCCTATTTCCGTTGATGACATGTCAACAAAATTTTGAAATTTTCACTTTCTTCCGCTCTTCGTAAAATTAATTTTAGTATATAGCGCTGCGTCGGGCGTCTGCTCGGCGGCCGCGGCGCTGTTGCGACGGGCGCGATCGAGCATGTCGCGTTCCGCCGGGGTAAAAAACAAACGCCCGAGTTCATCACTCACCGCCGCGCCCGGGGTCGCAAGCACAATCAGCACGATCAGCAGCCGCGTCATCACTGCAGCTTCAACTCGCGATCGCCGGTGAGATCCAGCGTTAACCAGTCGAGCGTGCATTCGGCGCGGATGTTGGTCTCGTCGACCGCGATATCGCCATCGCCCGCCTGCCGCGTGAGGGCGCATTCGCGCACGCTGTACTGCCCGTTGGCGCCACGTTCAAGCGCGTCCAGCAAGCGCAGATATTACCCTGTGTCCCTGTGTCCCGGTCGTCATTTGTGTCCCGGTGTCCCGGTTGTTATTTATATTCCCTGTGTCCCGGTCGTCATTTGTGTCCCGGTGTCCCGGTCTGTAGTGTCATCTTATAATTACGTCATAGACAAAGCCTTATATACTTATAATGACGTCAAATGCAAACCTCTAAACAACCAAACATGCATATATACAACTTATTTTTATATATATAAATACAGTTTCTTTTTTAGTTTTTTTTCTTTTTTAGTTTTCTCTTTTCTTAGTTTTTTCTTTTTTAGTTTTTCTTTTTTTTAGTTTCTTCTTTTTATTGATTTGTTTTCTTTTTTTTCTAACGTGACCACCTCGGGTGGTGGTGGAGATGGTGGACACAATGTCGTGGCGTGCGTCAGCACCCAGATCACGCGTCGCACCACAACCCTGAAGGGCGAAGGGAAGCTGCCGAAGTCCCTTCCACTGGGGAAGTCGGGGAGGGGTGCCAAGAGACGTTGATACACTTGGTGAACATCTTTTTTCCAGGTCAGCCACGGGTCCGGCGTGATTGGGGGAAGGAAGCCGCCGTCACTGAACAGCCACGCAACGCACGATGCGTGGCCGGAGCGCGCCGCCAACGACAGAGCATTGAACTCACTGTCGTCTTGCTCCTCAATACTGGAAACACCGCTCCTCAACGGAGAGCCAAAATCAAACATGCATTAATTCAAAAACGTTCAGAAATTAAATAAAAAAAAACAACAATTTTTTCAACTGAAAGTAAGTTACGCTAAAGTCTTTTATTGTTTTAAAAAGTAGAACTATGACAAAGAGTCAAAATTTAGCGTAAAGAGCCGGATGTTGAGGAGGGGACAGCCCCATCTAAATACAGAATAATTTCTGTTCGTTTTAAGTTTTAATGTCGCTGCTTACTTTCAGTTGAAAAAACTTGTTTTTTGTTTAATTTTATTAAAAATCTAAAGCTAATTCTGCCACAGCCTGGTCCAGTTTAAGCGTATATCAATCAGAAAACCAAAATAGCAGGTTGGGAAGATATGTTGGATGGATTATGGGTTGTCCGGGTATCATCTACGGTAGCATCGGAACGATTACAACAACATCGTGGTTTGTCCGTTGCAGAATCACAGAAACGGATCGATGCACAATCAACACGTCGTGGAATCGGTACTAACAACCTTCAAGAAGAAATTAACAACGAAACAGTCACGGCTGTGATTGATAACAATACAAACAATGTAGAAGATTTGAAACGTGCTCTCGAAATAAAATTAAAGGATCCAACTGCATGGTACACAACATAAACCAAAAAGAAAAACGCACAAACAACAACAGTAACGCCACGAAGAAAAAAGGAAGGAAGCATTTAGGGTAGTTTGCGAATATTTCGCAATTCTAACTTCAAGCAATTTAATGGCTTTTGTTGGTACTTTTGGCGTTTCTTTACTCGCCATAGGGTAGCATTTTAGCATGAATTTTTTTGGCATATAACAAAATACCAAAATTATGAAGGACATGGTTTGATTTAACACGTGTAAACGTTTCTTTATTGAAAAATCTTGATATAAGCTAAATATTGCTTCTTTCTTACTTATTTTTCAATAGTTTGAAGACAATTAAACCACAAAACCAAAATAGCCTGATTATGTAATTCCTGTCATAAATCAGAATTACATTTTTTGGGTCAAATGCTTCTGAAAATTGCATTATGCAAATTGTGACTGCAGGATATTACTTTGGTACAGTCAGAGTTTACGCACTAGTGATGCCTTTGGAAAGAAGAAAGTGCTCTTTCTACCCCCAGTCACCCCCAAAACTGCCCATGCCATCGAATCGAATTTTTAGAAAGCCTTTTTTCTCAAAGAAGTCAATAAGTCCAGTAAGTATGCCTCTGGGGATAACATAACCTACATAGACCTAGGAAAAGGATATTAAACTATGCCAATTGCCCACTGTTTACATATTATTTGCCTAATCTAGGCGGTTGGGTCGGCACGAAACTATCACGGATCATACCTTTGACTAAGGAGAGCACAGCCGCTATTATCCACAAAACGCATCGGCCCCCATCCCCTCTTTGGGTGCCGGCGATATGTACTCAGTCGCTTTCCGCAATACCGGCACGCTCCAAGCGGAAAACGTCCATATTGAAGGCGGCGACAACAGCCACGTAAGCGTTTCAGGTACTATCGATACCTCCGACACATCTCCGAATGGAGTCGGTGGCGACGTCACCATCGTCGGAACGGACATAACGGTCGAAGCCGCTACCGTCGACGCATCTGGCACCAACGGTGGCGGCCGCGTCCGCATCGGCGGCGACTATCAAGGTCAAGGTGATTTGGCGACAGCCGCGACAACGAGTGTTGATATACACACACGCATCGTTTTGATTTTGGCTCACTGTAAATGAAAAAAAAATTATATTATTTTTTTTGGCTAAATGGCTTTCTCAAATTTTTATCAGGAATTTCTGAGAAAAGGGGGCAGGAAAGGAGGCCTAGTTGCCTTTAAATTTTTTGGTTACTTAAAAGGGGCACTAGAACTCTTAATTTTATTTACGAACGTTTTTATTTGTAAAAAATGTGCGTAACTTACGAATTAACTTACCTAACTAACTGCTATATTCGTATGATTTTATTACGTACATGAGAGGGTTCATCCCGTTGTCAGTTATTAGATTTTTCAACTATGCTGAGCAAAATGGTTATCTCAAAATGTTATCCGACCCTATTTTTGGTAATTAAATAATATGTCAACTTTTTTTTTCAAATCTTCTATGGCTGCTTCATGGTCTAAATTCTTCTCTAACTGTGAGTTGTATTGTATTTTACTCGAAGGTCAGCAAGTTGTTCGACAAACTTAACAGAGTCAACACAAGAGGGGACTTGGGAAGCTTGTATTTTTTATGGTTTTGGGGTTGTTGATTTTGTGACAGACTTGGGGGCGGAGCTAAGAGCCATGGGTTAAAGGAAGTTTGTGTTAAAAGGTGGTTCAGGATCATTATTCAGAAAATGGGGGAACTGACAGTTTAATCATAACCATGAACCACATTTTTTTACTGTACTGGGAATTGCTATTGAGAAAATGTCTTAAGACCAACTTCGAGTACCAATTAGACCAACTTCGGATGCCAGAATTTCTTATCTCCACGTGGGTTTCACATGTCCGTCATGGAACAGTTGTCTTACTCGTATGCGCTGTCCTATGTTTTTCCTTTTCCATAATCAAGTTTCAATATTTGTGCTAATAAAAAGGGAAACTTTTAGTACAAAAAAGAAGCCCGGCGGCTAAAAAAAAAAAAAAAAAAAAAAATAGCAATTGATGTTACTTCATCAAGAATATTTTTAGATAATTACGGTGCAAAACCTGATATCTCCCACAATGGACAAATACTGGCAATTAGAATGTTTGGGGGACGCCCCCAGGGTCGCTTATGGTTATTCATGTACTGAGCAATCTTGCGCGAGTAGTACGGAATCCGAGTTTCAAACACCCTGGCATTCACCAAGAAATCCAAATTTTGTCGGTCGACTTTCTGAGTTAAAAGACTTAGATAGTCTGGTAGCCCAGGACCAGCACGCCGCAGCAAGCAATTGCTTCGCAATATCCGGAAAACATGGAGTGGGGAAGACGGCGCTGGCAGTCGAGTTCGCATCTAGAAGCCGTTCACGCTTTCCGGGTGGGGTCTTTTTCTTTAACGCTTCCGCTGACGCTGTTGAGCAGTTGGCTGCCATCGCGCCTTACATTCTTCTCACCCATCCAATTACATAGGTCAAACAGCATAGCCATTCACATTCACCGCAAAGAATAGTCCATGGACAGGCAGTCGTGTCGTTAGTAAGTATAAGTCGTCATAAACCGAATGCCTAAGACTATAAATCAAACAAATGGTTCAAAAGCGATCACCCATCACAAGGCTCATCAGGAGAATACACACTTGCCTAAAGGGTTTCGGTGCTTTAAAATCCCTACCCAGGCAAAGTGGCACGTCTACCATAAGCTCATTATGGCATCCCCGTAATAGGTATCGACCCTGAAATACATGCATATTACTAAACACTTGCAAAACAACCAAATAGCTCCTGAACCTCGGTACGGGCAAAAACCCGTGACCCCTCGACCGCGTCCGATGGGTTCCCTGCCGGGGGCTCGTATGCCCGTTCGACGAGCACGAGTCTTGGTGGTGGACGACGACGATACCAGCCGTCGTATCTCCGTCGATCTATTGCTTCGGATGCAGCTCGAGGTGACATCGGCCGAAGACGGTCGGGTGGGCCTGGAGAAGGTATTCAATTCCGGGTTTGATTTGGTGCTGATGGATGTGCGTATGCCGGTGATGGATGGGCTGGAAGCAACCCGGCGACTGCGCCATGGCGGATTCACCGGCCCCATTCTGGCCCTGACCGCAACCGTTACCCAGCGTGACATCAAATCTAGCAAGTTATTAAAAAAATCTTGCTTGATATTATCTTCAAAATCTGCTTGATAAAACGTGTCTGTTATTGCTAAATCTGATATGATCCTAACTAAATTGTGTTTGCTATTAAAAAATCTAACATTTGAAATCGTGTTTTTCATAGTCAAGATTACCAAAATTTTACCAAATATTACCAAACTCTTGTATGATATTATGAAAATCTTGTCTAATATTATGAAACATCTTGCGCTAGATTTTCAAAATCTGTACTGGTATAATGTAAATCCTATATGGTAATATTTAAATACTACATGGTTTTATCAAAATCATGCAATTTATTAACTAAACCTTGCATCACGAATTTTATCATTGCTGTTAAGTTCACAGAGCTGATACGTTTAACACGTAATTGTTTTCTAAGACCTACCACTCAGTCTCAATAGCCCAATTTTTGCTTTCGAAGTCCGATTCCCAGCATTATGATTATGTAGTAATACTATGGTATTTTACTGGTACTACTTTAAAAGGTTGAGAAAACGTTTTAACATTCATTCTAGACTAGACTCATTCTAAGAAAAATGTTTGAGATACACTATCAGGGTCTTGTCCCGGTTTTTTGGGGTTAGGGGGGCTGAGGTACAATCAATAATTTAAAAATGCATAAAAAACTTGTTTATCCTCATTATTTTCACGTATGCGGCACGACCCGGTCCGGGTCATCCCCAAGACACTAAACCAAATTCAAGAATATTTTGCAACGGGTTGCAAAATATTTCGATCGGATTACTCTGTTTTGAGCTCGAGCAGTGTTCAGTGTATGGAACCGTCTGGACTGCTCGCACGGAGGCCCCATTGGCGGTAACGCTGAAAGAAGTAGCAGAACGTGCCGGCGTTTCCCGGTCCGCTGTCTCGCGAACCTTCACGGAGGGCGCCAGCGTTTCCGACAAAACGCGTAAGAAGGTGGAGCGAGCAGCCCGCGATCTCGGCGATCAGCCCAGCCTCAACGCCCGCAGCCCGGCGACCAACCGGACAAAATATTATTTTAATCCTTTTAGTACTTTCGCTAATTATTCCTCACAAAACAAATCTCTCTTCACATCCAAGGTATCACAAACTTTTTCATTTTCCTGTATATTTTTTCCTGCATCTCTATCTCGGTTTAGCTCATTCTCAAGATGTTCCGCCCATCTATCTATATCTCTTTCCGTATCCCTAATTATGGCCCCGTTCTATCGTTAAGTATTGTCTTAATCGAACGCTTAGGGAAGAAAGTAGTTATGCATCAGACAGATGCGTTAAGTTAAGGACAGTCGCTAAAGATAGATAAGATTCACATTCTTCACTAACTTATTTCTAAACTCAGCGCCACCTTACTTTGAGACGTACTCAAGGGGGCGTGGGCACCCCCTAGGGATAAAGAGTGAAGTATGAATAGATTGGGATGGAGGAGAAATATGCCAGCTGGTTGGTCTCAGGCGGCTTGATTGTGCATTGAGTTGTTGGCAGAAGTCGCAGTTTTTACTACTGATTATATATATTAAAATCTTGAACAGCAATTGATCAAACAGTTCGTGGTAACGAACTGTAGTAAGGAGCGACCCGGCTCAATAGTAACCGGAACTTTAAAAAATGGAATTTAATACCAATAGTTACATCAAAAGAATCGCATTTTTATGCTGATTTTAAATATATAAGTTTCATCAAGTCTAGTCTTGCCGCACTTGCTGCTTGCGCGGTGGGAACGGAAACGATTTTGCTCGGCACCGCCATTGTCATCCTGCCGCAGCATGATCCGATTAACTGCGCTAAGGCAGTCTCCACAGTGGATCATTTGTCCAACGGTCGCTTTTTGTTTGGTATTGGCGCGGGCTGGAATGAACCGGAGATGATCAACCATGGCACCGATCCGTCGTCACGCTTCAAGTTGATGCGCGAACGGGTGGAAGCCATGCGCGCACTCTGGACCCAGGAAGAGGCGGAGTACCACGGCGACATGGTCGACTTTGATCCGGTTTGGCAATGGCCCAAACCAGTGCAGAAGCCGCATCCGCCCGTGTACGGGCATCTTCTAGCCCCCAGGCTGCGTAACGTCATGGGTGAGTCGGCATCGGCCGCTATCCGCGTTACCGATGAGCTGCAAAACGCCGATGCCGTTGACCGGATGACCGTTCTGACTCTCCGAGGCTATACCAACAATCAGATGCTGCGCGACAACGATGTTTTGTCGATGGCTCATTCGCTCGAGGTTCGGGTGCCGTTTCTGGACGTGGGCATGATCGATTTCGCTTTGTCGCTGCCCGTCGGCGCGCGGATCGCCAAGCCCGTCCCGGATGACCCCATGCGAAACTCCTATCGAGCCAGCGGGATCAAGCGGATCCTGATTGACGCCGCCCGTCCCAGGAAGCACGGTCTTTGATTTACACTGCATATCTTCTATGCAATGTTCAAGGATTGTGTAATCTATACTTTTCACCAGAGGCATCAATAATAGTACAATTCTCACAGAATGATCAACTGCCAAATGTATAGAAACACAGTTGATATATGTAGAAGATTTATCTCCCCGTTGACTTTTTCACTTCCAAAAAACAGCTGAGCTGCGATTGATAAAATGAATGATCCTTTTTCTTCTAGAAAGGAGTAATCGAGAGACGTCACAAAATCTATTTGGTCAGAATTTTGACTTAATTTTTGTTGCCGTGTGAAAATTGTTTGTCTTAAACGAATTTATAGGTAGTGTCAATAACCTTTATCACTTCTTCTCGCTTGTAAGAATTGTTATTGAAAACTATTTTTTGTTAATTGTTTATCTTAGAAAAAGCATCGATTTAGTCGTTGATAATAGAGATGACCCCGGATTTTTGTTCTGTTTTTTTTTACAAAATCTATATCCTGTAACCTAACAGATGTCGAGTTAATGCAGCTGTGTGGAATTTAAAATATTTTTCCCCATTTTTCTGAGAGTATATCATATACACTATGTATTAGAGCAAATGTAAGCAATGATTCTATCTTATATCAAGATTTTTGGATCTGATTTTGGTTTCATGATTGTGGGCTAGTAACTTAAAAATTTTGCTCCCTTCGTTATAAGAATGTTCATTTCAATCCAAATTGCTCGATAGCCTTGCGCATGACTTCTTCATGTTTTTCTATCCAATTGCGACCACCTGGACTATCCATATATATCCGTTGATAGTGCCCCGCGAAATGCGCTATCACATCTTGTCCAAGCATTCCTAACTCTGCTTGATGTGCGCTTTGGACAACCGCCGTCATTTGTCGATCCATTAGTAAATCGAATACGAACGCTTCGCTTTCAGACAACTCTTCGGACCGATGCAGTCCTTTCCACATTATCTCCCCATTGTTCTCGGCGTAGATTGGGTCGTACGCTTGATTAACGCGAGTGTAAACATCGTCCTATGTCTCTTTTGTTCGTTTTTTTCTAAAATATTTGAAAAGTCTATGCTAAAGCGTCAGCTGAGTTTCCTGGATGCGAAGACGTTTTTTCATCGGCTCCAGTTTAGCTTTCGGGAAAAGAGTTCAACAGAACACGCATGTAATATGCTCCTTAATTTTATACGACAGTCTTTAGACTCTGACCTTAACCCTGTGGCAATATTCCTTGATATAAAGAAAGTTTTTGACAGCCTTACACAAGAGATCATTATTGGTAAGCTGTCGCATCATGGTGTTCTTGGAGAAGCTCTGTCATGGTTTATCATTCCTAACTGGCCGATCCATTGCAGTTGAAGCTTCTCTAAGAAATTCTAAAATTCAGCATAATATGAAAGCACCATTGATAATAGCATTAGTTTTATTACGAATTCAAGGCAAGAATCCAAACAAATTTGCTTTGACACTGAATTTAACAAAATGCCTTGTAAACGAATCAATTCCTGGGGACAAAAAGTAAGTAAGGATAAACTCGGCCCAATAGTAACTAAATCTCTAAAAACTGGAGTTTTGATAACATCAAAAGAATTAGCTTTTTTATACTGATTACAAACGCGCATAAATCGTTAAGTTTAATGTTACTCGTCAAAAGCTAAGAGCCTGACATAATTTGCCAGATTTTCGAAAAAGAGGAAGTCACCTCCCTGCACAGACAATGGGATGCGCCTCAGCAACACGTGTGCAAGTTGCTTAATTTTTAACTGCATAAAACTTGCGGATATGGTAATTCCTCTGATATACTCTGGTAATTCCTCAACACGCTTATTTTTACTTTCTCTTTCAGCCGCAAGTCAGGTTTCTCGTTGCTCTCGTAATACGTCGATACACTTTCTTTTGGTAATTTCTCTCTAAGCCACAAGCCTAAGCCCCTCCCCCTAAAGCAACGCGTTTGCAAGGTGCTAATTTTTAGCTGCGTAAAACTTGCGAATATGCAACATTCTTCGCAGTCCCATTGTCTGTGCATATAAATAGATTGTCCGTTTACCGACCGCCTGCGCAACGCGCTCCCGGGCGAGGAATAGGCTAGATTGTCTTCCATGGATTGATCAGTTCCAGACCCAGCGAGTCGAAATCCGCAACGTTTCGAGTCGCCAAGGAATGGCCGCCCACGAATGCAACTGCGGCGATCATGGCGTCTGGCAGGCTGTCATCCAGCGGCCGGCCGATCCGTTTCCGGCGCGCGAGGAAGTCGCCGCAGACCTCGGCGGAATTTTGATCGAAGGAGAGGACCCTGCCCGCAAAGCCAGTTGCGATAAACTGTGCGAAGCGATCTTCCAGGCTTGTGCGCTTTCGTCCAGCGGCCAGGAGGTTGATCCCATATTGGATTGAGCGACCCGGCTTAATATTAACCGAAACTCTAAAAAACGGGATTGGCACTTGTCTGTTATAACACCGACCACTAAGGTTGTTCATCCATTGATGTAATGTAGAACCAGATTCTTTATTTAGTTTCTTTCAGCTTAGCGTGAGACAAGATAAAGACAAGTGACAGAATAGACGGGAAATATATAGTTTGGGGTCTATATTTGCACAGTAAAGGGGTTTAGTTGAATCATTGGATCAGAGAACCCTACTGTAGAGGGTCCAAACGCTTATGTGCAAAAATGTGGAATTCTCAATTTTTTGTCAGAAGTAAGACCACGGGTGCCTGTTTAATTTTCTTTTTGTCGTCGCTCGCCCTCGGATGGTTCGCGCGCGGCATGCTCACGGAGGTCGACGAGCGCAGCTACGCACAGACGTCGTTCCGCAATTTCGGCGCGTCCGGCCTCGCGGCCGTCTGGGCCGAGTCGAACACGCGGGAGGACATCTACGCGGCGTTCCGGCGCAAGGAGACCTTCGCTACATCAGGCCCGCGCATCAAAGCACGCCTCTTTGCCGGATATAACTTTAACGCGTCGATGACTGAAAATGCGGAAGGCATCGCGCGTGCTTACGCAGAAGGGGTCAGCATGGGCAGCGAGCTCTACCGCAACGCCGACAATGCCGCACCCAGCTTCCTCGTTCAGGCTACGAGAGGTTCTTCAAATTTCCAATAGACCAAACTTTTCAATAAATAATAAACTAGATTATGACATCATTACAACCATGATTTTATACTAGAGCAAAATCTTATACATGACCATGATCCCGTGATCCTAAACTTGTCAAAAGTATAAAATATAGTATTTCTAGTCCAAAACTAGTTATTTACTTACGAAAAAGTGAACCCCTTCTCTTTGTGGTATCTCCCCCCTCTACGCAGAAAAAACTCTGTTTCGTCCTTTTCGAGCCTCCCTTGATTTCAAGCAATATGATTGTGCAAAACACAGGATGTCAGTTCATGAAGATGGAGGGGGGGGGGAGTCAGCCCTGAAATTAATGTCAGAAATTAATTCCCCTATTTTCCAATAGCCTCATAAGAAAACAAAAGTAAATCTTGTTAGGACAATGAATAAGTGGGGCTAGATAAAGCGTATATGTCATCAATGAAACTGTCACTAAGCTGAAGGAGCAAATAAAGAAAATCCAATGCAGAATCTAGAAATTTTAATAGTACACAGAAATACCCAAGTTGGTAAAAGTAGAAATAGATAATAGACTGCTGTAATCTCGTAAGTCCAATAATCTATTTAAAACTGATACAATATTTGATAATAAATTAGCCCATAAGCTGCCCAATTTACTAAAAAAAAAAAACAAATGAAAGTGGAGGGGATGATCAACAGACCAAAAGGCAATATGCACATGCTACTACTATTAATAATATTACTACTACTACTACTACTACTACAATCCATACGTAACCCTAGTGCTATTCAGGCTAAGCGTATGAAAGCGAAAATGTGAGAGAATACTTTGGCGAAATTTGAACTAAATAAAAAGACACTACGTGCATGAAGATTGTTAAAAGGGGGTATCTCGCGAACAGATTTGTACATTAAGTTGGAAATTTCAGCGAATGATTAAAGAGGAAGATCAATTAAACCAATAGGCAGGTGTCTGCTACACTTACTGCTAATACTACTACTACTACTACTACCACTCCAATTACTGAGATTTATGCTGAACTGCGTAAGCACTACAGCCAGGCGCAGATTGTTGAATTGGGTATGACCGTGGCTTTTTTTGTCGGCTTTGGTCGGCTCGCGGCAACCTTCCACATGGTGGAAGAGCTGCCCGAAGCTTTCCGTGACAGCAGCGAGCAGATCTCCCCCTGGGGCAACGAAGCGATACAGGTTCGTTAAGCCGCGTGCCCGCGTACCAGTTTGCCCGGCAATGCACCGGTATGCTGGTTGTCCGCAAAAATAGGCGCGCCACGCTTGATGATGTGCCGGTAGCCATCCACTTTCTGCACCAGCCGTTTGCCGCCTGTCGGCAGGTCGTAGACGGCTTCTAGAAATTTCTTTCAAATAAGTACTGGAACATTATTGATGAGGTTTAAGCGCTCCTCAAGCGGCTACAGAAAAAAAAAAAAAAAAACAATAAGAAAGAAAGGACACACATTAGAGCTTCACATGCGAAAAAGCGACTTTTCTAATTGCTCTAGATTAGGGAGTGTAATTCGATCTAATTTCAATTTGACACCAATTCAGTGGGGCTTCAGCAAGGCCGTATACAGGGTGCTGGGGTTAGGGGTTTGACCCTCTCCCCCAGCGAAATTTTTGTCCAACTCGTAAAAACGCGACAAAAATGAACATAAATAAATTTTTGATGCGTCTTCTAGCTCGGGAACATCCATTAATTACCACTACAGAATCTGTGCATTGCAAATATTAATATTCACGGCCGCGACCCACACAATATTTGCTTGCAACCCGCTGGTAAGTTTTGGAAGCGCGGGATAGCAAAATTTCTATGGGAATAGTTTATTATATAAAAAATTAAAAAGATTTAAATTATTGTTTTGTTTCCTAACGAAAGAGACTTTGTCAGTAAAGGCAATGAGAAATTAATATCAAACATTTTCCCTGAAATATGTTTCAAAGAAAAATAATTTTTCAAAGAAAGAAAAGTATATATGTTTCCACGTTTTTAACATAAATGAATAAAAAAAAACTTTAAAGAATAAATATCCGGGATATCCCTTGTTGTAGCTGACGAGGACATACACGTGGAGTACTATGTAATGACGATACACACATGGAATCCTATATAACACTCTAAGGGAGGTTTCATCTTCTTCAAAAGATTATTCTTTCGTTTTTCCACCGGAATCCTTTATATTCCGAACATTTTTGTCTGCATTAGGATTCAAAAGAGCTTTACCCTAAGCGGAATGGTGCGCTAAACAGCTAAACCAAGAAAGCCTTCCTAATATTTTGCTGTGGGGAATAGATTCTATGTGATAACCTATTCCACACACGGGGAATTCCCTGCTCACTTTCTAGAATGATTAAATGGGTCGCTTGTTTCCAACCAATCTACATGCTAAATTTGATTAAACTTACGAAGGAATAATACTACGGAAAAAAACCAACAGAACAGATCAGTGTTTTTGATATTTGAGAGTAAGTGCAGATTGTGCTAAATGAGAGTTGTAAATTAAAAAAAATCCAGTTTCCTCCCCCAACTCCTCCCCAGTGTCACCGAATCCGTCCGGGATTTAAAATAAGAGATTTGAGACACGAGGTCCTTCTAAATATCAAATTTCATTAAGATCCAATCACCCGTCCGTAAGTTAAAAATGCCTCAATTTTTCTAATTTTTCCGAATTATCATAAATGAAGTGATCACAAATAAAAAGTGTTGAATTAAAGGTACCAATGCGAGAGAGAATAGATTCTTAAAACAGCTACGACCTCTTCTAAATTATCTAGCCGGTAAAAGTAGTAAAGAAAAACTGTACTGGAGAGTTTGGAAAGAGCCAGTCCCTACTGGCAATGCATGCAGCACCAAGCCGCCTGAGTCTAACACAGCTAAGCATACTTCTAATCCATCCCAATATGTTCAAAGCCTCCCTCTATACACGCTCCCAAGAAGCTCCCATTTCTCTTAAATCTTTCTTTAGTACATTTTCCCACCCTATTCGGGGACAACCTGTTGTTAGTTAGGAATGATATTTTGTAATATGTCATCTTTCATCCGGTGAACGTGTCTTAGAAGTCACCCGATTCCGGTACAAGAGCACTTTCATTTGAAATCAGATTAAGCAGAAGAGCTGAGCTTTTACTTTTAGATATTTCTCTATTAAAGTCCCCCAATAAAATCCAATGGAGATGAGAAGCACTAATTTTATTCATACGCTTCCCCAGTTCTTGGCAGGCTAGAGCAAACTTCATTTCGGAGCAATCGTCTGTGTAGTCGGTGGGCAGGTCCACAATTATTATAACAGTCTTCCCAACTCTTAACTGCTAAAAATGGTCGGAACTAGCGAACAATTCGGAGTTGATATACCCACTTATTAGCGTAGCAAGTCCACCTGAGGGGCGCCCTCGTTTCTTGACTCCATCTTCTCTCTATTATTCTTTCTAGTTTTATATATACACCTAGCCCCAAATACATACTCATCGGGGTCACCCCAATTAAAAGGATAACCCCATGCTAAGTGATACCTTCTCTTTGAACTTGGTCTTACAAACTCTTCAAACTCCATTCGGAAACGTCATAATTTTTGTTTTACCAAAATTGGATTTCCAAAAAGCACAATTCTGATCGTGCAAATCGATCCAACTCGTGATTTCACACCAAGACTAATAGCCTTGCTTTCAGATTAACCACGAAAACTATTAGCATTTAACATATCAACCATGATCTTTAACATACTTACTCGATGTACCACACATCAAACCCAACCTCCCCTAAATAATTATAGAATTCAGACCCGTATCCCAGTATTTATTCCGGGATAGGTAGGGTGGTGGTCTTGGATCTTAGCGTTGCACGAGAAAAAAGATTTTCTTGGTAATTAGAGTGGGAGGAGCCCTTCCTGGATATGGTCTTGATAGTGTTTATAAGCTCTCCAGAATATCTAATCACGATTCTAGCTTATAGGTCCCAATACTTTCACAGTCAGCCCCACCAAACCCCAATACCTGCGTAATTTGCCAAGAAATCTTTACTGATGTGAACTAAGTGATTGTAAGTGAGAAGGGAGCCAATTCAATAAACGTTTCAATTATTAGAGATCGTCGGTGTCGCCCAGGGCAACGACGAGATGGTCGACGTGATCGGCTGGCGTCTGGACGAAGTGGTCAAGCTGATTCGTGGCCCGAAAGGCTCCACGGTACGCCTGGAAGTCATTCCGGCCAGCAACCCGCCGACCGACCAGACCAGCAAGGTGGTCACCATCACCCGCGAGGCGGTGAAGCTCGAAGAGCAGGCGGCGAAGAAGAAGGTCCTGCACCTCAAGCAGGATGGCCGCGACTATAAGCTCGGGGTGATCGAACTGACGGCCTTCTACCTCGACTTCAAGGCCTTCCGCGCGGGCGACCCCAACTACAAGAGCACTACGCGTGACGTGAAACTCAAGAAGCATTCAAAAGAGGCGCTGCTGAGGTTAAAAAATTTTTTAACCTCAATTGCTATATTTGCTTATTTTTTAATTTTTAATATGCTTATTTTTTATTATTTTTCTAGTGCATTATTTTTTTTAGCAATTTTTAGTTGCTGACATTAAAAAAAATGGTAACTAATTTTTTGTAAGCGAAGGTATTGAAAAGAGCAAAGCTTGAATTTAAGTTCAAACTAGGAGGCTAAAATAATTAAACTTCAAACTAGGTGGGTAAAATACACTCAATTTTTTGAATATTTATGATAGTAGATAAAGAAAATATTTGAATTTACTCAGAATTACGAAAGTATTGGCTACAAATGCAATATAAGAGACATTTAACAAATCACAAAAAAGAGAGCACACTATGGATACAAATACTGAAAAGATACGGTGAAAGTACACCACCTTGATGCATTCCCAAACAGATTGGAATATTCCCATAAAAATTAGAGTGACCTGCTTCTGATTTCTATGTTTTAGAAATTTGCCTATGCTACCTGGTAGGTAGGCTACCTTATTTTTTTTTCTTTACATTCTACCTTAATTTTTAGTTCTCAGTTTCTTTTTCTGTGGTTTTAGTTTTGAAAATACAATTCCTGTTATTTGAGTGGGATTTTAAGCTTTATCAATACTTTTTTTTTAAATTTAATAACCTCCGCCTGTTGCGACTGGGGAGAAAAAGAACGAAGCGCCAAATCCTCTGTTAGATATCCCCGTTGGTGAGACAGAAACCCCTTCAGAAACAAAAAAGGTACTATTTTTAACTGTTTTTAATTGTTGACGTGCAACTTTTTTTGCCCGTGCAACAACTATTAAAAGGCCTCTACCTTTAAACTTTATTTTTACTTTTTGTATCAAGCCTACATTTAACAGAAAATTATTTTAAACCGTATAATCATTTTCATCCTGTTGTATTTACCTGTTTGGACTGTTTTTAGGCAATTGCAATAATTGGGATTATTCTTATCCTATTGTATCCTGTCATGTATAATTGTTCTGACACATGCCTTCTTTTAGTTACCAATTGTTTCATCTTTCACCAGCACTATGCTTACGATTCTCTTTTCTTTATTCATTTGTAGATATATATTTATATAGATCCATTTTTGGCTATTTAACTTATATATATACATTAACGTTATATTTTTTCGTAGTTGTTTTATTTTTTAGTGACATTTTTTAATGTACTAGACTTCCTTTCACTAGTTTTTAACATTTGTCTATTGATTTGGTAGTTTCTGTTTTGTTTTTGTTCTCTTTTACTTGAGATACGGAGCAAATTCGACTGTATTAGAGTTTGTGATAAAAAGGTAAAAAAAAAAGGTAAAGAATACCCATGAACAGGATGAGGCTGAACGCCAATGTCCAGAAGATTGATGCCCTAGGTTGGCAATGTGTCGTAGTCGTTGTGGTGTTCATGATGATTGATCTCCATCTCTGTCCGTAATTGAATCGGGCTGTTCCTCAGATTTGTTCAAGAGTTTATTGGCTTTGTCTAATGTTTCCCTAGCTTTTTTGCAAAGTTCGTGGGCATATGAATGACAGGAGTGAGTGGATCTTTCCATTTCCTGTTCATTATTATCTTTGTTCATCAACTATCCTTCCATCGTATTACCGGATTTCATCAGACCTGCTATCCCCTGTCTCACCTCAGAAGGAAAACAAGGTAAATCCAAAGAACTGTGTCTTAATCAACAGAGGCGCGTGTTTTTGAATTTTCGGTCTATATTGTTGTTAGGCTAGTGTATAAAAAGGACCTAAAATGACGATACGTGTTTTAGTAATTGATGATGATAAAACTTACAGAGCATTATTACAGCAAACTTTTAGTGAGTATGATGTGTCTGTGGCTTGCAGTGGTGAAGAAGGTATTACAGTCGCAACGCGATTGAAACCGCATGTCATATTGCTAGATATTATTATGGAAGGCATTGAAGGCTACGCGACTTGTTGCGAACTCAGAAAAGTCAAACATTTAAGTCACACACTGATTGTATTTATCTCTAACATGTCCTCTGCACGATGGTGGATCCGGTTGACCACACCCGCCGCCGTCAGTTCAGTGGCACCGACCATTACGACGAACTGCTGCAGCCGCTGTTTGATGCGGATGGTGCGGCGTCGTGCGTGGGTGATCTGGACCGGGCGCGTGCCCGCGTGCGCGATGACCTGGACGCCTTGAGCGTGCATTTGGCGAAGCGTCCGGCTGCCATCGTCGCCCATTCCCGTCATGATCACCACAAGGGCTCCGGACCCGTAAACTTGCGAAACCGATTCGAGTAAGTAGTCAACCGACGGCCGACAACTATTGACCGGCGGATCGTCCGTTACTCTTAAAAAAACGCCACTTGACGTTCCGGAGTAATTTGTGTTCGTTTTAAGTTTTAACGTTGCTTCTTACTTTCAGTTGGAGTTTTTTTTTAATTAACAATAAAGAAACAATTATCTATCGGCCAGTCTCAGTTCGGTCTTTGACCCGTTAAGAGCTTTGTGAATTTCAATCAAACAGGTTTTCGTTGCAACGCTCAAGAGACAAATGAGCACAGAAAGATAAGTAAATAAAATATAAGAAGGATAAGATAGACGTTAATAAGTGATTAGTTTGTTTTATTACTATTTCGTTCAGCAGTTTTCTTTTTGTACTAGGTCTTGAGATAAAAGCCAGAGGTGGGACCTAATGCTAAAAGTTTTGGTAATCATCGACAAGGGGGGGGGGAGCGAGCTTTACCATCAAAGGAGATAGCTAGAGATATTAGTGGTGACCCAGGTTGGGTGCACCCTTGGCCAAGAGTTTAGCCCGGTTGGCCATTCGATCATGTTACCATACCCTGGAGCAGGGTATACCATAAAATGTTAATAACCTACTCTATATTTAATGTAGAATGGTAGTAACTACGAGACATTACATTCCAATACATGGCACCAGTGAGGCTTTCCACTCCAATAAGCGGTGCAGCACCATTTCCGCGCCAATATCAGGTAGCAGCCACGGTTAACATTCCAATAGCCACAATCAAGGAAGCACCATTGCATGATGCCCTCAGAACGTATGCTTTGCATAGTTTCTGTCATGCTTGGCATGCTTCCATAACGCTTGGCATGCGTCAACTGGTGTACGTGATTTCCGAAAGTGGACGCTTCCTCGATAATGTTATGGCACATCACATCAGGGTTTCTGATTTTCTCTCTCTCTCTCTCTCTCTCTCTCCCTCTCTCTCTCTCTCTTCTCCCTCTCTCTTTCTATTTATCGATATATCTCCCACTGTTTTTCTCTCTTGTTCGCTTGCTTCGTCGGCATTAGTATTTAAATGAAATGGGTATCTTCCTCCTTTTTTACAGGCCATTAAGCCTTTATGGATCTTTATATTTGTTTTTCTGCTAATTTTTTCGTTGCTGTAATGGACCTGCCATCTGCCACTTCTGTGGCTTATGGTCTTCTGAATAAAGTAAAGGATTGGTGCTGGTCAAATGGTATGGTTCTTAACCGTGTACATATCAAGAACCCTTATCTTATGAGTGATTTACAGGAAACAATCATCCTGACTTAAGAGAATGACATTCACCGCAAGGTACTATGGTGAAACTTATTGGTGTGTATCTTGACTGTCTTCTTTCTTTGAAACTCCATGTAAGTCACATACGTACCCCACCCTTTACCAGTCTTCAATGTTGCACCAAGTTAACTAATTTTTTCCCCGAGATGTCATGCTTTTCTTAATTAGGACCCAGTGAGAATCCCCACTTGTAACTGAGGACACACACGAGGATTTTTACGTAGTGACGATACACTTGGGGGTGTTGCGCACATATGACTGTTACGTAAATGACAGCGCACAGGTAGAACATTACGTAATGACGGCGCAAACATAGGATATTACGTATTTATAATCCAACCTTTATAATCCAAAGATTTTTGTCCGAATTAGGATTAGAAAGAGATTTTCCCTCATCGGAATTGAGCGCTAGACAGTTGGACCAAGAAACCCTTTCTAATATCATTATTTGGGGAATATTTTCTAACGGAAACGTTTCGATGAAGCTACGGACAACATGTCCCCTATGATCTCTTTCTCTTTGGGATCACTCCTGGCACACTAGTCCATCACCCATTCCTCATTATTTCCAGTCAACTCTTATCAACCAGATACAGCTACACAGGTGCACGGATGCTTAAGGCCGTGAATGGTTAGACCGTTGCTCAACCAGTAATCATGTGCTTAACCAATACTAACAACATGTTTCATTTGGACTGACATTCACTTTATTCCATGTCAACTGTTTGAGCTTATCCTAAGGAAGAGCACATTGGCTCTCTCTCCTTGGGGTCTCTCTTGGCACACTAGCCATCACCCATTCCTCACTTTTTCCATTCAACTCTCATCAACTAGATACAGATACACAGGGATATATCTTTGACATAATTGGTTGGGAACCAGCCTGGTAGGAGCTTGAAAACTCTACAGTAGGGTCTTCCAATACGCTGAATCTGACGGTGTGATTTTCATTAAGATTCTGTAACTTTTAAGGGGTGTTTCCCTCTTTTTTTCAAAAATAAGGCTCAGGCTCGTAGCTTTTGATGGGTAATACTAATACTTTATGTAAGTCTAAACAAAATTTAGTAAAACTAAACTTGATGAAACTTATATATTTGAAATCAGCATAAAAATCCAATTTTTTTTATCTATCTATTGGTATAAAATTCCGTTTTTTAGAGTTTCGGTTACTATTGAGCTGGGTCGATCCTTTGATATGGCTCAGAATTCTACTCAAATAACAGGAATTGCATTTTCAGAACTAAAGGCAAAGAAAGGCAACTGGTAACTAAAAATTAATGTAAAATGTTGTTTTGTCAAAATTTCAATAGGTATAGACCTGTTATGTAGGCGAATTTCAGGGCCCTCTAGAGGGAAAAGGAGTGGCGGTGGGTACTTAAAAATACCTTCCCGGGATAAACTTTGGTCAATGTTGGTATTACCGAAAGAATTGTGTGGGGTCATGATACTACTGTTAATAGATGCATTTTGACTTTTTGAACATCTTTTCTCTGTTGCAAAACTACCGCAAACTCACCGTTATGGAGTTATTCTTTGGTTTCGTTTCTTCAACGCTGATGAAATTATGTTGTTGCCAATCGCCTAAAAATTTTAAAATGGTTTGCCCCAAGAAGATTTTTTTTCAGAAACAAAAATGAGATTTTTCTTGAAGATGTTTCTAAAAATATTCTATTTCTTCTTAAGGCCAACCTTTTTTTTTATTTCCTGAAACACAATCAGTATTGTTACTTTTAAAATGCAATAGAAGTTGAAGCTAATACTCTATTACTTTGCTCCAGAACACAAAACCAGACCCAATTTTTTTATTATTAAAGCAAAACGTCTACATGTGCAAGATTATGTATACCACAGTTATAAACTTGACAGCCCCTGGTGGTATTTAAGGTATTCTAGATGTATCATATTTGACCTGTATTGTCTATTTTCCTGCATTCTTACAGATGCACACATATCATACTTGGTTTGGTTTGTCATATCAAACATTGGTTTGGGCTAATCATTAATATCGCCAACAGTAATTTTCGCGAAATTTCAATTGGGATTTGAGCAAATTCATTTTCCCATGACTTTCATAATTTTTCTGCTATTATCAGAATAAAGCCAACTTTTGGAGTATCCAGTGCTTTATACCTTTTTAATTAGTATTTCAAAATTAATATCAATTAATGTTATTACTATTTTTGCTAGATGATACCTATTTCTTTCTTAACTGTTGAGACAACGACGGTGGCAACCCACTTGCTTCCTTAACTGTTACCTGAACAAAATAAAAAGCAAGAATTATTACTGCAAATGTTTCATACTTTTTTCCTCAAAAACGTGCTATGTTTCTTACAATGTTACAATATTTTCGAAAAAAGAAAATGCCTGATCAAATCCACGGAGATAACAGTGTAAACCTCTTGTTTAAATGCCTTTTAAATCGGCCGATGTAACGGTTTACGTAAGTCCTCAAACATAGTCAATACCATTTTCATCGATATGTGGTCTTATTTAATATTGAATAAAAAAAACGAGTTTTTTCAACTGATAGTAAGGAGCAATATTAAAACTTTTGTTTTTATTTTATTTATGTTTTCTTTTCGTCTCCTTTTCTCTCTGTGAGTAATTTGGTTATTTAAAGAAAAATTCTTCTCTGATTAAGTGGCTCGTTTATCTTCCCCCCTTCTTTACAGGCCAAAGAGCCTTTGAGGAAATAATAAAATGTAATATTATATGCGTATTTCATGATGAATAAGTCTTATCTTAGGGTAGAATTTGGTTGAATGAGTAAAAAAAACAGTACTACGAATTTGGAATTTTTTGGTAAACGTGAAAGAAATAAGCCGAAACAAAGCTAGGGGAATTTTATTAGTGTTATTTTATGCAAAGAATTTACAAATTTGTTATCCTCTTATTAGGATAATGGGTCTTAATGTTTTACACCAAGTATGAAAGCTTGACGGGCGGCATGCCTGTGGGCTGCAGGGCACGCCTCTGGACTACAGGCTAATTATGGGCCGTGTAAATAATTCTCTCAAATTGCCCCTAAGCTGTAAAACGGCTAAAGACACTCTGATTGACCTCAGAAAGCTATTAATACCATAGAACTGATCATAAAAAATAAAAAAATTCTATATTCTATTTTACAGAATGGTTGAATTCTGTAATAGAGCTATTGTATGACAAATGTTTAGAGCGTTTTGTGTGGCCATTACTTCCTAATTGATACAACGTTGTAGCATCTTTTAAAATTTAGGCCTAGGCTATAGATTATACAATGATTTAGGGGTAACTGTTGAAAAGTTAATAAGCTGTCTGATTACTGCATATCTGATCCTAATAGCTAGTTAGGCTAAATTGTACACAGAAGAACCCGGAGACAAATCAAAATTGAGAAAAAAACTAGTTTATTAACAGAGCTAGACAATAAAGTATTACTACATTGACATGCCAAGAAAATACATCATTATGGGTATAATTTGGGACTACTAGGAGGTGTTACACTAGCAACTTCATTGATTAGGCTGTCTTTGAAGAGCATATGCTAAGTACCCTAGGCTACTGAAAGGAATGAAGCATCTTTTATCTTGTACCAAAAGCTACGCCTCGAAAAAGGCTTGTCGCAAGAGCAACTCGCCGGCATGGCCGGGATCAGCACCCGCACGCTGCAGCGGATCGAACGCGCCGCCAAGGCAAGCCCGGAAACCCTGAAATGCATTGCCGCTGTTCTGGAAACGGAATTCTCCAGCCTTCGAAGGGAACAGGACATGCAGACCACCCCAGCAGCAGCCGCGCCGGAACCGAGTGAAGAGGAACAGGACGCCATGCGGTATGCGCGCGACATCCGGGCCTTCTACACTCATACCATCCAATACGCCGTGGTAATAGCCGCGCTGCTGATCCTGAATCTGCTGACCAGCCCCGGGCACTTCTGGGGACGCACAGGCAAAGAGAGAGGGACAAAACACATACAAATACACAGAGTTAGACACATAAACACACAAAGATAGACCAGGTGACAAGCAAACATCCGATCAGACGAACAGGCACAGAGAAAAAGAGAGAGAGAGATAGAGAGAGAGAGAGGAAAAAACGCTACAAAACACAAAGACAGACACGGGGACAAGCAAACATCCGCTCAGACACAAAGGCACAGGGAGAGAGAGAAAACAAAACACCCGCTAAGACACAAAGACACAGAGAGAGCACCAAGCAAACAGCCACTCTGACACACAGGCACAGAGAAAGAGACAAAAAACATCTACAAACACCCAGTCTCCTCGTTGGACACGAACTCGAAGCCGATGTGCTTGCGGTTGAGGTCGAGGCAGATCTGGTGCACTTCGTCGGACAGCTTCTTCGACCCGATCAAGTGGAGCGTGTTCAGGTTGTCCTCGGCAGACTCCCCGCGCCCCTCCTCGTTGCGGCCGATCATGTCCATCTGCAGCTCTACGACCATGTCCTCGTTGGGGAAGATCGGGTTGTCGGCGTAGTACTTGGAGCCGTCCATACCGCGCTCCTCGCCCGCGAAGCACATGAACAGGATCGAACGCCGCGGCTTGTGCTCGTTGGTCGCGAACGCGTGGGCCACCGCCAGCACGCCCGTCGTTCCCGAGCCGTAACATTTGAAACTAATTGAAACTTGGACAAAATTTCCTTGTGTACCTAGCACTCTAAAGCTCAACAGTTTCTAATAACATCAAACTTTTGGGTTTCTGTATTAAAGTTTTCGAATTAATTTAATCCTTTGTCAAAATATATTGAAATATT
The DNA here is from genome assembly GCA_010016025.2 of Alatinidae sp. Z8VKAUB7J3. Classification (NCBI taxonomy): domain Eukaryota; kingdom Metazoa; phylum Cnidaria; class Cubozoa; order Carybdeida; family Alatinidae; species Alatinidae sp. Z8VKAUB7J3. The sequence continues at coordinate 18,180,733 of JAAAKM020721499.1, forward strand.
TGCGCAATTACCAGTTTTTTACATTTTAAACAATTTAATAAAATTGGAAGAGTCTCAATTTTTTTGAATACTTATTATTCCAAAAAAAGTATTACTGAATACTTGATTAAGACAGAGTGGTAGAGAAAATGAAAAAGAACTGAAACCTCTTTTTTTTAGTTTTTTTAAATGATTGCTTTTTTGTTTTTTAACCCAAATGAAAGCACCTTTGCAAACAGAATCATCATAGAAGCAACTATTTCCTTCATCAAAACTTCTGGACGGTTTAATTAAACTTTCTGGAAAAACAGCAGCCTAACCTTTTTTTTTCTTTTTGACTGAAGTGCTCCCGGAATTTGCGTGGGCTGTCTCTGCTCATCGCACTGCTGCCGCGGGTGCATCGGTTGGGGGGAGTCTATGATAAATTGGAAAGTCTTTTTCCCCTCGGGGTTGGATCCCTGAACAATTGTTTCATTCTCCCTGCCGGTGCGCTCGTGGTTGTGGTTTGGTGGGTGGTGGGCTGTTTGTGCGGGTTTTGGGGCACAAACAGCGCCACGCCTCGTGGACTACTTTGATTGACAGTCCTCCGGGTTCAAAACCCGTCAGTATATCTGGTTCTGGCTGTAGCTGATGTAGGGTGTTATAGGAAACGTCACTATCAAATGCACCGGCTTCAACAAAGAACCCACTTTCCAGAAATTGTAATATGAAATTTCTCAACTTCCCTACTTGCAAACTAAAGTGAAACAATCCTGTTTTAGAAATGAGATCGATAGGTATTTATGTTTGTTTCAAGTATCTTTTATATATGTATATATATATGTGATTGTATTGTATGTGAGTGTATTGTATTGTATTCTATGTGATTGTATGGATGAGTAGGGTTAAGGCCGGAATTTTTCATGAACTTTTTTACTCTTTAAAAAGTAGATTTGAGAGAAAGAGCTAAACTTTAGCGTAAAGAGCGGGGCGTTGAAGAGGGAACAGCCCCTTTCATATACGAATTAATTTCTGTTCGTTTTAAGTTTTAATGTCGCTCCTTACTTTCATTTAAAAAAAACTTGATTTTTTTTATTTAATCTTGAAAAGACATGGGTGTTGTCAGCCATACTCCTTTTACACGGAAGGGGATTTCCATTTTGTTTTAAAAAACGATTAGAAATTAAAGTCTTTTTCAAAGGAAAGTATGTTAAGGAGAATTTTTCAGACGAATTTGTCCGCAAGAAATTTTACAGGTGTAATTCGGCTCAATTGTAACTGAAATTCTAAAGAATTGAACATTGATATCAATAGACAGATTAAAAGAATTTGCTTTTTGTGCTTATTAAAAATATTTAAGATTCATTAAGTTTAGTATTACCTATCAAAGGCTATGAGTTTGAAAAGTTATTTTGAAAAAGGGGGAAAAGTAGTGACGCCATTAGGCTTTTAAACAGGCTGATAGGGATTATACATGAAGTTGCTAATCCGTCAAGACGTTGATATTTATTGCGTGCACATGTTTGTTACTTAATACCATAGGGAACTGGTTGTTGCGTAATTGTTTACCTATGCAAATGTTTTCTTTGAGGTTTGAGGAAGCAGCCTCTTTCATATACGAAGTAATTTTTGTTCATTTAAGTTTTAATATCGATCCTTACTTTCCGTTAAAAAAATAAATGAAAAAAAAAACTAAAAAAGACTTGGAGGGGGGGTTAGGGTGGCCCCTAGATGACACTCCACATATTGCTGGAACGCGAAACGCCTCAGCAACGCGTGGCAGGGGTCTGCTAGTATCCAATAAAAGTTTTTATGCTTATAGCCTCGAAAACCGATATATTTTTATCTCTGAGGTGATTAATAGTTAGAACAAAATACGTTGCATGCTCTTTTAATGAATACCTGTGAGCCACTCCGTCTTTATTTTAATATATTTCCCCGCGGGATGTACGCTACCTCGATAATCTTCACTAAGAGCTTCATATTCTCTTCAAGGTAAAATGGAACAAGGGTCTTCCGTATACGTCTACGGTTGTATGAAAACCGAATCGAGTCATTATGATCTCCTCGCTAGGGTGTATGGCGCAAAAATTAAAACTGTTGCGGTGGTTTTGTGTGAAGTATCAGGCCCCCCGGCGACTACGACATCCAATGGATATTTCGGGCGTTAAGAACATAACTACTATGTCAAATACAGTAACGTATATACGTGGATTGTCGTGGTTTTGCGTGGAGAAATATATTACCAGAGTATGATTGTTGTTTTCTTCTTTTCCTGTGGCAAAAGCCTTTTCTTCTTACATTGATGAAGAAAATCTTACTGATTTATAACATTTGCGTGTCTCTTATGGGTGTCAATATATTAATACAATATGGGTGTTAATATATTATGGGTGTTAATATAACACCCATGAGAGACACGCAAATGTTATAAATCAACAAGATTTTCTTCATCAATGTAATAAGAAAAGGATTTTGCCACCTTCAATAAAATTCAATCTACATTTAGGCACTTAACCATACATTTATACATTTAGGCACTTAACCTTTACCATATGTTCCAGGGCTGAGTGAAAAACTTTAAAGAATTTTACAAATAATGGTTTAAAGGTAGCTATGTAATGATTCTTCTTATATTCTAATAAAAAGATAAGATGGCTTTATCTTAGATGATTTAGCTAATGGATTTTACTGGGATTAATCTCAAGCCCTTTAGATTATATGTTATAAATGTCTTTAGAAATTTATATAATATTTTGGCACTGATGTGCTTTCCTAAAAACATTCTCAAAACAAATTTTCATCCTGAGAAAAACCACAAAGATTATACGCAATTGTCTTGGAGTAATGTAGTTGCCGTCAAGTATTTTTTTTTACTTTTTTTTATCTGTTCAGCAGTCAAAAATTAAGAAATTCTGAGTAACTTTGAAAAATTTAGAAAATCTGAAATTCTGAATACGAGCTTTAGCGAAGGTCTTACCCTTATAATGGTATACCAGACAAATACACTAAAGTGATTGGGGCTATGTTTGAGAATAATACTGATGCGGTTAATGTAGGAAATTAGGTTAGCAACTGGTTTTCTAGTAAATCAGCAGTTAAGCAGTGTTGTGTTTTATCCCTCTTTATATGGATCATTTAGATGGACTTTGTCTTAAGGATCACAGGAAAGGCAATGGGAGACCATAGAATCAAATGGGGAGAAAAACTCTCCTGGACTAAGATTATACTGATGATTATAGCATCCTAGATAAAATTGGTAGCAAAATGAATGTACTTTTAGAGGTTTTGCGAGTTCATCTATTCAAAGCCTCCCTCTTTACACCCTCCCATAGAGTTCCTATTACCATTAAATTTTACCTACGACATCCTCAAAATCCAACCGGGTAAGACCTGCTTTTCGGTAGGCCCTATACCAACGGCCAAAAAGGACAGTCTTTGGCAATCCGTCATCAATTATCCAACAAACGTACCCCAGCCATCTCAACAATTCTCTCATTATAGTTCTAGAAAGCGGGACCGAAACACATTTTTCGTACAGCTTACTCTTTGAGAAACGGTTAGTCCTTCGGTACCTAGAACAATCCGTAGGCAATTTTTCTTGAAAACATCTAGTAAATCTTCCTCCGTTTTTTGAAGTGTTACAGGGGAAGATATTTCCAGAGAGTAACTTTTCATGGGGGCGGGGAATTTTCTATGAAGGGGGCGCTGGATTTCCCAGCATTATTTACAAAACGATCAGAAATTAAATAAGGAAATTAAAATCAGAAATTTTTCAACTGAAAGTAAGGAGCAACATTAAAACTTGAAAAGTAAAAATATTGTTCAACACCAACAAAACAACAACCCAAAAAAGAAAAAAAAACTCCGCATTGGGAGTTGTTTTGGTACTTGTGTCTCATAGCCACTGTTCTCAAGTTCTGCCGAGAAATGAAGTTCGGTTAATGCTAATGAAATAAAACAAAATATGATGAAAATATAATTGATTTAATTATTCATATACGGTTAGCAATCTTCAAAACCTGCTTTAATTCAAAAACGTTCAGAAATTAAACAAAAGAACAGTTTTTTCAATCGAAAGTAAGGAGCAACATTGAAACTTAAAGCGAACAGAAATTATTCCGTATATGAAAGAAGCTGGCCCCTCCTCTTCGCCCCGCTCTTTATGCTAAAGTTTGACTCTTTCTCTCAATTCTACTTTTTTAAAACAATAAAAACTTTAGCGTAAAGAGTGGATCGTTTAGGAGGGGATAGGCCCTCCTGGTCATTTTTTTTAAATAATGCTAGGAAATCCGGCACCCCAAGATAGGCGACCCCTACGCCCATGTAACACTATTTTGGACATAGGTCAGGTAAGTATCACATTGAGTTCATAATTAGCGTCAAAATTCCTTAACGTAGGGTTTAAACGGTGATGATCGTATCGAAACAGTTGAAACGTTCATTTAGCTGTTAGTACTTTGTTGTCATGACTCTCGCTTCTTGTGCAATAAATATTTAATCATATATATTCTCGTATTTTAGATATGGAGCTTGGCAAAGTTGCTGACATGGAATCTTTAGGCATCACCGAAAGTTTTATGGTGAAAAGACAAGTGTTGGTTTCTGCTCATGAGGCTGCTGAAATGATTGTTCGCGTTGATGATATTATCAAGGCTGCTCCTCATACAATTTAGTCCTAGGCTACCTACAATACTCCCCAAAGCTGTCAAGAAAAATCTGTTTAGCACGTCTTAATCCTTTATACCCCCCCCCGTTTTTTGTATTAGTCCTCCCTTGATCTAGCAGTAAACTAGCCCAACAGTGAACAGGGGAGAGGGGGGATCGAACATCCAGTTTTTCAATATTGATATTAAAGCCTACAATCCTCGCCAAAACCTCTTGAGACAAAGCCCAAAAAGAGGCTGAATCAGTACTACTATATTTTAAAAAATTCCTAAAATTTGTTCCCTCCTCCCCCCTGTTCAATGTTGAGGTGATTTGTTGCCAGAGCAACGGAGAACAATATTTTTTTTGAACAGAATTGAATTTTTTTTAGGTAAACCAGCAGATTAAAGGATCAGCCACAGTGACTGTATGTCAACAGCGTCGAAAGCAGATCGAAAATCAACGAGGGCAATGTATGCCTTCCTTTTATATTCTAGAATTTACTCTATTAGCTGTCTAATTGCATGGATTTGCTCAGTAGTGGATCTACCCAGCATGAACCCAGTTTGTTGGTGACGATAAAGAGGATGGAGGTACTTTATTGCCCGCTTGAAGGAAAGCATGGCGAAAAATTTGCCGGGTCCTGAGTGCAAGTTATTCCACGATAATTATTACATTCTATTTTACTTCCTTTCCTCTAACACCGGCGATGCAGCGAAAACGGCTTCAGCCGGGCGTTCAACAGCCGCATGGGTTGACGAGGTGCAACAGCGCGGGGCCGGTGAAATCGTCCTGAATTGCATGAATCAGGACGGCGTCCGGAACGGCTACGACATTGCGCAGCTGCAACTCATTCGCGAGCGTTGCAGCGTGCCGTTAATCGCCTCCGGTGGTGCCGGAGAAGAACAGCATTTTGCTGATGCTTTCGAGTTGGCGCGGGTGGATGGCGCGCTCGCCGCAAGTGTTTTTCACAGCAAGGAAATCAGCATCCCCGATTTGAAGCGTTACCTGTCAGACCGGGACATCCCGATTCGTATCTGCTCACTTACTCCCATACTTCCGCCTTTTGAAAATTTCTATTGGATGATGTTAGCCCTGATGTCTATTCGATGACGCCCAGATTTTTGTTTGGCACATGCTCGATTAATAACAAGCTCGATTTGGTTAGCCTATTATCCTTCATCCGTAAAGCGTGTCCTAACCATGTTAACATTTCTTTCAATATAGGCCTAAACAGTGGGATCGAACCACATTTTTAATCCGTATTTTTATTAAATAGGGGACTGTAAGCCCCCAATTAGGGATTTTTGGTAATAGCAATTTCAACGGTGTATTTTTAAAAGAGATTTTAAGCTCATTTTCAAAATTCACAAGAATTTCTTTCTACCGCGCCCTGTCCGGCGCCGTGAAGGCCATGCGCGATGATCCGGCAAAACTGTGGAGCCTCGTCGGCCTGTCCTTTGCCTATGGTGTGTTCCACGCCGCCGGTCCGGGCCACGGCAAGGCCGTGATCTCCTCCTATGTCATCGCCAATGAGCAGACCCTGCGCCGCGGCATCACGATTTCCTTCATGGCCGCCCTGATGCAGGGGATCGTCGCCATCCTGATTGTCGGCGTGACCTATATGGCGTTGCGCGGCACGGGAATTTCCATGACCAGCGCGACCCACACGCTGGAGGTCGCCAGCTACGCGCTGATAGCCGGTTTCGGCGGCTGGCTGCTTTGCATTCTTCAAAACAGGATTTTTTGAATGCCGCGTCTGTTGGCCGCAAATAACTACTTTTACCTGCGTGGCGGTTCAGAAAGTGTCTATTTTTCGGAAATAGAAAGCCTGCAACAGTTAGGCTGGGACATCGTTCCGTTTGCAATGCAGCATCCCGAGAATCGAGAGAGTGAATGGGACGGCTATTTTGTAGAAGAACTGGAACTCGCCAATAACCCGTCCATTATCGCCCGTGCCAGCATGGCCCCGAAAGTTGTATTCTCCTGGGAAGCGCGACGCAAAATAGGTCAGTTAATTGACAAAGCTCAACCTGACATCGCGCATTTACACAACATATATCGATGGTTTAGGAGTATTGGGGCGTTGAATTCGTAAGCAGACGCTCTATCCGACTGAGCTACGGGCGCTCATAATGGAAGGATCTTTGTGGAATTGTGGGCGCCCCACAATTACTAATTCCGAGGCGCGGCCAGGAATTGTCCTCGATTCTGGTATGGATGCCGCGGGCTGTCCCAGTTGACGGCTATCTTGCCAGGTATTTGACGACTGCTTCTGTGCGGGAATTGACTTGTAGCTTCTCGTAGACCCGCCTGATATGAGTCCGAACCGTGTCTAGGCTGATTCCGAGAGTGGTCGCGATCTCTTTGTAAAGGTGTCCCTGGGCGAGGAGGGAGACGATCTTAAATTTAATATTTGTTCATCAGATTCTTTTTTAAGAGCCAAATAAACACTATGTACAGTACACTCTTCAATTGAAGCAGTTGAAAAATAAGCGATGCCACCATTAGTTAATTCCGTAGCTGATAATTTAGGTTTAACATGAGGATTAACACAGCTAGTAAGCCCTAAAATTAAAAGAACAAAAAATAGTTTAAATTTACTCATAATTTCCTTGTAGCTCTAACGCCGCCTCAAGCGGTGAGTAATAGTTGGCCAAACTGTGGAGCGAAGCGGAACCGAGCCAACTGTTACGAATCCGACTTTAAGGCCTTGTTAGGGCATGTTATTTCAAAAACATATGCGCAGACGGCCACGCCGCTTCTATTTTTCCACATCAAATAGAATTACTTCACGATGAACGTATTTGCGTCGTAGCTACTCATCCAGAAAGCGGCCAAAACCGAATCAGCCTAAGTGGAACGCTTATTAATCAAGCGCATTTAATCACTTTTTTAGTTATAGGAGCCAGCAAAACGCCGGTATTAGCTAAAATCGTTAATAAGACGGGCGATTGGCGGCGTTATCCGGCGGCTTTTGTCAAAGCGACAGGCAGAACAATTTGGTTTTTGGATGAGGCGGCTTTTGGCAGTCTTTGATTTTTAAGGTTTGAATCAGCAATATATTACATAGATATGTTTTACTCGGCTTGGATGCTATCGTCAGGTACTGGTTCAGAAGTGACTTCTTCTTGGTCTGCCACGGCGGGATGTTCGTCAGCGACCTGAAAGGTGTTCTCAGGCACCGTCTCAGGAACGGTTTGTTCTTGAACTTCACTGGAAGCTTCTTCCGTCTCTGTCACAGCAACGACCTCGGATTCGTTCTCAAGAACTTGTTCAGACGAAGTCACTTCCACATCTGCTTCCGCGACAACAGCCTCTATTTCAGTTTCCCCATTGACGACAGTTCGGTCCTCCTCCTCAGCCTTCGCCGAAGCTTCAGCTGCTTGCATGGCTCCTTTCTCGGCTTTTGCGGCGGCCTCAGCTTGGAAAAAAACGAATACACATCTGTGATAGCTCTTCGGGCAAAAAATGCAAAATTCGACATTTTTACATATAGGAGCTTGAAACCTCTATTGTAGGATTCTCTGATATGTCGAATCTGATGGTGTGATTTTCATAAGTATTCTATGACTTTTAAGGGGTTTTTCCCAATTTTTTGAAAATAAGGCAAATTTTTTCAGGTTCGTAGCCTTTGATAGGCAAGACTAAACTTGATGAGACTTATATATTTAAAATCAGCATAAGAACAGGATTCTTTTGATATACCTATTGACATCAAAATTCTGTTTTTTAGAGTGTTGGTTACTATTGAGCCTGGTCGTTCCTGAATACCTAGTTTAAGGTGTTACGTCGAAGATACATTACCGATTACTTGACTAAATCAGAGAGTGCCGAAGTAGATTTTAAGTGGGTATCTACTGCGTGTATTTTCCATCTCTAAAAGGAACTATGCGTTCCCCTTCAACAAAATTTAGAGGTATAATTTTTCAATTTTTTTTATTTTATAGATTTTTAATTTTCGCCTATTTCGAAGTAGACCCATTCGTAATGCCTGGACGGAAATTTCCAATGACTATTAAACTTGCAACAACTCTTTCACAATCGTGAAAGAGACAAATATTGATTAATATAATGCTTTTTTTCTGTATTAACAGCAAATTTGTGCGGTCTTTCTACCTCAAAATGTTTTCACTTTTTTTAACAATTTTCACTTCTTTTTGAATTTTTAATTGCGAAGCCCCTTTCATGACAAAAATTCTGTTTTCTATTTTGTCATTTCATTATCACATCCCTCCAAGAAAAGTTTTTTTACTTCATAAATTATTTCATCTAGTAGCAGTTTACGTCTCTTGTTTTTCAAATTTTAAGGCGAAAATCTATTACGTCAAAAATTCTAGAATTAAAAAACATTCAATATTTCAAAATCATTCCTTCAAGTAAACCATGACACTTCATATTTTTTTCTGACAATTTCATGTTCATTAAGAATTTTAATAGCAAAAAATTTCTTATTAGCCTATTTTCAACGCTTTGTGCACCATGGCCAATCAATACAACATCTTCTTTTCAGAAAAAACTATACAGAAGTCAGATGTAAATAATACAAGCATTAATGGCTCATCAGTAGCACGTCTACTGACAACGCTTTGGTGCCCACCTGAATCCCAATCAATACAACATCTTTAAAGCAAAATATTGAATACTTACCAGTGAAATTTAAAATGGAATTGCTGCCAGCATTACTAAGAGCAATCTAGTTCAAAAGTTTACAAAATCTGAGTGCAGTGAGCCAAAATCAAAAATACATTAATTCAAAAAGTTCAGATATTAAATAAAACAAAAGAGTTTAAGTTGCCCATCCAACTTAAAGCCTTAGAAGAGGTGATTATTCTACCTAAACTTTGACCATAAGATCGATCTTCCTTATGGGGACGGTATTTATATTTGTATATGTACTTTTTGTGTGTAAAAATCCACTCCATAGCAATAAAATAGCCATTTTGGGGCACAGATATATTATACTTTTCTAAATCGACCTTAACCCAATCGTTTTTTCTTTTAGCACTCACAATAACATTTTCCATTAGGAGGTCTTTTCCTGGACTTCCGGTTGACGATCTTTCATAAACTCTTACTCTAAAGGGAGCCTTATACTTTCCTGTTCTAACTATAAAAAAGCTTGCAGATTTTGAAAAGTCACAGAGTCTATACAAGTAAAAGAACTTTAGAGTGAAAAACATTCTGATATACACCTAGTGAACAAAACCCAATACTTTTCTCAAACAGGGCTGAGTGACTTCTTGAAAACTTCGCTTACATAAACCATTGCATGCTTATTTATAACTAGGAACTCTATCAATTTTAAACTTGCTTTGCTGTGACTTAAGGTTTGACTCTTTGTTATCTAAATCAAGTAGAAAAAAACCTTCAAAAGTACTTCAGCCGGGAAATCTATCTGATGTACGCATATTGAACGTGTACTCAATTGCAGGGGGTGAACTTGCATCAAGTACTATAGTTGTTACCAGGGAGCATCGATTCCGGGCAGATATCTTTCAGGCACGCGCCCCAGGTGCCGTCCAGTACATAGGCCCAGGCGTATTCGACCGGATCGGGCCAGGGCGGTTCGCGGTCGCCGATGGCCTCCATCAGATCGGTTGCGAACCGGTCGCGCATCGCAGCGGCGAGGTCGGCCAGAGGCATGTCCTCTGCAAATGCCGAGGTTTTTCTGATCCAGTCGACAACCGACGGGTGATAGTAGAAAACGGCGGCGCCGGGAAACCGGAATTCGCCGAACACGCCTTTCACCAGCGTTTCCTCGCACCATTCATGGGTGTGCCCGGGGATGCAGCCGGCTTTTTCCAGCTCTCTTCACGCTCCGCGGCAAACCCATCGCCACCATTGGTCCTGCAGCAACGGGCACTCGGACCTTGGGCACGCAGAAAGATAAAACCAAAACCAAGGGGGACATTGGGCAGTTCGATTTCAGTGACGACTGGGAGTGCCACGCGTGAACCTACTTCGCCACAGCCTCGATCCGACGGCGAAGAAACTCGTTCACGTCGTTGATCAGATAGAGATTTTGAAAACTCGGATCATTCTCCGCTGCTAGATTCCGCCGTCTTACCAGGACGCGATCCCCGTCCGGGTGCACATCATACTCGGAATCGGTGTAGTGATTATCGGCAATCCCCCCTTTCCAGACTGTCGGCATTCAAATGAGCCTTCTCTGAAGTTCATACGAGCACCCCTTCCATAAGAACCATAATTGCCCCCAGGGCATAGCTTAAAACCTGGACATGTCTTAGTACCAGGGTCCAAGGGCATAGCCCTTGGACCCTGGGGGGTTCCGTCCACCCCGGAGTTTTTGTTATATGATCTTCGAATCATTTTTAAAATTGTTATTGGATGCATTTTTGGGAAAAATTTTGTTGGGGGCTAGTTGCCCTCCGATCACTTTTGATTTGTAAAAAGGGCACTATAACTTCCAATGTACAATCAAATGAGCCCCCGCTGAATTTTATACGGGCATCCCTTCCAAGTGAAGTGCCCCTTTCTGCATGGCCAAAAATCATGATTTTAGGTAATTCTTATCCGTAAAACGTATCCTTGCCTTCTTAACCTTCAATTCCTTGTATCCCTAGAACGTGAAATCGAGCCACATTGTTTGTATAGCTTGTTGGTGATACGACCAAGCAAACTGGTACCCAACACAATCCATGGACAGTTCATCTAGAAAACATTTAAATACCTTCCTTAGCCTTTTCAGGTTCCCAATTCTCAATAAACAATAAATAATCCTTCCAATATGGTCTTAAATTCAAAATTAATATATGACTTGTTACAAGCCAGACTGTAATAATTGTTATTATGAACACATACTTATGCAGAGTCTACAAATGACACAATGCCCCCTCCTCTGTCATAGCTGATGCGCAATTCTACATCAATAAACGTTATCTAATGAAAAATATATCAAACATAATATAAATTTCTTTGTTAATCATTGATCTTGTATGGACTGCGTGACTTTTCAGGAACGAGTACCCTCTCCCCCGTGTAATATTACTTCTTCTGGAACTGATATGCTCAACTTACAGCTTTTTTATACTTTTAAATAGATTGACTATCTCGTGATTTTCAATTAATCTTGGTCATCTTGGTCATCTCTGGGGCAAAATCGTAGTTTGATGCCACAAAATGGCAGAAAAAGCCACTTTCATGTGACACAATCTCTCAGCTCCTCTTCTTTAACCCAAAGCTTCACTTTAGCTTTAAATTTCCACGAATCGTAGCTTCAAGTGGTTAGTTTACGCATTGCGCATCAAAGAATTTGAAGTTAAAACCTTCCCGTTTTCTGTCTGGCCAAAACGACGATTTACTGTATATTAGAGCAAATCTAATTTAGCATATTTATTATCGAAAATCGGACCGAAAAAAGTACACGTTTTAAATTCGTATTTTGTCATTAATGTCAACGTTAGAATTGACTAAAAAAGTGGGGAAACTAGGATGGCAGCTTACGGATGTTTATAGTAATTTATGGATGTTTTTTTGTTGTTGTTGCTTTTTTGTTGCTATTGGCCCTGTCGATATTGAACGGTTACAACATTACACCTTTTTCACCCACAAAGGATTGACGATCCATAAATCAGGCCTAGCAGCACTGCAAATGTTCCTCCATGCACGACTGTACTTATACTCCAATGTCTATTATCACCGAACCAGTCGAGCCATTGACATTCATTTACAAGAAATCTTCTTTCTCACTATGCAATACATTTTTCCGTACAATCCTCTCGATCAGTTAGAGAAGTATCTTCACCTCACCGATTGGAGCGTCATTGAATCCGTACGACAATGGACGACCGAACGCCAGAGAACTAAAAAGAAACTGGGAAAGGATTGGGCCTGTATCGGGCTGCACCACGAGCCCGCCGGTGACCCGATCTCGCCGGCGGACTGGCGCGCTCGAGAGAAGTGGGGAGGCCCCTACCTCGGCAACGCGCTGTCGCGACCGGACGACGCCGGCCTGGTCGACTCCGTCGTGGTCGAGGAGTCCGGAATCTACTTCGGCCGCGTGACCGAGAGCCGCGAGGCCGGCCCGGCCCCGTTCGAGGACGTGCGCGCGGAGGTGGTCGAGGCGTGGGCCGAGGAGCAAGCCGGCGAGCTCGCCCTGGCCCAGGCCGAGGAGTTGGTCGAGGAGCTCACCGCCGAGGGCACGACCGAGGTCGCGCTCGAGGACTTCGCGGCCGCCGCATCATACGGTCCATTCTTACCTTTTAAAGGATGAAAAGAAAAAAAAAAATAAGTGGTGTACAAATCTAACAAAATATTTTGTGGTATTTTCAGCTTTTGTTCTAAATCATATGTACTCTGTAGTCCGGACACTGCAAAATTAGTTTTTAAACAGTTACGCTGTTCTCTCTTAAATAATTTACTTTTGAAGCTGAAAAATTACCCAGAAATGGGCAGAACAAACACAAATATTGAAAAATCCTTGCGAGGATTGCAAATTTTTTGGGCCTGATTATACCCGCAAGTATACCCAGATTTTTGTTTACTGTGACCTAACCTGTGGGCAAGTTGGACTTAGGTTCTTTTCCAGATGGCACAAAACCTCTCAACAAGAGCTTTGCCATGTTTTTGGCAATTTTGCATATTTATTTCTTCTTTGAAGGAAATACTACAAAGGTAAAATACTTCATATTTTACTCTCTCACTCCCCAGCCCTGATGCTGCCTAGGCCATGTACCAATTTAGACCCAGGCCATATGCAACACTTCTGAAGAAAACACTACAATGTCAAAATCTTACTTTAGAAAATGTAGGAAGTTTCATTTACCAGGTTTTAACAGTCCCTTCCATTATAATTCAAACTTTTCAATTGTTTTGAAATAGCCTTGGCCTAGGCTAATATAGCCTACTTACAGGAATCCTCTTCACGCCAGGAAAGTGTTTTTCTATCAGTTTATTCAATACGCGGGAAGCGGTAACCAGGCCAAACGTGGCCGTAACGGTAACCGCCGCGCCAAATCCACCACTGCAATCCAGTTTTACACCCCCGGTCATTTGCTTGGCATAACTGACATTACCGTCTGCATCTGGATAGCGTAGCTGCTCAGTTGAATAGACGCACTCAACCGAAAAGCGGCGTTTTGGGTTCTGACTAAAGCCATAATGGCGACGTAGGAATGACCGCAATTTTGCTGCCAAAGGATCTTGTTTGGTTTTCGCCAGATCAGCAACGGTAATTTGAGTGGGGTCCACTTGTCCGCCTGGTGGCACTGAAGGTACTCTTTCTGAGAGACTGGACCACTGCACCACACATTTTGGGAAGCGTCTATTTCAGCAATGGCTTTGCAATCCCTTGTGCAGCGTCTCAGCCATTATAGATCGCCAGAAGGCAATTGAAGACCTTTTAAAATTTCAAGGAATACTCTCAGATGTTAGGAAATTAATGAAAACTTTACCGGATTTTGAAAGGCTTGTTAGCAAAATTCACACTCAGGTATGCTGTTTACTTTTTACTATGTAAAATTTTGTCTCTGTTTATGTTTTCCATTATCCCTGTTTTTCTCTTTCTTCTACTCCATATTGCTCTTTTCTCACTCTCTCTCTGGTCGAGCGCCTAAACAAAGCATCACGGACGGGCTGTTGGGGCGATGGTGGCTTTGTGCGAAGGTTTCATCCGCCGTCCGCCTTCTCCACCTCACCTTGGCCAATCGAAGGTTTCAGCATGGATAACGATGGCAGAGCTCAGGCAGAACGCCTGCATCGCATGTATGGCTGTTTCCGATGTGTTTACGAGACTGCAACACCTCGTTTGACATGTTTCGTTTTCCGGCTCAGATACCGCGAGGCTGTGTGGCAAGTCAAGTTGCACTTTGCGGGAATGCTTGGGTCTCAACTCCTCTTTGCGCTCTATCAGCAAAAGTTTGAGCTGCGGACTCTGTTTATCCTTAATATTTCGCCGACATCAGGGAATGTATTATAAGTGCCGTGACAGGATTGGCAACGGATTTCGACGGCTTCATGTTGTTTGGAGTATATATTCCCATCTCCCATTATATCGTTTGATGTATGGCAGTCGATACAATCCATTCCTTTTTCAAAATGTAAATCTCTGATAGGAAAACCCAGTCCAGGAAGGAGATTGTTTTCTAATAGAATATTAGTTTTTCCGTCAGATGAATTTATAGAAGGCATGGTTTTTTCGTTTGCAAATACGCGATGACAAGTTATGCAAGCGGAATTTGAAGGTAGTGTTTCAAATTTATGTTTGGATACATGGCCAGTTTGAGCTGGCAAGGGTTTGTTCTTTACTATACTCCATTTACCTCTACATATACTGAATTCATATTTGATAGCAACAACCGTTTCCAACAACAGTTTTCGCATTTGCATTTTCTTTTAAACGGAGTAGTAAATTCTAAATTCTAACAATGGCACAAAAATTTTATTAGATAAAACTAATTGTGCTAATGCTCACTAATACTTTGATTCTTCCCAGAAATATAATTATTTCAACGACACATAGGCCAAATATATACCCTCGTTTGAATCATGTTTATGCATTAACATACTAATATTCGAAGATGAAACACTTACTGTTATTTTATTTTTTGATTTTAGCATTCGTTCTGCATGCCTACCTATCTGCTAATAAGATGGTAGTGGAGGAGGGGATAGACGGGTCATGGACCCAATTTGCACCTTCAGAAATACATATTGAAATTATTCGCATGATTCTAGTTTCAATACGAAATAGTAGGCCCTCTCTTTTGACTGTAATATGTCTGTAAATATAATGATAATTTACATAACTAAGGACCCTTGCCCTTTTATCTCCATGGGTCATGCTCCCTCCCCCCACATAAGACGCACCTTTTATAGGCCTTTTGATCATTCTTTTTACAAACGGGTATTTAAAACAAATTATCGCTCTACGGGGATAAGTGGGGGCAAAACAGGGTGAGCTGGGCTCCATACCTATCAAATACAAAAATAACAAGCATATAATTATTTGTTTTTTAAGTAGCATTTCGACTTATATAATTAGTTTGAAGCAAATATATACATGCTTAATTAGATATAATAACTTTCTGACGAATTTGGTCTTGAATTGAATATTTTAGGATGAATAGAAGAAGAAATAGTAACGAAGAGCTCTAAATTGACAGATCTCTAGAATAACAGGACTAACCATTATAAACATTCACCAAAATATTGAGGTAGACATCGACCGTGTAATAAATAGATATGGCGGGAGTGCAAATAGAAAAATTGACTTTTTCTTATAAAAATGTGAATTCTGTAATTTAAGTCGTGCACGGGGGGCATGATTTTCGGCCACAGGCCCGCCAATGGCAACCATCCGGGTGTGATTTGTTACTCCTGCCGGGGGCCTCCGCAGGTGGTCTTAGGCTGACAAAAAAGCCTGTCTGTGCCTATTCGAAGCCGTCCGCAAACAGTGTCAGGTAAAGAAAGGTGGTGCTGGCCAGGTCGTCGGGGTCCAATGCGCGGTTAATGCGACCAAAACATGCCGGGTCGATCTGCATGACCGGGCAAGTGCCGTCAAAGACCGGGTGGGCCAGGCCCACGGCGTGCCCCAACTCGTGCAACAGGAGACTGGGAAAGTCGTTCGGTGCCCGCGTCGTGTCGTAGGGTTGAGCCTAATACTGTCCCTGATGGAAAGTCAGGACCGAATACGGTGTATTTGAGATATGAATTTGACTTGGGATTAAGTACGCTTTTGGGTGGGGGTGTGACGGGAGCCTGGGTTGCTGCAGACGACTGGATGAGATTGACGGTCAATGGATCCGAGGTAGGTACTTATCTGCTCGACGAACATATGGACGATCGAGGTCAACCGATACCGGTTTTTATGGATTTTACTCAATATCTTAATGATATTTTAGCAGGTAGTCCGACAGACTATAACATCATAGAAATTGAGGCGCATGATGGCGGAGCAACAGCGTTTAACCGTGCCTACGAATGGGCTTTGTGGTATAGATTTGAGGAATCATTGTAAGAAAAGCGGGCCTCTGAAAAACAAAAACGAGCAATTGTTGATGTCCTCTTGAAAGAGACTACCGATTGCTTAAGGAGAGCGGTCACCTCAAAGAATTCCGTGTACATCACCTTGGAAAATTCCCTACTAGATAATACCATGAAAACATGAGAAGACGAAAAAAAATTAAAGTTAAGAAAAAAGAGTGGGTGGCAAAAGATATACAAAACAGGAAGTTGGACATGATAAGCAAGTTCACCAGAACAAGTCGAAGAGGTGAATGGGTTAGCTTGCAAGCCAAAGTCTTACGGATTTTTTTTACTTGTTCTTAGTCGGAAAGCTGTATTTGAGCTGTAAAAGTTTTCACTACTCAAATAAACTGATATCAGGAAACCCATGAGGGGGATATAGAACTCTCCCATGAAGGATGATTTTTGAAGGGTATTGCCAGTGGAGGTACACTCTCCCTACCTTAGTAGCGCTTTTTTATGTATAAGTACTATTTCAAAGGTTTTAGTTGATGTGTGGTTAAAGCAGGTATATTTCCCCTCTATAAAATACTCTTGGTCTATCTATCAACCTAAAGAAAACTGAAATAATGTTTCTATATTGCACACTCTAATAGCTTGATCAAGATAGAAACATTCCTATAGTATCATCGCATAACCAGAAACTCATCGCCACCGTCATCCGCAGCAGGGGTGGCGGCTGCCGCGGCGGGGGCCACTTCTGCCACCGTAGCTGTTTCGCCAGCGGTGTCTTCTTCGTCGCCTTTCAGCGCCGAGAACATCACCTCATGTGTGTCGCGCTCGGCCTGCATCGTGTAGCACTTGTGGATCTCAGCCAGGTGATCGGCAAAAGTATCCGTCACAAAGGCATCTTCCAGCGGCAAAGGCGCAATCTTGACCTTTTCCACCCGATCCAGAAGTTCCAGCTCTTCCACAAAGCTTTCAAAGGCTTCCGCACTTGAGGTGATCGCCAGGGCGATCTTGGGGGCTTCTACGGTCAGACTGGGCCCCCCATAATGTGAAAAATATATAGCGCAAATTTATTTCAAAAGTATTATATTTTCCTCATATTTTGGTAATTTTCATTAGGATTAACCTAACTTCACTTTTTGAGTGGGGTCACAGTATGTATTTATTTTATTTTTGGATCCTCGATAGAGGAACCCTTTTCCCTATACAGCAAAACCACATAAGTAGTTAAATAAATAGCTCCCATAGACGTTTGTAAGTTTCATCAAACTTTTTCCATCGAAAGGTTTAACATGAGATGAAAAAAGGCGCTTAAAAGCATTTGAACAAGATTTGAAATTTTTTTTTTTTGGTTTTACAGCCATATTTGCCAATTTTAGGTAGTTGAGTTACATGGCAATGCGACGTTCGCTACGTGTCTAAGCTGTGGCGTGCGCTACGAGATGAGCGAGCTTGAGGCACAGTACCATCAGCTTGGGCGTGTTGAAGCGTGTTCAAGTTGCGGAGGCATCATCAAAACAGCCACCATTTCTTTTGGTCAGTCGATGCCAGAGCAGGAGATGATACGAGCCCAGGCGCTGGTGGATGCGTGTGATCTGATGATCGTGCTCGGTTCCTCGTTAACGGTATACCCTGCGGCTGCCTTCCCAGAATATGCAAAACGGAACGGGGCTCAGCTTGCCATTGTCAATCGTGAGGAAACGCCACTCGATGCCATAGCTAGAGGCACATGAATTGAAGTTTTTCAAAAGCCAGAAGTAGGTGAATGGGAATTCTTCAAAATTCAGAAACATAAACAGAATTTTCAAGAGTTTTCACCAAAGTCAGAGAATAAAGAATATGAATAATTTTTCAAAAGTCAGAAATATAATCCGGATTTTTTTCAAAATGCTGAAAAACACAAAAAGAATTTCTTCAAGACACTCAAAAGTGAATGACGTTTGAATGAGACTTTCAAAAGCTTGAGAAGCATCAACCTATATTTTCAACAATTGGTATCACGTGAACTGGCTTTTCTCCACATAGAGATGTTGAAACCAGATTTGTTTTCTTAAGAGCTAGAGCCGAACAACAGGAAAAACTTGCCGCAGCGCACGAAGATATTCAAAAGATGCTAAAAGAAAGCAAGGAGATGGCGGAAAAAACGCGCCAAAACCTGATGGAACAGGCAAGAGAAGATGCCGCCAAACTCACAGAGCGGGCAAAAGCCGATATCGAAAAAGAGCGCCAGGTGATAATTGCTTCCCTTAAGCAAGAGGTTGCGGATTTGGTCGTCGATGCAACGACTAAACTTGTTGGTGTGGTGGTTGATAAATCCAAGCATCAGCAAATTATCGACGATTCAATTGCGAATTTTGGTCAGAAAAACTAAGAACTGCGAAATTTTTTGTAGGATATATTGTCAACAGGTCCAGGAGGCACAACATACGTCTGTGATCAAGAATCAGGCGCTCGATAATCTGCAAAGTACTTCCTCTGTCAGGCATGGGAAGCGCCAGTACAGCCGATTCGCTGATACCTTTCGATGAGGGAAAATACGTAGATCACGTGCGAGCAGAAACTGCTCGCACGCGTGGTTGATGCGACAGATCAGCGGGTGCTGATCGGAATTGTTCTCGCGGCTGTGGACGTGTGCTTCGGTATCGTGACTGTCAGCACACCATTTGCGTACTTAGCCTTGGTGCCTTCGCTGGTGACGTCGCACGGCATCGGTATGATGCGCTGGAACTGCCCGTATGCTCTTCTCGCCGATAGCAAGGCCATTACCGCCAACCCGATCCAAATCACTAGTCCCAAGTTACCTGATCTTGGTGAACGGATGCGCTTCATCTTTGACGATTCCCAAGCAAAATACCCTCGAAAAATGAATTTAAGGCCTGGACCATTTTTCTGGCAAAGTCGACCCTGTGGATGGGTTTGCGCCTGCATTCTTGTCAGGAATGTGTCGAAAAATCAAGCGATGTGCTTGAATACTTGATGAAAATGATCGCGATGACCCAGCATCTTTTCCTGGAGGGCGCGAGAATGAGTGGTCATTGGGCAGACACTAAGCGGGTAAAAAACATTTATTCGTGGACGATTTTGGTGGAATCTTGTTGTTTTTGAACACTTTTACTTTCTCTAAGTTCTGTCATCCGTTTCCTTTGACAAATATGGCTCACAATCCGTTTTTCATGCTCACAAAGCTGATTATATACTTTTACTCTTTCGTAAAGAGCAGCTTGTAGCTTCACGTATCTGACATGTAAATTTACCTGAAAAAAAAATCGTTATTTGCATTTTTTACTGATTATTGCATAATTAACACAGAAAGAAAGAACCACGAAGGTTACGAAAAAAAAGTAGCTTAAGGAACATTCAGAACAATGGCACATTGACCTTGTTTCATAAATTAAATAAAAAAAACTAGTTTTTTTAACTGAAAGTTGGGGAGTGCGCGGCGTGGGCGAACCCGAATCTGGAGGCGCACCCACCATGCCCAACGGAATTTGTTTCGTGTGGGCACCCCTGTTTTGGGAAGATCATATCAGTCACGCTATTTTCTTCGATGGTCAGCAAGGCGAACCATTGGTTCGTGAAGGTATAGTTGCCCCGCTGTATGACAGCGAAGAGGAAGTCCCAGGTGTACTCGACGGCAAAGACCAACGCATGGCCACCGCTCGCCACCGCGTGGATTATCATCCCAACACCCGCTTGGCCGCCTCTGCTGAGATAGACTTAGAAAACCTAGACGGTGAAACCCGCACAATAAAGCTAGAACCTATGCGAGAATAGAATATGCTCGGGGTCTTGTGCCCAGGGGTGGATACACAATGTGTTCGACAGGAAGGGGCGTGCCACCGACGAAGTTTAGGCTTTCCCTTCACTTTTTTCACCCCTCCGCCCCCTATGATTAGTGAAATTTTGATTTTTCAAGGTGCAAGAACCCGTTTCCACCCTGGTTCCGCCTCAGCGATCACCTCGAAAGTACAAATAAAGTTTAAATATCACAAAGATTTCCTTCTTATCAATCTAAGAGTGAATTACCCTCTTCATCCTTATATTCAGACATACTCCATATCTGCTGCAACTGAAATTTATGTAGTTAAATCTGCTCATCCGCGGTATTTTGTGATTCAGAGGTCATTCTTAAGGAATTGGGACAAAATCTAAGCTTTAGTGTAAAGAGCGAATATAGAATATAACGTATATTTTTTACCAATGGAAACGTTTGTTAAAAATTAAAAGTTCTAGTTGCTTTTTTAAGTAATCAAAAACTTGGAGTGCAACTAGGCCTCCTCCTTCGCTCCTTTTTCTCAAAATCTACCGATTAATTGCAATTAATTAATATGCAGATTTTGTTTTAATTATTTATGTGCGGAGAGCCAAGATCAAAACATGCATTAATTCAAAAACGTCCAGAAAGTAAGAAGCAACATTAAAACTTAAACGAACAGAAATTACTCCGTGAAGCGGTAGAGCGCAGACGCCATGCTGCTCGCTTCGCGCTGAACGGTGACCAGATGCTGCAACGCCCGGGGCCGAATAGGCCGGCTCCACAGGCCCATCATCTCGTCGCCTGTTTCAAGTGCGGCACGCTTGTAAAGCCGGGCGATCTCGTCGAGCGTCACCCGTTGTGCCGGCTTCATGGGGTCGGTCTTCAGGCCGGATCGCTCCAGGAGAGACGCCAACACATTCGGTGGACACCGGGACCGGAGCGCCTCCAGCCAATCCTCGACAAAAGCAGCCGACACCGTCGTCAGAAATATAGGGTCTTTGCTGGTCACGATCGGTCCAAATTTGGCGTAATGATCATCTTGGTGGAATCCTCGATGCTGGGTGTATTTGGCTTGGTCCTGGGATGGGTAGCGGGCCATGGAATCATTGCCATTTCGTCGAGCTATGTGGACGCATATGCCGGAGTTTCTGTTGGCTTTTTTGATTTTGCTTCACCTATCCAGGAGTATATTCCAGCCATCCCGTTGAACATTTCGGCTGAATTCTTCTTGTTGCCCGGTATACTTCTACTGACGATCCTGGTTGGCGTGGTTCCGGCGATTTCCGCTTATCGGACCGATGTCAGCCAAAATCTTGGCAAGTAGCCCATTTTGTCCTTACCTAACACGCAAAAAAGCGTGATAATTAGGGGTCGCGTCGATCTCGCCGTCGGGCGCCGGCATGAAACTCAGGCCCTGGATGACGCCAATGGTGGTGCCGTCCAGCAGCACCTCGTCGGACCGCACCAGCCCCACCGGCGCCGGCCCGTCATGACGGCGGCGGCCGTGCTGCGGACCGTAGGGATCGACGAACTGGTCGGTCAGCCGGTCGTGCAGCGCGTCACTCAGCCGGTCCTCGATATCGCGGGTGCGCTCGCGCCAGTGGTCGGGGTCGTCGACCCAGTCGGCGCGGTGCGCCAGATAGGTCCACGAGCGGATGCGCGCGATCCGGTCCAGCAGCACCGGGATGTCGCCGGTCTGGTTGTCCAGCTTGGCATATCACCACTTTCCGCCCCTTCAGCTTGCTTGACAGCTGAACTTGCTCCGGCCCGTCGTCTCCGATCCGCGTCAGCACGGCGTCGGGCAGCTGGTCTCCAACAGAAATCATTGCACGTTCCTCTTTCTCGTGATTGCGTTTTGGGGCCCTCGGTATATAGGGTCCGTTGGAAGCGTGACGGGAACTATTGCGGGAGGCAAGCAGAGATGTCCCACATCGTCGTGATTGGAGCGGGGCAGGCGGGGTCCTCGCTGGTGGCAAAGCTGCGCAAAGACGGGTTTGAGGGGGAGATTACCCTGATCGGCGCAGAAACAGCGCTGCCCTATCAGCGCCCGCCGCTAGAGTTGGCCGCGCTGCGTGACGCGGGTGTCGTCGATGCCGGCGCCCGTGGGATCGTCGAGATCTTGGAAGGGGTGCAGCAGTTCGTGGCCACGGGCGAGCGGCCGGCCGAAGTTGTCGACGCCGGAGAAGGTTCCGAGGCGGAGGCTGCCATCGCGCACGCGCCGGTCGCCACGGAGCACAAGTACTGCACGGAGTGTCTCGTCACGACGGAAGCGGGCACGGTCGATCGACTCGCTCTGCGCAAGGCGCTCGCCGAGCTCGACGGGAGCAGCCTCGTGATCGCCGGCGCGAAGCAGCGTGTACGCGTTCACATGCATGTCAACGCACCTCAGGCGCTGTGGTGGCGTGCTCTGGTGTGCGTCGACCATGCTGCTGCTCGCCGATTACCGCAGCCGTATCGACGCGGGTCCCGGCATCGCCTGGGGGCGCCTGGCCGTGCCCTTCCTGGTTGCGGTCGCATACGGATTGGTGGCGGGGTCGGCGGTCGGGAGCTGGGCGCTCGCTGCCATGCCGGTCGCGCAGTTCTTCGTGCTCCTGCGATGGCCGCGCGGAATCCGAATGCGCGTGGCCGCGACGGCGACCCTGCTGCTCGTGGCCCTGACGGTGGTCGACTCGACCGCGAGAGGCCTCGACACGGGCCTCCCGTTCTGGCTGCCCGCTGTGTATGCCGTCCTGCTGCCTGATCTGCTATCTGCAGGGCCGCGCCTTCGATGCGCGGTCGCTGTTCGAGATGGCGCGCGATCTGGTCGCGCCGCTTCCTGCGACGGCGGCGATCGCGCCCCGGGCGGACGATAACCCGACGATCCGGCGCATCACGCTCAGCCGCGCCCTCGTCATGCTCGAAACCGGGCGCATCGATCAATGCCGCACGGAGCTTGAGCGTCTCGCCGACCCGCAGAGCGGTTTTCGCAACAGCGAATCGTCGCAGCTCGCCCGCGGCTATCTCGGACTGTGCGCGCATCTTGAGGGGCGTTTCGACAAGGCGCGCCAGCACTACAAGGAAGCGGTGGAGCATTTCGAGGCTCCTCCTCGGCGCGGCGCGCCTCTTCGGCGATCCGCTCGGCCTCGACCTCGTCGATGTCCTGGAACTTGAGGCCGCCCAGGCCCTCGAAGAGCTCCTTGAAGCGCTGCGGGGTGACGGCGCGGTTCCGGTTGCGGAACGAGTAGGTGATGTCGACGGTGTGGTAGACGTAGCGCCACCACTCGCTGTTGGTCCACTCGGTCTTGGACGTCGGGCCGCTGAGGATCCGCCCGTAGCGGTTGAACTCCAGCCGATAGGTGAATGTGCCGGCGGCCTCCGCGGTCTACGCCCTTTCCCTGCGCGCCGCGGTTCCGACCTGCTCGGCCTCGACGAAGGTCGAGGTTTTTTACTTCGAAGATTATTTGAACTTATTTATTCTCAGTTTTGGTTTAATAAAGCTCTTTACTTTTCTATAAAAAAAAAACTTTTTCTGTATGTTTACTATTAAAAAATTCTATCTTTAAGTACTACTATCTCGTACTATCTATTGTAATTTCTGTTCGTTTTCGGTTTAATTTATTTTTTATGGTAATTTCTGCTAGTTTTACGCCTGGAAAATTATATGAATTTGTTTCTACTGATTTTTGGCTTAATGGAGCCCTTTACTATTGTTAGATAAACTTGTTTTGTGGAAACAGTTGTTTAAAAAATTTCTCTTCGTTTTTTTATTGTCAGATTCTTTGTACGGTCTGCGGTCGCTTGAGCCCGAGCGGATCACCTCGCGGCAGATCGAATCGGCCCGCCGCGCCATCACCCGCCACATGAAGCGCCAGGGGCGGGTGTGGATTCGCATCTTCCCGGACGTGCCGGTGACCAAGAAACCCACCGAGGTCCGCATGGGCAAGGGCAAGGGTTCGGTCGAGTTCTGGGCGGCCAAGGTAAAGCCGGGCCGGATCATGTTCGAAGTTGACGGCGTGGCCGAGGATGTGGCAAAGGAAGCCCTCCGTTTGGCCGCGATGAAACTTCCGGTCCGGTGCCGATTCGTCGTCCGCGAAGATTGGTGATCCACCATCCCCGCTTGGGGTTTTGTCACAATTTCTGTCTTTGTCTTGTCTTAGTAGGCTAGTTTGGCTAGCACTCCAAGTCTATTAGTGAGAAATCTAGTTCTAGGATACACTGTTAACTCGTATTCTCCTGATTTTATCCTATTTTGTGATATGTTTCTCGGAGTTTGTGAGTGGGATATTCCCAAACCCCCCGAAAATAAGTAGTTTATAGTTGGCTTCCAGTAACTAGACTTTTTGAAGAAAAAGGAAGTTCTATCTTAGAAACGCAAAGAAAAAGGGTAAATAATATCATCTCGGACGTGACCACATTCTTGAGACGAGTGGACCGCTTGGGACAGTGGCTAAACTTGAGTTTACTGGAGTCTTTGTTTTCTAATCTGCTTGAGCTGTACAACGCTAAAATTTAGAGTGATGAACTTCTTTTGAGAAGCATGGCCTATTACCTGTGGTATATTCCTATTTATGGCTATTAAACTATGCGAAATGGGACAGCTCTGGTTGCGTTGTCTTAGGTTGCTAAAGAGACTTTGCTGTAATTAACGAAGGAGCTCCTCTTGAAAAGTTCGAAAATTGACCAGTCACATCAGCGTATATCGTTTCTCATTCTTTTGAGGCGGACAGGCTGTTTTTATATATGTTCTCTTTATATCAGGTTCTCAGAGAAATCGACAACAATAAGATACAGATTTATCAATTCCCTTACTGTTTATAAAGACCACAACAAATAAGTGAAGTGAGGTTAATCCTAATGAAATATACCAAAATATGGTGAAAATATAATACATTAGTAACGAATTACAACAGAAAATTCTGGAAAGCAGACCGCCCAGAACAAAGTAACCACAATAACATAATTTCTTGATGCGTACTTCAGCCTATTCGGAATGGGTAATTAGCCGGTATGTTCAACCAGCTTCAAACCATAAAAAAAAACGCGTTGGCAACAACTCTGTGATTAATACAAGTTCTCATCTTAAAAAGACATTCCACATGTCAAGAAAGTATTGATGACTGAAGACGAATCCATGAAATACTGGCTGATCGTGGCTGCCGCAATTCAGACATTGAATCTTTGGTCTTTCAATCCTGGGAACGCGTACTATACTTTCTTGCGGCCTGAAATTACCGCTCATCTTGCAGTGACCGCACTTTTCGTTAGCGGCTTCATTTAAAGCGCCGCAATTATTACATATTTTCATAATCAGAAAGGGTATAAAGGGTATAAAGGGTGTAAGGGGTTTAAAGGGGGAGGGGCTCCATACCCCTTTAAACCCCTTATACCCTTTACCCCCCTTACACCTGATTAGTATTGATCGCCAAAAGCAAAATGATATTCGTAGCCAAGCGTGAATAAAGTCGAGCGGTTCATTTGATTGCCTTGGGAAGGACGGCGCGGAGCAGGGGCAGTTTACTTATCCGACGGACGTGGCGCTGTTTCCCGGGGGCGGCTTCGTCGTGGGTGATGCGTACAATCATCGCATTCAGGCCTTCGGAGCCGACGGTACCTTTCGGTGGATGCTGCCGGAGGACTTCAACTGGGCGGATACGACGCAGGGGCGTTTTAACGTCGCCACCTCGGTTGCCGTGGGGCCGGAGAACGATGTTTACGTGGCCGATTCTTACAACCACCGCAGCCAGATCCTATCAGAGGATGGCCGGTTCGTTTCAGCCTTCGGCTCGCGGGGAGCAGGCGCCGGTCAGTTTGAACGCCGCGTCGACATGAATTCATTAAACTTATTAGAATTTAAAGCTAGCCTGGCAAAAGATTGTTTACTAACGACTAGTAGCTTCTGCACATCCCCGTGCAATCGTACTGCCTTGGATATAAGCCTAAACGAACCTGGTAGTCATGTCGAAACTTGTATACTAAATTCTTGCTCTGCTAAAGAAGTATATGATGTACATTATTGTTTAAACCACAATGCCCCGCATTGTACCAGTAACACCGTCGGGCGTAGCATAGTACAAGACTCCTCTAGTGCAGCCATTACCGGTAAGATTTATGTCGCGGAAGGTGCTTGTAAGACCAACGCCGATTTACAGTTAAAAAGCCTTATTTGTTTTGTTCGGGTGGTTCGCCGGATTTGTCGTGGGAATTCGTCGTCGGTGTGTTGTAACCCAATGTGACCATCTCGACGCCTTGCAAGCCCAAGACGCGATACGTTTCGGGCCAACGGCGATCATTGCAAATGCACATGCCAAACACGCCATCGAGATACTTGAACACCGGAAACCCAAGATCACCGGGAAGGAAGTAGCGCTTCTCCAAGTGCTGATGCGTGATGTTGGGGTCGTATTCGACATGGCCTGGCAAATGCACTTTGCGATACTTGCCAGCAATCTGACCCGACTTATCGACGAGTATAGACGTGTTGAAATGCTCGCCCTCGGGCGTCGGTTCTGGGTCGATTTCGAAACGGGGACCGTTCTTTTCGAACAGAACCCGGATGCCCCGATGTTCCCGGCATCCATGAGCAAGATCATGACCTCGATCATGATCTTCGATGAACTTCGTGCTGGCCGCCTGCAACTCGACAGCACGTTTCGTGTATCGGAGAAGGCCTGGCGCATGGGCGGCTCGAAAATGTTCGTGCACATCAATGACGAGGTCACGATCGAGGATCTCCTGCGCGGCATGATCGTGCAGTCGGGCAACGACGCCTCCATCGTCCTGGCCGAAGGGCTCGCCGGTACCGAAGAAGTCTTCGCCGAGCTCATGACCGAACGCGCGATCGAGATCGGCCTTTCTGATTTTTCATCTCTTATATAAAAATATAACAAGATTAAGACTTCAAACAAACAAAAATCCAATACATGATACCATGGTCTAATTAATTTACTATTCGTAATCAAGGAGTTGAACAGTTGGTTAGATTAATGAAGAGATGCTCCTGACTCTTCCGCTTCTATAATCAGAATATCCATTTCAGCCTATTATCAATTTCCAATATCAAATGCTACAATGGAATTTGGCTTCTGAAAACAAGCAAAGCAGGTGTGGAAAATGAAATTTATCCATTGGGTACACTGGCAAAAACCCAATACATGGGTAATACTTTCATTAAATAGTGTCAACTAAGCACCAGAATCAGGAGCTCGGGACTGATGCCGAGATGGTTAAGAAGGCAATAGCGGGAGAAATTGATATAATCCTTCCGCCCACAGCGAAACTATCTTCTCTTTTGCCGGCAATGCAAGTTTTCGATTTGCCTTATCTTACTATGAATGCAGAACAAATGACCACAATGCTTGATGGTGATATTGGCAATTTATTGCTAAGTCAATTGTCTGCAACAGGGCTGGTGGGCTCAAGCTTTTGGGAGGTTGGGTATAAACAGTTAACCAGCCGTTCCCCTATTCACAGTGCAGATGATTTAAATAATAAAACCGTTCGCATTATGCGAAGTGAGATTATCGATGATTATTGATTTCATTTCCACTGTGGACACGCCGTATGTCTGGGAACTGAACGTCTGGTACCACATGATGAACTGCGGGTTCGAAATCAAAGCCAGTGGTGAGACAGACTTTCCATGTATCTACGGCGAACGTGTGGGACTGGGACGCAGCTACGTCAAAATGGACAACACGGAAAAACTCAGTTATGCCGACTGGGTGCAGGGAGTGAAAGCAGGGCGTTCGTATGTGTCGGACGGCTACAGCCACTTGCTGGATTTTGCTGTCGAAAATGCATCACCCGGCGGAGAGTCGTTGGCGCTGGAAGAGCCAGGGCAGGTTCACGTGACGGCAACAGTCGCTGCCTGGCTTATAGTCTGGATTAAAATATCTAACACATATGTATGTCTATAATCCAGATTTTACAAATTAGATCTGCTCATTCAAGTGAGTTGAAACAAATAAAACGCGATGATGGAGGTATATATCGTTTGATAGATTTAGCTATATAAGCTACTTCTTACCTAACTGGTTTAATAGTTCCATTACGAAGCAAATTACGCAATCTTAAACTTCTTTGTGTAGGTTTACGGTTTGTATATATTTTTCGTGTAAATTAAAAAATTTTGAAGCTGCAAAGCCAGTTTTTCTACATCAAGGAATATCCTATAGCTTTTAGTTTTTTTGGGCTTCATTTAAGCACAAGATCTATGGAAAGTAAGCTTGATAAGGCGTTACACTGCATTACACTTGTTGTGCATTGCTGAAGTGTCCGCCTGACAATAGCTGCATTGTTTCGTCTCCTGAAGACTGTATAAAACAGGAGCCAGGGCTTGAATTCGGGATTTGTGTCATTGGCTGCTTAAGAGAGTTTGGATAATAATTGAGAACATAGCGCCGTTGGAATTCAGCAAACTCAACTTTATGCGCTGACTGAAAAAAAGAAAGATCTATTATACCATAAAAAAGAACAACACGGAACATAAAATAACCACCGTGTTTAAGACGTAGAGACAGTGAAATCCTTTGTCCTCGAGGACAGAGTCGAGTCCTGTTTTGTAAGTTTTTTATTAATAAAACTTGTATGTACAAAAGTTTGTATCCTTTGGAATTAATGACCCAGGAAAAAACTTCACACTACCACAATTTAAGCATCTTGTAGCCAATGCACATAGGCATGCTCATTCACGAATGCTCTTAATAAACTCTGTGTCGTAAAGAGGAAAAGGGAAAGCTTTTGTTCATGTTTGAAGGCGTAGCCCATTCTAGCCATAATTGTACTCTCGCTTTTTCATCTCTGATTGCATTATTATCTGAGAACATTCTCAAAAGAATTAATCAACAAGAAGGTGTATTTCAAACTTAAGCAAATTTAAGTAATCGATTTTCTACACCCAAGAAAAGAGGCGCAGACAAGTCCAAAGGCACCGTTTACGTATCAAGATACTCAAAACATAATTAAACAGTATTAACTCACACGTTAAGGCGTGTTGTATGGTTGCTATCTTCCTATCTTAAAAAAATGTCCTATATGTGGCCTGGAGATGGCCACGCAATGCTATTTTCCTATCTTGAAAAATGACCTACATTTGGCCAGAAGATAGGCACTTTTTGGTGATAAATTCCATGCCTGTATCCAAAATTCTTCACAGAATTTTTCTCTACAATTTATTAGGTAATTGAATAAACATAAAACTATTAATCTGAAAGTCACCCCAAATTAAATTTTTTTTCTTGTTCCTCGAGGAGGCGACGCAATGCGTCACGCTCTTCGCGCGGGAGCGGCTTGCGGCCGACGAGGTGCACCAGCAGTGGAGTGAGAGATCCTTCGCAGAGTTTGCCGGCGACGCTCGCGAGTTCTTGATCGAGGAGATCTTCGCGGGCGACGATCGCCGAGAACGTGTGCGCGAATCCGTCGCGGTTGCGGGCGACGCAGGATTTCGCTTCGAGTCTCTCGAGGAGCTTCTGTACCGTCGCGTAGTCCGACGTCGTTCCGGACGGGTACAGCTCGTCGGTGATCTGACGGATCGATCGATCCGCTTCGCGCCAGAGAGCTTCGAGCACGGAGAGCTCGGCAGCCGGTGGAGCTTTTAAACGACTAAAACCAGTATGGCGATGATAAAAGTGTTATACGAAATTAAAAATGAAGCTATTTAATAGCGATGTCCTCTCTGCACCTCTCTACAGCAGCAAGTGCTGGAATTGAAACCAGAAACATGACACATATTTGATACCGTGCGTATAGACTCTGAGCATATACGTCAGAACCTTAGTTCAGTTGCTACCACAGTAGAGAGAATATATAAAGGTTCTCCATATTCTTATCGTGATGGGTACATCATAATCTCGCGTGCGCGAAGGAGGAGTATGATTCTTGTGTGGTTTTAGATCTGTGTCATCCAGTTTTAATGGGGAGTTCAACTTCATCTCTTTGAATTTTTGACAAATCAGTCGAATCGTTTTCAACGATTGGATCTTTGTATATTTTTAATAGA
The DNA here is from genome assembly GCA_010016025.2 of Alatinidae sp. Z8VKAUB7J3. NCBI lineage: Eukaryota > Metazoa > Cnidaria > Cubozoa > Carybdeida > Alatinidae > Alatinidae sp. Z8VKAUB7J3. The sequence continues at coordinate 18,211,008 of JAAAKM020721499.1, forward strand.
AAATTCTCATATTCCTCAATGATTTCAGGATATTTCTCTGATACATTAAATTCTTCAAGTGGATCATTTGCTAAATCATATAATTCAATATTTGAATGGGGTTCGGAAAGGCTTCTAATATATTTGAATTTTGAAGTCCTAATTCCTATCATTTTAGGCCTTGATAATTCAATACTTGGAGGACTTTCAATATATGCAGGTGATTCTTGAATTTGTTGATTATTCATTAATGGTACTAAGCTTTTTCCGTGAACTTCTTGTTCTCTCAGCATCGGTCTCGTCGATCAGCTCGTCAGCTAGCCCTACAAATCCTTTTTCAGGATGAGTTTCAACGGACCAATTTGGGTTCCTTAGACCAATTCTGGAAAAATCATCAAGCCTCTCCAGATGCTCAAGCCTTTGCCACGCAGCTTGTCGAAGGAGTTTTAACTCATCAAGAAGAGCTCGACCAACTCATCAATGATCGGGCAGTGGAGTGGTCGATCAACCGAATGCCGGTGGTCGATCGAAATATTTTACGGTGTGCCATATTTGAACTTCTCTGGCTTCCGGAAATTCCGGCCAAAGTGGCCGTCAATGAAGCGCTTGAGCTTGCCAAACGTTTACCATGACTACTTTCCAAATACATGCGCAGTCAGGGTTTTTGAAGAAAGTAACAATGGAGGAAGGAATTTAAAATCCCTCTCCACGCTCTCTTTAGGGCCATTGATTAATTCACGAGAGATCATTCATGTGCATTGATCATTCAGTTGATCATCCGTCATTCCGTTGATCATTCATGTGCATATTTTATTTCCAGGCTAATGAAAAGCCATTCTTATAAACTTTCACCGAGGAGATTTTCAATGCGTTCCGAAAGAAACGTTAAAGAAATTATTTATTTTTTGCTATATTTCATTCTATTGTAAAATTTTTAGTGATTGGCTCTAGTAATTCAAAAGTTTTTTCGGCCGTGCTGGCGGTCGCCGCCTGTGCGGCACCCGAAGGCAGGACCGTTGGCGGCGCCCCCACCGTCTACTCCGATCCGGTATCGGTCGATATCGGCGATGCACGCTTCAACGTGCCCGCGCTCGTGCCGCGGGTCGATGCGGTGCGCAGAACGATTCGCGACAACGGCGCTGTGGTGGTCGAGACCTACTATATCGGCGGTGCCCCGATCGTCGTGGTCGAGCATGCGAGCGAGGCCTGGTTCAGCGATCTGACCCTCGCGAACGCAATCGACGAGACTGAGTTTCGCGCCTTCCTGGGGCGCACCGCGATGGCCACTGGAGATCCGGTGGTCTCGCTACATCAAGCCCTTCAATAGAAAAGAAAAGTATTGTTGGTGGTGCACCATTTCCAGAACCAAGATACACAAAAGCTGTTTATTTATTGCTGGAAGCAAAAAAATTGGCAAGAGAGATTGAAGAAAAGAGAAACACAGGTCAGCTATTCAGAAACAAAATAAGAGGAAGTAAGTGGTCGCAGCTATGCATTCTTTATAGTATTTCAATTCTTTCCTGCCTCTTTTGTGTAATGGCAAATCGGTATTTTTCAGTCACTGCATGGAAAAAATTTACCAGCCAAAGATGAAGATCTCCTTTTGCCTGGCCACATTTTAGCTATACTGATTGCTCTTCAAAACAATTATCTCGATTGGAAAAAAAATTATTGGAAACGATATTTGGAAATTTATGTTTATTTCCAACGTTTTCAACCATCTACCAGTGAACATCAAACAGAAAAATTCTAACATAGGAAAAAATCTCGTTAATATCTATTGTGAATTTGAAGTTATAGGGGGGAGGGGTAGCTGCCACCCCCCTTCCTGGAGCCCATGCTTAGACCCATATGATTAAAAAATCTGCCGGATAACCTTATCGATATCTTTAAATTATAGGCTAAGCATGAAATTCTTTTTGTATAGATCCAAGTCCTCTACTTAGGAACAAAAAGGCAGCACAGCGACGCGACAATATACTGCTAAACGCCAGTACGGGCTGGACCGCACGCAGTTCGGCCGTCCGCTGGCCAATACGCAGCTGTTTCAGCTGAAGCTTGCCAACATGCAGACCGAGATCACCCTTGGCCTGCAGGCCTCTCTGCGGGTCGGGCGGCTGATGGATGAGGCCAGCGCGGCACCGGAGATGATCTCGATCATCAAGCGCAACAACTGCGGCAAGGCTCTGGAGATTGCCCGGATGGCTCGCGACATGCATGGCGGCAACGGTATCAGCCTGGAGTTCAACGTGATCCGCCACATGGTGAACCTGGAAACGGTGAACACCTATGAGGGCACCCACGATGTGCATGCTCTGCCCCTGGGCCGTGGGGCATTCCAGGAAACGAGAATTGTCACGAAGGAAACCGGAGCTGAAATCAATGCAGTTGGTGGACGAATTGCCGCCTATCAAAAAATCAAGAACACCGACTTGCAAGATATTCGTGGGCGACTGGATTCCCTCACGAACCAATTTCTTTTTGAGTTTGATCGAGTGCACTCCACCGGTCTGCCTATCAGCGGAGAATTTCGCGCACTGACAGCAACTCGGCAAATCCTCGAAACGTCGACTCCTCTGCTGGATGCATCAGCCTTTGATCAATTGAAGGCAGGATCGATCTTCGTCTCCGTGACCGAACTGGCCACAGGATCCAGGACCCTCGAGGAGATAGACAATATATTAATTCCCAACTATCTTTTTTTATTACACCACTCAACAAAAAAGGATATATAAGATTTCCTGCGGCTGTCATGGGTGGATACTAAAGGACAAAAGACACGACTTTTCTTCGTACATAATAGGTGATTTAGGGGGCGGTTAATAATGTGGAACACTGAATAATTTCTGTTTTTTCAGTTTTACTCAAGACTGTATCCAGGGGGAAGGGGTTTGAACCCATCCGCCCCCCCCCCCCCCCCCCCCCCCCCCCCCCCGCTCTCCAAACCCAACAAAAAAAAAACAAAAAAAAATTTTTTTTTTTTTTTTTTTTTTTTTTTTTTTTTTTTTTTTTACTTTTTAGAGTGACGTTTAATTGCTCATTTGAAAGATGTTTCTCATATCTACGTGATATTTATCAATTCTACCATCCGTAAGTATGATATAGCATTAAAAACAACACTTTTGATGCCACTTTTTCACGTCAAAGAAACTCCTAAGCCTAAAGACACATTTCTGTTGAGCTAGCAAAATTTTCCGCAAGTATGTCGATATAATTAACCTATGTTACACTCAATTCCACTCAATTAACCTATGGTGTCGAAGCTACTCGCATGGAGCTAATTTCCTAAGTGCTTATTTTTTTTTTTTTTATTTCTTTAAGTGCATTTTTTTACACAAGAATTATAGATCCGTACCTTAACACGATTGTCAGAATGACAATCGTTTATTTTAAAATGCAATGTGAAACTAACGGTGTTTGAATTTTCTTACACAAACCTTTTGTGCAGCTGGTCCCAATTTATTTGCATGTTTCAGGCTTACGAAAATGAAACTTTTAAGTGTTATTTTTTAATTCTGAGGATTCAGAGCTTGCTATAGAATTCCTACGTCAAGTGTTTACTAAGCTAAAGTGCATCTCGAAGTTTGCAAATTCAAATTCAAATGTTTACGTGATACTTTGAAGTGCCATAAAGTAAATGACCCACAGGATCGGGCATAATTTCCAGGCGAAACAAATTTCTTTTCTCATGTTTGTCAAAGCCCCGCCCATGCAGAAGCCCATGACCGCGACCTTCCCCACACCCAGCGATGACAAATGTTGGGCGGCCCCGCGGACGTCCTGTTCCGTCGCGCCAACCCAATCGAGGCCAGTCATCATGTGGTTCGCCTCGTCCGCCTCCTGGGTCACGCGACCTTCGTAGAGATCAGGCGAAATCGCCGTATAGCCGGCCGCCGCGAAGCGATCCGCGACGCCCTTGATTTGCGGGTTTAGCCCCCACCATTCCTGGATCACCACAACACCGCCCCGCGGTTCGGCGGCCGTCGCCAGATAGCCGGCAGCACCGCCGCCGTTCGGGCGGGCGAAGTTGATCATCGGCGATCAATCCAAGACGGTCATCAATACGAGTCAGGCGATTGATCCCGTCATAGGACATGAGCGTTTCAAAGCCCGACGGGTACACACAACGTAGCATATTCCCCATACCGTCATATTCGGCCGAGGTAACGACATCATTTAACGATTCTCGAAGAATCTGTGACATGGACGTGTATTCTCTCTCAACCAAAGAATCATCATCCGCAAACCGACGCAGTCGGCTAAATCCGTCAAAATCAAAAACTTCAAACGTCGTATCGCTCGACACCCCGAGACCGGGTGTGATTTCGCATCGTCGTTTGCGATTCAGCTCGTCATACTCAGTCGCGATCGTAGTGGTGGTTTTTCACAAGCATTACTAACAGTCGTTTTTCGTAACATCAATCGACTAGTTTTTTTGTGTTTTTTTTATATATAATTTTGCAAGTAAATGTAGAAAAAAGGAATGCAAAAATTGGGATTGGGCCCTATGCTGATGATTAAATCAGATAAATTAAGTAAAGTTTTCTGGAGTTTTGGCTAAATATCTTTCTGAACCTAAGCTAGAAGCTATTGTCTTCTGACATATTGAATTTGTTTTTTCTTTGGGAAAAAGTACATTTTCAATTCAGTTTTTTGTCCATCTAGTCAGTTTTTTTGTCAGATTTTCCTGTCGTGAAAGTCAGTAAAATGAAATTTTGTATCGCGATCTCCACGCACTCACCTTCCTGGACCATTGTCACCGATACCTTGCCTCCCTCATGGGAATACCGAATGGCGTTGTCCACCAAAATCGCGAAAACCTGTCTTAGGCGCCCGGCATCTCCCAAGACCACGATCTGCTCGTCCGAGTAGGTTTCTTCCATTTTGACTCGCTTTGCGGCCGCAGCGGCTCGAAAATCTGCACACACCCCTTGAATAGTCTCGGCAACAGCTAGAGCCTGCTTATCTAATCGAGCCTTCCCTTCTTCGGCGCGAGCGACAAATAGAAGATCATCAACCAAACGTGTGGTGTGGTTGGCCTGTTCGATCACCCGAGTCTTCTCGCGTATGCCAGACGATCATAGAAACTCCTTCCACGGTGGGACGCAGCGACGCGTAGAGGTCTCGCCCGGTGCTCGATGCCTACGCCCTCCGATTATATCATTACGGACAACGGATCGGGGAAATTGGCCGATCGTTCGCGCGCTGTCCGGAGTTTGTCCGACGAGAGTCCCACGAATATGATCCGACCTTCTGCCTTATGGGCAGTCCTACTCCTCGCCTCCTGCGCCCAGCTCGAAGAAGGGGCGCAGATGGTTCGCGTGAAAATCCACTCTCGCGAAACCAGGCGCCAAGTCCTTCCCGACGGCCGAATCGAGTTATCGGGCGATCCCCAGTGGTTTACCCGACACCGCTACAGATAGAGTAATATTTATACTCTCAGTCGGTTTATTCTCCACTTTGTTTAATATTCACTAATTCAGTACTTCGCACATAAAGTACCAGTGACTCCTGTGAGGGATTACTGATTTGATGAGAAAAGCTGCCAAAAGATGCGAAGTAACTTCCCTTTATCAGAGATGTCTCATTTATTGTTTCAGGCGACTGGTAATTCAAATTTCCCGAAACCACAATGGCGCGAAACTCCTCACCATCAGTGTGCAACATACCACTGAAGCCAGCAGGTATTTGAAGCAAAGCACCTCGTAACCTACCAGGCTGTACAGTCCCCCATAACCAGTCTGATTACGCCATGGTCAATGAGCGGCTGGCGGCACACTTCGGGATCCGCGACGTGCGTGGGCCTCATTTCCGCAAAGTGCCCCTTGAGTCTCGCCAGAATCGAGGCGGTCTATTAACGGGCGCCGCGATACTGACAATGAATTCGGACGGCAAGGATTCCCATCCCCTCAAACGTGGCGTGTGGATGCTGGAGCGAATTCTTCACGATCCACCACCTCCGCCTCCGCCCAACGTCCCGGAAGTAGACCTGACGGATCCGGAGATTTTGAAAATGACACTGAAAGAACGGATCGCGGATCACCGGAACAAACCGGCTTGTCGATCCTGTCATTCAAGAATTTTTGATAATAAATTAGATTGTGTTTAAATTTGGTCTGAAAATTCTTGGGACACCTGCCAATCAAGGCTTTTCCCTGGGCCCAAGAGAGGCCAGAACTGCCACTGGGTTGAGATGCAAAAAAACTCTTTATATGCGTCTATTTTTACTTTCCAGGGTGCTTCCTTTGAGAACCATCCTGTTTTTGGAGAAATTTCTGCCTGTACAGACCTGAAGAAACGTAAATTAAGGAACAGGAAATTCTATAGGAACCCTGAGTATGCACCTACAATCTGTAGGATAATAGATCTTCAGCTTGATTATCCAAAGCCAAAACCTGCAAATTGTTTTAGCAATTGCAGCTCCTCAGGAAGGTCTTATTATTTATGTTTTTATTGTACGTGTTTTCCTAAAAGTACGCTATCAACTTCAGAATTCATCACTTTTGGAGTACAAAAAATCGTTCAAAGAGGGTCTTCAAATATAAAAAAAGCGATACAAACAGGAGAATAGTGTGAACATTTTTGAAGATTATTTAGAAAACTTTGAGATCTGGCTCAATACCCATCTCCTAACCCTGATTACATGCTTGCACCAGAGCCATCTCTGATCGGTCTGGTAACGTGCAATTTCGTTTTTACAGAATTTTATGGAGCTGTTGAAGCAATTGCATAAGGTTCGGTATGGACAACAGATCTACGAGGTCGGTTGGTAATATTTACATTTTGTTGACAAACAGTTCATCAAACAATTTGTGGTAACGAGCTGTAATTAAAGAGCGACCCGTGCACGCAGTATCCGAAACAAAAACAAACGAATTTCAACGAAAAAATATAAATAAGAATCTGCTCTCCATTGTGACTCTAATTATCCACAAATTTTCCAGTTCAAAAGTACCCAGGAAAGTCGTAAACTTAAAGAAATTTGGATAAGTACTGGAGAGGGGGGGACACCCCCCAAAAGAGATTTGATCTTGATGAAAGTTGTACGGTAAGATTCAGAATGCCAAAAATAACCTCAAAACAGAACACTGGGAACCCCTAACTATACGCATGCCAATTCTTATTCTTAGCTGCAGTTGATAATTTTGCAGCTATACCAGACAATTCTTTGGTATGCTGCGGAAATTCATTTGCAAACGAAGCGAGCAATTTTGAAGTACTGACGGTCATTCGGTTATCCGGAATGCCCGCAATTTCTGAGTAGATGCTGTAATAATTGTCAGGTGTTGGCTCTAACTTTAACTCCGCCAACTTTAATAACGTTTCACGTGCAATTATTGAAGGACTCTTTCTCATGAATGCCTGAAGACCAATTTTTATTAATTCGAACAAATAAAACGATTTAATCTGGTAACTTACTTTATGGATAGCAATATACATTAGGTTTAAAAATTCAACTTCCGTTTAGCCAAAATCCACTGAAAATGAGATTTCCCACTTAACTGTAAACTTTTTCTTAATAACAAGCGGTAATATGTCAGTAGCTCTCTCAAAATATGAACACAATTGTCTAGCCAATTAGAAGTAATTTTCACGTGAAAATGTTTATCTTTATTCAAAAAAGCTTGTTTCCAGATCAGAAAATTGACTTGAGCAGGATTTATCCAAATGTCGTTTCTTCCTTAGACTTATGTTGCAAACTTGAAATTGGATCACCTTGAACATTTATTTAGCTCTGGTAAATCGAAAAAAAAATTGTTATTTTTTTTACAAATTTGAAACCTACGATACCCTGGGCAGATGTCGCCGACCGACGATCAGGCTCCCACGCCGCGGCTGCCCGACTCCCGGGACAAGATCCTGGAGGTCGCCGAGGGGCTCTTCGCGTATGGCGGCTACGCGGGCGTCGGCATGCGCCAGCTCGCGTCGATGGTCGGGCTCTCGAAGTCGTCGCTCTTCCATCACTTCCCGACCAAGCTCGACCTCTACGGCGCCGTGCTCGATCGCGTGCTGCGACGACTCGAGGTGGGGATCGACGCGGCGGTCGTGTCCGACGCCGCGGCGGACCCGGTCGCCGAGCTCGAGGCCTGGATCGACGCGGTCGTCTCGACCCTCGCCGAGGACGTGCAATGGCATATCACCTATTTCATCCAAAAACAGCGTGCCACCTTCGGCCAACTCAAAACGCCCCTTTCGAGAGCTAACAGCACCAGTAAAGGCACCTTTTTCGTGACCGAATAATTCACTTTCCAATAGCTCGCCAGGGATTGCACCACAGTTGACCGGAATAAAAGGACCGTCTTTACGTTGTGATAAAAAATGAACGTTTCTGGCTACCACTTCTTTACCTGTACCGGACTCTCCCAGTACAAGTACATTAGCATCAGTAGGTGCCACTTGTTCTATCATACGTCGCACATTCTGAATTTCCTGGCTTTTACCCACCAGGCTTCTGAATAATTTAGTTTAAATACTTTTTTTTTATAAGTCCTATTTTTTAATGATGTTTGGCATTTGAAGATAATGTATATGATTTTTGACTTTGGTAACAGACGTTTTTAGAAATTTCTTATTTTGGCTGCATAAATTTTTTTTTTTTAGCTGTTTTTGCTTAATTTTCTTTATTAATAAATCGTTATTTTTAATTCCGTCTTCTGTTCTAAAATTACGATTTTAGACATAACTTATATAATTTTTATATCTCGTGTAGGGAATAACTGGAACGCGGACTGAGCAACGTGTTAAAATGAATCGAATGAGACAAAGAATCGCACAACGACTTAAGGACGCACAGAATACAAATGCAATGGAATAGTTTGCTGCTCAAAACGCAAGTAAAGTACAAGACTCATATGAGCGGTGCAAACTTTACGGAATCAGACTTTGCGAACGACTTTACGAACTTTACGAACACCGTCCTTTAACCCTAAGATGTATCATAGTATACGCATATTTTCACAGATCATTATGGTGAGGCATTAATGTGATAATATTCCTTATGTCAGGATCATACATAATATGTTGACATTATTTATAATGACTTAATTCAGGCGTATATTATTTATACGCCTATAAGAATTCTTTTCGAAGGGACAAGTTTGAAAAAGCACCAAAAGAAACGCAAATTATAGCTTTTCCGTATAAAGACAGGGTGCCGGAGGGTGAGGGCACCAGCGCGGCGGCGATCAAGGCGGCGCTGTCCGGGCAATTGGCCAAGTTCAAGCAGCCCAAGGAGTTCCTGCTGCTGGACGCGCTGCCGCGCAACACCATGGGAAAGGTGCAGAAGAAAGCCCTGCGTGAGGAATTCGCAGAGCTGTTTGGTTAGTACCTGATCCGCCCGGCCGATAGGCCGGGCTGCGCCTGCCTGCCCACGGCAGGCGCATTCGCGCCCGCCCAGACAGGTGCAGCCCTCAATTCTTAAGACGAGTGCGCTGACGTATGCGCCTCTTCCTCGCGCCATTCCCGCACCGCCTGCACCAGGATCTGGAAGGTTATGTTTACCTACGAGGAAATACAGCCATCACACGTGGCTAATACGTTTTTAAGGAAAATAGAAGATCAGAAAATTCTGTCATGTTTTATTTTCCAATCGCAATGAGTCGTCTCTGCTTACACTTTGTCTGAACATCGTTAGTTACAGCAGTAGACCAAGAACTCCTTTACAAGAGAAAAATATGAACAATTCTTAAATACAAAATTTAGGAGTTTGTATGTTAGAGGCTTGCAATTACTCAAACTATTTATAAAAGTAGATGTAAACTTTTGATAAGATATTAAAGCTTTTTAGGCAGCTTCACCACAGAAAATATCAATTTTATTTCCTCATGAAAACGTAAAGAAGCACTTCTTTTTGGCCTCATATTTGGCATGATCCTTTAGCTGCAGGAATCTTTTAAATAATGATATGTATACTTCACTCACCCATTCCCCATCCTTGAAGGTGAAAATTGATACTGGGGTGGGTAAAACCGGACCTTTGACGTCGGATTTGGATTGATCATGCTAGATTTGATAGGAAACGACTATTTAAACTTCAAGACATTCATAAGCGTAAAAATTGATTTCCCTCCTCGTTTTCCCCTTCAATGGCAAATTTGAGACAGTTGTGCAAGTGAGAGTCAGGGGAATTTCTTTGTGGAATTAAGGTAATTTTTTTTTGGAAAAATTTCTGTGTCTCTGCCTGAATTTATAGCTCTATGTTTGGCAGGACCAATGTCACCAAAGCAATCCTGCTAGCTTTACCGACTCAAAAGCAACATACTAAGGTTGAAAAGTCCCTGCAAATTACCATATTTAGTCCCGAAGTCCCCGTTAATCCCAAAGATTGTTCTTTTAGACCCTCCACTGAAAATTAAGAAATTTTAGTCACAAACCCAACCTTTTTTTTCAATCCCCATACGATAAATGCAATGGTACTCCTCCTTTTTAAGGGATTGTACATGTGTACCCAAACGAAAATAGATACTGTAAAAAATATTTGGAAATGAATAAAAATAAAAAAGATCAAGCAAAAGGGACGATCCGCATGTTGAAAGTTGCGCACGTAGCACCGGTCATCAGCAAGCGGACAAGCAGGCGAGATTTCAGCCAATAATTGTTTGATTGAAGAAAGCCGACCCGTCCCAGTTAGACCGCGAACGAAAATATTCTGTCCCGGCGCATTCGTTTCCAAACCGAAGCGCAAGGCTTCCATTGCAGAATCCTGGCCAATAATTTCGGTCACCGCATCGACATCATCGCTGGTGTCGAAGGGAAGTTTTTTGGGATCACAAGTCCATCGTAGTTGTTCAGGGGAAAGCCGATAGTGGCCGATACGAATACGCGTCATCATCTCCACCCATTTTATTGTACCCGGGGGGGTGGGTGGCGCCGGGGCGATTGCCCGTTTCACCCGGTCGTCGATGCTCGAAGTGCTGAACCAGCCCTACATTACAACCGCCCGTGCCAAGGGCGTGCCGGTCGCCACCCGGGTGCTGCGCGACGCGGTGCCCAATGCGGCGATCCCGGTGGTCACCGTTCTGGGGTTGCGCATGGGCGGGCTGATCTCCGGCACCGTGGTAGTCGAAACGGTCTTTGCCTGGCCCGGCATCGGGCAATTGCTGGTGACGGCTGTGGGGCAGCGCGATCTGGCGGTCGTCCAGACCATCGTGATCCTGGTGGCGCTGACCATGGTGGTGGCCAATTTCGCCGTCGACGTTTCAGTTTCTCCCTCACTCCGAGCGGAGCGATTAGCACTCCCAGTCGGCGAGTGCTAACAGCGAAATAGCTAGGCATGTCTTAATAAGGAGTCAACACGAGGCGAATTATTTTTTAGCCGCCTTTCAAACGCGCGGCGACGGCCTGCCCGGCAGCGCTCAGCCGATAGATGCCCAGCCCCTGTTTTTCGAACCAGCCATAGTGGTTTTTATACATAATGTTGGTGGCTTTGGGGGCGGCCGCAGCCTTGGCCACATTGGCCCCTTTGCTGGGTCCGTTATCCGCCAAGAAAATCAGACAGCGTTCTGCTTCCTGCTGATAGGCCGTCACGATCTTTCCATGATTTCTTATTGGGCGATTATACGATGATCGTTGGCGATTCCGAGGGTGGGGTGCGTTCCATGCAGTGGTTGAAAGTCAAAGGTGAAAAAACCCGTTTGCGAAACATTTATGAATTTGAATCTCATTCCAAGCCGGCTGCTTTGTTCACGCCGTCGATGCGAACCAAAGGTTTCCTGACGGGAGCGGGAAATGAAATTCAAGTCCATTACGGGACTACCGGGGAGACTCAACTGACCCTGCATCATCCAGAGAGTGCTGAGTTTAAAGCGATGTCTTTATCGCGCAAGGCCGATGGCATTCTGGCCGTTGACCATGAGGGTAAAATTTTTCACTGGACCTTTGCGCCACAACAGAACGTTCTAACCACATGTATTTTTTAAAGGTATTGATGTTTCCCTAGCTAACTAAGCGGGCGACATCCTTGATATTAGTAGAACAGCGTTCGTAATTGAAGAAATTTTTTGAATCCTCGATAGCAAATATAAATACAATAGAATTCGAATTAAGGGGAGCAAGACTGAGTTCTTGGTGTTTAATCACCACTCACAATGCTCCACGAATGTTTAGGTGGGTGAACATGTTATTCAAGCACAAGATACACTGACAAACCTTGGTGTACCGATTGGGGTCAAACCTTTGCGCAACGCGTCAACTTCTGAAAGATTTTTTGCCAGGAATTCTTGCTTTTTCAATGAAACCCAAAGATTTGTCTAATTCCCCTTTATACCGGTAAGCATTTCCTAAAAAATAGTATCCCCTTGCAGCCAAATAATGTTGTTCGCCGAGGTGCTGTTCCGTGTCATTTAAAGCGTTATCCAAATATTCAATAGATTTGTCATATCCCCCGGTGGTATTCAAATATTCACCAACTTTATTGTAACAATTCAAATACCTTTCCCAATCCTGCGCTTCCTTATACAATTCGCTGGCTTTTTTCAAATGAATTATTGCGCTGTCATATTTTGTTTCTTTAGCAAATTGTTCGGCGATTACAAAACTTTTACCGGCAAGGGTTGTGGTATGTCCGCGGCCGTCTCTTCGCCGATTGCGCCGTTGGCAGGCAGTGCAGCAACGCCGGGGCCGCTTCGGAACGGGGTCTCGTTCAGACGGAACGGTGAATCGAACGGAGGCAGTGCGTTCCCGCTTTCGACGTCGCTCTGGTCGCTGGGGCCGGCCGCCGGTGCAATATCGGTTAGCAGTTCGGCTATTCTGCTGAGATTGTCTTCATCGTCGCCGGAGTCGAAAAAATTTTCAGAGATCTGTCTGATGCGCGCGAAGAACTGCGAGATCCCTTCGCTCTCAAACGAGAGGGGCGCAGAGGGTGGTAGATTGGCATCTGATATGAATGTTGCCTGATTTGCCTTTGATCGTTCCGCTTTTGGCCCACAAGCGGGCGGCGGCCGCAGTTCCTCGAAATTTAGAACGTAAGTTGCCGGATTTTCCAGCCTCGGGCAGGGAAGCAATCAAAGCTTCCGATATGGCCGGATCTTTGGCGGACGCGCGCAATACCTGGGCCAGAAAACGAGCGGTTAAGCCGTTGCGGGGCGAAAGGCCGCTGCCGTCGGCGATAAATACGCCTTTGAGGGAGACGCCCTTCGCCTGCCAAAAGGCTTCTACCGCTTTTATGCCCGCTCTAAAAGTACCTTTGCCCGAACTGACTTTCCCAATTGCTTTGAGCAAACTTTCGCAATAGAGGTTGACGCTTTCCATTTTAGACATGCCTGGATCACGTCGAGTAAATTCCCTCAAAATTGCTTCTAATAGCCCATTCCGTCCTTCAAATGACATTTGGTGCAAGAATGGCCTTTTCAATAGGTTTAACCTACTTTGGAAAAACCTTCCAATCTACCCCCAAATATTTGCTTATGTTTGTGTTTTTTATTTAGTATTTACATCGGTTTTTAAAATATCAGCCTCAAAAAGAATTGCAAAAGAAACATTCATGTTAGGTGAGAAGAAATTCTTAACTCAAAATTGGGACAGATTAGCTTAACTGATATCTTAAGAGAATTTTATATTTTCTCCACTTTCATGTACATTTATATGTAAATATATTACAAAACCATTAACTTTATTTTATAATTCGAGCAGAAAAACGTCATTGTGGCCAATAATCTGTATTCTTATAATATGTCCACTTTATCTTGATGCTTACTTTACGCTGTTAATCAGTTCGAAAACGAAACAGTTCTTTCATTGTATAGTTTTCCAGAGTTAACAAATTTTAGTTGATATTATGGTTTTTTTTTTTTACTACTTCCTGCTCTTGTCGTTTTCATTTCAAAGGTGATTAGTTTTAAAGATTTTTATTTTCAAGAGAAATCCAAAAAATATCGCAGCAGAGGAACACATAATATTGTATGCATTTACCAAAGATTATTTAGATGCTACTGACTTATTTTTCTAAGCCATTGTCACTTACATTTCGATTACTTCCATTTTTTTTATTGCGAACTTTCTATTCTAATTACTCTAGACGAAGAACCATCCATATTTGAGGAAGTTAGATGCAATGTTAAACTTTTTATTTATCATTGAGCTTATTTAAGGAATTATAAACTACACCAGAACTTCATAATTATTAAACCGAACGCAATGGTAAAGGCAAATGGTAAATGGCAAAGGGGGACTGTGTTACCAGGAACCTTACTTGTTAAAAATATCAGAATTCTATGAGAAATGATCAACAATCTTCAAAATCATGAGATAATGAGACTTGAGTCATAGTATTGAAAACTTAAGATGCATATAGCGTCTTTTAATTTAGTTCAACACACCCCTCCACATTCCCTGAAAGTTCTAACCTAATGCCCTTAGCCTCTTCCTGATATATTAGAGATACAACCTTTTGAAAACCTGGATGTACATAGTGTATTTTGATTTAGTTCCACATTCCCCCTAACATTTTCTGGAGATTTTAACTTAGAAACCCACTATTCCTGAGATGGTTCAGGTAAGATAAGTGAGAAGGGGTCGGTAGCGCAAATACCAGTGTAAACATAGCTCAAACCCAATCGTCTGATTCCAGAGAAAAAAAAAGTCTAGACAGCTGGTCGAGCCCGAGTTATAGATAATTGTTTTGCATCATCATGTAGAGAATGATTTATTTTGGTATTTCACTTACTATGGACTAGAGTTCGTCCTTTACTACAATTACTATATGTCTTGGTTTGTTCTTTTCTAGTTTTCAGCTATCCCTACAGCCATAATTCCGATGAAAGTTACATAATCCTTGTTTATAATAAACTATACCGACCCATTATATAGTTTCAGCTATTTCTACAACCATGATACAGATGAAATTTACATAATCCACATTTATCATGAACTATACCGATCCTTTTTGTAGGCTAATCAAAGATAAATTAAACAGGAAAAAGACTACGGCGTCTTCTTAGTTTGAATAGTTGGTAAGGGTGATTCTCCGCAGGATAAATATAGGAGGGGGAATTTTTCGCGGGAGAAATTCACCATGGGAAAATTTTCGGCGAGAGAAACTTTTTTGCTGGGAGGGAAAATTTTAGGGAAAAATTTTTTGGGGCAGAGGGACTTCCGGCATGATCTGAAAAAGATCAGAAATTAAATGAAAAGGTTTTAATTCAGGTGAAAGTAGGCTAAGGAGAATCTTCCTGGCAGAATTTTCCATAGGAAATTTCTCGGAGAGAATTTTTTTTAGCGAAGATGGAATTGCTCGGCAGGATTTTGTCCACGAGGAACATTCATGGAAGAAATTTTCATGGAGGAAAAATGGTGACGGGCTGCCGCAGGGCAACTGCTTCTTCACGGTGCTGCGGCAGTCGATGGCTACTGATGCAGAGGCGGGCCTCTATTTCGGAACTAACTCGGGCTCGGTCTTTGCCAGCTTTGACGAGGGCGAAAACTGGAGCGAAATCGCCCGGCACCTGCCAACAATCCTGTCGGTGGAGACCCTGAGCCAGTAACTTAGCAGGGGCGCAGCGGGCTGCGCCTGGGATACCGCGGAGAAATGACCGCCTCGGCCTCTTGAAAACTAGAAGGCGAAATCTCACTTCCGCGCTGGACGCCTGCTAGCCAATCTGCTCTGCTTAGGAAGATGAGGGGCGCAGCAGGGGTGTTTACACCCCGTGTGGTTTTTCTTACTCCCCTTTGTACGCGCACCCATCCGCTTGGCAAATTCAGCCTTTTCATCGCTGCTGACAGTGGTAATCACAGATGCACCGGCCAGTTTCGCCAGTTGAATGGCGACATGGCCGACGCCTCCCGCGCCGGCTGCAACCAGTAGTTTATAACCGGAATCAATGCGTGCACGATCATGCAACGCCTCCCACGCCGTAATCAGGACCAGCGGTGCGGCAGCAGCCTGCTCGAAAGACAATGATTGCGGCTTTCTAGCCAGCAACGACTCATCCACACATACGTATTCCGCATACGTGCCGTGGCGCCGGTTAAAGCCCTATTGAGCCGGGTCGCTCCTTACTAAAGTTCGTTACCACGAACTGTTTGACAAGAAAATATTTTTTATAACAGATGAAAGAAAACTTCTTCATTTTATGAACCATTTTTGGATATCTTTATAGATATCAAAGGACTGGAAATGTAAAAAGTCAGTCCTTTTGAATGTGACAAGCATACACATATACATATAATAGAAATAAATATTTACTAAAGTTAAAACAAACTTTCACAAGGACAATTATTGCGTTTGCCAAAGTACCCATTCTAGAAAGATTTTTGCTTCTATTTGTTTCTTTTTAAAAAAAGAATAAAAAAAGAAAAACTAGAATATTTCATTGTCGCCCGAGCCTATCTGTGGGGCACCGGCGGCAATACGGTCACTAAGTACACCGACGGAAAAGCCAAAGGCGTTGGCGGCGGCGGTATCAGGGCCGGTTAGTTCCGTTTGGAAATTCCAGTTGCTGCCATCAAAGTCGAAAACGTAGGCCGACCCCGCATTGTTGCCCGCGGTATCTCGATTGGGCGCGCCGATGACCGCGCGATTGCCATCCAGGCTTACGGCCTGGCCAAATCGATCACCGCTGGCGCCGTTGGCCGCGGTTATCGTGGCGGTTTGCGTCCAAGCACTGCCATCAAAGGAAAAAACGTACACGGCACCAGCGTTGACCACCACACCATTGCCAGATTTGAAACATAGACCGTTGTAAATTCAAACCATGATTTTTCAGAAAAATATAAAATGTAGAATGTCATACACAGTGCATTACCTTGCGACAGTGCAACACTGTCAACTATCTTATCAATTCTTCATATTCGTAATAGAACCTTAAATAGCAGAGAAAATAAAGCTGAGAATTGTGGCAATCACTTTAACAGGACAATTGAAGAAAACGTTTCCAAGCAGGGAGGGGTAGGGGTGGTACCGAATCCTTAAGATTGTTTGTCAAAATTATGCCATAATACACAGGACATAGCACTTAGGGTTTCCAGATATAGATCAGTCAACCACAATAAAACTTTTTAAGAAATTAAATAAATAAATAAGAAATATGAAAAAAACTCAGCTTTTGATATTAATTGCTGCACTGATGAAATACTCAAACACGGACTGGTTGAATCTCTTCAAGTGTTGTAAGATGGTCATGGGTCTTCACTCCTATATAAGCTCCTTTCCCTTATCCCTGAAACCAAAGCATTGCCTACTTAGCTTCATTGTGGCATTGGGTAGACCTTTCACAAATAAACCTCACCTGAACTTTAATGGCAAACAGCATTGCTGACTGATCTTGAGGAAATTAAAACCTTGTAAAGACCACAGCATTGTACAGAAATATGAATTGCTCTTGGTTTTGTTTTTATGGCGTCGAGCCAGGGCGGCGTGGGCGCCGACGATGGCCGCCTGCTTATCCTGACCAGCAGCGGCAACGATACTGTCGATGCCTCCGGTGTCACCACCGACGGCGTCCACTTCGATCATGGCGGCGGGGCGGACGTCATCTATGGCAGCCAGGCGGACGACGTGATCGACGCGGCCGTCGGCGGCAGCACGTTGAGCTTCCTCTCGTTCTTCGGCAATGACGGCAACGACGTGGTCAACACCGGCGTCAGCCAAAGTGCTGCCGGCATCCAGTATCTCGACGGCGGCGACGGGGTCGACGAGCTGCACTTTGTCAGCGGCAACGATCTCCGGCTCGACCTGAATGCAGAACTGAGCCTTAACTAGTTATTCAAGTGTAGTCTATCAGAAATATTATGTAGTCTTAAACTTTCCGATAAACCTTTTTCCTCGGTAACGACACCTGGTTAGTAGAAACAGCCTCCTTGGATATCTGCAACACACACACACACATCATACCAATCGATTCTGATAGAAACCATTCGAAAAACTTTATTCAATAGCACGTGACTCAACATTTTCCCCTCTTTTCATTCTTATCAAATTTAACATTAAAATCTAGTTGTCACAAAATTTTTAGTACCAATACGAACTAAATCGCCTCAGTCAATCACGCTACCAATTTAATCGGTTGTTTTCTTGAGAGCTTATTCTCTGAGACAAGAATATGTCCCGTCAATGTTCGACCCTAAGTTACTATGGTGACAGGCTTATGTTATAGCCGCTGCGCTATCAAGTATTATATAATACTGTTTGTTTATAATTTTTTTTACTTTTTTCAATAACTTTTTTAGCTTCTTTCACTTTTAAAACTTTTTTTTATAAAGTTTTATACTTTTTGTTTTACGCAATGGTTCATTACCAGCCGGATGCTTCATCTAAATCTAGTAGCAAAACAAGCGTATTCATGCATTTTGAAACTCCTACTTATGCTCAAGGATTTCAGCCTTCAGGGATCTCCAAGTTCACTGAAAAGACGATTTATGAAGGTGCCCAGACGCAGGCCATAAGCGGCAGCAATCATCATCAAGGCGGCAACCTGCAGGGTCATGGGCACCGGCCAGAAGGGCACTTGGATCTTGGCGCTGACGGTCAACAGGGCCACGCCGGTGGCGACCCGCAGGATTTGCGCGGGCAGGCTGAGGCTGTGGGCGGATAGTCCGAGAGTGGATTTCATAGCTGGTCCCCTTTTATAGATAAAATTTCCCTAATGCTGCGTTGCATCATTGAGATAATAGATAGTTTTGCAAGACCCAAGTTTGGGAAATATATTTTTGTCTATAAAGTGAGAGGCTTAACGCAGGGTCAAACGATCTGCTTTGCGCAGATGGGTAATTTCCTTTTGGCCTGATGTGATAGTGCATTTCAGTTCAAGAGATATACAGTAACTTTATACTTGAATTTTCATCCACATTTAGGGTTGTTGTATCAAGAAGCTGATATTATTTAGGATCTTCAAGTGTGCACCGTACGAAAACATTGTAATTATTGTTTATTTTTTCTATTTGTTTTGGCCGGTCGGCCACTGTTGCTAAACACAGCGAGAAAGTAGGATGAAATCTCACTATAAACCCGTCTTATAGATTCCAAAATAAAAATGAAGTATCATTCGTTGCATACTCACTGTATTCAATGTCTTTTGGGGCAAAGTGCAATTCGCATATGTGCAGTGCGACGCGCTTGTCCAGATACTCCGCCAGGCGCGCCAGATGTTCTTCCTGGCCATCGTCGCAACCGATGGAGTACGACCGGTTGTTGATTGTCACCGATACCGTGGCCATCACTTCTTCCTCAGCAAATCACCCAGTCGAACTTGAAGCAGTTCGCGATCCATCCATCACCCCGAGGCTATACGCGTCGCCGCATCTTCCGCCAGAATCCCGTCAACCAGCGCGATGGCCCGATCCAGGCCCGCCCGCAGTTCGTCCATTCTTGCCGTGTCGGCCTCGGCCGAGCCAGACTTGGCTGGCAAGGCCTTCATGCGGGCATCGAGCACCGCATGGTCGTGCCGTCCCCGACCCCGACAACCGGAAATGCGGTGCTTCGATCAGCCGGTCGAGCTGCTGGTCGGTGTTGTTGGCCAGCGCAAACACCGCCCAGTCGCCGGTCGACCGTTCGCTGCTTGCCTCCACCTCGATGCGCCGCACGATACCGTCGAGGCCCGGCGCAGTGGAAACCTGGAAGTTCTGCCCCTGGTTGCGGTAGATTTCGACCGCGCGGGAGAGGTCGAGTGCGATATCTCCGCGCGAAATCTTGATGGGTTCGACAGCGGCCGCCGAGAGGGCAGAAATCAGCAGCGCCAGCAGGCCGGCAATGAGCGTCTCGATGCTTGTTCTTATTGTGGTCGCCAATGATTGACAAGGCAGATGTTCAAAACGAAGACCCAAAATGGCCGGCTTATAAAAAGTACTTTATGCATGGAACTTCACATCATATGGGATTAGATACACACGACTATGGAGAGCTAAAAGCTCCTATGAAAGCAAATATGGTATTTACGGTAGAACCGGGAATTTATATTCCTGATGAGAACATGGGAATTCGTTTAGAAGACGATGTGGTGATTCAGGAATCTGGGGAGCCATTGAACCTTATGAAGAATATTCCAATTGCAGCTGAAGAGATTGAAGAGTTGATGAACTCATAAAAAAGTAAAAAGCCGCTTAAAAAGCGGCTTTTTTTATTCTTGCGTATATTCAAGTGAAGCAAGAGTACGTAAGCGAAAGTCCTTATTTCCAGCGCGTAACAATCGAAGATTATTATCCGGAAAAAAGAGAAACGATCGTCAGTAAAGGCGTTAATAAAGTGCAGGACGGTCAAATGTGGTGCGTCGTTCGAAAACCGGATGAAACCGTGATCCATTCCGGCCTTATGGAGGGATCTAATACCATTATTTGGAGCCGGGAAGAACAAAACCCGCAAAAAATCGAATACTTCCGGGAAACGGTCGGGGAGAAAACATACGAGATAATCGGCTGGGGGTATTACCAAGGCGACGACCCAAATCGCATGCCAAAATATTGGTTTTATGGCTTGGTGCCAATTAGTGGGGAGAGGTTGCAATTTTCCTATTTTATTTTCAAAGTAACTCTCTTGACATTTTGTATTTTTTTAATTAAAAAATATCAAGCTTCACCCAACGATCCGTTCCCAAATGGAATTCCCTCCCACTAGAGGTAAACCCAGAAAGTCCTTCTCCCAAGGAGTTCACCTGAAGGTTTAAATGCCTCAAAATAAAAAAATGAGGTAATTACCGGGCCTAGCCGCATATCATCGTTTGTGGTGGAGTCCTGAAGTCTGTAATAATAATAGCAATAATAAAAATTCAGATTTTTATGGCCTATTTTGATTTCCCTCCAGATGAAATTTTTCCAGGCCTGAAAGAACGCACAAGATGAGAACGGTTGAGAGCTGGCTTTTAATAAAAAATTTTCCAGGAGAAACAAAATTACATGCCGTTCCAACCAACTTATATTATTTAGAGAAATATTTTATATTTCTTTCAAAATGCCTGTTTTTAACAACTATTTAACGGTTGTGGGCACCCATTGTAGAGCACCCCTTGAAACTTATTACATTATAGATTGGTTTTTGAAAAAACACCTTAGACCACACTTTATTGAAACAAAAAGAGAAGTCCGTTAAATTTTCAAAACTTGTCTATTTGTATATATGAAAAGGCTATTCGACTTTGGGGATAGATAAAGGTGTGGAATTGCAAACAAGGCAATAAAAATCTGTCTCCTTATTATGCACAATTGACACGATTCAGCGCAGCCTTTGCACTTATGGCTGATATTTCTATGTTGACGCTGTCATCAAAATTAAAATTCATGGAAATGTTGTCCGCGCGAATGGGCGATCTGCTTAGTAATCTCTATCTCGCCAGTATGGTCATTAAGCATTACGAAAACGATGGTTGCCCTGAAGAAGACTTCCCTATTGTGCAATGGGCACTGGATTATCTGCTACATGAATACCAGATAGCTTTCCAGGGCATTGTGGAAAACTATCCCAACCGTGTGGTCGCACACAGTCTGAAACTGTTGGTCTTCCCGATGAGTACATTCTCAAAACCGAAGTCTGAGCCTCAATTTGATACCTTCTATAAGAAGAAAAATGACATTTTAGATTATGCCACTGCTCCCGACTCTGCTCAAAGAAAACTCTATCATTCAGTAAGCAGAGAATTACTTTCTAAAATGGAAGCAGAAAGACAGTCTATAAAAGGTGGAGGTCTTTCTGTGGAAGAAATAGAAGATTTCCAGGTGTTAAGGGACGAAAAGACTCCTGAATTGGCAGAGGCAATATTGTATGAACGATCCAATCCCCCTGTTTTGAGTAGCCGTTTTGCTAGAGTTGACCTTATTGAAGATCCGGCGTATCATTCGGCGTTGATGAACCAGGCGGTCGTACGTTCGAATCGTACCGGGCGCGCCATTTTCCCCCAGCAATTTCAACACCTTGCGCTTGTATATCCGTACAGCGGTGTAAATCCGTACAGGCGATCACCCCAAAGATCACCCCAAATTACCTATTTGGGCCCGACAATCATCAATGGCTGCTTGGTACGCATTGCTTTCCGCAAGCCGGATTGCATTTACAATCTCTCGCACCAGCGGTTCGCCCTGCACGGTGCCATCAAACAGCATCAGGTGCCTGCCTTTAGATGAATAGACAACAAGGCTGTCTGTATCGAAATTTCTTTCCGTCAGTGTCGGCATAATTACTCCGGCGGCTGGGACTGGCTAGGCTCAACATTTATTTATTATGCCAATAATATCCTGTTCCCCTGTAGCGCCTGCTATGCTTATTAGGATTCTTAGGAAACCTATTTCTACTTAACTCGAGTTAACTTATTAAAACCTGTTAATTTGTAAGACATTTTATAATCAAGTACTGGTTTGGTCATAACTAAATTATTTTTCTTAAGAAATTATAGCTCATGACAGTCATGGCTATCCACTTTCTTACAAAAACTTAGTAGAAGTTATATTTATACCAAAACAATGCATTTACAGCATTGGCTGCATTTGTTTGTGGACTAGTTTTTCAGTGTCAAGTTTTAAATAATGTCATTTCATCTACGAGTTATACAGGCGCTTTGGACTGGTGGCTCAATCTCTAGAGCTAACGGAGTGGGGCAAAAGGTTGATATTGCTTTACACCCTAAACCAATTAGTAGCGCTTTGCCAATTTGGATTACCGCTGCTGGGAATCCAGAAACATTCCGTCATGCAGGTTCAATCGGTGCTAACTTGCTGACGCATTTACTTAGCCAGTCTAAAGACGACTTGAAAGAAAAAATTCAGATTTACCGACAGGCGCGTGCTGATGCTGGGTTTGACCCAGCATCAGGTAAAGTCGCATTGATGCTACACACGTTCGTAGGAGATGATGAGGGTACCACCAAAGAAGTTGTCGTCTACTCCCGATGAGGCCTTCGAGGCCTCGGTAATCGGCGCCTACTACGCGACGGAGATGGCGCGACTTAGAGAGAGGAAGCAGATCGGCCGGGTGCCCTTCGAGGCCGCGGTGACCGTCAACACCTTCTGGGATCTTGGTAGGGATGACGAGACGGCCATCTGGTTCCACCAGCGCGTGGGCAAGGAGAACCGCCTGATCGACTACTACGCCAACTCCGGGGAAGGATTGGCGCACTATGCGCAGGTGCTCCAGCGACGAGGCCAAGAGCGCGGCTACGTCTACGGCAAGCACTATCTACCCCATGATGTCGAAGTCACCGAGCTCACGACCGACAGGATGCAACAACTGTTGATAATATGTCATTGGGACCCTTCAACGTTCTGAGGGTTCACTGGGGAGTCCTCAATTTTCTAGAGGAAAGAGTAGCAGCATGACGAGTACCGGGGCCCGGCTTCGATATCGGCTACAAAGTTTTTTTTTTTAATTGGCATACTGACATTTCTGGCCAATAAAACGATCTAGAAATGTCACAACTTTAAGGAATAATTTGTATTTTTCCATGGTGGTTGTTGTATCGATCCTAAGCTGACGCCATGACATCAAGAAGAGGCTCACATTGTCTGCGGTTACAAGATAAGTGACAGTGAAAATTAATATATACAAACCTGTTGTCCAGCATATAAGCGAATCTGGTCGGGATTTGAAACAAGAGCTCTGAGACATGAGTTCCTTCTAAATATCAACTTTATTAAGATCCAGTCACCCGTTCTTAAGTTAAAAATACCTCAATTTTTCTAATTTTTGTAAATTAACAACCCCCAGCACCCCCAAAGATAATAGATCCGTACCAATTATGTCAATCTCGTATCTATAACTTGTGCTTATTTTCCCATCAAGTTTCATCCCGATCTCTCCCCTCTAAGCGTTTTCAAAGATTTCCGGTTTCCAAAAATTGTGTTACCCCCTGCAACCTTCTATATCCCCGGATCTAGCTCGAATTGAAAATGGAGAATCTGGAATTTCACCTGGACCGCTGCAATGATCATCGAGATTCTTCACACCTTCGAGGTTGCCGCATGAAACGATCCCGCATCAACGACATCATGGCACAGGCGGACGATATGATCCGCAGCCATGGCTTTGCCCTGCCCCCCTTTGCCTATTGGACACCCGACGAATTCAAATCCCGCAAGGACGACGCCCGCGCGGTGATCGAGGCACGCTGTGGCTGGGACATCACCGATTACGGTGATGGCCGGTTCGACGAGATGGGGCTGTTTCTCTTTACCCTGCGCAATGGCCGGCTGGCCGATCTGCAACGGGGCGGCGGCATGTGTTACGCGGAAAAGCTGCTGATTTGACAACTTTATCGAAGGCGGGACGAACCGAATCCTGTTATGCACCGATGGTGATTTCAATGTGGGACAAACCAGCAATGACGAATTGGTGCGAATGGTTGAAACCGAATCCAAAGCGGGAGTCGATTTGACCGTGCTCGGTTTTGGCATGGGAAACTTGAACGATTCGATGCTTGAACAAGTCAGCGGCCGAGGAAACGGCAACTACGCGTTCATCGACACTTACAATGAAGCCAAAAAGGTGTTGGTTCAGCAGCTTTCGGGAACGTTGGTGACGATTGCCAAGGATGTCAAGATCCAAGTGGAATTCAATCCCGCCATCGTCGCAGCCTATCGATTGATACGACATCGCGTAACTGCACGAAGGCAGGCCCGGAACCGGCGCTACCACCCGACAGAATACTGCGATCGCCAGTGATGATGTCGACAGCAAACAACAGCGGTTCGATCGTGCCAGCAACGAGCACGCGGTTATTCGCGGCATCCAGGGCCAGTGATTGCGCACCGTCGAGTAGCGGTCCGGTGCCCGTGCTTGAGTTGGACAGATAGCTGCGGTCGCCATTGCCGAGGTCTACTGCAATGACGGCATCGCGGTTCCAGTCGGCGACCAGTGCGCGATTACGCGCGAGGTCCAGCGTAACGTCGCGCGGTGAGTTGAACACAATGCCGGAACCCACCGATCCCATCAATATTGCAATGACGAAACGTGAATGTAACAAGCAATAAAGTTCATTTTAAGTAAGGTTTCTTTTAGATATGGCACGCACTACTACCAACAAAGTGTCTGGGTTTAATCTTATGGCTCCAAAAGGGGCTAAATTCTTAACATCAGAACAACTACCAAAATAGGTTATCTGGTATCACTGAAATAATGGCTACTTTCTTAGTTATACCAATAGGGCATATTTAAGCCCCTCAAAACTTCTGAAAAGAAATTTAAGATAAGGTATCTTAATAGGACAAATGGTTTTACGTTATGTTCGGCGTAAGACTGGACACTATGTGTTTGAACACGGGAAAAAAGCAAGTCTGACATTTACGCCAGAGAAGAAGACGTGGTGCATCACATTGCAAACTTTTCATCCTTGTTTTCCAGTTATTGTTTCTCTGTTCTATTTTCAGATGTAGAGAGTATACTCAAACCTACTTTTAAAGATTTAAAACAACAAGATCTAATATTGAACAGACAGATTTTAGTGTAGACTTGGAAATGTCTAAACTAAATCTTGACTTTTAAAGTTTATGTTTCCTGTGCTTGTTTTGGCATAAGGGAAAAGGAAACTTTCACTATTACATTATAGCTGAGATTCAGTTCTATTCACCTACTAAATTAAATTTGTAAAAATTGTTTACTGTTTTTTTTTGGTTGACAACGGAAAGAACTTGACAAAAGCCCAGGCAAGTAGAATTTTTGAAAAGTTCTATAGAGTACCTAAAGGGAATACACATGATATTAAAGGCTTTGGAATTGGACTGTATTACACCCGAAAGATCATTGAAAAACATGGTGGAACTATTGAGGTATATATAGATAACGGAACAAATTTTAAAATTACATTACCTAATGGAAGCACCAATTAATATAGTTTTAGCAGAAGATGAGCCTTCATTGGGTATAATCATTAAAGAAAGTCTGGAAACCAGAAACTTTAAAGTACATCTGGGCACAAATGGAGAAGAAGCTTATCAATTATACAAAAAAGAGCGCTTTAATGTTTAAAAACTTAGTTTAACTAAACATCTGATAATTACCACTTAATATTTAATTGTTGACAACATATAACAAAGTGTAATTTAACCCCATACATATATGAACCACATACCGTAAAAACCATGCCCATAAATTAAAATTACAGGGACAAAAAATACTGTTTTTTTGAAAAATCGAAAATACGAGACTTAATCAAATATAAAGTAAATTTAGGGCCCCTATAACTTCTGACACAAAGCTGTATATGATCAAAAGTATTCACATTCTAAAAATGGACATGTTGTATGTGCTCTGTTCCTTCAGTTTGCTACTCTCATGAAAGTATATTCAAGAGCGCTCATAGTCATAAATTTCTCCCAGGGGATGGTAGTTTCAGGGGGGTGGGACTTTCCAAGGGAAACTATAAATGGGGGTTATTTACCAGATTCCTTGTACTAAATTCTTTTATTTGACTTACTTTCTCTTTGACAACTTAATTTTATGCTTGGAGATAAACTGGGGAAGTTGCACAGGGACAATTTTCAAAGGAGTTGAAATTTTCTGTGGGATTTTTCCATGGGGGAGGGGATTTTCCGCGGAAAAGATTCTTAATGGGAAATTTTACATGGGAGAAACTTTCCATTGAGACATTGGAAGGGGAGAGTTTCCAGGAATTTTTTTTTTCACAGAAAGACGATTGATTCAACCGCAATCGCTTCAGCGATGAAAGGCGTCGATATCGTCTATCATGAAGCCGCATTGGCATCCGTTCCATTGAGCCTGGAAAAACCTCACGAAGTCAATCAAGCTTGTGTTACCGGCACGCTCAATATTCTCAATCATGCAAAGGACGCGGGCGTTCGACGTTTGGTATACGCCGCATCAAGTAGTTGCTACGGCGATCAGCCTTACTCGGCGAAACGAGAAACCGATGTTTTGATGACCATGAGCCCCTATGCCGCCGCCAAACTGGCTGGTGAATTTTATTGCCAGGCGTTCTATCATTCGTTTGGTTTGGAGACGGTGGGAATCCGGTACTCATGCAAAAAGGCATCAAGTGGTATGTTCACTTTATTGGTAAGTCAATAATATGAACCATGATATATCTACCCAGTTTGCTTCCATGTTCACAACAGAACCAGATAATTAGCCTCCATCCCTCTTAAATATGACATATCATCTCCCATGAGCACAGCTGTTAACACTGCATCTATGGTGGAAAACAGGCTTAAAACCTTGATGCCAACAAACCAGCCAGTCTCAATGGAATCTACCCATGGTTGCTCAAACAAAGACCACTAAGATTTCCCCTGTTTCGTACTATGTGTTTCAAATAAAAAAAAAACAACTAAAAATCAAATCAGTCATACAATACTGCTGTTGAAGGTTGATCCAATTACAACCGAATCGTGCGTGTATCAATAATTGCACTCATTCTGCATTTTAAAGCCAATGAAAATAACGTTTCATTTGTTCCTAAAAACTTATTTGAGACCACCTTTCTGATTTTTTATATGGATATGGCTTTCGAGCTTGAAAAATGGAAGCAACGGTTACGATGGACCTCAGACAGTAGAAGGGAGGGATGGGTAGGAGAGGAGGGGGTTAAGCGGGCAGTCAAAGTGACTGGCAGAGACCTTGAACAAGAGTACATTAGGTAGAGAATTGTGGCTACCTCTGATATTGGATTAGAATTCTGCTTGCCGTAAGGCTTTTTTTTGTAATAATAATAATCTCTGTGACTGTTAAATATTAAAGACAAGACAGTAACTTCGAAAATTATCCGTGAAAATTTTTAAGTCTTAAATGTTAATTGCATTCTTATCTAACGGTGGATTAAATCACAAGGGCACCTACAAGTGAGGTTATGAGAAGCAGTTTCCCCTCCCTTTTTGCGGCTGAAATACCTTATAAAATCTTATTAAATAAAAAAAAGAATCCGTAAAAAATTCTTGAAATTAAAGATTCAACCTCTCCAGCTCCAAAGAATTACGCAAATGCTTTTAAGACGTAGTGGAATAATCCATCAATTCATCACTAATGGCACATTGGATTAACTGTTAGCAATTGGCAGAAGGTCGTGAAACCTGGTCCAAAGAGGTCACAAGGATCCCGGACGAGGTGGAAACGCCTGACTCCCGCCACAAGTACTAGCTTTTGTTACCCCAGAGTACACACAATGACCGATCCCGTTAGCAGATACCCACGGGAGTGGAAACAGTTGTTAAAATCACGCATCTATGTATTATTTTTCTCTAAAGACTGATAAATAAAAAGCTGCATCAGCTTAGTTTGAAATATAGTTTGATTATAATACCAGCTTAGTTGAAAGCTAGATAGCCTTATTTTATCTTGCAAGACTCTTTAAATATAAAACAACTAAACTAGTAAATAATGTTTATTGACGGTCCTTGTGGCGCCGATGGTCGGACCGATGGTCCCGCCCGAGCCGACAAATGTCTTTGGGCTTCTCGCGCTGTTGGCGGGCGAGCTGTTGGTCGGCGTATATCTCGGGATTATCTCACGGATCATGTTGCTGACCCTGGACACGGCGGGGCGTTTCATCTCGACCAGCATCGGCATGGCGAACGCGCAGATCTTCAATCCCAGCATCGCGAACCAGGCCTCGATCCCGGGGCTCATGCTGACCACCATGGGAATCATGGTGTTGTTCGCGACCAACATGCATCACTTGTTGATCCTCGCGGTTATCGACAGCTACACGCTGTTTCCGGTGGGTAATCCTAGAAATAAAGAAATTTTGGAAAAATACAAATGAATGTTAATAATTTTCTTTAATTTGGCTAATAATTGACCACTTATGGAGCATTTTGGAATCTGTTATTCATTTTAAGGAGATTTTTTCAGTTGAGATCAATTTTTAGGGAATTTGATGAAATGGGAATGTAGCACCTATTTGTCGACTGTATAACGTTGATTTTCGAATTTAGCATGATAAATTACATCAGATTGTACTCTTAAGCCTTTTGCTGCCTGCTGATCACCCAAACCCTTAAATATCAACATTCCTCTCATGTGACTTTCTGACTACTATGAGTATCCTCAGCAGAAGAATGAAATGGATTCAAGAACAATGCCAACGGTATTGTTCACTCAGCAAAGTATCAAAAGCTAAATTTACGATTTCCAGTGAAATGATTATACGCATACGAATATAATTATACTCTACCAAGCACAAGAAAGTAAGAGGAGGGTTGTTTGGATCAAATGGCCATTCCAAACGTCAATATTTTTTATGATATTTCATATTTCCACGGAATATAAGCGTTCTTTGCTACCTTGAAAAACCTATCGCCTCTCCCCCGTCCTACACTTCCCCAAATATATTCAATATATTCAAGAAAAATCGTTCGTGGAAATACCTGGACAAAGAGAGGATATCAAAATATGCGGGGCTTTTTGTCCCAAATCTAACAAAATCTTTATTTTTCACTCAGTTACTTAAAATACCACTCAGGTTTGGTAAACAGTATATTTTATTACCTAGCTACCCTAAATCAGAAGGAAAATCTTACTTTTTGTCGAAATTGAGAATTTCTAGGTTCTAGGTAAATGAGATCTCTATCGACTTGTGCTGTCAGAAATGTGATTGATTTATTTTTGTATATTGTTAGTTTGAATTACAATTCAATTTTGTTATTAGTCATTGGTTTATAATAAATTAATCTGTATTTTGATTAAAGACTATTTAATTAAGAAATAATCTCAAGTTTTTTATTGGTGACCTGCTGATTCAAGTTTTTGATAGCACAACGTGCACCTGGTGACCTGCGGTATCGAAGGCATCGAAGCCGACGGTATACGAGACACAGAGGGCGAACTGCGACCCGCCGACGTCATCATCGAAGCAACCGGCTTTCGCCCATTCGACATAACCGACTACGTCGACATCAAGGGCCGTGACGGTAAGCGCTTGCGCGAGGTGTGGGCAGAGCGAGTGGAGTCCCATCGAACTGTCATGGTGCCGGGCTTCCCCAATCTATTTATGCTCCTAGGACCAAACAGCGCAACCGGACACACATCTGCACTCATCATGATCGAATCGGAAGCTGACTACGTGATTAAGGCGCTCCGCCTTATGGACAACGGAACTTCTTGGGAGGGTGTAGAGAGAAAAACTTTAAATAGATTGTGATGAAGGAGGAGCGTGCGTAGTTGTGTTGGCCTCAGGCAGCATTGTGCTGCAGTGAGTTGTTAGTAGTAGTAGTTGAGCATCGAATCAGCTGACACGCGTAGTTTTTGTTTTCTTTGTTTTGCGACCCCTCTCTTAATCTTTCTCGTGTATTGTGTAATATAAACCTTTTTCTGTGTAAAATACCATAAACAAGCTATTGTTTATGTTTAGGATGGTTATGGTTATTATTCTTCTTTCTGAGGTTTGTTAGCGGTGGTGACCACTTTCCAAACTGAATCTGAAATAACTGAGTACTAAATAAGCCCAAATTTCTCAGTTGACAGGGCATCAGACTCATAATCGTAAGGTCCATGCTCGATGTTAGGCGTTTTTATGTCCGTAAACAGTATGATATTGATAATACATTCCTTTCTAAGTAAAAGCTGCATTTGTGGAGTAAAAAATCAATCAAAGGCTAAAATGTAAGAGCAGATGGATATAAAGTATTCGATTAAAGTGGAATAAGAAATCAATCAAAGGCTAAAATGCGGCTGCAAATGGATGTAAACTATTCGATTAGAGGGGTGGTAGTGTTGTTTTTGTGAATAGGAATTTCCAAAAGTGTTCAATTTCACGTATAACCTGCCATCATCTCTCAAATTAAAACGGCAAAAAAATTTACATGTCAGGCCTCTTTATAGGGAACCTGCTTCACCTGATAAGAGTTGTTAATCAATGATAAGAGTAGTGACCTGCACCTTTAGAAACGAATGCGCACCTAAGAGTAGTACCCGCACCTTTAGAAACGAATGCACTACCGTACGGCATTATAAGACTGTCCCGTACGGGACAGTCTTTTTGGCCAAAATTAATATCTATGTTAACCGTTTATTTTGTAAGACTACCAAAATGACTGAATTTAAATCAGAATGAATGAGTGAATTAATCGATTGAACTGAATTACTGAATCAAAATCGAATTAAAATCAAGTAGTTGGTGTCATACGAATTTTCAACAAACTGCATTTTTGGTATCTATTACGTTTAATTACCTAAATATGACATCATACCACTGACCTGACCTACCAGCTGTGCCATGCAAAAGTGGTACATTCTAATATTTTTTGGAGTAAAAATAAAATCTTCCCCCAAATAAAACCAACTTCATATAGATTGATAATTCTAAGATAGCATATTGTTTTAATTGCATAGAAATTCCAAATAAAAATTTCTAGTTTTTTTTTTAAATCCCAGAGCATACCACTGAAACGAGGAAACTTCAAATGAGAACAAACTGTAGAAGAATCCAAATTTGTTGCATTTAAGACTGATTAGTAGGTAAAAAATAAACTAGCAAAATTCCTTTGAACCTGTGTTTGTCTTTGGGAATATAAAACTTTTAACGTTTAATTTTTACGGTAAAAAAGAGGTAAATTTTTCGTTGTTCATATTATTGACTTACGAATAAATTGAGCATACCAATCGATGCCTTTTTTTAAGCTCTTTACGAATATAATATTCGGTTCTATTGCAAATTCAAATTTAAGTGCTTTTGAGCTCTTAGAAAAGACCAAAATATTTCTAGTTTTTGGGTATAAAAAAGGCTTAAAACATTGGTCTCGAACTTACTGTTTTATTATAAACCCATTTTTTTTAAATGTCATATAATTTACAAGCACATAGGATATAAACGAAAAAAAAAATAGGGACATTAAACAAGATAGCCAAGCGTCATGTTACGGAAGGTTTTCTTCGTAAGATCTTCATTTACAAGCTTATTTTTTACTTGTAACAGAAAATGATTGTTGTTTGATCAGTGGCGGATCCAGAGGGGCACCCCCCTTGATGTGTTGGTGGATACGTGGTTGGAACCACTTGCTCTGGTTCTGGTTAAGACGAACATTTTTCGTTTCAATTGTTTTTAATAGTTGAGTTTTTAATAAGTTTTTCATTATTAAGAATATTTTGTTTTGCAAACAAGTTTGAAACAAGACATCCGTTACTTTGTGCAGTCTCGGTTCTTGTGAAGTAACAGGTTTTTTAGCTAGCTCATTTTCCTTTCATGTAAATTTTGCTTTTAAAGCAATAGCTTTTTGATAATTGTGTTTTTCTTCTGCTACTTTGAAGCCAGGTTATGGAGCAAGATTTTCTTACTTAACAGATGCAACTTTTGTCAATTTTTAGGGTAAATATTGTTTCTTTATTTTGTAATATGTTATATATCTTTTTTCCAGAAGTTTAGTGATGCAGTAATCACTGAAATGTAGTTCCATGTAATTTTATTATAGTTTCTGTGCCATAAACTTATTTTTCAGACGTTAAAGTCACGATTTCCTAATTTTATATGCGATTTCTTCCTTCATCATTTAAGAAGAATAGATTTTTGAAAAACTGTTAATAATAGATGGCAAATAATCATGTGTGTTTTTTTTTTTTATCTAGCTGGTATAGATGGGTCTCTGAATTCTCAGTGTGAATAAGTGGAAAGGCATTGATTTTTTTTCGAACATTTAAAAATAAAAGGATAAAAAGGGGAAATTCACTCAACTTTGGGTTAACCACAAAAACAGATTGCAACTGCAATGTTACTTCAGAATATCTCACTTTCTCAATACCAAGATGTCACAAAATATATTTATGTTTTTGCATAGGGGTTGTGGATATTTGTCCATAAAATTGTCAACAAAAATTGTATAACGCTCAAAGAGGCGAGGTAAAACTATTTGTCCCAAAAATATTCGTCCCTAAATAATTTTGTCATTGTTTGATCTACAATCTATCCCTAAATTGTCCCTAATATTTGAATTCGCTTAAGTTCAAAGAAAAAAGCGCGCAAAATAAAAAATTTAACCGTCGACATCATCACAGTGAACAACGAACAAGATGAGGAAAAAGGGAGGACATGACATGATGCTGCAGCTCTGCTAAATCCTCAATATCCAAACAGGCCAGAAGAAGCCGCCCCTGCCGAAGCTAATGTTTTGAAGGACGAAACTGGTAAGAATCTTTTTTTGTTATTTTACATCAACGTAAAAAGCTAATCATGAAGCAGAGCCTCACGGGGTTTGATTCTCTCCCTCGGCTCGTAGGCGAGCATTTTAGAGACAAGATCTATAAACAGTTCGTAGTTCCTTTGCGAGTTGTAGGCTTCACTAGGCGGAAACTGTTTCTTCTGTCGGGTGCCTGCCGTGATAACTTCCGTCAGGGAGGCAATTGGATCTGAGCTTGGTACAATGGGTTGCTTTGGCGGCTCGGACGACTGAGAGGCCGCAGAATCGTACTTCGACGAAGATTGTTTGGTTTGCCTGACCTTCCACTGAAATTCTCCGCCCGGTTCTGTTCGGGTCTGCTCGAAGAACTGGTTCACCACTTGTTCGCTAGACCACTCGCACAAACGTAACAAAAATGTCTATAAACATATAATCGATATTTTGATATTTAATATTTTCTGCATAATTTTTTGTCTTTGCACTTCTGACCACTATAGCGAGTTAGTTGAGCGTTTTAATGTAAAAAAAAGGTCTTGAACCATCTTTTGGGGTCATACACTCTTTGTGACAATTTGTTTAGGTCAAGCCACTTAGTATCTCGCCTAACTTTGTGGAATCGCTTAGTAACTATGATAGTAATCAAGAGTGGGAAATGAGCATAAAAACACAACACGTATATTCGTAAAAGATATATTAAACATTAAATAGTAGTTCTCTTAGGGGTGTAACAAGAAACAATCACTTTCGACGATTGAAAAGGGTACTGACCTTTTAAATTTCTGATCTAATGAGCCCTTTTTGAAGTTTCTACAACAATAAATAGCCATCTCAAAATTAGAATCAAATGTACTTTGGGAAAATACGAGGTATAGGGGGGGGGGTATCCCTTCTGATCACTCTGAATCTTAAAAAGGGCACTATAGATTTTGATTACCAATCAAGTGCTCCCCTACGAAGTTTATACAATCATCCTTTCTATACATACCTTATATACCCCCAGGGTACAACTTATAACGTTTGCCCTGAGGGCTATGGGGAGGGGGCTGTCATCTTCAGATAAATTAATTTCCAGACGTGGCGATATTGTCCGGAGCGAAGACCTTGGCAAAAGTCGGCGGTGGTACGATAATCAGGTTCGCCGTCGCCGGGTCGAGCCGGTAGATCATCACCGTGTCCGTACCGAGGTCGGCGGCGTAGGCGAAGCGGTTGTCGGGCCCCGGGTAGATCGAGTGCGCGTGTGGCCCGGTCTGCCGACGCGCGACGACGCTGCTGCCCTCGTGTTGGTGCGTCGAGGTCGACTTCGCCAGCCTGCCGTCCGCGGCGATCGCGAGTGCGGCGATGCTCCCGCTACCGTAGTTGGCGACGAGAGCGGTCTTGCCGGTTGCGTCCACCGTGATGTGGCACGGTCCCTGGCCTTTGTTAGTAACGGAAGACATATCTGAAAATGTAATATTCTCACAAAAAAACAAAGGCCGTGTTCAAAGGATCTTAGACAGGCACGTATGCAATGAGGGGGGGGGGGGTGGTGGTGCTGGTTTCCCTCCCCAAAAATATTCGAGTTCCACGAATCTTCTGGGACATATAATTGTCTGTATTATTGGTCCGTCCCCAAATTCTAACGTACGTGCCTGACTGAGGATTTGAACCCCTCCACCAAGTAATTCAATCTACATGCAAATTTTTTTTTGTTATTTAATAGCTAAGAAAAACAGTCCTTGGAATTAAAATCTCTCCCAGGACTCTAATCCTAGGATGGAGGAGGAGAAGCACCGTGTTCGCCGTCATCAACGACAGAAGCCGCCAATTCACCGTCCGCTCCGGGGACGAGATCCTGTGCGACCTGGGGTCCGACCTGGAGGTCGGCTCGAAGGTCACCTTCGGCTACAAGGTCAACAACGCGAAGGACGACCTCCGGCACGTCCCAGACGTCGTCATCTATCGCGAGTGGTGGGGGAACTACCAGGAGCTCTACGCGACGCTCCTCGAACGCCAGCCTTACGAGACGATCCCCTTCCCCGTCCTCGACTACCCGGTGAACAACATCCCCCAGTTCGGCCCGCCGATCCCCCACCAGTACGAAACCCAGTGGACCGACGACCAATTTTTTTTTCTTTTTTAGTATGAGAAAGGGATTAAGAGTCGATGATTTTCTTTTTGAAGTGAAGAGGCAAAATTAAATAAACAATAAACCCCTGTTTTTGGTAATTTCTTTCCGCGCTTTTTACCGATATCTTAAGAGTTTATGAATCTTGTGGAGTGGCGGCTATGAGGTTTGGCAGCTATTCTTTTTTTTTAAATCTCTGGCCCTTAAATAACATTTAAGTGACATATTGCATACCGTAAATTATGAATAATTTGCAGAGGGCCAAATTACTTACCCTGTGTCTAAGACGGGTCATTCAAAACAATTTTACACATAGACTCCTTGAACTTAACTGAAAACTTACAAGCGAAGCTAGAAAAACATATCAATTTAATCTACATCAGTAAAAGAGATCAATAGTTTTTTCTCCAAATTATGTCAGGCATAAGAAGATTGCCGTGGTAAACTGTATTTCATGCATTACAGCGGTTTTTCAAGTAATGTTCAAGCGCAGGTAGAAAAACACATCAACTTAATCTAAAAGACATAATCAACAAGAGTTTGCCATAACAAAATATTTAAACCATCAACAGATTGGTGCAATGAGCTGTATTTCATGTATTTAAGCCGATTATCTAAATATCTAACAAGCGCAGCGTGAAATACACATCAACTAAAGCAAAAAGACATAACCGTCAAGGAATTTGAAAACCAGGGCTGCTACCATAAATTATTTTTCTCAAGCAATGGCTAGCCATTGCGAATTAGACAGATAGTGATCAAGCGTAGACTGGGCAGAAATAAAAAACAAGCCGAACAAGAAGCTGCAAAGCAAGGTCTTGAGAGTATGGAAAAATTAAAGAGCTCTAAATAGTTTTTGTAATCTATTCATTATCTTTTTCCTGAAGTTCCAATTCTTCCATTTTCTTTGAAAGTGTATTTCTATTAATTCCGAGAATCGACGCTGCTTTCTTTTTGTTCCCATTAGTTATTTCAAGAACCAGTTCAATTCTCAGGCATTGGTAACATTGGAAAATTTAAAATTGATCCGGAAGAATTCAAATTGCCACAGACCACGCCTGGAATCCCGGAATAACCAATCGATCGCGACGGGCACAAAATCACTATCCATGTCACTGATATCATGATACCAGAAGCACGATTGCGCGGCATATGCTGTTAGACCTTGCAGGATAGAATCATGAAAATCAGTTTGATTATTCCGACAAAAAACCGGGTGGAGACGCTCGAATATTGTGTGAAGTCCTGCCTGGCGTCACAATATCAGAATTGTGAAATCATCGTTTCCAATAATCACAGTGATGACCGGACAGCGGAATTTCTGGCCCAATTGAATGATCCTCGATTAAAGATACTGACCCAAACTTCTCAACGTGAGTAGCTACGCCATCTTTTATTGAAGTACGATTTATTCGGGCTCCATAAAAAATCTTTTCAAGCCCCACTTAAACACTTAGAAATTTATTGAAATCGGTTTCAAAAAACTTTTTAAATCCATCAATTCCAAGATCCGAATCTTGAAAAGTTTTTCCAGAAGGAAGATTTGAATGAAGAGCTGGATCAGTGAGTACATATGCTGAAGTAGTTTTACAGCCTTGAACATCTACAAACATTAATTTTCCATTAGTAAATTCATATGAAAAATGTGATAAGGTTTGTGGTGCATGATATTCTTCTCTAACAAAACCACCATTATTGTTCCGGGCGTGTGGGTTGGCGGGGATATCGCCCCGCGTTTACCGCTACCGCTCGACGCGGTCGGACGATGCTCCGATCCGGCAACGGCTTCGTGCGCTCGCGTCGGAACGCCGGCGGTTCGGCTATCGCCGCCTGCATATCCTGCTGAAGCGGGAGGGCATAGAGCTGAACCACAAGAAGCTGTACCGGCTCTACAAGGAAGAGAAACTGGCGGTTCGCAAGCGTGGCGGGCGCAAACGCGCGCTCGGCACCCGGGCCCCGATGACGATCCCGCAGGAGCCGAACCAGCGCTGGTCGTTAGACCCTCGGGTCGAGCCCAAGGACATGCTTCGTATCCGATGCTCTCTCAGGGGGTACCAATTAGGGATGAGAGGCCAGATGTTATTGCCTTACCCCTCTAGATTTTAAAAGTTTCTTTTTAGCATCTTCATGTTTTCTTTTGATAGAAAAATCCTTCTCCCACCCCAACTAACATTTACTTAGATTGGCCCTACTACCGTAGTTAATTTACGGACATTGTATGGGTTCTTTGACCGTTTTCATTTAATATTGGGAAATCTTGTAGGGATACATCTTAATTTGGGTACATGTTTGTTAAGATAATAATAAAGAAATCATTTCTTTTTCTTTTTCCTGAAATAATTTAATTTCATCGTATTGCAATGTGTTACTTTTTATATTACCAACGAGGTAAATTTTCTCATGCTCGTAACTTTTGATGGGTATAACTGATCTTGATGAAACTTCCAGACATTTCCATTCTCGCTGAAAATTCCCCTCCCCGTAAAATTTCTTGCTGACGATTCAGGCTGAAAAATCATCCTAGCATACGTTAGTTTGAAAAAGACCTTAATCTCTAATCGTTTGCTCGATTACACCAGAAATGCACCCTTCCGTAGATTTTTTTTTCCGGAAATTAAAACTCGTGGAAAACAACCCACGGTTACCTCCTCCGGAAACATGTCCACATGCAAAGTTGAGTTGGCAAAGAGAATGTAAGATAATTAAAGAATGTTGAACTGAATGCGCGGCGTCCCAGCCGGCGCTGAACTCACCCCCGATGTGGCGCAAGACCTCGATGTGAAGCTGGTTCTTGGACTTGAAGTGAAACAGCACCAGCGTGCGCGAGACGTCTGCTTGGCGGGCCACCGTGTCGACCGTGCTGCCACGCAAGCCACGTTTCGCGATGCAGCCAATTGACGCGCCAATGATCGCTCTTCGGCTGACCTCGCCCTTCATGCGACGTCGGTCGGTTGACTGCTGAGTCACTGCCATGTGTGCGGCTTTCTCATGGTCACTATCGTCATCCCATCTTGTAACTGACCAGTCAGTCAGTTAGCGTGATTTCGTACGCGATGGGACTGTATGAACCGGAAAAAAATTTCGTTGCTGTGCAAAACCTTGGTTTTTGTTTATTTGCACAGTTTTCCCCTTGAATGTCACATTTAAAATGCACATAGCTTCTAAATCGCAGATTGTCTTAGCCGAGTAAACAGCGCTTTTTACGAGCTGTAAAAAGCACAGTGGATTAATCTCCGCTTGACCGGTACGGTACCAGAGATCGATCCTAGCTTCAAAACCAACTGTACTTAAAATGTACTATTTGGTACCAGTAGCTATATATATTTTTTTCAAATTTTCAAAATCTTGGTTTCCATGGATATCACTTTTTTTTCTTGCATCAACAAGTCAGTTTTTCAGGAAACGCTGATTGTATCAATTTATCTATTTGCATTAAGGTTCAGCTCATTGATAGCTCGGTATCACCTTTCTCTTGCATTACTTTTGGCTCATCACTAATCAGTTGCCTGATGTTCATGGCTTCCACTATCCCGGAATTTCTTAGGTTTTCCTAGTAAATCACTTGCACCTATGGAAGCCGAAAATGCTTGTACCTAAGGGCTGCTAAGGACTCAAATCCAGCCCTGGCGGTTCCGCAAATATGAAAAATGAACTTTTTTATTCTTATGATATTCGTTGCTTCAGTAGGAAAATGGTCAAGAATGTTGAAAGAATGACCAAACAGCATTATGGCCCGTTCATAATTACTTCAGTCTTCGCTAGTTAATCTTAACATTGGTTTCAATGTTGTTGCTGTTTCTGAAACTTGGGACTCATTTGCAAGACCACTGAGCACAAATGTAAACATTCCTGGATACACTTTTCTTTCATCAAAGTCTCAAAGTCAAAATGGTGGTGTTGGTCTTTACATTAAAACTGGCCTTGGCCCTATTCCTTGGTCAGTGACAGTGATGAGTATGAGACAGTTTGGGCGGAAATTGAAAATTCAAAAGCCGAATTAGAACAACAGTTAAAAGATAACCAAACAACCATAAAAAACGCAGAAAACCGTTTATTCGAAATTAAAACCCATAAAGAATATGAAGCATTATCGATGACGATATATCTTTATGTTTACCGGCCTCAATCACCAGGTTAAACAATAAAAGTTTCAATTTGTTATTATATTTTCATTTTTGACTTAAATCGAAAAACCAATCGGTCATTTTATTAAAATTTGACTCAATTTCATTCTTCGATGTTTATGACTTATTTAATTAAGTTTCTAAATTTCGTCAAGGCAGCATTTAACTTCCCAAGGGAATTATGGCAATATATTTAAAGATATTGCTAGGTAGTCATGTTTCAAAGGCGATAATGGAATAGGATATAATCATAAAGTCTGTGCATAAATAATATTCTCATAATCGGATTATTTATGAAAACCAACTGAAAACAAAACTAAGTTTCTGTAATTTAACGAAAATAATATACGCTTGAAATGTTTTCACCTTTCTTACTTTCATAAATACAGAAATATAAAAACTTTAAGGAATAAATATTAGTATATGTTAATTAAACTGACAATCCACGGTTATTTCCTTCTTTATTTTTACCAAAGTGCAAATTGTGATCTGGTCTTGAGAAGGCATGGGGATTATCAGCCCTACTCATGTTGATTTTGTTCGTTTTGAGTTTGACTAGGCTATTTGTTGTAATTTCTTTTCGTTTTGAGTTTCATTCATTTATTGATAGTGATTTGTGGTAGTTGTGCGCTTGGAAGAATATTTGCACCCGAACCAGGCCTCGGTCGCGACCCACAGGCGGTGGCCGTCGACGACGAGCCCGACGGGCGCCCCGGCACACCGCTACTCGGCGCCGGCATGTATATGACCATCGATGATGCCCTAAAACTCGCTCGCCTGTATCAAGATCACGGCAGCCGCCGGGGTCGCCAGTTGCTGCACCGCGCCCTGACGGCCGAGGCCGTGTCGGCCGCGATGGAGCGCGGCTTTCCCTCCGGCTGGCGCAACCGCGAAGGCGGCGAGGGACATTACGCCCTGAGCTTCTGGCTGACCCCGCATCCGCCGGATGGCGACTGCGAAGTGCGCATCCCCGGCATGGCCGGCTTTAAAGCGTTTTGACTTTTTAAACTTTAGTAAACTAAATAATTATTAAAACTTTAAGGAATATATATCAGTATATGTATACTAAACTGACAATCCAAAGCCTTTTTTTTTCAGTAAATTTTATGTCTTGGTCTTGAGAAAGTATTGAGGTTTTCAAAGATATATACCTTATATGTATATACCTTATTTGGCCCCAGGGTATAACTTACCTTACCCTCAGGGCTATGGGTGGGGGTGGCTGGGTGTTTTGTCACCCTCAAAGACATAATTTCCGATCCTTTCAATAACACTTAACAAAATAGTTATCTCAAAGTTTTGCTTGGATATGTCTGGGGAAAGGGTGGGGGAATCCGAGCGCGAAAACGGTCCCCCACCGGAACTCCTCCTCGACAGCAATCCCCCCCCGGCCTCCGCCGGCCTGCCCGGTTTCCCCAGGGGGCTTCGAGCAACGACAGGAGTTCACGATGAAATCCCAAACCCGACTCGGGACCAACCGTCCCGCCCTTCAACTTCTCAGTCCTTCCACCGCCCCCCGAAGCTTCGGTCGTTTCCTTGGCCTCGCGGCGGTCGGTGCCGTTCTGACAGCGGCACCCGCGAGCGCACAGACCACCCTCTCGGTCGACTACAAGGGCCCCGCGATCGGGGCCTTCAACGAGGGGGACATCGTCTCGCCCGCCCCGGGCTGTCCTGATGAAATTCTTCCGGTTTAAAAGAGGCTTCCATAAAGTATTTATGAAACATACCGCCCATACCGAGCGCCACTATGGTCGGACCGATGATAATGCCTTCGATATGTTTCAGGATTTGTTTTTGGATGCCTTGGATCCGGGCGTCTCCAGTAAATTGCATGCGGTAATTATCGCGATATTTATGGAAGATTTTTTCCAGCATCCAGAAGGGTTCTTTCTCAAATTTCCTTTTGTGAAATTTGCCGGAGAACTGGATGAGTTCAACGACGTCCTGATAAAGGCGGCAATGTTCAAAAGCGATCGCGCTATTTTCATTGGTATGAAAATGTACGACGTTAATTCACATTTGAAAAAAGGTTTGAAAGAAAAGAAAGATAATTCTGCAAAGCAAGATTAGAATTTTCGAAGCTACGATTATGGCAGTGGTTAAGTATAGTTCTAAAGCGAGGGTGCTCCAATAAAATAGAGGAAAATTTGCTAGATATTTTCCAGAGAAATTTCTTACGAATTGTTTTGGGTGCCCAACCGTCTGACCATGTCTCAAACTGTAAGCTGTAAGAAAATAATGGTTCAATCCCGCTTTCTAGGGCCATATTGAGAGAAAGGACGAAATCGATAGGACAAGTTCTGCTATTGAATGATGACAGATTGCCAAAGATTGTCAAAAATGGGATGGGCCATTGCCTCGGGGGCGATCGGAACCCTGCTGGGATTGATCTCGGGCTATTTCGGCAGACCCGTTGACGCGGTGATCATGCGCTTCGCCGACGGGGTGATCTCACTGCCGCTCTTGCCGTTGCTCATCGTTCTGGCGGCCGTGGACCCAGCCAAGCTTGGCCTGCCCGAGGCGATTTCAGGTTCCGAGTCCTTCTGCCTTCAACGCATCGTGGTCATCATCGCCCTGGTCGGTTGGCCCACCGTGGCGCGCCTGGTGCGGGCCGCGACCTTAAGTTTGCGCCAACGCGAGTTCGTGCTGGTCGCCATCGCCCAGGGGTTCGGGCCTGCGCGGATCATGTTTTCTTCACTGCTTCTATTTCCATTATAGTAAATTGCAAAAATGAGATGTATTTCAATAGAAAAGATAAATAGAAGTCTGAGCTGTGGGATTGTGGAGTGAAAGCTACGTTTCAAGATTTTGAATAATTTGCTTTTCGACCTCCCTTCTTCCACTTGTTGTTTCATTTTTTTCTGCCATAATAGGGCCCTTATTATCCAAAATGAGAACAATGTCTTCTTTTTCTATTCTATGATGGGTTTTCGCGAAGATCATCTATAATTGCTGTTAGTAGAAAAACTTTCTACGAAATATTTTGTAGCGTTATTTCGTTAATGGAGCCACGGAAAAATCTACTTTTGTATCTCTCTAAATTGTTCACATAATTGTTCCTAGTTCTACAAGTTTGGTCGTCGAAACAGTACAATACATTGTACTGTTTGAATCTTTTTTCAAAAATAATTTATTTCATTGATTGAATCTTTCATTGATGCTGAAACTTTTAAATTACTGATTGAATCAAAGATTCAATTTGTGGTGGGTGCCTATTTTTATTCTATGAACTGTATATTCCTTGAACTGTTTGATGGTAATACTTTGCTCTTTACCTTGCTCCTCGATACAATGCTATTTATGCTAGTTTTCTTAGTCCTTTTAGAAGAGTTTTTTTTATCCTAATAAAATATCCTTTGGGTTTCAGGAGTTGAGACAATGTAGACCATGTCAGATACATGTAGACAGAATCTAAAAAGAGCTCTGGCATATTTTCTAAAAAGTTTCAAGCGCAGTTCGAAATTTTCAATTGATCCCCCACCTCTGGATTCAAATCATGTGGATATTCCTTGATAATACAAGTAAAAGTTTTTTCCTGTCGTCCAAACAGAAACTATAAGTTAACATTGTTAGGGAATTACTCTAACAAATCAAATTAACGCTGAATAAGGCTTTTGCTAAATTCCCAGCACAAAAAGCGTTATGAAGCAAAGGAGGATGACTAGTTCTATACTTATAACACTAATAGAACATTCATACTAATAGAACGTTTTAGGATGGGGAGATATTTTCTGGCCTGATTTAAAAAACAATCAGAAATTACTTAAAATATTTTTGTATAACTGGAAGTTAGGAGCAACATTAAAACTTAAAAAAAACAGAAATTACTCCGTATATTAGGGGGGTTACCCCCTACTCAATCATCCTCTTTTTACGCTAAAGTTCAACTTTTTAGTCCCAATTCTTTAAGAACGGCTGCTGAACACATAAGCCGTTGATTTGGAATATGAAGCTTTATCAAAGTACTAAAAAAATTTAGTGTAACGATTAAGAGATTGAGAAGAGGGAAAGCCTCTTCCCAATCGAAATAATTTCTCTCCATTTTAAGTTTCAATAGTACTTTGTTCATCCTAGCCTGTTCAAGGCTACTGCGTTGGCATGACATCTCCAAAGCATTTGGTCAGGTTTATAGTCTCATTTTGGTCTAATATAGGCGTCCAGCTTTTCTGTAGGTGGTATTGCGAGCTATTTGCTATTTAGTATAATAATTTCACAGATTGGTACCCTTTGCATAAACATAGAAATATGTTCTTACGACCAAAGCCAATGCTGAATTTGATAGAGAGGATATACCATCACCACCCACAAAAGGCTAAACTCGCATTTTCGGATAAAAAATCAAAAACAGGACCTCAGAAAAAGTTCAAAAACTATAAGCTTAAAAACGGCTAAAGGACAAATTCTCTCATTTTCGAAGAAAAAAGGGAAGAAAACTCTTGTTTCACAACTGACTCGTTCAACCCAACTTATTCTTTGACGAAGCTCCTTGACAGATATCGAGAAGATTATGAAATCAATCTTCTTAATAATTTTCTCAAATTATAGCTTCGTAATGTTTTGAGAAAATTATTCAACTTTTTCTATTATCTTTAACACCTTTTTATGCTGTTTGTGTTGTATTAGCCGAAATCATTCACTTGTTCTTTTTTTTTATTACAACT
Organism: Alatinidae sp. Z8VKAUB7J3; assembly: GCA_010016025.2. NCBI lineage: Eukaryota > Metazoa > Cnidaria > Cubozoa > Carybdeida > Alatinidae > Alatinidae sp. Z8VKAUB7J3. The sequence goes on from JAAAKM020721499.1 coordinate 18,254,843, forward strand.
TGAAAATATTTTCTGCTTTGATCACGCTATTTTCCCATTTAGTATTTCACGCATATACAAAAGTAGTTTTCGTAAACGCAATTGGGCTCGGCTGGTGCGAATGCTCTGGGCGATCCGATCGAGCGCGTGTGACTGTCCGACGATGGATTCCTCCATCAGATCTTTCAGGTTCAGCACGGTATTGATTTCGTTGCTGACCATCCGCCCGACGGGGATGCCGGTCCAGTCGGCGACGACCGCGGCGACCGCGTTCGCGTCGACGCTCGGGAGCATGAGCGGCGTGTCGCCTTGAATCTCTTCGAGCTTCGGCAGGAGTTCTTTCAGCTCGGCGAGGAGAGCGTCGCGATCGACTTCGCCTCCCTCTTCGGGGGCTCCTTCCGCATCGGCCGCTTCGCCGGCCGCCGCTTCGAGATCGCTTTTAAAAGGGGGTGTTACTCCAGACCATTGTCACTCACATTTTACATTCACGATTTGATCATCAAAAGCTACATTCAAATGGGTATTAAATACATTTGATTCAGCCGATTCAATACATTTGATCAAATCCATTTGATTCAAAATCACCAGAATTAAGCTAAGAACATTTAGCACCAAAGGTTTAAGAAGGTTAGCTTTCCTTTGAAAGGACAGCTGGCTTTGGAAAGCAACAAATTCTTATTATATAAGTTCTTACGGACGAAAGTGTTGTCAAATTCTAAGAGTTTGTTTTTCTTATCTTCCCACTGTAAAACTACCACAAATCACCATTAATAAATAAAATGAACAATATATTGAGAACGACTGGGGGCATTAAGTTAAAACTTTTGGGGATACTACTATTACTACCTTCTATTCTTACAATTTAAATAAATTAAAAGAGTGTAAGTGTATCCAGATTGTCAAAGAGCATAGATAGAATCATAAGGGAATGATATTAAGTTTATTTTTCAGGTCAACTTCAGAAGCTATAAAATTAAGTAAAAAAAAAAAATACTGTTTGTGCAGGATTAAAAATTTTTGAAAAAGTTTCCCCAACATACAAATAGCAACCCATGCTATGGATTCTTATAGAAAAAAACTGAAAAGATATACAATATTTTTTTCCATGAAAAAGACTATGGGTTTGCGCATCGGATGGGTCTGCGCTGCAAAACCTGTCATTTCCCAGATGTCCCTGCTGAAACAAGCGGGCGACCTGCATGTTTCCACAATCAATCAGATGGCCATCAGCCAGGTTGCGGAAACGCATTTTGATCAGCATGTGGCGACCCTGCACAAGGCCTACTCGGCGCGGCGGGATGCGATGTTGCAGGCCTTAGAGGAAACGATGCCAGACGGGATTGCCTGGACAAAACCGGAAGGTGGCATGTTTGTCTGGCTGACCCTGCCCAAACATCTGGACAGCACGGATCTGTTCAAGGAAGCCTTGGAAAAACACAATGTGGCCTTTGTGCCAGGGCAATGGTTCCTACGGAAGGGATGCTCGTATGTACTTCAGAGGGCTAATTTTTTGGAAAGTGAAAGTTCTTGTTCACTTTTTAAAAGTCAAAAGAGATGAGAGTGTAACTAGCCCCCTCCTCCCCCCTTTTGTGACCTTTTTCCAAATGTGTCACATTAAAATTTCGAAATAGCTATTTTATTAAAAATAATTAAAAGGTCAGATAACAAAAATTCTGTTGTCGATACAACCCACCAGGGCCCAGGTGCAGTCCTTGTAAGTTAATCCCTGGGGGCATATATGGTTCTTATGGAAGGGACGCTCGTGTAAACTTCAGAGAGGGCTCATTTGATTGTAAATTGAACTAAATGAGGATAGACTAAGGCCTTCTCGAGTTCCTGATGGTGAACATTTTCTTAATAAGCTCAAGGGCCTAGTTTGCTTTTGCAGCTTGAAGTTGTGTATTGCCATGGAGGTTAAGCTCCTTATCATTAATAATACATTCATTTTTTTCTTCAGTTACTGCCTCAAGTTGATTTTTCCCAATGCTATATGATCAGTTTTTTTTTGCCCAAGATGAAGAAGTTTATATTCAGATGCATTGAATTCTAGGTCCAAGTCTTCAGACCATCTTGAAAGCTTGTTAAATTTTACTCACTTTTAATATCTAGCCAAAACTAAATCTGAGACACATTCTGAAAATTAGCGCCAGCCCGGGAAGGCAGCGCGGTCCTTCTCCACCACGCCGGGGATGGCGCCCGTGGGGGTGATCGGCACCTCGCCGACCGGCTCACCGGTGGCCGGATTGATCGAGACGAGCTGGCTCATGGGGCCTCCGGCCCCATGCTACGGCCTATTGCTGGCGCTGGAAGCGGCGGATGCGGCCGTTGCCGCTGTCGATGAGGAACACGCTCCCGACGTTGGCGGCGACGTCGAGGGGCGTGTTGAGGAGGGCGGTGTCCGGCGGGACGGCGTCCCCGTTGAACCCGCTCACCCCGCCGGCCCCGGCGATGGCCCTGGCTCTGGACCTGGCTCTGGCGAGGGCGTTAACTTCCCCCGAATGAAAACGAGGCGTCTTCAACGCTGATGAGACAAAGATGAAAACTGAAATAACCTGAAAACAAATAAAACAAAAACCAAGGACGGTTACTTCGATGAGAACACCAAAGTAACAATTAGCTTTCATAACTTATGTGGATCAGTACAATTGTAGATATTAATATTGGTTGTTTTTATTCCTTGATTTTAGTTTTTATTTATTTTTAGGTTATTTTAGTTTTTATCTTTGTTTCATCAGCATTGAAGACGAATACAGGCGAAATATCGGCGTCGTTTTGGTTTTTATCTTTTCTTTCTACTGCCCATAGTCACGTTTGTTTGTTTTTCAGTTCTTATTTTCCCATTTTCTATAGTTGTCAAAATAGACCAAAGATCAGATAACAAAAACTCCGGGGTCAACACAGCCCCCAGGGGCAAGCGCAGTAAGGTAACACAGTTTTTTTATTCTTAAAACTGGCATACTGACATTTCTGGCCACAAACCTATCGTGACGCCATGACATTAAGAAGAGGCTCACATTGTCTACGGTTAGAAGACAAGCGACAATAAGAAGCACTATATGCATGCTTGCTGCGTGGCCGTGCCGGGGCCTGGCCTTGAAATCAGCTACACAGTTCTCATTTCTTAAGACTAGCACATTGACAATTCTCAACATAAAAATAATCTAAAGCTCTGATATTTTTCAAAAGAATTACTTTCTTTAAAAGACAGGAGTGAGTGCTATCAACAAACAGGAATATGTGACTACTTAGATATGACTATGACAGCGAATATTAAACAAGACAAGTGAGAGTGGATTCTAACACAGTCCAGAAATATTCAAGACCAGTTTCTGATATCTGGACATACATGGTTCAATTTTCTGCAATACTAAACAATATCTGATTTATTCTTGCAGGAAGATTTAACGATTGAGAAAAGCTCACGGGTTCAAGAATGATTGTGTCATAAAACAATGTTTTTAGATGATTGGAACAACGATGATATTATCTACTCCTTCTTCTTCTTTCGTGTATATTGGCATTTAAGCTGAAACTTTCAGGGAATGTTGAGGTAGGGTTTGGGACGCAAGTAGAGTGACTTTTCGTGACTATTGGTTCTGAGGAAAGTTAAACTGAAAGACACTAGCTGCATCCATGTTATCAAATGTCATACCTGCAATGTCTCAGGAACGGAAATTAATGGCTTAAGATATCCAGTTGAAATTTTGATGAAGTATTTGAAGAGGAGGAGGTCAAGTAGATTTTAGTTTTGACTTGGTGAAACCAAGGGAAGCTTATCAAGGGCGATTTTGGAAGAAATATACGTTTATTCTGATTCTTAGGGTGAAAACTTGTGATTCTTCTTTCTTGTGGCAAAAAATATGAAATTTCACATTTTTGCAGATAGGAGCTTAAAACCTCTTCAGTAAGGTTCTCTTACATGCTGAATCTTATGGTGTGGTTTTCATTAAGATTCTATGACTTCTAGGGGATGTTTCCCCCTTTTTTCGAAAATAAGGCAAATATTCTCAGGCTTTTAACTTTTGATTGGTATGACTAAACTTGATGAAACTTATATGTTTGAAGTCAAACAGTTTGTGGTAACAAACTGTAGTAAGGAGCGACCTGGCTCAATAGTAACCAAAACTCTAAAAATGGAATTTTGATACCAATAGTCATACCAATAGTCATAATACTCCCTAAAAGTCCTATTTTGAAAAGGCTAAGACAATAATGTACCTATGCCATTACAGGCATTATACAATTTTAGCCCAACATACATACAAATAACATGCACAAATGTAGTTTCTCTTCTCCGAGGAATCGTAAAAGGTCATTGAAACCCTGAGTAATGTTCACTTGTATTTCAGAAGTCCCTAAAGCCCTATCTCCATATGTTTATCACCACGGCCCTCCTACAGAAGATGCTGCCGATTCTCCAGCTCCTGAACCAGACGGTAAGTCTTTTTTTATCTTCTTACTCTGTTGGCTGAATTTTGAAGGGTGTACACATCTAGGTCTAGATAAATTTGAGAACACTCGAGTCTGTTCCTCTTAGAAGTTAAGGACTATTTTATTTTTTACTTTGGGGCGTGATCGTCTCTTATTTGGTTGCTAGCTACCACTGCAACTTGTGAAATAGCATAGCTCTCTATTATGACGTCATTGATCAATCTTTAAGATGAAAGTGCAATTTTTTCGTAAAAATAATTTTATAGTAAAAATTATTTTTGTTAATTACAAAAACCTGGTATAAAAGTACCATGTTTTATTCTTTACTAGGTTTCAGCCTACTCTAATGCCATGATGCCAGTGAAACTCGTGTAATCCCAACTTGTGATTAAACAGACCTATACCTTATATAATTTTCATAGCGTACTAACAGTTGGGGAGCACTGTTTCAAAACAGACTGCGCAATGATTTAAGATGGTTAATAAGCAGTTTGACTGGTGTAGGCATCGAACCAGGGGCTCCTAAGCATAAAGGAATAACAAGCTAGTCAACTAAACTAACAAGCCAATGACTATATGATGTTCTTAGAAATATATTCTAAGCAAGATGTTTCATGTTAATGAATGTTAACTCCTCCTATGAGCCAGTTAGTATGGGAATTTCAGAGAGAACTCATTGCCCTCCTCGCACCTCCCCAACCCAAGTTTTGACCTGACAGGTAATCAGACCACACAGATAAAGTAAAATGCTTACTATCGACTACGCAAAGCCACGGAATACATTGCTGATGTATATTGGTTGAAAGCTATGACAAATTATGTTGTTTTTCTATTCGACACAATCATACATCAGAAATATAAAACATTTTGCAGAAAATATTATATGTAAAGTTAAGACCTTTAAAATTTACGCAGAATTCAACCATTTTTTAGAACAATTCTCTTAGAATCACGGCCAAGATCTTAATTTTACATGTAGTTAATGGCGAAATAATAATGTTTTAGTTATTACTCATTACTGAATGCTACATACATTGTCGTTATAATAATATTACGTATTATTATGCATAATTTTACTTCCTGCCAAGAAATTTTTATTATAGGAACTGGCATACCATGGTAAGCGTAAAGATCGTACGGGTATCGGGTTCGGAGTAGACCGTGATGCCGCCGCCGTGTTGGCGCATGATCTGGCGGGAGAGGGCTAGGCCAATGCCGGAGCCTTCTTTCTTGGTGGTAAAGAACGGGATGAAGATTTTGCCGATGGCTTCTTCGATGATGCCCGGTCCATTGTCGATCACTTGAATGATGGTGCGTCCGCGATTATCGATGCGGGCAATCATCTGTACCTCGGCGTCGGGGATGCCTTTGACGGCTTCCATCGCGTTTTTGACGAGGTTGATGAGGACTTGCTCGATGAGCTTGGGGTCGGCCGTCAGGTCGAGGCTGCTGGGTTCAATGGTACTGATTCACCAGAATTCAAGCAAGTGATGAAGAATTTAACAGATGTCTTAGGCACACAGGCTGAAATGATGCTGCAATACGTTCGTGATGTATCAGCTATGCTATGCTTTGTCAGTGCTGTAAGAGAAAAAAGAATTGAGCGCCATCTAGCAGCAGAGCGTGTATTGTTGCCAAAGTGCTTTGCATTTGGGCATCAAAACTACGCCCGTTACATGACATTTCAACATGTCAAGCTGCAAGATATCAAATCTAAGCAAGACGAAGCATGGAATGACCTTCTGGTTAATGGTTTTGGTGGTTCAGTTTCGGGCAAACCATACTCAACAATTCATGGTGATTTCCCGACGATTGATGGAACGCGGTGTCCGCGTTGTACCACTGCTGCATCGTGGCTGGGACCAAAACAACAATCTTCCGCGGCTGCTCAAAGGGCAGTGCATGGATGCCGATCAGCCAACCGCCGCATTGATCAAGGATCTGAAACAACGTGGGATGCTGGAAGACACTCTGGTGGTCTTTGGAGGCGAATTTGGACGCACGGTTTATTCGCAAGGAACGTTGACCAAAGAAAACTACGGCCGCGATCATGACCCGCGCAACTTCTGTATGTGGATGGCCGGGGGCGGCATCAAGGCCGGTGTGACGTACGGCGAAACCGACGATTTCAGCTACAACATAGTCGATGATCTTTGACCAAGAAAATAATCCCCGATAGTTTCATGCTACTGGACTCCCAAGATAACACACCCCCATTTTTTTCACTGTAAAATATATCTCTAAAGAATAAACAGTTTGTGTAATTTACGACCCTTATCTCAGGAGCTCTGGGACTCATGTCATCCTTAGATACAAATTTATTGATACTTTCAACTATCCTGAACAAAATCTCAAAATGTTGATCAGATGTCACAAGGGGTTTGCAAAAGAACAAGGTATCAGAAAATGTTCTACTGCAAGGGCTGGTTCATTTCCAATCACTTTCGACCTTTAAAAAAAGGACCGTTAAAAATTTCAATTTCTGACGAATTTTCTGAGGGAATATCCTATTGAAACAAATGACGAAACCAATGGATGAGGTAGCAAGAAACGAATTACGATCGCTGAACCATGCCTCTTCTTGGCACTCTGCGCCCCTCACATTTAATTTCAAGCATGAATCCAGTTTTTCATCGCACACACATCTATATTTTAAGCAAACGCAACTCATTTTGAAGCAAGCATTTAATTAGTTTCATCTTTTTCTGAGTAAAACCACAGTTTGAAGCGTTGATTTGTATATTTTCTCTGATTTTCGAACATCAACATAATTCAAGCCACTGTGGCACTATGCAAGTGGCCCCTTGTACCCTATGGTACATATTGTTCAAAGATTTGGAACCTATGCTATTATACCTACAATGATTTACAAATCAGCGAAATTCAACTGTAACGTCATCATTGCCATCATCAACTTCATCATACTCTTCAAGCCGTTTCGGGAGTGGCGTGAATCTTCTGCGATTACCACCTAAAAGTGAAACAGGACCATTTAGACTCATTACATAAGTCCCACTCTTCGTAAACAGCAACGGCAGTCTTTAGCAACAGCAACAACTCTACTTAAAAAAAAATGAATTTGATGGCCTAATGCCACTGAGTGAGTTCTGAGCGACCTATTGAAATCAGATCGAAAAACATAGGGGCCCTATGGGCATGTTCGAAGAATTTGCAGGAATTCTTGCATCATTTAGAAACAAATGCGCCCCCTAGGCCATTACTGTCTCTGAAACTCAAGGCTTAATATGCGTAAAGACTTTTGATAATTCTTAATCAATTAACTGTCTCAAAATTTGACACAATAGTTTTTTCGCCCTTTTTTGACTATAATTGTAGTTTCGCACCAAAAAATGGCTGAAAAAACCGTTTTAATGTGGGTTAGTCTTTTTGGCTAAAATAAATGTGTATATTAACCGTTTATTTTCAAGTTTATTTTGACTACCTGCTCCTTTAAAAAAAAAGTGTTACCGTATCGCATTACTGCTTCTGAAACTCAAGGCTCAATCCCCGTATAGATTAAGCAAATTGTCCTCCATTGGCTGGCAGCTGCGGTGAGTTATTATTAATGATAGTGGTAATCCCATGAAAAATATGTTGATTCTTTAGACCAGATGTGCTCTAATTACACCACCAATAAGATAGGAAGTAGATAAAAAAGATGGCTAAGCAAGATTTTTTTTTTAATAGACCTTTAAGTGGTTTTTGTTGAAAAGGCTTACGTTAAAGAGCTAACTACACAAGGTCTTCTGAAACAAACTTAAATGGGTTTCACAAGTGTCAGAGCCAAGGAAGAACCAGTGATCCCCCCTTCCTACCACCCCAACAAAGATGACAGAAAAAAAAAATATTTCGTTGGCGATCGGCACCTCCGCGCCGAAACGATATCTGTTCGAGCGGCTGCTCCAACCTCCGCAGGTTACGAGTGGGAGACTATCACTGATTTCCTTTAGATCATCGATGATAGCAGTTCATCAATGGGGATTGTGGCAAAGGTCGTGGCGTAGTCCGACATGGCATAGGGAAGCACGAGATGCCCGTTGTGGATCACGCTACCGCAACTGTAAACCACGTTGGGGACGTAACCTTCCCGTTCATTTTCGTTTGGAGTTAGCATCGGTTCTTTTAAGCGGCCGATGACTCGCGATGGGTCGTCCAGGTCCAGCAGGATTGCGCCGATGCAGTATTTGCGCAGCTCTGATCGATATCAGGCGACTGCTGCGATTCGCGGCATGTTCATGTAGGCTTGCGAGTTTTCCGGCCCGTAAAGACAGGCAACGCCAATGAGTAGCACCTACAATCCCGAAACGGTCGAGCAGGCAGCCCAGAAATACTGGGATGATGCGCGCAGTTTTGAGGTCAGCGAAGACCCCGACAAAGAAAAATTCTATTGCCTGACAATGTTTCCGTACCCCAGCGGCAAACTGCATATGGGCCATGTTCGCGTGTTCACGATCAACGATGTCATGGCCCGTTATCAGCGGCTGCAAGGTAAACATGTGCTGCAACCGATGGGTTGGGACGCCTTCGGAATGTTGCCGAATTCTTTGGCAGCCGTACACTGGCTGTTATTTTAACCGGGATGGGACAGGATGGTTTAAGAGGTTGCCAGGCAATTCATGATTCAGGAGGAACCGTATTTATTCAGGACGAAAACTCCAGCGTTGTCTGGGGAATGCCGGGTGCGACCGCGCAGGCTGGGGCCTGTGCTGCTGTCTTGCCGCTCGACAGTATTGCACCGAAAGTGACAAATCTGCTTCGTGGAGGACGGTCATGAGCTCGACGGAGTTTGGCTATCTAAGAGATTTCCTCAAGGACAAATCCGGATTGGTCCTCACGGAAGAGAAGCAGTATCTGCTCGACTGTCGCTTGTTGCCTGTGGTCCAACTTGTCTGCTGTGGCTCGTTTTTTTTTTAGATTTTTCTAGAAAATTATTATGCTTTTAGTAGCAAAATGGGCTTCCTCTTATTTATAATATTATTTATAATACGTTAATGCACAAATTTGGAGTGGCAGCAATAAAATAGCGTATTCAGTTGTAGCCACTGCACTACTAAAGCTTTCATTTCATTAGCTACCTTTTTTTTCTTTCTTACATCTTTTTTTTGTACTAAATCCATTTTTAACTTGACTTTCAAATGGTGCAATAAACTCGAGATTGAGTTTCGTGTCCCAACCGTGATGCGTGAAAGAAAAAAAAAAGAAGAACTAGCCCCCAGAGATTTCCAAATGGATTCTGTTGCGTCTTTTGGCGCAATGTTACCTTTGAGATGGGTCGCAAGATAGCCTGTAAAGCGATCTGAAAATAAATCTTGTAACTCTCCTTCTCATTTAAGCTTGAATGATAGTTTGAATGAAAATTCTTTTATTGCTCTGTAATCAAAGCCGAATCCAGGGGGAGGTTAGAGGGTTTGAAGCCTCCCCGATATCTTTGTCTGGCTCAAAAAACATAACAAAAATGAATATAAAAAAATTGATGCGTTTTTAAAAAAATTTTGTGCTCCTCCCAAAAAACAAAACTTTTTTTCCGTAATGAAGTTTTTTTTTTACCCGTAATGTTTGATTAAACCCCCTTATCAGAGGCGTACCTCTAGCATTTCTATTGGACGGGACAAGAGGGTTCCACATCCGGTGAATTAAGGGGCATTTGCTATATAATATTTTCCTCTCCATTCTATTGGGGGCCAACTGCCCCCCAAACGACGCCAGAGCCCCATAATGGGTCAAGATGCAGCCTTAGGTGGTAAGCATATCCCAGTTCATATTATTGACTTACCAATAAAGAGAAAACATACCACTCAATGCCTTTTTTTGTGCTCTTTACGAATATAGTAATCGCTTCTATTGCAAATTCAGATTTAAGCAATTTTTGGGCTCTTGAAAATGTCAAATTTCCAATCCACATTTAGGTTGACTAGTACAGGCTTTGGCGATGTGGCTGAAAAACTGACGAATTCAAACGTCGTCGCAGTGGGGTAGCATTGCTCCTTTTTTTTTTCTTGGATCCACTTAAATATCTTACAGTAAAGCTTTGTATTCTATCAGTTTGAGTATCAGAGGATATACATTGAGTTCTGTGCTCTGTGTGTTGTTATGTTCTGCAAGACTCATAGCTGATGATGACATTTTGTGGTGTTTGAAGCACTTAAACAGTTTAAGTTGCAGGGTATAGTGTGCAGACATCAGCACATTACACTCAAAAAGGCAACGGTCAATTTTTTTTTTCAATGTCTGCAAAGAATTAACAACAAGAGTGTTAGAATAATCGTTATGAATTATATTAGAAATACAAAGCGCTTAAACATTGTCTGATTATTATTACCTTGTTATGCCCATGGCAGGGGGCCACAACCAGTCGTTGGACTTGTGATATATATTTGGTATTAGTGTGTATTTTTCCTATGTATTTTAGTACTTTCCTTTAGTTTTATTTTTTTAGTTGATTTTTGTATTTTAGTAGTTTGCTTATGTATTTTTCTGCAGTTTGTGAAATACTATGTATTGGTTTATTCACATAATAAAATCATATCATCATCATATCATATTATCATTAGTTTTTTCAACCAATTATGAACAATCATATTGAAATTATTTCAGGCAAAACTTTTGATCAGTTGCAGTGTGTGCAAAAGAAGATTAATAATTTTAATAGTTTTAATGTAATAACATTTAATTATTAATTAGATTAATAGTTTTAATGTACTAACAGAACTACGATTGGATGGCGCGGGGAATCAACACTCATACTCCTAAAAAAAAAAGATTTCCAATAAAGACTTTAGCTGGAATTTAAGCCAGGGGCGTGATTTACTGTAGGGCAGAGGGGGATGCAACTTCCCTTCCCATACCTTGATTTTCCACCACCCCCCCCTCCCACTAGAATCCAGTTTTTCGCCCAGCTGAAATTTAGTTTCTTCTAAAACATCTGTGGACATGGGATCCTCTCTATCGGTTTGGTCCCAAGACAAGTGGCGTGGGCAATTTAAAGTCAAATGGATCTATGTGAAAGATGTTCCTAACTCTTCATTGCGTCACATAAGGCTAGAAAATAATGAAAATAAGCCTGTGACTAATTCAAGAGATACCCAAGAAGTGCCCCCAGAAAAGGGTAGACAAGTGCTTAAAATTATGCATACATATAAACATGCCACTTCTATATTTGATGACTTCTTTCACTATGAAAAGCGACAGAAAGAAGAGGATATTAGAAAACAGACTGTTTCCCAAAAAGCTGATCAAAAGGTAAGGTTATGCTTTTATTATCTCCGAAGTTTATACGAACACGATTTCTATATAAAAAAAAAAAAAATATGCTCCCAGGGCATAGCTCACAACCCTTGCCCTGAGGGCTGGGGGGTGTCATCCTCAAAGACAAAATTTTCGGATTTTTCAACTATGTTGAACAAAATGGATATCTTAAAAGTTTTGATTCCAAGTGTTTGGAGAAATGATGACCCGCGGGGGGGGGGCATTTTCCCTCCGATCACTTTCAACTATTAAACAGGGCAGTAGCCTGGCTATCTCAAAATTTTGATTGAATGTGTTTGGGGAAATGGTGGGCGTGGGAGGGGTGAGTTACCCTCCGATCACTTTCGACTTTGAAGGGTATGCTACACTGATTTAGCAACCATACTTATTAGCCGTTAGATGCTATGACTTCAGTTCAGAAAATTTAGGGGGGAGGGTATAAATTTGTTGTTATTTCAGTTTTTCCAATAGAAAATCCCCAAAAAAGGCATTTTCAACAATAATACCCCGAGAAATATACTCTTCGAAACCTAAGGAGAGAGGAAAAAAATATGGAGCTACAGGCCCTCCTCCCATTGACGCCACTGATTAAGTGGCTATTGCCTTACAAGTTAACCCATTAATGGCTCAGCCGTTAGTTCGCTAGCCATTTCAATGACAAAAACATTTTGAAATATTTTTATGCACAAACCTAGACGCACCTGCAGCACCAGCACCTTGCGCCCGGCCTTGGCCGCGTTCATCGCCGCGCCCTCGCCCGCAGGCCCGGAGCCCAGCACCACCACATCGTAGTTGTAGACCGCCATGTTTACTCCTTCAGATCAGGCCGGAGCGCTTGTGGCGCACCCTCGGCGGGGCCGGCAGTGGATAACGGCTGCCGGCTGTCAATCCATACCGCCTGGCTCAACGCTTGCTTGCGTCGTAAGCCAGGTCGGTGTTCGGCGCATCGGCCTTGTCGCGGTTGACCTCTTCGCACTTCTCGCGGCTGCCACCACAGATCGAGCATTCTTTCTCGATGCCCAGGTTGGCGATGCCGCCAAAGAACATAGCCTTGTTTTCAGGCTGAGGGGATTCCAACTTACAGCCCTTTTCCCCGTGGCTGTGGGGGGGGGGGGTCAAATTCATATCCATAGCTATTTGACGTTTGGACGATTTTGAACAAAATGGCTAAGTCAAAGATTTTGATCATACACATTTAGAAAAAAGGTGTGGGGGGGGCTGATTACTCTCGAATTTTAAAATCGGAGTTAGAACATCCAATTTAAATCGAATGAGGCTTTTCTGAAGTCTATACAATTACCCCTTCGATAAAAACCTTATGTATGAACAATGGGCATCTTGCTCAACTTTCAGCCCTTGCCCTGAGGGCAGTGGGAGGTGGTTTTTAGGTTTTAAAAGGTTTTTATTGTTTTACAAAGTAGAGTTGTGACAAAGGGTCAAACTTTAGCGTAAAGAACGGGGTGCTTAGGAGGGAATAGCCCCTTTCATATAAGGAGCAATTTCTGTTCGTTTTAAGTTTTATTGTCGCTCCTTACTTTCAGTTGAAAAAAACTTGTTTTTTTTTTATATTTAATATCTTAAAGCGCGGACAGTTTAAAGCATCGCTATTATTTCAAGTTTACAGGGCACCTTGTGGAAATCAATTTTGAGAGCTGGAAAGGTGTGCAATATACAGTGTTTTAGGGGAAGGGGCTCAACCTGTTCGCGTAGTCAGACCCTTATATGATTAATGTCTTATCAGTAGCCTTAACCCTCAAAGCTATGGAACTGTGCTTTTAGGTTCAAGATAAAGTAGGCACAAACCAAAATTAAGCCTAAGAAAAAATGTTTTCTTCCAAGTTAAGACCAGCAAAGACAGTAAATTCCTATATTAATTGACACTTGAGACAGGCTAGCTAAAAAATAGACATAGTCTACTTTTGGAACCAAAATTTCATTCAGAGTCCAAATATAACATTCACTAGAATTATCAATTTCCTTTATCCCCCCGTATGTCTTTTGACGGTATTTTGAAGCAACTACCTCTACTCTTTCTCTCTCTAGAGGGCCCTGACCATTGATAAAGCAAGTACTTAAAGTATCAAGGAAATTAAAGATGCAATCTAATTCTTTAAGTTGGAGAAGTGGAAACTTACACAATCCTACATGACTTAAATAGTTAGGAAAAATGGGAAATTCCATTTTTAAGGAAAAAATCTTCAATTTTTATGCCAGATTCTTACGCTTGCGGGTGCCAAGGTTAGAAATAAGAAATTTGTGTAAAAAAAAAACAGCAGAAAATAAGCGAAAAAATACATCATCATGTAGCTCTAGAAGTGTAACTTTTATGATTCCTTTAGCAAAAGTAGCAAAACAACAAAAGTAATTCACTTACTAAAAATAAATTTTAGTAAGCTAATTTTCCCCGACTTTTTGTGGTGTTCCTCCCCTTTTTTGAAAATCAGTAGTAAAGAGCTACTGTAGACCAAAGATTAATGTAAATAAAGTCAACTATTTTTTTCAAGCGCATAATTATCATAAATCACTTTCAATAAATATTTTAACTCCAAAAAGAACAGACGTTACAATAAATAACCGAATCAAACTCTAAATGAAGAGAGACTAAGCGGAGTAGGGCTGATACCCCGGTGCCTTTTAAAGACCCAAACATAATTTGTCCTTAGCTGAAAAGAACATTTATTTCAAGCTATGTGTTTTTATTTTTCATCTATTTCTCATCTATTATTTTTCATCTATTTTTCATGGGGGCTTAAAATCTCGTAATGCTTCATACTGTGCCGCAGCAAACTGTAAATAGCCTTCCAGTGTCAGAGGTAATACTACCAGACGGTGGCGCATTCCTCCCTATGCACATGAACAGTCAACGTAAGACTGTATAAAACGTTGAAAGTTTAGGGTAAATCCCTTTAGCATATCCCTTTTTACTATAAGATAAAAAGCGACCCTTGCCAATAAAGTCGAAACTATAATCTCCAAAATATACTCATGAAAAAATCCTTTTTTTTTTTAGATTCCAAATATGAAAAAATCCATTAGTAAAAAATATTTTTAGAAGTTTTACGAGTATGACACTTCTTTCAAACATCTGGGAAGTTGTATGCGGTGGGAAAGTGTGACGTCACGATTTTGAACATTTTTTAACTAAGGGGAAAAAACTCAATTTTCATGTTGCCCTATTAGTGAGAACGACAATGGCCAAAATTGAGAGTGATGCCCTTTTCCAACACGGAGATATCAGGTTCAAACTTTTGAATCTCTCTAACAAAACCCTATTGTTTAATGCTGGTTCCTAACTTAAGGAACCAAGGAATGTCAACAGAGTTTTGGCCAGAGATTTTTGAGATTCAAACGCCTCTAGTTTAAACACTATATACACTACAGGTCTGCTACTTTGGGAAACAACCTATTTCAAGCTTGCCTCTGGACAAATTCAAGTAAAATTTTAGTTTAGCTACTTTTTGCAATCTTTGAAAGTGGTTAGGTTAGGAAAATGGAACTTTCGGGAATAGGTTTACAGAAGAAATCATGTCCCCAGAAGCTATAAAATAATAAAAGAAGCTATAAATAATATAATATAATAACAGATAAATAAATATATAAAAGAAAAATTATAATAACAAACCCAGTATCCATCACACGTCAATATTCAACTCCCCATTCCCCCATCCTTTCCCTTCCCCCATTCCCACCCTTACAGCAAAACATTAATTAATAAAAAAAAATCCGAATATTTCAGCTCCATATTTTTTGCACCTTAGTTCTTCTGATGTGCATTCTGGTTGTAACTACAATATCTCAGGAACGACTAATTGCATTTATTTGAACTTTCAAGGAATGTTGAGATGGATGTTGGAACAAACGGAACTAATTGGATAGTATTCAACTAGTTACAAAAAGACCTTTAAGGCAAGATTAGTCCTGGCTGAACTTCGTTGAGCTAAGGGTGCTAGGGCTGTTTTAAAAAGTTTTTTAAAAACATTTTTAGTTTCAATTTTCGCATTTTGATGTAAGTTTAAACGAATTAAAACGAAAGAATAAACACGTGGTTTTTTTTATCTAATTATTATGTAAAATATGTTCCGGCAGATTACCTTACTCAAACAGATTCCCCTCACGGGAAACTCTACCGTAAAAATGCCATTCAAAATAAAGTACACCCCCCCCCGCCGTCAAGTTCCCTCCAGACAGCCCCATCCTCACTTAAAATCCCCTTCCCGTAAAATTTCTTGCGGACGATTCAGCCTAAAAAATTATCATTACCATACTTATATTAGAAAAAGACTTTAATCTTTTATCGGTTTCTCGATCACTCTGGAGATATCCTCTTCCGTAGAAATGTTTTCCAGAAATCAAAACACGCTGAAAATAGCCCAAGGATAATTCCTCAGAACATCTCCACATGAAGAACTGAGTTGGCAAAGATAGCGCAAGACAATTAACAAGTATTTAACTGTAAATTTTATATTTTATTCAGTTGCTTTGGTGTTCTCATTGAAGCAACTCTATTAGCTTCTGTGACCTATAATCTCAATTACAATTGTTGTAGTTATTGATATTGTTTGTCTCTAATATCTTGGTTTTGGATTTTATTAACTTTTAGTTTAGTTTATCTTTGTTTTTGTCAGTGTTAGAGACGCCACGTTTCATACAGGAAAAATATCCATGTCATTTGAGTTATTATTTTTTTTTACTAGCCAGGTCAGGGATACACTCAATTGAATAATTCCTTATTTTTAAGCAATTGTGTGTTTTTCAATAATTGTAATAATTCATCAAATAAAAATAATCAGCTCTCGAGATCGAAGGCCTCTCGGGTGAGAGGATTGGAGAGCATGTCGTCGGCCTGCTCGGCGATCGACTCCACCGTGCGAGCCTTCTTGCTCTCGGCGGCACCGAGGAGGCCGACGTCGAGGTTCGAGAGTAGATCGCGGCGGTCGCGGAAACGCTTCGCGTCGATGCCGCCGATCAGTCCGAGGTTGGGGACCGTCCAGCCGGGCCGTGAAAGATTTCCGCCGGTCTTAAAGACTTTGTGCGCCGGCGGAAGGAACCCGATCTTCGTCTGATCTCCCTGCTCGCTGTTGCCGGGCACCATGACGTACGAAGGCAAGTAGCGCGCCTCCGAACCCAGACGTGGGTTGTGCGAAGCGCCACCCCAACAGATAGTAATTGTACAAATTCTACTCTTATAACCCTCTTCCTTTCTTGGAAATTCCCCTAACTCCAACACAGTCAGTCTTCTGTGCAACAATTTAAGTACAGTATATATTTCAGTCTTGCTGCCCAAAATTTTAAGGCCAAAATAATTTTGCCCAGTTTTCAATAGAGCAACACTTAAAAACAATTGACAATTTAAAACGCTGACGAAGGTATTAAATCCTCCCTTTTCATTTTGATATATTTTATTGTTATTATCCCCCACTGGCTGTCATGGTGATCAGAGTAAACCATTTTTAGCAATCTAATTTAATTATGGGCTTAGGCCATAAGATCTTAAACTTACAGGTTTTAACCCCCCCCCCCACCGGCAATCCCTTATGATATTTATGGGGGCCTGTCAACCAGAGAATAGACGACCATACTCTGGTTTAAAATTCTGCTTCAAATCATCAAAATTATAGTCATCAGGGCATTTCCCTTTTTCCTCAGCATCACCTGTGGCACAATTCTTAAAACTAATTCATGAGGCCAGTTACGAATTATGCGCTTTAAACATCAAAAATTGTGTTTGTTTGAAGAAATACAAATTTTATTCCGTTATTTTTTCACAAAGTCTAAATTTTCTATAAGAGTCCTGTGACATCTAATGCTACTTGGCGTTACATGGAGGGAGGGGGTCATGGGGCGTAGACTTTTCATTCCATTTCAGGGAGCTTTTTACCTTTTGTAGCATAGAGTAGTTTTCACATCGCATTTTTTCTTAACAAGTATATTATTGACTTTTTTCAACCGCTGATAACACTATTAATTTCTAAATAATTTTAAAAACTCCAATCTAGCCTATATTGCAAAAACATTAAAAACTTAAATCTACAATGCAACAAAACTTAAATTAGTTAGAAATTCTTATTTCTTTAAAAAAGGCCCCTTTTCGACTAGTCGAAGGCGGGAGGCCATGCCCTCCTCGGAACGGATGGGCGCAGACCGAACTCCTACCTCTACCCCGAGGACAAGGATTTGAGCATATTTATCTCAGCAGTAATTGGTTCTGTAATACCAGTAGCATTTACAGTATTTCGTGAAACATTACAAAAAAAGTGCCTTAAGAGTAAGGTGATTTTCTATTGTGTGTCGAGAGTGTATACGTCAGTTTTTGCTTTTGGTAAGTAAGATACTCTTTTATTATGTTAATATATATTTTAGCCGTTTAAAATTCTGAATGTGTTGTCTGATCAAATTAAGGAGTTTATGGAAGAAAAAAGAAAAGAAAAAGAAGAATATTCACTTAGGTTTCCACATTTAAGTATATTAGTAAGGTAAAGTTAAAAGTACGGCCACATCCATGATGTACACTTTTTCCTGTCTCGCCTCCATAACGACCTGAAATTATGCTGATTAGAAAGTTCTTTACTCTTATGGGCCAGTTCAACGATGACAAAAAAGCCTTTCACTTACGTGTTAACAGTTTCTAAAGGCTCAAATCTATTTAAGTACAGTCCCATAAAAACCGGATTTGAACCCCTACCCCAGAATTTTCGTCCGACTTGCAACAACGTAATTAAAATGCATATAGAGAAATTTTTTATGTTTCATGTCCATAAAAACAGGAAATTATGCTGATTAGAAAGTTCTTTACTCTTATGGGCCAGTTCAACGATGACAAAAAAGCCTTTCACTTGCCCAAGGTACTGTCGGTGGTGAAACATCTTCATTCGGGACCCTAGTCAGTGCCAAGGTTGAAAGCGTCACCGTAAGTCGTAACGGAGGTGATCCATTACTCAACCTCGGTGCAGCCGGAACGGTCACCATCAGTGAGATTAGTGAACTTTTATAAAGTTTAAACGGGCGAAATAAACAGGAGGAAATATTTATGGCATTTCGTGTCGCAATCAGTGGTTTAAAGGCAGCATCAGGTGATTTGGATGTGATATCCAATAACGTTGCCAACTCCAATACAACCGGCTTCAAAAAATCCCGTGCGGAATTTTTTGTTGTCTTTGCAGTAACCGACCTGGGTGCGAGAATAAAAATAGAAGTTAAACCTTCCTAAAAACACTTCAATTAATAAAAAAAAATCCCAATATTCTGACTACACGTCTGTAATGCTTTATCTAAGGCAGAACAAAAAGAAAATGCGTAATGTTAATTCCAGCAAAACGTGTAGAAGTTCTTCCAAAGTGGGTTTTGAGAAAAAGGTAAATATTTCGCTCGCTTAGCTTAGCTTTAAATCGTACAAAGATTAACTCTATAGTACCTGTTTGATGTTAGAGCTAGAAGGGTAATTTCATCATTATTGAAGAAAAATAAGCGTTCTCACTGATGGAGCAAGGCAAACATTTTTCGGCTCGAAAGAATCTAATGTAAAGAACGATGCATCCCTCGTGTACTTTTTTCAGCCTAATCATGTAAAAAGCATGATCGCAGAAACTTGGAAGTGAGCTTAAGGCCTGATGCTGATCAGGGGGAAATCTGACACTCTTCAACCCTTCACGTCCCCTTGGCACTCAATTATAGTTGTCAAAAAGTCTTAAAGATGTCCCTCTATGGTTTTTCTGAAAAATTATAGTCCAAAGATAGGGGCCGAATATTACGCCTATTGCTAATGTGAAACAAAGGCTTCATGGATACACAACATCGTCAATGAAGTAGTTCTGACTTGGTAAAGGACAAAGGGTCCTCTATGTTAATTTTGTGTGTCTGTATCGACTATTTTTTTATTTTTTTTTTCGTAAAGAGAGTTTGCTTTCCACAGCAAAATAGAATTATCCTTCACATTAGGGCGTTTATCCCCCCTTTTCAGGATAAGTACAGCTTTTAATGGATCAATTTTGGAAACTATCATTTTTCATTAAAATCGACGTTTTCGCAATAAAAGAACTACCCCCCACAGCACCCATATTGCACTATTAACCCTAAAATTTCCCTTTTACTGGGATATAATAGATTCATCACTGGTTCTAAATCGCAATGAACATAACCTGAGACTGAAAACGTACTTATGAGGCTTCAGTCTCCTCCCCCCATCCGCTACAATACTACGGATGGGATATGTGTGTCGTCGGAATGTTGGGGTATGTACGTATTCGGAAGGGTTGGATATGTGTGTTGTCAAATTGGCAGGATATGTGAGTGGTCGGAATGGGTAGGTAGGTTAAGTTAGGTAAACAAACAATCCCATATTACGTAATAGACACCTGCATCTTGAAGAATTTTTTTTTAAGTGTCCAGATTGGGAATCGAAGATGGTACTGGCCCGTTGAATTTAAAAAGGCCTCATTATCAGGGCTAAGTTGCATTGGGGTTCAGTTGAGTAAGGTGCTGAGTTAAACGGAGGCTAATACGAATGATGGTTGAGTTAAATGGGTTGAGTTTCACGGTGACCTGGCGCAGATCGCGCCGAACACCGCCGCCACAAGCAACTGCGGGATCACAACCTCCATGACCGCGCTCCTTCCGAAGACTCTCCCAACCTATTCAGCTCCCGACGCAAAGATGTTCCACGCCCACCCCACCGCGACCGCGATGCCGAGCACCCACCACGCCCACCGCGATAGCACCGCGTGCCGCGACAACGCGCGGCCGCGCCACAGCGCAACGCCGTGAACGAGCAGACCAGCCAGGGCGACCAGCAGGACCACGGGTCCAGCCAAGTGCATCGCCAGCGCGGCCTCGAAGTCGCCGTGTAGCGCGAACACGACGCTCCGCGTCAATCCGCAGCCGGGACCGACAGTTTTGCTTTTAAACTTGTGCAAACCTTACAGGATAGTTTTCTGGATGTTATGTTGTATTTTGTGCATATATTTTCTAGTATGTACTTTCTGTATGTATTTTCTAGTATGTTGCTGATACCACAAGACTCAGAAGTGATTCCACTCTCCATGTACTAAACTTGGTGATCACCAAATCTCCAGATGCGTAGTAGACCTTAATATGCTGCCACCTCTAGGTAAAAATGACCATATAGCTATTTCTCTATCCATTCAAGTAAGTGCAGCAGTGAACTCTGGTTCTAAATTTTATTATGGGTACAGTAAAGGTCGTTACGATGAAATCCGTTCTGTTTCTTAAACCTCGCGATCTTACTGCCTTCTTTGGTGATCGAACCCAATCGATCTTGAACGTTCCCCGAGTTACGACAACCTGGCGTCAGTCCGAAGTAGTTTGCCAGACTTCTCGGTCGAGGGAATCGCTGGATCGGACCGATGCGGCTGGCCAGTGTCAAACCGCTGTAGTAACTCACACCGGGAGCTGACATCAAGATTTGAGTGGCACTGAGAGCCTTGCCGGGTTCCACCTGGCGTGCTCGCGGGACAATCTTTTCATCAACTTGAGCAATCTGCTGGTCCCAGGTTTTCCATTCCTCCAGAAGCATGTCCATCTCAAGCCGATCGACTTCCGGCAGCTCGCGCCTCCGATCGACTTGGGGAACGCCTTAATGGACCCGAACAAAATGGGGCTGAGGCTTTGGCTCAGCCCGCGCTCTGATAGGTTAGAGCCCCGGGAAGGCGTGGCATCAGCACCTGCCACCACCTGGGGATTTGGTGATTCAACTTCTTTGTCCGTGTGGGTTTAAGACTAAGTACCCCACCGACCATCAAGGCGAATGGGTCCGCTGCAAGCGCTGCCGGAGTCGGATGCAGCTGCCGGCCGAGCGGGACCCCGAACAGCTCCTCCGTGAGCTCGAAGAGCACCGCCGCGAGCGCATGCACCACTACGTGTTCGCGCACCGGATCCTGCCGGAGGTCGCATGCCCTGTTTCGAAAGCGGCACGGTGACCAGCCAGAAAGCTTGCAGCCGCGAGCAGCCGAGGTCTTCGGCGGCTTCGAGCAGGCTGTCATCCATCTTTTCCAGCGCCGAATAGATCGGCAGGATCATGAAGGGCAGATAGGTGTAAACGATGCCGATATAAACGGCCGTATTGGTGTTGAGAATGATCAGCGGATCATCGATTAGCCCCAGCCAGCCAAGGAATTGGTTAAGCAGCCCTTCCTGGCTAAGGATCCCCATCCAAGCGTACACCCGGATCAGAAAGCTGGTCCAGAATGGCAGGATCACCAGCATCATCAGCGTGGCGCGCCATTCCTCTGGGTGCCTTTTCTTAAGATTCAGAGTAATCAGAGGATAAATACCCCCCCCCCACGCCCTTTATTGGCCCGAAATTCATCTGATCTAAATTGTAAGATTACCATTTGTTGTCTTAGAAACTTAAAAGAGCCCATTCGATTGAAAATTGAAAGAGCTAGTGCCCTTTTTGATAGTCGAAAGTGATTGGAGGGCAACTAATCCCCCTCCCAAGCCAATCATCTCCCCAAATATATCCAATAAAAATTTTGAGATAGCCATTTTGTTCAACGAAATTAAGAGGTCCAGAAAATTTGTCTTTGAGGATGAGAGCCCCCCCCCCCCACATCCTTCCGGGCAGGAGTTGTGATGCCTATCTTCGGTTTATTCCGCGCACGGAAATGGACATCGCCGTCGTCGGTTGTGGCGTCAATCTGCGGCTCGACGGCAAGGCGGTTGCTGAGGCGCGGGTCTCGCTGGGAGCGGTCGCGCCGACAGCGTTGCTGGTCGATGAGGCGGCCCGGGCGATCATCGGTTCGACGCTTGACGAAGCATCCCTGACGCAACTGTCCGCGGCCGCGTCTGCAGCTTGCAATCCGATCGACGACAAGCGCGGGACGATCAAGTTCCGCAAGCACGTGGCGGGCGTCCTGGCCAGGCGCACCGCAACCATAGCCTACAGCCGCGCAGGAGTGTCGAAATGAACATGAAGATCCAGGAAGGTAGGAATTTAATGCGAAATAATTATCTGATTGTAATTGTGCTGCTGATTGTTCCGAATTTTCCTTCATCAGAATCTAGGAACAAACATGTTCCAACGTTACCAACTCCCGAGCTGGATGGGGGTGGATTTTTCCGTCAATCTTGGAATTCCAGTAGTTCATTGGATTTGCGAAAGGACTTGGTGCATCAGCGATTGCTGGAAAGAAATTGGCCATTTATAGGAAACTAAAGACTGTATAGATTGTAAGCAAGTGCGCGTAGTTAACCTTCGTATTCCGAGGGTTGTTGACAAAATTCAAAAGAAACGAAGTTGTGTTTTGAGTTAAAAACTTTATAAATTTAGCTTAAAGACCGAGGTCTGAAGATGAGGCAGTCCCTCCTCATATGCGGAATAATTTTTGTTCTTTTTAAAGCTTTAATGCTGCTCCTTACTTTCAGTTACAGTTTTTTTTCATTTAATTCGACAAAAATGTGCCCCACAATGCCTTGAAAATTACCGTAGCTGACTCCTGCTCGAGTCATCTGGACAGACCAATCAACAAAAGGTTCGTACCACGAAACAAGTACAAGTAAATAGCTCTAATCTTGTTTTCATGCCTATGTATCTGCTTGTGCGCCGCAATGTGACGCATATCGAGTCATCTTACGTGTCTCTGAATCAATTCGGCTAAAATCTTAATTATGAACTCACTGCCTCAATGAGCTGGATTTGAAATCTAGATTATGAGGTCACTATCCTAACCAGGTGAATTTGAAATCTACATTATAAGCTTACTTTCCCAATTTGTTGAATTCAAAATCTAGACTATGAACTTGCATAGTCATGAAGATATTCAAAGTCAGTATATACATTGGCTTATCATTGTGTATTTGATTCGTCATTTGTCATAAATGGCCAATTATA
This sequence comes from Alatinidae sp. Z8VKAUB7J3, assembly GCA_010016025.2. NCBI lineage: Eukaryota > Metazoa > Cnidaria > Cubozoa > Carybdeida > Alatinidae > Alatinidae sp. Z8VKAUB7J3. Next base: position 18,278,343 of record JAAAKM020721499.1, read on the forward strand.
TGTATGCCATTTTGTTGTCGTATTATTTATTTATTTCGAGTCAACATATAAATTTGTATAACGATGCCTATGACTCTGATTTTTATATGTTTAGTGCCTTATCTTATAAGACGAAAAGCACCCCCCCCACTACTTACGTGCCTAGCTTTTAATATTACTTTGAATTTGTAACCTCGGAAAAGGAGGATTACCAAGTCTAACTGACGTCCTTCTTTGATATCACAAGGATAATTTCTAATTTTTCTCAATCACGTAGTGTTAAGAAATATAAAATCCGAAGCTGGTTTAATTGACGTGTTTGTATTTCTTAGCACCTTTCCGCTTATGAACTATTTATTTGCTTATTACTTTGAGCCATCGATGCTATAAAGCTACCATCTGAACACCTTTAATAGCTCAGATCAGCTTATACTCGCTCTTGTCTCCTATATACTATCTCTAATACCAGGTTTAGGCCTCAGTTTTCTTTTTAACTTAAAAATTTTGAACTTAATATTTTTAGATTGAATATAAAAGTTATAGTTTTTCATTTTGAGTTTAAAAAGTTTTATTTTTAAATTAATAGTTTTTGAAAGTTTTCGGTTTTAAGGTTGTACGTTTAAAGTTTTCGTTACAATGTTTATATTTTTCTCTGGCTTTAAAATTTTTGTTATAAACGTTTATTTTGAACTACTGAATTTGCAGTTCTGGTTTTAAGGTTTTACAAAGTTTTTTTGTGAATTATACTTTTAGATTTGAAGTTTTAATTTTAAGTTTCAATGTCAAATTTAGTTTTAGAAATTTTAGTAAGGAAAAACTTTTTGACCTTTGACCTAAACGATAAATCTGTTTTATAGCCCCAAAAATGGTGTCAAAAAGGCTATTCCAGAGAGTTACAGTTACGTGACGAAACAAAAGTCCCTTACTGGATTACAATAAACCCTTAATTGTAAGGTTCCAAAGCCAAAATTTGACTAACTGAATACCAATAAATTCCTTTTCTGTCTTATCCGTGTTTTTTTGACGAAAGCGGATGGATAGAAGCATGAGATAGATGAAAAAAACAAAACCTGAGACACCCTAAATGGATGGAATTAAAGGTGGATAGAAGCATGAAATGTACAAAAAAAAAGACTCAGAAATACTCTATCTGAACCGCGCATGTTCCGCACGTGCCCAAACCTCGGCAATGGATCAGGCGTGAGATGCCGTTGTAGAGCGGAGCGCGTGCCTTCATCAGCACCTTCCGCAAGTTGGCCCCTTTGGCACATTCGATTTTCATTTCCCCGATCGTTACCTGCGGCATCAGTCAACTTCCTTTCCTTTTTCTCAGCTTTTTCCACAACTATGGAGCCAACCGGATTTGGTCCGGTCAAACAACGACCAAGAATCAAAAAATGAAATGAGACCAAAATCTCCACCATTCAATCCTCAACTACATTGCGTTTGCGGACCTGCCTCAAACAGAACCACAGTGCGCAGTGAGAGATGGCTGAGGTCTGGCTTCTTGAATTCAATGTTGCCAAATGCCATATCATTCACTTTGGCAAACTGAATCCCTGTTGGTCTTATTTTTTCTTAGGCCACCAACTCTCCTCTGTAAATAATGAGCAGGATCTTGGTGTCACTATTGACAATGAAACAAAATTCAGCGCTATTGCTAAGAGGTCTGCTGCTGGAGCTAGTTCGACTATGGGACTGATTAAGCTTACTATTCCTACTCACTTCTCCAAAGTCATCAGTCTTCTAAGTAAGAGATTTGCGTATCCTAAGCTTGAAGTTGGAATGTCTCTTGCCTCCTCATATTTTAAAAAAGACATAAAAGTTCTTGCACCAGAGTTTGCTCTAGAAACCAAGTGTATTAAAACTACAAAAGGGACATTGCTATAACCGAAGCCGTTTTTCTCTTGGATTGAGAAATTTTTGAAGTGAACAGACCGTGCGAGCTCAGCAGCAATCCATTAAACCGAACCGTATTTAGGTCATCTTCTGAGGACCTGACGAGACTCATTTTGGTCGAACTTCGAAAAATTTTTGACAAATGGGATCCAAGAATTAGGAAGAACCTTGCTTAATGGAACACGTTGCTGATTTGTTTCTGAAATCGGCTGATAGTTGGGAATGGTAACAAGCATCAAAAACCAAAATAGTATCTAAATATCAGAAAGACATCTCATAATCATCGTAAAATTGAAAAAAGGGGCTTATTGGCTGACGTCAGGACAGCGCTAAGCCACTCCTCTCTGTTCCGGGCAGGGGCCGACTATATCTCTTACAGATAATGCGCCTTTATGGCATAGGTTGCTGGGGGAGTGGATTGTGACTGGCGGGACGTGTCTACACGCCGGCGGGTCCTGCACAGTGCACATCAGAGGGGCCATCCTCCTCCTTCAAATGTATTCCTGTCCCTCGGGTGAGGGTGTTCCAGTTATATTTCAAGACCCCCCAGAAAATGGGTCCTCCTTTGGTCTGCGCCTTCCATCTCCATGGATGTATCCTACATATATGTAGGATTCTTAAGGTGACGGCCCTATCAGCATGAGCCTCTTTGAAGTAGGCTACCAAGGACATCAAAGTTAAAAAAAAACCTTCTAGACCTATGATATCTGGAAGCCAAGATTTTCTAATGTTTTCTTTTAGTTGTTTCAAAATCATGAATTTATTAGGGTGCCACAACATTATTGGTAGCATTGCCATGTTGAAGGTACAAAATAGATAAGAAAAATGAATTAGTTAAAGTTCTTTCCTTTTTTTTCAACTTTGCGCCCGTTACTACCATAAACTGAATAACTGTAAATGGAGGTCTTTTCATTAAAAATTAAATCCCTGATTCTTCCCAAGATTTTACTTGTGTAAGCTGGCCAATCTGGGCGAGCTGCTGCGGCAGGTCCGCGGCAAGCTGATCGAGGGCGAGTTGGTCGACGTGACGGGCCTGGACGGCATCGTCATCGACATCTGCGCCGATGTCGCCGAACTGGCGCCGACCGAGCGTGTCGCGCTGGAAAGCGACCTCAATGTCGTGATGAGCGAACTGAAGCAGATCGGCACCTTCCTGCAGGAGCAGGCCGAAGCGGTCGATGCCGCGATCGAGCGGCGCGACGCCGGCACGCAGGAGGCCGCGCCGGCAGAATAGCCGTCGTCCCTCGCCCCCGTTCGATTTTCCCACGGTCCGGTAGGACCCCGAATTGAGCAAGCTTAATAAAAAGTTGTTATTATTAATAATTAAAAAGGGAAATTAATAATTAATTAATAATGAATAATAATAATAAAAAATATTTAATTATGACAAAATAAAACAGGACAAGTCTAAAAAAATAGTCTACTATAATGAAAATTAAAAATAGTTTATAATTTCTGTTTTGTCCTTCACTATTCGCTTCATTTTATAATACTTAATAAATTATTATTATCCTTTAATAAAATTTTTAATTATATTATTTAATAAAATATTAATAAATTTATTAATATTTGAATTTATTAAATTTATTAAATATGTAATAAATTATTTAGTATTTAATTATTTAATAAAATTTAATGCCGCGCTGGCGTCGCCGTAGCGCACTATCGGGACTATGACTTCACGGCTCAGCGGTGGTTCTCGACCGTGCTCTACAGCACGGACGCGGGCGCGACGTGGCGGCGTTCGAACCTACCGGTGACCAACTCGGGCCGCATCGAGCTCGCTTGGCACGCCGGCTACACGGGCGCCGGCTACATCCGCTGGGACGGCCCAAACCATTATGGCAACCAAAATAATGGTGTCATGGGTTATGAGGTCTTGATAAACGATCCTGGCGAGTACAATGTCAGATTCAGAATCTCACACCTTGGTGCGCCAGCAGGCGACCAGTGGAATGACGTCTGGGCCAAAATGGACAAAGGGCCAATCACGCAGTAGGTTTTAGACTTTTACAGTGAGAGAAAAAGGCGATACCCAAAGTCGTGTTTGTTATGATTTTTGTTCGTTTCAAGCTTGAATCGCATATTCAATTTAAGTTACACCGTTTAAACATTTATTTATTCATTTATTAGTCTCTATTGTACGTTTGTTAGCATTGATTGTTCATTTAATTTCTGTTCGTTTTGGGTTTCATTTATGTTTTAGTAGAATTTTTTTTTTCGTTTTAAGCTTTATTTGCATATTCAATTTAAGCATTACTCCTTTTAAGATTTATTTATTCATTTGTATTAGTACTTGTTGTATGTTGTTTTTTCTTTTACCAAGGGAATCAGCTTTTTTGTACTAAACAAGACATTTCTGTCTGAATGCTGATTCTAGGACAGCCTCTAGGCCTGCTCCTCCTCCCATGCCTCACGTTTTTGATTGAAGGTCTACTTAAATACCCGTCAAACGCTATGAAAGCGCATTCATATCTTCGCGTCACATAGTCGACGTATTTGATGCACATATCCGCCTACATGCTGCATTTCTCACAAGGCAAGTGACGTAGAAGGGCCCAGCCATCTAGCTTTTAAGCTAGCTTTAATCCAAGCTTTTAAGCATGCAATCTGTCTTTGGTTGCAGACCTTTGACCTCCCACCAGATTGCATTGGTAACACAGTTCCCTCAGCATCACCTCTGAATTATTCATAGGGAGACCAAGAGCCACAGACGGGACAGGGCTACTTTTATGTCAGTTCAAAGCAATGTCAGTTTCTAGCATTCCCAGTATTTTTTTATTGTCTATTTGTAACAAGACAAGCCTATGACTTACTCTTTTTTTTTGTTTAAAATTTTTGCTGTATTTCTATAAAGCCGTAGATTACTATTCATCAAACCGTTTTTTGGGTATTTTTGTGGAGATAGTCTGTGCAGAAGAGGGCAGTAGCAAACGTTCAAGAGGCTGTATTGGTACTAGCTGGATTTAATCCTTAAACTGCTGGGAATAGGTGATTTGAGCATCTGATTGCCAAGGACATTCCCTTTAGCCCCGATGAGCAGACGTTCACTTGGGAGGACTTGGCAGCCTACGCGCCGCTCCCTTACGACCCGAATCAGCCACTTTATGTTTATGGCGCGATCGATGACGCAAGCAATTTTCCGGTCTTCACTTCCTACTCCGATCCCATCGCCCCTCCCAACTACAGCCCATCGATCACGGTTCCCGCGACCGTCGACTTCGGCGTCAATCAAGATTTGATCTTCTCCCATCAACTTGGCAATCCGCTTTCGGTCGCCGATCCACTTGCCGGGGATCTACCGGATTCGCAAGTATCGGTGGAACTATCGGCCGAACACGGCCTTTTACATGCTAAATCAGCACGAAATCAAGCACTTACCTGTTTCCCTAATCCCATATCAGATATCTTGGCGACGTATTCGCCATGGACAAACGTCTCATACGCATCTCTTGGCGTAGTTCTAGAGGTTCTCGAGTCGGCAAGCAATATATTCGCTGGTTTCAGGTCGCGATGGACAATGCGTAGCTGATGAAGGTGCTTCACGCCCCCTGAAATCTGCAGAAGAACAGCCTGTGGAAAAACAGCAAGCTGAGCCAGTCAAGGTGGCCGAGGCTGGTGATGCTAAGCAGGAACAGAAAGTTGAAACTGCAAAAGCGGAAGATGTTCCAACCAAGCCGGTACTAGTAGCAACAAAGAAATAAAAAGAGAGCACATCAGGGCTCCTCGTGTGAAAAATATGATTTTCCTTATTGTCGAAGTTGGGGGGTATAAGTTTCCTGATTTTGGTTTTCGACAATGGTGATTCCAATGATGTACTTTTCGTTTTTCTGCGACACCGCTTTCGAGGTGTTTTGGCCTCTTTTCAGAAATTCCTGCAAATTTGTTTCCATGTATTCGCGTCATGCGTTGATATTAATTGTGGGATGTTTATTTTATTTTAGACGTTTAATGCCATGAAAAGTAAGCAAGAAGACATGCACTCTCTTGTATCCAAAAATGAACTGTACACTAAAAAATAAACCTCCTCGTGCGCGCCGGCGACGGCATCCCTCTCTACCGGCAGGTCTACCGGCCCGGCGAGACCGTGGCAGAGGCGTCGCTCAGCGTGAAGGCCCTCGCCGACGAAGCGGTGAAGGCGCGGCTCGCCGTCGTGTTCACCCGATACGACGTAGCCCGCGTGCACATCCGCGACGGGTGGATCACGGCGACCTACCAGGACGCCGAGGTGTTCGACGGCGACGACCCCAGGCCCGTCGTCGGGGCTAGTCCAGATCGTGGTGTAGAGGACGCTGAGGCCGCGCTCGTCGGGCGCATCGATCTCAGCTCCGGCGGCAACGAGTCGCTCGATGACCGGCATGGTCGACTGACTCACTGACTCGTGGCATAAAATTTTCCAAAAAGTGTTATTGAGGCTTTTTCAGACGTTTTCAGATAGCAAGCCAAGTGGGGGGTGATGATTTAAAGGGCATAAACAAAAGCGCTTTTCTACCATATTTAGTATGCAAAAGGGTAGCGGACACTTCACACCGCGTTTACGTTCAAAATGGCTCATATGTTGAGGCATCCCTACTTGAGGGCTAGGTGTAGCTTGGACTTTTTTGGGGATTGAGACAGAACTGAAAACATTTTTGCAATGCCTAATTGAAACTCCAGAGCTTGAACTCAAATTACTCTTACCAAAATCAGGTTCGAGCTACTTTTACGAGCATGTTTTAGGGATTTACTATTATTTATTAATATGATCCCAAATACAGTAACAAAAAAAAATTAAGCATCCCAAAAGCGTAATAAAGTTTGGAGAAAAATTGCTCTGGAGATGTCATTAGAGAAAAGGGATATGGGAGGGGCTCGTGTTTCCCTCCAATCTTTTTGGCCAAACATAAGAGAGGAAAGAATTAACTTTACATAAAATACCAGATCGCCTTAAAATGATAGAATAGGTTGCCCTCTAATAGCTTTTGGCTCTTGAAAAGACATTAGAACTTATGATTTCCTATCAAATGAGTCCAATCCGAAGTTTATACGACTTCCCGCTCCATAAATGATCCCTTGTAGTAATGTCGCGGCATCAATGCGCCAAGAAATTGGAACAATAATAAATGTTTTAAACGTGTATGTTTTCGTGTTTAATCTCTTTGCGCTATATTAAATGAATATTAAAAATGAAAATAAAATTTTTTCTTCAAAACCCCTCTGTTTACCACGTATTATCAACCAATGTCAAGCATGGACAATTATGCGAGAAGTGAAGTAAGAAGTTACTAAATAAAAGCAAAGTTCTTTAATGGAAGTGAAAGACTGCTAATAGCCAAAATGATTATCTGATTAGTCGTATTAATTACAGTTTAATGTCATATTATTGACTCTAAAAATGCTTAAGGTTGGCAAAGTTTTAAGAGAAGAGCAGTGCGGTTTAAGAAAAGGTAGAGGATGTGTCGACCTAATTTTTACTCTTAGGTTAATAATTCAGAAGCAAAGTGAGTTACCAAACACCTTTGGTCCTTAGTTTTTTATATTATAAGCGAGTGTTCGATTCTGTTGATAAAAGAGCTTTAGCAAATTTCTTATCCTTTCATGGTATACCAGACAAATACATTCAAGCGATTAGTGCTATGAACATGAATAACACTGCTGCAGTTAAGGTAGCAAATGAGGTTAGCAGCTGGTTCCGCATTAAATCAGGAGTTAAGCAGTGTTGTGTTCCACCCCTCTTTATACGGATTATTTGTAACTCTTCTCTGATTATGGCTACGATTCTTAACTCAATCTTAGAAGGAGTAAAAATTACTTTAAGCAGGAGTTCGGCTACTACCGTGCTCCCTCCCCTGACCGTAAACCTCCTAAAGAATAGTGGCTCATCTGCCCTTTACAGAAAAAGAACTATTTTATAATAAACTAATATAAAACATATAAATATAAACAATATAAAAACTATTTTATATTGATTTAATTAGTTATGAGTTAGTTATGGAACACAATAATGTGGTAGGAGAAATATAGGGGAAAAATCACTGATTACGGTTTCAATTCTTTTCTGTTGTAATTTCGTAAATTTTTCGTCATTGCTCACCGTCGTCGTGTGTTAGGACACGTGGCGTACATAACAGAGAAACGGTGTAAAACCAGATAAACGAGTTAAAAACACCGGGTGGAGGACGCGGTTGTGGAGGACGGTGATGATGATGATGATCATGATGGGACGGTGGTTGTAAAACGATGATGATGCGAATGAATGGATAATGATGGAACGGGCGGGTGTGTGTCGTGGTTCCAAAAATGTCGTCGTGTTTGTGTGTGGGGTCATGATGATGATGATACGGTCCCCCCCAAAAAACAAACAACAAAGGGGTGGAAGAAAGAAAGTAAAACAGAGAGAGAGAAGCGTTTTGTTCGTTAGTAGTATTCGAGCCTGATCTTTCCGCTCTAAGCATTTTCCAAGATTTCCGGTACGAAAATGCGTCGAATTTTGACGCATTTTAGTAGCTTCCGTTTTGCCTGATTTTCTTTTTCTGAGTTAGAGATGTAGCCAGAGATGTAAAGCATGTCCTGACTATTGGTTTTCTTTATTTCGCAATTCCATCAAACTGTTCCCACTGAATCAAGGGCTCTTAAGTATTTTCTGTTTGCGCTATTCTATATTCTATGAAAAACGTTCAAAAATTGGATAAAAAAAACTTGTTTTTTTTAACCTAGAGTGTCGAACGATAATAAAATTGAAAACAAAGAGAAAGTATTCCATATATGAAAGGAATAATGGCGTCAGCAGAATCATAGAAACAACAGAAGCATAGAATTATGCTTTTATCTAAAATTTGCAGTGCATTTATATGCCTCGCGCCTAAGCCCTGGTGTCTTTATGAGACTAAGCATCCAAACAAATCCAATGCCTGATTTGTAACTTTACTTATTTTTTGCTCCCATATCTCAAACTCCATAGCGATGAAGACGCTGGTTGACCGTTATAATTATCTTTCGAATTGAAGGGGGGATGCCAAAATTTTACTAAATGGGGTATGAAAAATCTATAATTCCACTCTGCTGTTTTTTATGCTGAGGTCTTCAAAGGAGTTGGAATGTGCAGACCACGGACAAGTTCTTGAAAAACGTCTTGAAGAGTGTCTTGAAAAAATGTCTTTAAAATGTCTTGAAATATTGTGAAGAACCTCTTGAAGAACTTCTCGAAGAAAATACTTGTATAAGTAATTCTATTACCTAAAAACCTTGAAAAAAATTCGGAAAAATTAAGTAAGAACTAGCTGTACATAATAATATCAGGGTCTTGAGGGGTTAGCAACTTCGGAGATGCCCCTGTGAGCCTGTTTAAAGTTCATATGGGGATACTACTCAGGAGGGAGGACTCGATGTCTCCCTTTAACGCTTAGCTCCTAATTCTAAATTTGATTCGTTAAAAGTAAATAGTGGTAGTACAGCCTATTCTTTTTTATCTCTCGGTGTTTTAATCACAAAAGAAAAAAAATGTCTTGGGTTTTCTGCAAAGCACCTATGATGAAATAGCTTTTTTTTAGCTTTCGAATGGAACAGTAGCCCTACTTCTGTTTGTAATGAGTTCTGTTAGTTTTAAACTTAACTTGATTATTTGTTTTTATTTTAATCGTTTATGGACTTATTTATTTGTCTATGTTAGTACATATATCTATTTTTTATTTATTGTTATATTTATGTTTAATGCATTTACTTATTTCAACTTCCATCCTTCTTAGGTTAGATTTGTTCATAAATTGTAATTTCTGTTAGTTTTTAAGCTTGATTTGCTTATTTTAACAAATTTTAATTTCTTTTTTTTGTCAGATCATGCCAGAAAATCCATTTCCTTTCGGTTTCAGGCACCATCTCCCCTTTCCACTCTGCACCCACCGACACTCTTCCATAATTGATGATTGCAAATTAAAAAAAGCTAATTATTCTTATTAAATGACCATTGTGTTTCAGGATTCGTTCTTTAGGAATCGAGATAAAAATAAAAACTTTAGCGTGAAGAGCAATGTCTTCAGGAGGGGCAAACCCCTTTCAAAAGTGCAATAATTTGTGTTCGTTTAAGATTTGATGTTGCTCCTTACTTTCAGTTGAAGAAACTTTTTTTTTATAATTTAGCAATGTTTCCACCCAAAAAGAAGAAGATCTACTGCTTTGAAGAATCGGCGAGCCTTGCATATTCTCAAACGAAACATTTCCCAATCCGTATATGGCTGATGTAAATAAGCACAATGTAAATTACTCTGGCATTTTTCTTAGGGCTATTCCTATCAAAAGATAGGCGCTGAATTAGATAATCTGCCTTGGATTATTGTCTAAGCGATGATTCATTCGCTTATGGGTGTTATCAGTTGACAGGCGATGTAATTTGTGCCATATTTTGAATTATCTGCGATTACTCCCTGTAGCTTAAAATGGAAACTTGATTCTTACGTATACTTCCTACAGAACTCTTAAAAGCCGATGATTTTCCACAGTTTCTAATATTAGGATTTTCGAATATGCTGAATGCGATGGTATGGTTTTCTTAAGATTTCTTGAAGCTTTAGGGGGAATTGGGTCCACTTTTGGGGAAATTTTCTTCGGCTAGCAATTTTTGATGGCTTAATGTTAATGAACTTTATATATTTCGAATCAGAATAAAAATTTTATTCTTTTATGTGTCTTTTGTCATGAAAACTTTGTTTTTACTGTTTCGGTTACTATTTAGATGCATCGACCCTTACTTGCAGTTCTTTTACCAAGAACTGTTTGATCAAACAGTTCGTGGTAACAAACTGTATTAAGGAGCGACCCGGCTCCTCCGAGCTAATCTGGGAGGGTGGGAAGTTACTAATTCTCATGGGTATGCTCGATCACAAAGATGCTGCATCCTGGAGCGAACTGATAAGAATCAAATAATCTGTCGAAAATTCACAAAAGCAGTTGCTTCGCAAAATTTTTTGTTTGAGTTGTCAGAGATAAAGTATCCGAGTTTTGGGCTTGGTTGAATGATTGTTTTGCCATGTGTAATAATTTTCTTGCTCCCACAGCCCTTTTAAGAGCGATCACGTTGACCCAACCTTAATTGGATGACATTTAACGGAATGACAATTTTACTCCGATAGAACAAGTGTCTACTCGAATTGCACCTGGAAGTTCTGTCCAAATTGGGAAAAGAAATTTTCCGGTGACATAATTCGTTTTAGTCGAACTTTAGGTGGTTACACATGTTGGTTGTAGAAGATGTTGGCGTAGTATGAGCAAGGCACCGGTACGAGGGTATGTTGCTGGAGTAAAAATTACACCAGGCTACTTAATACTGACTCTTAAAATCCATCGGTGGCTCTACTAATAGATAACACACCTATGGCTGCTATTCAAATGAAAATTTCTATAGGCTATAATTATAAAATAACACAGGTAACCTGGAATCATAAAAAAAAATCTCGGAACTGGGATTCTTTCGAATAGTTAACAAAATGCTTTGGTATAACTTTGGACGTTTTTTGGAACTAATCCATAAAAGTTAAATTTATTACAGCTCAAGTTTGGTAAGGGGTTTCAATTAAGCAATTAAAGCCAACTTTTGTCAATTTTCCAGGGAGCTGACTTCAAGACCTCTACTTCCACCACATACGAATCTGGTTTCGTTGCATCATGTCTTAGTTGATCGAGTACCTGCTCTGCCCGACGCTCTCAAGCTATATCCAGCTGCTTTGCCTCCACGTATCAACCCCACTGGATATGGACGGAATATGAGCCTCTTTTTGGTCATGAAAAGGTTTTAATCTTCTTACTTTTCTGAATACTCTTACTTACCTTAAAATCTGTTTCTTTATAATAAATGACACTACCAGCTGTATACCATCATCAGCGCCATTATCTAAACTCTCCAGTTCTGCGCCTTGTTTTGGGATAGCTGCCATAAAATAACTTTCCTTGAGAACTTTATTATTAAATGTATCTTCTTATGTAACATTAAAAAATGTTACCATAACCACCATAAGATGACCATCAAGGCCTGGACTAAACTCTCAAGATCTGCACCTTTTTTTCATGGTTTAGAAAGTTTTCTTTTTTAGAATACAGTTCAAAAAAAAATTCCTTTGCCTAGCCGCATTTTTCATACAGCTTGCTCTTTGATGTCAGTCAAGCGGGCGCACAAAAGAATCCAAAGACATTCAATTTCGCTTTAATTTCATATGTGCAGATGGTAAAAATCAAAACATGTGTTCATTCAAAAATTAAATATACGGAGTAATTTCTGTTCGTTCATGTTTTAATGTCGCTCCTTGCTTTCAGTAAAAAAAACTTGTTTTTTTAAATTTTATGTTTAGAGAAGATGATGAGAAGAAAAAAAATCCTTATACTAGACTTATTTATGCCTTGTATATTACCTTGTCAAACAGTTTCTGGTAAAGAACTATAGTAAAGAACGACCCAGCTCAATAGTAAACAAAACTCTCAAAAACAGAATTTTGATACCAATGTCTACATCAAAAGAATTTTATTTTAATGCTGATTGGATTGGTGATTGCTATATTAAAAGGAACAGAAAGAAATATCAAAAATCATAGTCATTCAAGGAGGTAAGAAAAGAGATTGTGAGTCAAGATCATGCCTCTGTTCCCAAGAGTAAGCCTGAAGAGTTGGGGATCATGTTTTCAAGTAGTTAAATATGCTGGGGAAGCTTCTCAACATTTTGGACAATCAAGTGTGGCCCCCAAAGTTCAAGTCCTACCTAAGTCTAGCGAAAGTCCCATCATTCAGAAGGACTTGAGTGATTTTGTAAATGTTTGAAGATTACGGTAGACCACAACTGTCACGCACAGTTCAAACAAATTTATGTATGATGTCCAACAATCGATCGGGCAAGATGCGGTTTGAGGCTTAAATTCAGCCGAGGAGATTTTTACAATTGGTTCTTGCCTATTAAATGATAGATGAACTATGTCCACTTCGAGCGATAGTATAAATACCTATGTAAGCGATATTCGTAAATTTCCAAAACTGTCGGCAGACGAGGAATATGAACTCGCCCAATTAGTAAAAGCGGGTGACGAAGAGGCAAAGGAAAAATTCACAACATCGAATTTGCGACTGGTCGTAACTTTAGCCCAAGATTTTAGTGGTCTCGGATTACCACTTTCTGATCTCATCGCTGAGGGCAATCTTGGATTGATCCACGCTATTGATAACTACGATCCACAGTTTTTATATAGGTTTTCCCAATGCTACTAATCATGGTTGCAGTGGTAGCGGCAACTAGTAAAAAACGAAGCACGGCCCATAATAATCATAACAAGGAACGGCAATGGGCCAAACAGAACTCATTACGGCAAGTTGCAAAAACTGGTATATGTTCTATTAACTATTTTGGTATTTGACACAGTGGACAGCATCTGACAGAAAGTAAGCAATAATTCTTATTAGGTAGTAATCAAAACAAAATTCATTTTAAAGTTTTCAAATAAGCACATTATAAACTGTCAGATCATCAATTGAACAGAAAGTCTTTGAAAGAAAAGCAGCTAGAATAAGATTAAGCACAATTCTGACTCATGGTCCAAAATAACGACAATAGTAGTTAAACAATATCTATAAAAAATCAAGAGTCTACGAAATTTCATATATTTAAGTTTTATTTACGAAAATCCATACACAAAAAATATCAAATATAGAAGTGTCATATAGGAATTTCATACATGGAGAAATATGATATACGAAAAACACAACCTGGACAAAATACATGTATGAAAAACTACTATCTATTTTTTCAATGTGGAGCTTTTGTTCTGTTGGTACTTTTTTTTATTTATCGTATATTAAATTTTGCAATGTATGATTTATCGTATATAAAATTTCTGTGGGTGAAGTTTCGCGTATATAGGCTTTCCTTAAACGAATCCGGCGCGATGAGAATCTTCATGGGTAGTTGCCTGGCGGCTGCCTGCGGGTGGTGGCGTGTGCATTATTGCCGATTCGCCGACGGTGCAGGTGCGTGGCGGGCTGCCGTGTCCCGTGCAGTTCGCTTCTGCGATATCCTCACGCCGTGGGGGAACTTAAGGAACTTCTGAACAAGTTATGAATCGGCAGCTTGCGCTTGGCATGCACAGACTCTGCGTGACGAATAATCGCAATAGCCGGCTATGACGTGCGATTCGCGCCTTGATTCTGCACAGTCCAAACACAAGCTGCTCAACCCGGACTTATTCAGAGGTTCCTGAACATATCCGTGGCACAAGTCAGATGGGAACGAGGCGCAATGAGTTACAAACGGAGGAATTCCGTATTGGGTTCCGCATCCCCGTCATCTCTGTAGAAGATGCCAAATCCGAAATCCTTAAGGTATTCCAGGAAGCTTGGGAGAAGGGCAACGGATTCACTTGGGGTGATGAAGATGCACCCGGTGCTAGTGTTCCTATTATGAAGATTGCCGCAGATAGTTTAGAGTAATCCGGTACCCTTAAATGCGACGAACATTATTGTCTCATTGACTGACAGCGCAGGCTCTTTGTACGTCAGTTCAGTTGGTCCTGTTCCGTTTCTCGGCCTTCGCAATTGTCCGTTTTACTATATACAATCAATTGTCAAAGTTTGTAACTTGTAGCCCCTTCCCCGGGGACTGCGAAGGAGTAAGTCATCCCCAAAGACATAGTTATTTGGTCTTTCGACTATGTTGAACAAAATGGCTATCTCAGAAATTTGACCCGCTGACTTTGGGAAAAAAATTAGCGTGGGAGGGGTTTTTAGGTGTCCTCCAATATTTTTGGTCACTTAAAAGGGCACTAGAACTTTTATTTTACGTTAGAATGAGTCCTCTCGTAACATTCTAGGACCTCTGGGTTGATACGATCACCCCTGGAAAAAAAAATAATACAAACAAATAAACCCGCACCCTTGACCGGTCTTAGGGGCTTTCAGTTTGCACTTCTGAGATTTGTCAACAAGCACATACATAAAGATTCAATTCAAGGGGGAGAGGGCATAGTTAAACAAATACTTCCAAAAAATACAAATTACGTTGAAATTTTAAAGAAATTTTAGAACAAATCATTCAAATCTCAAGATGCTCGATTCTTCGAACTTTAATTATATCATATTAGCAACTAATGATAGAAGAATTAGCCTCAAGTTTCAGACTACCTAATATCCTAACATAACCCTTTTCTAACCCTCTGTATCTTTTTTACCCCCCCCCCTCTGAAAAGAATTTTTGGGGGAGGGTGAAAAAGGGTTTAAAAAATGCATAGTAGGAGCATCAGCTATGATAAGGGTTTATAAGTAATATTGCAAACATCAAAATAATGTTGAATTTATATTAAAATTTATTTAAATAGAACTAAAAGCTATTGAAAAGTAAGTTTCAGAAATTCAAATGTAGTTGTGTGACATTTTTTGTCTAGATTAGATTGTAGCCAATTTCATTAAGCTTATAATCATAGACTGGTTCAATTTATTCCTCTTTATCCTTTTTACTTCTTAAGCTTCTTGATTGTTTCATTCCCTTCAAATTATTATAAGTGCGCCCCAGTTGCAATAATTCGAAAGAATAAAAAAGGGGATGGCAAAAAATATTTTTCAAAATCTAGGTCCCAGGGTTGGAATCAAAGCTCTTTTGGTGCTCTTACCTCTGCTTGGTTTAACATGGCTTTTTGGGTTATTTGCTGTTGGTGCAGCTGCTAAACCAATGCAGATTTTGTTTTCTATTTTTAATGGTTTGCAGGTTAGTTCATTGCTTGATAACCTTGAAAAATATGCTGGATTCTCTCTTAAATAACATTTCTTAATAGCACAGAAATATCGTTTAAACCGATGATCAATCAGCTGATGGTGTTAAAGGGGACATTTTGCGTCTATGGAAAGAGCTTTGATAGTAAGTAAGGAGGACATTTACAAAATTTCGATATATTTTGTCGTTGTTGAGTTATGGTTATGGTCATCCCCTCTAATCATTCCCTTGGAGTTCCGACTTAATATCATAAATGAGATACACTTTTTTGACATTCTATATGCACATAGTGTGTGTTGATCCAGTTCAGCTTCCTCCTAAATATTCCTTTAAACTTTCACTTTCTTACAGTTAGCTTTAGGAATAACAGTGGTCATAGTAGTAGTAGCAGGAGTAGATGTAATAGTGGTAGTAGCAGTTGTTGCTGTTCCATTAGTAGCAGAAGTGACAGTAGTAGCAGTGGTAGTATACATATACCTTTTGGTCAGTTGAACATCCCCTCATCATACCCTTGACGTTTCAGCTAGTGCTCTAAGCTGTTTCGCCAGATTATATTAATACCTTTGCGTGGAACCGGGCTACCGGACCAGCCTTAATTGAAGATATGATTTTGCACCCACTTAAAGCTTTTACTTCGAATGAAACCATGGACCGTGTTCGTGTTATGGAGCGCTTATTTGCGGACGATTATTGGTCAAAAGTAAATACCGTGTTCGCAAGCGGACAAGGAGAAGTTCATATGGCGTTTATAAAAGACGAAATCGGTAACTGGAATCTTAAATCGTATGAAAATGATCCCACGGAAATTTTAAAAGCTTACAAAGATTTGGCTAAAGCCGCAATTGAAACCGCAATTGATGGCATAAAGGCAAGTAGTACTGTCGGAAATAGGTCTACAGGTGTCTCCTTGTTTGTGGCTGATGGGTCGTGCGCGACCGCTGGAAAAAATTCGCGCATGTCTACGGTGAACCAGGTACAATTTCTACGGACGCCTCCATCTTCTCTCCTTCGCTCTATCCATTGCGAGAGAGCAAAAGAGCACCAAAACTGCATGCAGTTTTTGGATGCTTTGGGCAAACGGGCGAGCACTCCATTTTACGGCGCTCCTTACGTTGTTGCTATTGCTGCTCTCTCCGCTGTTATCCATCGAAGTCTCCCGATCGACCCTACTGTCGTCCGGCACCCTTTGATACAACTTTCTGTGTGAGTACCATTCTTGGTGTAATCTGAAAATCCACCGACGAATGTGCTGTTCTCAATTCTTAGTATTAGGTTTTCGATTTCTTCTTGGACTTTTGGTGAGGAATATTCCATTTCACCAGCGATCACCAGCTAAAAACGAAAAAATAAATTGTTTAGTAGGTTTCAGAAAGACTTAAAGCATATAAAATGATTTCACGACTTAAAAAGGGTTTAAGAAGACTTACAGCATCTTAAAAACTAAAAGATTTTAAATAGACTTAAAGACTTAAAAAATGTTTAAAAAGACTTAATGTATCTCGGGTCATACAGCTAGGGTTCTGGAAGACTTTTGGAAGACTCGGAGTTAGAGATGTCTTATGTTTTTTGATATTTTAGTTAACAACAATGCGCCACTTTTCACAGAAAATGCTGAAAGGTTGACAGCTGCGGACTTGGCTTCTCGAAATCACCATGATTCCATTGCTTTGTTTTTGGAATCAAAAATGGTCTTTGTAAGTATATGCTCCTTGCAACTTAACTCTAATATGATTTAATTAGGGTAAAGTTATTGAATATATAACTGAACTAATTATGCTTCTGAAGATTGAAAGTCATTAACCTTTGACTAACTTGGGCGAAAATTTTGACTTGGTTAGATTAATAGACGCCCATACTAAAATTGGTTTGTAAGCAAACAATAGCTGAACGTTTCTTAGCTTTAAAATACGCGCATCTCGTTGACGTAGCTCCCGAACGAGCTGCCCAGGTCGCGCAGCACGAAGCCCGTGGACTCCCGCCGCAGCATGGCGTGCCGCCGGCTGACCGAGGAGTCGGGGATGATCACGTCGCAGTCGATCTCGCGCCCGACCGTGAAGGTCTTCCCCGGCAGGAGCGGATAGCGCTGCCCCCGCTGGCCGTCCCGGGTCATCTTGAACATGCACGGCACCCTCGGCTGCACACGCGACACGACGTTCTCCAGGTCGTCGGCGCAGGCCTTCATGCTCGGGTAGCGGAAGCGCCGGTCCGGCATCAGCATCTGCTGGATGACCAGCTCGAGGTCCTGGCTCCAACATATTAGAACTATTGACCTGAATTGTTGCCCTAGTGACCAAATTGTTGACGCTATTTGACCCAATATATGGTAGAAACCGGAACTTTGTCGTGCCGAGATCTCTTGTGACGTAAAAATCGCGGTAGGACTTGCAGTTTCTGGCCAAATGAACCCTATCATGGTTTTCAGCAATAATTATCGATTTTCAGCAATGGTGATTTCAGTGGTGTGCTTTTTATTTCAGCTTGATGTGTTTGAGGGGTTTCAGGCTTCTCAAAATATTCTCGTAACAAATTATTCTAACTTGAAATTATTCTCATATTAAATTTTTATTATTATAACTCCCAGAATTATCGATCTTATCCAATGCGATGTGAATGTTATTAAGAGGCTTGGTATCCATATATGCAGTACGCTCTCTAAGCTCCGTGTAAAAGCTCTTGTCGACATTAAACAAAAGCTTCAGGTAGGCTACCGGTTAGTCGTCGCTAATCGTGGTCGTACTCACGTCGAGTACTCGCCCGTCTTTATAGTTCATTTTCTGACCACTTCGTCTTATTTATTTCTGGTATTTACCCTCTGCTCCAGAAGAAGCAATTAAAATCAATTCGAGTATCGCACTTTCGGTACCTAAAGTACCTTCTTTATTTACCTCGTTCTTACCGTAATTATGCCATTGGTAGTAAATACGGTGCTACTGGTAATATTTTAAATTCAGTGGTCCAGTTTTTGTTTTCTTAAGCTTTTCTACCGAAGAAGTCACACGGAGTTTATAGAAACGTGGATATAACACTTTTGACTAACCTAAAAATCATCTGAACAGTTGTAAAAATATTGAATGTAATCAGGACATCACGGTGTCTTTAAAAAAGTCTAGTTGTATAGACGTCTTTTTGGTGGGGTCATGGAGAAAATCTGCTCAGAATCTGTTGTTTTTTTTTGTGATTGATTGTCGTAAAAGAAAATCGCATTGTTTAATGATGGTGTTCCAAGATTTTGTAATTTTATTTTCTAGAATTCAATCAGAATTTTTATTGATTTAGTTCATTTGCTCACTCAAAATTCCCTGAAAGCTAACTTAATGCTCTTAGTCGTTCCTGATATATTGCAAATAGGCCATTTTGACAACCTGTATGCTAATAGTGTTTTTTGATGTCGTTCACCCCCCCCTCAGCATACTCTGAAAATTTGGACTTAGAACCCTTAGCCGTTTCTTGTATGCTGTTGATACGCCTTTTTAGCAACCTGGATACACATTATCAGTCGATTTAATTCAACATACAGCTTAACACTCCCTGAAAGTTTCAACTTAAATATCTTTACCCATTTCTGAGCTAATCCAGGTGCGCCATTTTGACAACCTTGATGTGTATACTGTTAATTTCAAACCTTTGAACTAGAAATATGGAAGCAGTTTTTTTCAAAATATAGGTGTATATGAGATGTACAAATTGTATTAGTTATGTACATAGTATATGAGTTTTGTTTAAAATAATATAGGGTATAAATACCCTATAGTTTACTGTGTAAAGAACAACAAGCTTTTTTAATCTATCTTATACGTACTTTTCATTTTTCTTCAGTTTAATTTGGACCAGTTTTGGATGTAAATTCTTTTATGATGTTCGAATTTTATTCTAATTCTAGATTAGTGACTGTGGTCTTGCAAACCTTGCAGCTCAACCGGAATCAATCAAGCGATCTATAGAAGAATTGAATTGCCTATAACGTGCGTTTCACCGCGCCGGAGTTCACCTCGCTCTGCCCGATGACCGGGCAGCCGGATTTTGCGCATCTGGTGATTGACTATGTGCCTGGCGAATGGCTGGTGGAAAGCAAGTCGCTGAAGCTCTTCCTCACCTCCTTCCGCAACCACGGCGCCTTCCACGAGGATTGCACCGTTTCCATCGCCCGCCGCCTGGCGGACTTCCTGGAGCCGCAGTGGCTTCGCATCGGCGGCTACTGGTATCCGCGCGGCGGCATTCCGATCGACGTGTTATGGCAGACCGGCCCGATGCCCGAAGGCGTCTGGATCCCGGACCAGGGCGTGTCCCCCTACCGGCCGGACCAACAAGAAACTTTCGAAAACCTAGTGTCCGAATGGTGTCGTGCCAGCTGGGGCAGTAAAAAAGTACGACACTTTGAACGCAAAATTAGTGCCAACAAGACGTACATTACCCTTGGAGCCCGAGTATGTCCTTGAAATGTAGAGAAAAAGAGGCAATAGTGGAAAACGACAAAAAGCGACACAATGAACGGTGAATTAGTACCAGAATCATGTAATTCACCTCCCTAATTAAAAAAATATCATGATGTTTCGTGGGTAATAGTAAACGACACCATAACGACACTTTGAACGCGAAATTAATACCAGAGAGACGTACTTCACCCTTTTGGGAGGCCCTTGTTGGCGCCTTGCGCCGTGATAGCCGCGCGCTTCAAAACATTCGAGGCTTTGCCCGCGCCTTGGCTCTTTCGAGCGGAGCGTTGGCGGTGGCGCTTTCCGTATGGGTTTCGCTCGAGGTGTTGCATCTTGCCCTGGCGGAAACACTGGTTTCGGTTGTCGCGCTCGCGCGCCTGTTGCCCCTGGTGAGCCGAATTCAGGAGGGATGGCGCCAGATTCTTGTCGCGCTTCCCGCTCATGCGACGGCGAGGGAGTTGCTCAAGGAGTTTTCCGACGCCGCGGAAGACATCGCCGACCGGGTGCCGGTGGTCACCGGGCCCGGGAAACCGCACATCGCTCATGCCAATTTTTTTTAATTATTCATATGCAGTGAGCCAAAATCAAAACATGCATTAATTCAAAAACATTCAGAAATTAAATAAAAAATAAAACGTTTTTTTAACTGCAACTCTTTACTTGCAGTTAAAAAACTTGTTTTTTATTTAATCTCTGCAGGGAAGGGAATTGATAGGTAATTGTCATAAAGGCTTCGCGTCTTGTGTTTCTTCAGATCTTGACAGAATTTGCTAGTAGTAAGATTTATTCCATTAAATAGGCCTAGTTATGCATTGGGGGGGGGGGTCCAAAACCAGTTGGTCCCAATTATAAGCCCGGGCCCGCCTCCACCGTAAAAGGGCCGGAGGAATAATTGTAATTTTTTTGTTTCAAGGAATGAAAACAGTATGAATATAACAATATTATGGATAAGCATCAAAAAGGAATTAAAAAGCTAACACACCTACAAATGTCTACTTATCCAATAATATTACACAAAGTACGGAAAAGGGACATGTCTGTTCTTTATTTAATCGTTGAAAACAAAAAAAATTAAAGTGATAAAGTTCCCAAGTGTCACTATCTGTTGAATACAAGATTGAGGGAACATGCTTCAGAGAACATTAAATTCGGATCACGTTCGATTGTACATTTGAAGTAAGAATTACTTTGCGTCATCTATACCAAGTAAACAATTCATCAAAAGATATGGCACTTTACAGATACATCTAATTTATGTTTTCATCCATAGCTTAACATCTTTAAAACCTATCTTTTACTGCCTTTAGGGTAGATCTGCAATATGCCAGGTTTCATTGAGAATTTGGGTATCTGCAAAGTATCTATTCTTTGGCATATTGAATATTTTTTTCTTACAGCATTTATAAGATTAAAGACTTTGTTAAACAGGCTGGCACTAGCTTCTGTTGCATTCCTGCAATGACAAGAGTCTGCCTGAGTATCATGAAGTCTTTTGGCTACATAGCTACTGTAATGTTCATACTGTGTGTAAGACTACGTAGGAACCCTTTCCATACATTTACCTTTAATTTACTAGATGTTTTCCAGAAAAATTGCATACGGATTTTTCTGGGTACCCGGCTGACTGACCGTATTTCAAACAGTAGGTTGTACGAGTAATGTGGTTCAATCCCGCTTTCTACGGCTATAATGAAAGAAAGGTTGAGATGGCTAGGCCACGTTCTACGGATGAAGAATGACAGATTACCGAAAATTGTCCTTTTTGGCCAACCGTCTGGGGCTACACGGAAAGCAAGTCGTCCTTGTCTGTGTTGGGAGGATGTCATAAATAAAGATATAAAGGAAATGGAAATTTCCTGGGAGGGTGTAAAGAGGGAGGCTTTAAATAGTTTAGGTTGGAGGAGGAGAATTGTAACAGCAGAAGTAGTAATAGCAGTAGTCCCTAAATTTTAATTTAATGCCCCCAGTCGTTCTCGATATATTGCTGAGGTGTCTTATTGGCAACCATACACACAGTGCCTTTTGATTTAGTTTAAAAGCAAAATTTAGTTTTAAAGCATTATAGGCCAATTACATAATTGCGGGGGGGTCAAAATACTCAATATCATTGAAGACATAGCTACTGGACCGTTCTATTATGCTAAATGTAAAAAAATGCTGACTGGAAGTGTTTGGGAAATCTATGGGTTTGGGGGGAGAACTGCTTGCCCCCCAATCTTTTTGGCTCTTAAAAATGGCACTGGAACTTGGCTCTCCCCTTTTTTAGGAAATTATTATTTGTAATGATAAATTCTGATGGGTACTTCACTCAACTTAAACTCAATAAAAGTTAAATATCTGGAATCAAAACAAAGTGAAGGTTGTTTTGATATTATATCTGACTTCCTTACTTCCGTGTTTCAGAGTTTTGGTTGCTTTGGCCATGGTTACCCTAGTTGGGTCGGGATAAGGAAAAAAACCATTTCACTGATGATGACTATAAAAGAGAGAAAGAAAGGCTGAATAGTTGGGTATTCTGACATAACCAAAGGAAAACATGGATAATCTAACCTTGCTGTTATCAAAATTTGAAAAGGAAATAGTACAAGACTGACTGGCTGCTTCACGAGCGATTACAATTTGTTTTTTTGGTAATTTTAAACTGTCAGTTAGGTGTGCTATAGCCCTCCTGAAATACAAAAGAAAATACTAAAAATAGGGCAAATTCCCAAAAAAGGATCACCATTAATACACTGGCAATTCAAAGCTTTTTTATGTCAAGGCAAAGAAATTAACAGATTTGTAGTTGTCTGATGACGCACAAATTTTTGAAGAGGTTGGTGAAAATGATCTCAAACTTAATGATAAACAGGGTCTTCTGAAAATTTTGTTCATAACTGACAAAATAGATCGTCATAATGGTTTCAATGTACGGCTCCAAAGGAATAACCTCACTGGAAGTAACTTGATAACTGGGTGTATATACACTTTGAGTTCTTTCTGTGTAGCCTTGTCAATGTCTGACAGGTGGAGCCTTGATAATGCATTGGCAACTGTTATTTCAGCACCAGGTGGGTAAGCAAAAATCAAGTTGTATGACTGAATCTGGAGCATCATCCTTTGTAGTCTTGCTGGGGCCTTGTGCAAAGGCTGTCTTAGGACAGTTTTGAGAGGGCAATGATCAGTGAATACACTGACTGGCACTCCATAAATGTAGTGATGGAAATGTTGGTAGCAAAATACAATGGCATAAAGCTCTTTTTTGAGCTGTGAGTATATTTGCTTGGTTGGCCACTCCTTTGTTTAAATATTATACCCGTTTTCTCTGTATATTTTCCATCATTTTTATTTAATAATTTTACCTGGTTACAACATACGTATGAATCATCATATGTATCAAATATTCCTTTCCACCTAAGACTGTTCTAAACACGTCCTCTTTCCTCTACTTTTTTAGTATGTCACAACTAAGAAATTCACCTTGAATTGATGAACTACTACGCATAAGGACTGTAAGACAGAGAAATGAAGAATTTGGTGAAAAGGATACTCCCAAACATGCATCCATATCCAAATTTTAAATTTATATAGCCATACAATCCCTCTCATTTTGAACGATGTAAATTGCTGATGAATAAATCGCGTTATGGTGATGAAGCATATCTCATTCATAAAAATTGTGCTTCTTGCCCATCCACTTGGGGCAAGACAACAAATCTGAGTTCTTCAAATAGTAAGGGAGGGACTAGGGCATGAGAGAGATTTTAATAAATTAAGAGCCTTATGAGAGGGAGTAAGCAGTGAAGCTAAGAGTAAATTGAAATGGAGGAATTAGAATACGCAGCTTTGTTAGCCTCAAACGACCTGGTGCTGCCACGAAATATCAGTAGTAGTTCTTGTAATTGTGTTGTTGCTGGTTTCATCAAAATTTTCATTTCAATGATGTATAATTTCTTAGTTTAAAGATAACATTTCTATTCCGACAACATGGGTGCCACATCAGGTGACGGCCTGGCACTCACCTATAACCTTGAATTGACCACCGGTGTTACATCTCAGGCTCCTGGCCTTTCATTAGACGGAACGGGTCAATTAGAGATTGGCGCAGGCGATACGCCGTTGTATGTTGATAATGCAATTGCTCCCGGGGCCGATCAGGCTTTCGCTGGACAAATCTCAGCGGGACAAAATTTTGTCGAATTTGAATGGATGTTTGACGGTGTAGGTACGGCCAGCAACAACTCTCCAGTTGTCGATGACCAAGTCATACAGGCTTTGGTCGGCGATGTGGTATCCACAACGGTAACAGGTCTGGGTAGTTTGTCAAGAAAGGACGTAACAGCAATATCTTAGGAGCAGCTTAGAGTAATAAGTTCAAACTTATAGGTATGTTGAACTAAAAGAAAGGTACTGTTTACATACTAGTACTACTGCTATTACTACTGCTACCACTACGACTACTATTACCATTTCTACTACTACTACTATGACTAGTTGTGGGCATCAAGCCATTGGCTAAGACTAAAGATATTAATGTGAAAATTTCAGGCAACATTGAGAAGAACTTGAACAAAAACAAAACAGACTTTGCACATGTAGGTTATCAAAAGGGCGTATCAGC
Organism: Alatinidae sp. Z8VKAUB7J3; assembly: GCA_010016025.2. Taxonomy (NCBI): domain Eukaryota; kingdom Metazoa; phylum Cnidaria; class Cubozoa; order Carybdeida; family Alatinidae; species Alatinidae sp. Z8VKAUB7J3. The sequence continues at coordinate 18,302,965 of JAAAKM020721499.1, forward strand.
AATATCTTAGGAACGGCTTTGAGTATGAAGTTTAACCTTTTGAAGGAGGCCGTCATCAGGCCCGGCTCGATAAAATCGAAGACATCGTTCGAACGTTAACCAATTAACCCGTTTATCAATCAAGGAGAACCTTAAATTGTCGCTTGCGGATTTTGACCCAGCCATTTTGCGGTGAGACCGATGGGCTGATCACCTTGAACCACCGATTTCACGATGTCGGGGGCAAGGAAGGCCAGGTCGATGACCTGCGGGATGCGGCGCTTCGAGAGCTTCTCCGAGGCTGCAATCTTCTCTGAAATATCTTGCAGCAACTTCTGCAACTGGTCGATCTTTTCATTCTTTTTGGAATCCTGTGGTTACTAAATGGAGAAAAAAATAAACTTTAGTTTTTCAAAAGGTCAACGAAAAATAAATGCAAAATCACTGTACCAATCAAGACGACTAAATAGAACTAATGAAAATCAACTGAATATTTGGAATTTAGTGATATTAATTTTGGGGAAATGAGTAATTAAGAATTTTATTTCATTACAATTTCTTTTTTATTTGTTAATGTTCTAAATACAAAAGAATATATTTGTAATATATTTTGTTTTTCGGTAAAGCGCAAAAGACGCAACAAGTTTTAGACTTTTGCGGCTAGGGGTGGGAGTAAAGGGCAGCTGCCAAGCTCCTGCTTGTAGTAATTTTTGTTCGTTTTGAGTTTGACGTGAGGATCCTTGGGTAAAACTTAAAACACTTGCCCCCTGGCTCTGAGGGGTTGTGTAAGCCTCGCAGTTTTACCTTATGTCTGGACTATTTTAGCAAAATGGCCCTGTCAAAATATTTATCGGATAGTTTTGGGGGAAAAGGGCGTTGGAGGGGTAGTTTCCCTACGATCTCTTTTGACTTTTAGAAAGTGGTAGGCTATAGAGCTTTCAATTTTCAATCAAATGAACCCTTTTCAAAGTTAACACGAATACCCTTTCCGTAAGAACCGTATATGCCCCAAGGGTATAACTTACAATGCCTGCCGGTGGGTCCGGGGGGGGGTTGTCGACCGGGAGTAATCATCTGATGAGGCATCTGCCTTCCCCCGAACTACAAAACGATCAGAGAATCCAACTGTAGAAGTTTCAAGCTCTCATCTACAGAAATTCGGAATTGTGTATTTTTTGCTAAAGAAAGGTCATGAATGTTTTTTTGTTGTTGTTTTTTTTTTTTCAGTGATGATCGTATCGAACCAAAAGTTCTGTGAGATCGGGAGAGAGTTTATTCCAATAAAAATTAAAAGTTGAAGTGCCCTTTCAAGTGACCAAACAGAATGGAGGGCAACTAGCCCCCTTCTCATGTCCCTTTTTCCCCAGAAGATATCAGAATGAAATTTTTAGATAGACATTTGGTCTATCATAATTGAAAGCGTAAATTGCCAGTTTAGTATACATAGACTGATTATTATTCTGTAAAGTCCTAGCAATTTTTGTTTATTAAAGTCAAAGAAGTGAAAAAAAATAAATACATTTTTTTTCGGTAAAGTGCAAATTATGTCCCATGTCATACTTATGTTGAATTTTGCTCATTTTAAGTTTGTCTCGGTTACTTGTTGTAATTTTTATTCGTTTTGGCTTATATTTATTTATTGATAACGATTTGTGGTAGTTTTACACTTGTAAGATTGTTAGACTTTATTGCTAATCATTTTTGATTCATTGGAGCTCTTAACTTTTCTATGAAAAATTTATTTTTGTGGATTTCTTTTTTTAGCTTACCAACTTTTCACGAACATTATAACATGACGAACTTCCAAATTTCCTGTTAGTTGTTACTTATCAATTCATAAAGGAATAGGAAGTGAATACTCCAACGAAGCTGCCAACGACCACGGCCCTTATATTAATGCATTGTTTTTAGAACCGGGTGAGAACTATGACATTTGTGTAGACCACCTACCCTAATGAAAAACTTTGATATAACCAGATGCTTTTGAACGAACCTACGTATTTTTTCATTGTTAATTTTTAAAGTCTACCTAGCTTTGGCTGCATGACTTTCATCTATAAAAGCTTATACTCCTTTAAAATTAAAATGCTTAAACAAAAACAAGAAATAAGCTTCAAAGGAGAGGGAAAACGTGGCCTGGTTGCTGAGCCATACCCAGGATATTTTTTGGGGGGAGGGGGGGAGAAGAAAAATTAAGGAGTCGGATAAACATTTCGAGGAGAGGGCTCAAATCCCCTCCCTGAATATGTCCTTGCCTGGTTGTTTTTCTTACTGTTTTCAGTAGTTAGTTTTTGCGCAAAAAGTTTTATTGCGCCATCAAAAATACGGCAAAACAATTTTAATATCAAAAATTCAATTTGTTAACTATTTCTATGAGTGTTAAAAGTGATTGTGACAATTTTTTGTGTAACCTCCTTTCAAGGAAACAAAACCTAGATAAAAAATGCAAGGTGAGAGAGAACAATAATTTTGAGAAATCAAAAGGCGAACGTGATTGGTTCTCAGACAATGAGGACGGGGGATAAAATTTATCGCTGGAACAGAAAAACTTGAGTGGATGCGCAGACTTTACCTTTCCCTTTTCGCCTCTAACTCCTCCACAATAGTAAAGTCTGCACGCAGGCTATTTATTTCCTACTCTCACATCATTCGGAACAGCTAAGTCAATGATTTTACACTCCTTTTTCAACTTCTCAACAACTACAATATCTGGTCTTCGGCTCTGGATAAAGTGATCACATTGAAAACACAGCGAAAAAATGCTAAACGAGGCTAGGATCGAACAGCAAGTATGTACTTAAATAGCTAACAACCCTTGGTAAATTTGGTGGCTTTTAAAAAAGCCGTTTTTTGGTGCCTTTCTTACCCGTCCTATAATCAAACCTGCATTTTATTTATCTATTTGCATTTCAAATCCAAAAACGAGAACAATCCAACTTAAATTTTAGCTGTTGCATGTATTCATCTGCGCAAAAACTCCTTTCTTAGGCCTTTTTCGGAGTTATGCATACTAATCACTTATGGCTAAAAAGGGTTTTTCTTCTGATCTCATATTACCTGCAGCCCTTAGGCTGACGACTCAAGGGTAGGGACGCATAAAACCTAGTGGGGAGATTTTTGCACATGTGTTGCAACCGTTTTATTTTGGTTGTTTGCAAACAAGAAAAGCTTCCGAGTTTTCTTTTCACGATTCACTGTAATGACAAAGAAGAGAATTTACGCTGCAAAAAGATCTTAATAATTGTTCAACACCCGAAAGGAAAATCGTAGACAATCTCAGTTTTCAATAATAGGTTCCATAAGATGGAGCCAGGAGTTAAAAATGATTTCATTTTTATGTAATTGGTGCTTTAAAACCTTCACTCGTTACCCACTATTGTCATATTCGAATTTTCTTTAAATCCTTTTTTATGACCTCGTCCCATCCCATTCAGGGACGATCTGCTTTTAGTTTTGCCACAGATGGTCGGCAGGATTTTTTTGGTAATTTCTCTTTGAGACGTAAGCCTGTTTTCACGCTGTTCTAGTGATTCCTCGGCACGCTTTCTTTTCTTACTTTCTCTATTAGCTGCAAGCCTTTTGGCAATAACTCTTTGAGCAGCTTCCTCGGCTGTTTCTTCTACCATTGTAGGATTTATACTAAAATTTTTCTTTGAATTAACTCTTTGAGCAGCTTCCTCAGCTGTTTCTTCTGCAATTGAAGGATTTATACTGAAATTTCTCTTTGATTCGCCCCCTTATATATTTATATAGGTCTACAGGCTAAAGTATGTCCTGGGAAGGTATTTTGAAGTACCTACCTCTACCCCCAGGGCATAACTTAAAACACCTGCTCCCAGGCCCTGGGGGGTTGTGTTGACACCAAAGTTTTTGTTATCTGACCTTTGAACAATTTTTGACAAAATGGCTATCCCAACTTTTTATCTGACGCGTTTGGAGAAAAAGGGCGTTGGGGGAGAAGGCCAAATGTCCTCCGATCGGAGTTTTGTTATCTGACTTTTGAACTATTTTTAACAAAATGGCCATCTCAAAATTTTTATCTGATACAATTGGGGAAAAGGACGTGATGGGGGGGGAGGAGCTAGTTACCCTCCAATCTCTTTTGACTCTATATATTGAACTAGAGCTTTTAATTTCCCACCAAATGAATGCGTACTTCACGACAAGCTTGCCACGATGACTTTTTTTTTACTTCTTTTAAGTGTTTACCGTAATGTTTCTTCTTTTGTGGGGCTGGTCGATGCGCGTAGTCTCCTGGAATGGTTCTTATGGATGTCCTGATCAGTTCCATAAGCTTCAAACTTATCTCTAATTCGAAAGATGGTGACTCGTGTTGGTGGTTCTTTGTTACTCCCTACTAAATTACCTTTGTGCTTCTATTGTATTTTCACACTTTCAGTAGCATTTTAGAATAACTTCTATTGGTTCAAAGTTAAGTCAAAATCTGGCTGCCCTCAATCGGTTCTATGAGTTCAGTCTAAAAGGAAAACCCCTCCCGACTCAAATATAAGCATAAAGCCTAATCAAAGTGGGAAGCCCCCGGGCTGCGAAGCTTGAGGTAGCCGACCAGGTCCCCCCCCCTTGAGTGGCTCTGCGTATCTAATTCAAAAACCAAAAAATAGCATTCCAAAGAATCATATAGTATAATTAACGAATTTTGCTTCTTTTACCATTTTTTTCTGTTCTATTGATCTCAGAAAATTACTTCTTCTTTTTAATTAATAAAGAGAGATTGGTGTTTTCCTATCTTTACATTCATCTTTAATATGCCCATACAACTACTATTAACAAGACTCCAAATACTGGTAAAACTATATTAAGAGCCTCCTCCGATATCAGCTTATTCCTGGAAACTGGTAAGGGTCTAACCTGTGCGGTTCTTACGGAAAGAGTGGACCTCAGGCTGGATTGATGAATATGACATTATATTTTGGAAAGCTCCGCAGAACTCTTGCCTGGGGTCAAAAAGGGTGGTTTTTGCTTGTCTACGAGCCAGAGCCTATGGTGTGCGAAGTGAAGTGGAGTTATATATCCTACTAGCTGTTGGGGTGGCGCTTCGCGCAACCCTAACACCTAGTTGGTGGGGGCACTTTGCCCCCCCCCCCCCAAGCCCCCCACGCACGTAAGTCGTTACGCGCCATATTAGTTACGTGCCATTGTAGTTGTGTCCCATGGAACGCGGTTTCCGTGAACTCCTCAAGATCTGGTCGCCCTTCGAACTCAATCCAATCGACATCAATCCCCTCAAGGAGATCCTTGAAGCACAAATCGATTTTGAGCGCCTTCGACAGGAGGCGCCGGTGCAACTGTTTATCGCCGCGACGGAGGTCACATCCGGGCGGGCGCGGATCTTCCGGAACAGCGAAATCGGTGTCGAAGCCGTGATGGCATCGGCCTGTCTGCCCGTCCTATCACCGGCGGTCCGTGTCGGCCGCTTTCGCTATTGGGATGGAGGCTTCTCCGCCAATCCCGATCTGATCACATTGATTGCCGGGACACATGCGAACGACACCAAGTTTTGTCTTACCATCAAAAGTTACGAGCCTGAGGAAATTTGCCTCATTTTCGAAAATAGGGGGAAACACCACCTAAAGGTCATACGATCTTAACGAAAATCACACCATCAGATTAAACGTATCAGAGAACCTTATTGTAGCAGTTTCAAGCCCCTATCTACAACAATGTGGAATTTTGCATTTTTTTGCCAGAAGACAAATCACGGATGCGTATTTATTTGTTTTTTTTTTGTTGTTTTTTTCCCCCAGGGTTGATCGTAACGACTCAGTGGTCCTAGAATGTCGCGACAGGGATCATTCTAACGGAAATTAAAAGTTCTAGTGCTCTTTTTAATTGAAACTTCAATAAGATCATCGAACAACTTTTCAATTTCTCAAGTTTTTATTCTTATGCTCTTCAACGACATGGGCATCCACAAGGAGTCGGGGAGATCTATGAATTTGAAAATAAAATCTTGCTAGGAATTTTTTTTTCAAACCCTTGATAGTTGCTTGTTTAAACAAAATGTTTTCCAGGCCTACTTCCTCCAACCGAAAAACTAGCATTTAGATATACATGCTTGTAATTGTGCTAAGCAATTACTAACAATATTTCGACTTATTATTACCTATCTGATTTATTTAAAATACAAATTAATTAAACCATATTTTCCAAACCTTTACGGAACATTTTGCAGGGCACTACCGTTAGTCGCACAAGCAATAGAAGATTGCAAAGTTGCTTAATCACAGTTCAGACCGCAATATGTCTCCATATCTAACCACTGCGTTGGGGGGTGGGGTGAGTCGCACAAAAAAGCATCAGCGTCTAATATTATTGTCGCTATGTGCTATTGTAGGCATGACGAATGGTGCCGAGCATGCCATCGACATATCCCGCTATTTCCCCCTTACCCCCGGTACAATCTGGGAGTACCGACTCTCCTCGGATCAGTCCGTGGTGGTTGCCTCTATTGACGGTCCGCGCACGGTCAATGGTGTTGTTACTACCAAGCTAACCGACAGCTCTGGCGATTCTTCCACCACTTCCCATTACGGCAGCTTCAGCAGCTTCTCCACTGAAGGCCGTGGGAATTCAGCAGGTTCCTATTGTCTGGGAGAATGGCAGGCCTTCTACTTTTTCCATGCTTGTGGTTCCAGGGTTGACATGGCCTATCTTATTTGGTCAAAATCATTTGCGCAAAATTCGGGCTATCAGTGGTCATGCTAACCTACAGGTTAATCTTACTCATCCATCTTTAAATTTTACAGTGTCTTGTCAGGATAAGAATCCCTGTGAGGTTTATCCTCAGGTTGTCCCTCCGTCTGTTTTAGCTAATTCTGGTGGTCCTAACTTAGCCACAAATGTTATTTGTTTGTTTTTTTAAAGAATTTAACCAGAGATTCAACATTTTTTCAACATTTTATTTTTCAATAGTTTGGAGTTTATTTTCAAAATTAACGTCAACGAAGTAATAAAATTTCACCTAGTTGCTTACCAACTTTTACCGAAACCTTAACGGTCGTATCTGGCCACCATCTTGGATAAAGAAATAGCTAGTCTTTTTCACATCTAGTCTTAACTTAAATGTATAACATCATTCTTTTTATGAAGTTAACCAACAACTTGGTAATTTTCTCAATGTTAATTTTCCCAACCAAAATAGTTTGGAATTTATTTTCAAAATTAACGTAGGCGAAGTAAAAAATCTTTACTGAAAGAGCGTATGTGTTCACCGTACTGGTTCTCAACCGCACGTTTGTCGGCAAAATGGGGACATACATGCTCGACTGCTACCATCTGCCGACGTTCTGTTTACTCGGTCTGTTATTGACCGCCGTGGTCGGGCATGCTCGTGCGTCTGTTGGCAACGATGAAACAGTCACCAGTGCGGACCCACAGTTGGATATCGATAACCGACTGTGCGGCGTGAATCCGTGATGTCCGGTGGTGACGTGACATCAATTCAAGAGTTCGCCCGTTTCACAGCTTGGACCGAGTCGCGTGCTAACTGTCGTTGCTTGTACCTGGTATAGGGAAGGCCGATCTTCGTAAAGATATGACCATAAGATCATCACTCGGGAAGCAAGGCTCAAACTTGTTTTTCACATTTTTTTAAGAATCAAAATACACCTACAATCATTAGGTTGCTCCTCAAGGTGACCTTTTAGGAGGCCCCGACAGAGCAGAGTAACATTTAGGGTGGGAAGCAATAGCCTCGACTGTAGTAAAAAAACTTGGTAGTACAGAGCAAAAGTCATACATCAGTTCCTATTCCTCATCATCTAGAACATGGTTAGGTTTCCTAATTTTATGCAAAGCTCTTGCCAGAGGGCCTTTGCATTGAACAATACTTTGCATCATACTGTATGTTGCACAAAGATAATTTAAAGTCCATGCCTGAAAAAAAATCGAAGAAAAAAGGAAAAAAGAACTAGGAACTTGTTTATGATAATTTAGATGAGTAAAAAAAAATATATGTAATTCATAGACAGAATAAAAGCAAGGATTGGGTAGGTGGATAAGATGCTATGCTTAAAAGTTTCTTTGTTGTCAAGTGTAAACGGTTATGCCGCCCTGTCTGCTATAAATGTGTTGTGTATGCATTACACCATATCTATGTTAATATTTAGACCCTAAGAAGCCATACCCTACCTCCCATCTTCCATCATGTAGTAGGCTTTTGATCCTTTCTCGGAAATATCCCGGCTTTGGTCTAGATAAATGAATCGATGAAAAACAGGCTGAAGGAACTTTCGGATCTCTTCTTCCTGATTCCCAATTTGTGTTTGTATGCGTTTCATTGTGAGAACTTCATTTTGAAGGAACTTTTTGATCTCTTCATCCTGTTTTCTATTATTGTTTGTATGTGTTTCATTTTGAAGAACTCTCATTTCGATTTCGTTTCTCATTTCGAGCTAATTTAATCTTGCCAATGAGAAAAATATTAAACAATTAGCTGAGCTTCATAGTTAACATGGAAACCTGAAAGTCACTAACGAGTAATTTCTGTTCGTTTAAAGTTTTAATGTCGCTCCTTAATTTCAGTTAAAAATAAAACTTGTTTTTTTTATTATTTAATTGTATTGAAACTGCTTCTAAATATACAAAATTCTATTTTTGTAAATAAAGATTTGTATAATCTTATAAAGGGCTATTCAAATGAAAAATTTCAAGATTTAGTGACCTTTTCTATAAAAGAGACCATTCCATTCCATAGGGAAGTACCGAATTCTTACAATCAGATCCGTAAGGCATGTATCTTGGACCGGACAGGGCTGAAATCCTACCAAGAGAAAATTTTGGCAACTATTGAGGTGATATTTATGAAGGTGCTTCTAGATTTACAGAATTCTATTTGCACATCATTTTTTATAATTTTAAAAAGGGAATAAACTTCCCCCCCCCCTCAGAAGGGGTATGTATATGGTAAATTCCCACTTCATATGTCTCTAACTCTATAAACAAAGTGATCCATTTCCCTCAGACTATGGTAAGACCTAATTCATCTATTTAAGACTCTAGTATACCACTTGTGAGCTGATAGCAGTGTTTGTGTTTGATAAATTTCCACTTCATATGTTTCTAATTCTAAAAAGAATTCAATTCATCTCTCTCTGAGTTTGTTAAGAGCCTAATTCATCTATTTCAGACCCTTATATGCCACTTGTGAACTGATAGCAGTGTCTATGTCTCTAAGAATTCCTTTTCTTACAATCTCCGACTTTTTAATAGACATTCTAAAACGTTCAATTTGCTATCATACCAGTGAGGGTCAGTGCTGGTGCTATGGTGACCGAGTCACCTGTATGGACCCCCATTGGATCGATGTTTTCAATAGAACAGATAATTATGCAGTTATCTTTGCTATCACGAACCACCTCCATTTCGTACTCTTTCCAGCCAAGTACAGATTCATCCAGTAGTACTTCATTGGTCGGAGAGGCATCGATGCCACGACTGCAAATATCGATGAAATCTTCCTTGTTATAGGCAATACCACCACCACTGCCACCAAGAGTGAAAGAAGGCCGAATAATAATGGTATAACCAATATCTTCGGCGACCTGCTGCGCCTGCTCCAGATCGTGAGCAATCCCTGATTTGGTCTAGTTGAAATATTTTTTTTTTATTTAAATTCTCATTGTTTTTTTAAAATAATGCTAGAGAATCCTGCGCCCATTCATGGAAATTCTCTTCCCTCATGATAAATTCCTCCATGTAAACATCCTTCCATGTAAACCCCCCCCTTTCTTTTAATGTGTTTATGCGTGCGGCTTTAAAGAGGAAGGAGTATGGGATTTCGCTGTTTTTGTAAAAAATCCCGAATGCACGCTTTTGGACTGACTCGATTTTGCCAATATGTTCACTTGAAAGTTAATTATGCCAGACCGGACATGCATATTGCAATAACGGCCTGAAGAAGAATAACTGAATACGAGTTAATGCCTATATGTCTCGCAATTAGAACCAGCCTATTTGAGGTTTCAGTGTATACCTTACTACTGAAGTTTTCAACCCCTTTAAACTTTCAAACTGGTTTATCTCATGAAGACATTTCCTACCGTAAAATGGACGATATATTCTTTAATCAGCTCATCAAGAGCTATCGACTGCCGTTGAAAAAAATCTATCTGTCTTAGTTCAAAAGTTGACTTTTTTGCCGTAGGCCAAGTTTCTAGCGTCATCACTTAGAAAGGAGCAAAGGATAAACTCTTATTTCTTTAGCAATGAGAGAACTTTTAAAGTTCAAGAGGCATATATGGTACCATTTCTTTATCAGCCTATTTTTTGTTTAATGGAGTTCTCTACTTTTCTTTGAAAAACTTATTTCGTGGAAAAAGTTTTTAAAATTAATTCTAATTAAACGGCCCTTGTGTTTTAGGAGATGTTCTTAAATAAGTAGGACAAAAATTATAAATTTAGCGTAAGGAGCGAGATTTTGAGAAGAGGGAAATCTCTACATAATAGATTCTATTCGTTTTAAGTTTTAATGTTGCTCCTTACCTTCAGTTGAAAAAACCTTTGTTTTTTTTCTAAGCGCTTTTTAAAAAATGCCAGGAAATCGGCCCCAGTCCATTGAGAGTTCCCTGATCCCACGGAAAATTATTCGATCAAAACTTCCTCCCACTATCAAAATTTAGTCTTTGACAGACTCTAATCACAGCACATAAGTGGTGTACTAGAGTATTAAGCGAATGAATTAGGTTTTTACCAAAGATTGAGAGAGATGAATCGGATTCTTTAGAGTTAGACACACATTAAGTAGGAATTTATAAGGATTCGGGCAGATATATAAACTACTAAGAGCTCACAAGTGGTATACTAGAGTCTAATACAGATTGAATAGGTTTTTACCGAAGTCTGAGATAGATGAATCGGATTTTGTTTAGATTTAAAGACACTGAAAGCTGGAATTGATCAAGATTCAGTAGGACACAACATCTACTATCAACTTACAAATGGTATAATCAGTAGTAGTAGTAGTAGTAGTAGTAGTAGTAGTAGTAGTAGTAGTAGTATTAGTAGTAGTAAATGTAGCAGTGGTAGTAGTATTAGTAGTAGCATGTACGTATTTTCTTTTGGTCAATTGATCTTCCCAGTTAAGAATTCTCTGAAAGTTCGAAAATAATACCTAAATCCATTTTTGAGATACGCCCTTTTGACAATTAGGCTCCACAAAGTGTCTTTTGATTTAGTTCAAATTTTCCCTCTATATTCTCTCAAATTTCCCCTTCACAGACTCACGCTTAACAGTACTAGTATCAAAGCAGCAGTGGGGGTAGTAAGAGAAGTAGTAGCAGTAGTAATGTACTTGGGGGCCAAAAATAGATTTGGCCTCCCCACCCTTACCATATATATTGCCAACTGTCCGACTTCTCTTTCTTTCATTACGTTCTATAGCTTGACAGTAAAATAATGAAATATATCAAGCCGGTGTCTAATTCTAACAAGACATTCTTCTATCAGATGGCTTTTTATTTACATATTAGCCATCTCACGCTTTTTCTATAGTATGGATTCAGCCCTCCCTCTTAGGAAAAGATGCTTCTCAGAATGTCCGATTTCCGTTCTTTTTTTTTTAACCATCCTCAACTCAGACATTTTCAGCATCAGAAAATGTTTTGTCAAGGCGGGGATAAACTCGGGGAGCGTTACTATTGCGCTATTGAGCCGCGTCGCTCCTTACTTACAGTTGCTCCGACAAATTGTTTGATAGATTTAAGGGCAAAGAAGCAACGTCGACGAAATCAAGAAGCGAAAAAATCCTTGAAAATTATTTAATTTGGGCAAGATATTTGCAAACTAGGGGGTTAAAGTAAATTAAAGTGCTCTTAAAGTAAGGAATGATATAAGCAAGTGCTTTAGAATTCTTGAAAGTTGTTTTCAGATTTGTTTAAGTGTTTTCTTTTAATTAGGCCTAAGTATAGAGTAATACCAATTAAACTTTTGATGTCACTGTAACATGAGGGCAGGATAAATTTAGAATTCTACCTAGGTACGTTATTCTGGAATAATTACGTTAGATTTTAACGTCCAGTACTTGATACTGAAAAAAAAAACTGAACAATTCCCGACGTCAAAATACATACTGAAATTTCGGCAAAAATATACGATGTGGCCATGAAAAAAGGAGAAATCAATGATATTAATAAGTGTTTTAATGTTATGTTTTCCATATATGGTCAATACACACTGTAACAATTACCAACTGTAGATGACATGTTAAATAACAGCTACTTTTCTACTTTTTTCACGCAACCCTCAAGCAAGGGTTGCCTGTTGCAAACAGTATAGTTAATCATAAAAATAATACCCGTTAATCTAACAATAGGTGTGTATGCTTATATTATGGTCCTGACTGCTTGCTTTGATAAAGCTCCCTGACTTTGGCCTAAAATAGAATTTAAAATATAGCCTAGTCTAGTAGCCTGTTGAAGCAATGCACTATGATAAATAATTTGTTTTGGAGAAATGATTTCTTTATTAGCAATTCAAACTGATGGGTGGTTTGAATTCAAACTTTGACAAAAGCTTTGTACTTAAATTTTAATTTCCAGTCTCAATCTTCCAGGGACTTTTCTCCGAGTTAAAAGTCAAAATTCTACTGCGGCATTGGCGCTTTACTGAAAAACAATGTCTTCAGAAGTTCTGGAAAGTACAAATAAAATCTAACGGAACAAAAAGAAATCATTTCCTTTAAATGAAGAATGTGTAAGTGAGCCCTTTAAGAGAACAATCAGTTTGTTATATAAAATATAAATTCGGCTAGAGCATATACATAATGCTGTCATATACACTGCTTATTCTAAATAAATTTAGGGAAGTTTTTGAAGAAGAAAATAAACTAAATTTATTATTAATAAAACTTTTTATAATAAAACGACGATTCACACATCACTCGAGATGAATGACAGCAGGCACAGTCTTAGAAAAAAAGTTCTCTGTCTCTATGTCAATCACTCTTTAATTAAACGTAAGTTTTTTTCCCCCAGAAATTTGATACGTTTTTAGGCCACCCCTGATGAAAACAAAAAAACTCAAATCCGTATTTTTTTGGAATTTTTTTAAATTCTATATTTTTGCAGATGGAAACTTGAAACTTTTTTCAATACAGTTCTCGAATACGGGGAATTTTATGATGTGATTTTCATTAAGGCCCTTGGTTTTTAGAGGGTATCTCTCCCTTTTCCAAAAATCAGGCTAATTTTTTCAGGCGCTTAGCTTTTGATGGAGAACACTACACTTATCATTTCTAAATATGGAATCCCCATAACCACCCAATGTTTTTACTATATTAATTGATAGAAAAATTTTGGTGTTTAGAGTTTCGATTAATATTGAGCCGTCTCGCTTCTAAGCTTTAACAAGGGTATCCATTCGAGCATGATGATATATTTCTTAACCCTCACTCTCTATTTTTAATGGATCTATCTCAGACTATATTTTTTCTATGTATGCCCGGTGTTTTCTCTCGTTTGTCTCTCTTTTCCTCCCATTTTTCTGTGAGCTTCATTTCTTTCTTTTAATTCCAGTTAAAAAAATTTCGAATGTAGATTTCCGTTTACAACCGTTTGGGTGGGAGCTACCACCCCTCAAGCAGGCTAGTCTCTTCGGGTCCAGATGTTTTACATTTTCAAGCTGAAATGGTATTACCTCTGATTTTTTTTTTTTTTTTTTTTTTTTCAAAATATTCACTAGGAGGAGCGTGCATAGCTGTGTTGGCCTTAGGCGGCTTGGTGCTGCAGTGAGTTATTAGTAGTTAGTAGTAGTAGTAGTTTCTTTCAGAAATAGCCAATCACTAAATATTTGCCTTGTTTTTTGTGGGCTCTTCTAAAGTGAACACTAGTATAATACTTATTTGTACTTGTACTTGTAGCAGGACCACACAAGGACGCCTCATCCGGCATCTAGAAGACTATGTATGGTTGACTCCCATCTGTCGCGATTTTGTACTAACAACTTGCTTTATGATCCAGTCATTGGGTTTTCTAAGCATATGACCAAGCCAACACAGTCTTCTCAAAATGTTCTTCCTCTTATGTAAGCCAAAACAATTAGAAAAATTGGCAAGATACAGCATATAATAAACTTAGCTTTAATTGTTTCCTAATGTAAAAAAGGACTTGGGAAACATGGACAAAGCTTGGAAGTTCTGGGCAAGTTTGTCTAATTGTTCATGCACATTCTACTAGAAAGGATATACCTTTTCAATAAATTGTGTATTGTTTCAGAATCACTTTCATCAGCAACATGAAGGAGAGTTTTAATATCTTCTATAAAAAGCATCCCTCTGGCTTCTGGTTGAGCTTGCTGGGCCATCCTAGATTTGAATCTGCCCAAAATGACATCAGATGTATATTGAGAAGATGTCCTAGCTCAAGTCCCCCAACATATCTCCCTCTTCTCAACCCCTCCTCCAACCAAAAATTCCCTGAAAACGTCTGTACACTTCCCAATATCCATTACTATATGTAAGCACTGGTCAAAGTTTATAACTTGTAGCCCCTCTCATGGGGACTGTGGGGGAGTAAGTCGTCCCCAAAGACATAGTTATAAGGTTTTCCGACTACGCTGAATAAAATAGCTATCTTAGAATTTTGATGCAGTGACTTTGGGAAAATAAATAGCTCGGGAGGGGGCCTAGATGCCCTCCATTTTTTTGTCACTTAAAAAGGGCACTAGAACTTTTCATTTCCCTTAGAATGAGCCCCCTTGCCTCGGTGAAATAGCAATGTTGATGTAAATTTACAAATTTAGTGAAGTAAGTGAACACTTTCTATGCAGCAAAACCTGTTAGTGTGTCTGTACCACACATATCCACATCGCACAAAGTAAATTAATTAAGTAAACAGTGGCATCCCCAAGGAATGTATTTTTTCATCTTTTTTTACAGTGGTACTATGCAGATGTGATAATGGTTTTGCTTGATTCTAAATGTTGGCAATATCCTAGCACTCTTGCTCCTACGCCAATATACCTTAGACGCTGTGCTGTTCAGAGATCGAAATACTATTTATAGTCTGGATTATGGGCAGTGTAAGGTAGGCTCAACACTTCCCACTAGCACCAATTATACATCACTAAAAATGCTTGTATGAAAAATTATATGAATCAACTTAGATTCACTTGAATATACTTATGTGAATAGCTTATTGTAGTTATTAGCTTATAATAATCTTATAAACCTATTTTTGTTGACAAACTTGGGAAAATAAGTGAAGATGAGCCTTTCCACCTCCCCTTATCCTCATCCTTAGTGACTTAATCGTCAAACCGTTAGTTTTCAGCCCTATTCTTGCACCCCGAAGTCTCAAAACCTTCAAGAACTAATTTATTTTGATAGCATTTTCATCTAGGATTTTCAAGTAATCAGCATAACCTAAGTCTAGGAGAGTTTTACTCGCTATCATGAATGAATCAGCCCGCTACCATAAGTCTATGGAGGTTTTTCATATTAAAAATTAATTTCCGTTTGTACCTAATTTCTTAAAATATATTTGGTTCAAATGTCCAGATTTTTTTTTCCCTGTGTTTGGTACTTTAAGGAACCAGTGGTTAAGTGTCCTAACAAAACTATTAATAAACCTGTGAATTTGCTGACAATTAATTCAATTTATGCATTAGTCACTAAAAGTCATAGGCTATTTGGGGGCTTATTGAGCTGGCTGATTGTTGAATTTTCAAATTAGTGCATTTTCTAAAGCGTTTTTTTTTTAATTGTACCTTCGCTGCATTTTTTTTTGTGAGCGCGCATTTCTGCTGGTCCTCGCTGCAGCGCTTGCACAAGGGAGGCGTACCAGGCAAGCGGACGAGCTCCTTGGGAGAGATGCCGTCCATGTTCTTGGTGCGCAGGACGTCTCGGGCACCATTGGCAAGAAGCAGCTGTGCACATTTCGGCTGCGAACGAGGACAGATTGGAAGAGATCAGCCAAAAAGTCTCGGTTGCACATCCGACGACGCAAGAAGATGCTCGCATGACAAAAGCACAAGCACTTGTTCCGCATTAGGAGAGAGGAGGAGGGGGAGGAGGAGGAGGAGGAGGAGGAGGAAGGCGTACGGCGTCGAATCGAGCACAATAGTGCACCATATTTAAGAAACTTATTAATCACACTATCAGCACCTGGAGCCTTATTATTTCTTAGTCCTTTTAGTACTGTCGCTAATTCTTCCACACAAAACATATCTTACCTTCACATCCAAGATTTCACAAGTTTTTTTTTCATTTTCCTCTATGTCTGTTCCTTCAGCTCTATCTCCATTTGGCTTATTCTCAAAATGTTTTGTCCATCTCTCTTTAACTCATTCTTTATCAATATTTTTGCCCCCGTTCTCATCTTTAACTGGGAAAAGTGCATATTGACTTCTTTCTATCAATTTATTAACATGCCAGTACAATATTTTACTATTATGCCTTCTAGCTACAGGTATGGTAACCTAAACGTGATTTTAAATTAATAATAAGAGCTGGTACCGTCGTGGTTTTAAACTGTTTTTGGAAGAAGATCATGATATTGCCGAATCGTTGATCGACGCCGCTGAGGATGCGGTTGAGGATCTGCCGCGCAAATCGCGCCGCAACGACGATCATGTGCACGAAGCCGTACGGCTTGCGGTTCGCCGCCGCCTGCGCGCGTTGTGTGGCAAGCGCCCGACGGTTGAGGTACATCTAGTCCGCCTGTAGGCGTATAGATGTAAGTCAGAAGAGGAAACCGATGATCGGTCGTCTGAATCATGTCGCCATTGCCGTTCCGGATCTGGAGGCGGCGATTACCAGGTTACTTTTTGAGTAACCTGCAAGTGATTAAAATATAGTGATTTTTTTCCAGTTAATGGTCCTCTGGGCCCTTTAAAATTTTTTGGATTGTAGTGGGTTTTTTTTATTTTTATTGAATAAAAGAAATTGAATTTGATAAGGGGTATGTTTAACTGAGAAAAAAAAGTATTTTTGGTATACTACTCCTTACTAAAACTACTACTAAATTTTTACAAAATTTCTACAACTGTTTCTAGTACTGCGACTACTACAAAGGAATGGCTTGTTCCAGGAATGGCTCAGGTTAATAAGTTCAAAATTGCAGGGCTTGTTGAGGGGGTTGTTAAACTAACCGAGAGCTTATAAAAGGAGTTGAGTAGTAATTATATATGGATATGTCTTTGCATGTCATTTTGTAATAATCACAGGAACTAAGTCTAAGGGAAAATTATTTGATATTACTCTAAACAGAAACATGCTTGTTAAATTGTAACCAAATATACAAACGCCACTCAGTTAAGCCCAAGGAGTAACTTTGTTGTCGCCATTGCTCGTATATCTTGTTGTGCTACTGCTTTTCCTATTCGTGGGACACCTCCATAACACCACCTACTACCTGCCAGATACAGCACCACTTCGCGCTTGGCACACAACTGCCGTGCCTGACTGTGTGTGCCAACTGCTGTTGATGATTCCGACTTTCTTTGTCAAATTTAGCCGTGCCCTAAATCATCCCCACAAATTATGAGCGAGTTTCAATATTCTTAATAATGAAAATTCTAACCAAAACCTGTCTATCTTTAACAGGAACTTCCAAGAGTTTACCTGTGATCCTATTTCATCTGTTTCTGAATCTTCCAACCAAAGTAATCTATCGGGTATACTACTTGGAATAGAAACACGAAGTCCTTTTAAAAGCGTAGCTCTTATGCTTTTTTGAAAACAAATTTTCTGTAATTTTTCTCCGGAATGTGAAATATGACAAACTAGCAGTTTTGTCATAACTTAACCTGAAGCAAGTGACATATTCTTGGTTTTTAAACATAATTTAAATTTTAAATTTTATACATACTAATTTTATTAAATTTTATTTTAAAAATAAAATTCTAAACGTATTATTGATTTTAAACATATTCAGTTTGAATTTTAAATTAAATTTTAAATTAAATTTTAAATTAAACTTTAAATTAAATTTTTAAATTAAATTTTAAACATACAAATTATTAAATTTTAAACGTACAAATTTTAAATTTTATAACATACAATTTTAAACATATTTTATGAAATTTTAAACATACAAATTACACGATTATTTTTATCCTATTAAGTAAATTTCACATTTTTAAGTAAGATGTTATTTTTATCAGATTAAATTAAGAAGAATCTCTACGGCTTTTAAATTAAAATTCGTATATATTGATACTATGTTGAAACTTGAGATTATAGAATTTGAAGAAATATCCACTTCTTTTAATTTTTCACAAGTTCTGTACGTCTAGTTCCCTTTAAAGAGTCAAAAGCGATGGGGAGCAACTAGCTTCTGCTCCATCCCTGACATCCTCTTTTCTCAGAGCCCAGTCAATTGAAATTGTGACATAGCCATTTTGTTACTTAAAGTCCAAAAGTCAAACAACGACGTCTATATGGTGGACATATCCCAAAGAGCCCAGGGGTAAGGGTGGTAAAAAAATTGCGCGGGCTTATAAGGTTCTTATGGATCGGGTTGTCCACGAACGCCACGCGTTTGCGCCGGATGTCCTGTCAGTGCTGCAGCAGATGGGCCACCAGAACCTGTTTGAAGTACCGCGACAGTTCGGTCGTGGTATTGGTGATGCGAATTCGGTAATGAAAACCAAAAACGGGCAATTGGGAATGGCGGACCCGCGCGGCGCCGGTACTGCTGTTGGTGTTCCATAACCAATGACCCGTTAGCATCAACAACCTGTTAAGCCGTTGACTGGCTTGTTGGGAATTTTGGTAACACGCACAAAGTGTGTACTGCAAGAAATATTGTTGTATAACCATTCTGCACCCTAGGGGCGAGGGATGGATTGAAACCATGGAGATGGGTACCCATTTGATGGCCCTGGAAGCACTTTAGCCCATGCTGATGTACCAATCAATGGCGGAGATGTCCATTTTGATGACACAGAAACCTGGACAATAAATAGTTAAAAGGGTAAATATTTTACAACCTTCTTATTAATCTGGTGGGCCTAATTTAGTGGGCCTAATTAGTAGGCCTAATTTCCAAACTATGTTTAATTCCTTTCCCTATATATATTAGTGCCTAAAAATAAGGGACATGTATCTATTCTATTCACGATTTTAAAAAAAGGGGAAATAAAGTTTTCAACGTTTGACCAAGAATATATTTTTTGTTCTAATCAAAAACCAAGCCAGCAACAAGAATTTTCTCACCAAATGAAAAGTTTGGATTTGCAATGGACCGCAACAACTGATCCATATTTTGTAAGCCATACTTGGGAAGCATGGGTGCTTCGTCAAGTAGGAAAATATCTACCTGAGCTAATTATAAAACTCTGCTTGAATCAGGTCTCATAGAGGGAACAGAATCTGAGGAAAATGGATTTTTCAAGCCAAAGAGTCTTACGTGTTTTCACTTCAAGTGACAATAAAGTCGCTGCTATTTCTGTATAAGCAATACACTGTACTTTGTAATTTTTTCCTCACAAAATGTGGTAAAGGTCTTATAAGCAATGTTTTATGGGTACCATCTCCAGGGCCAAGCTATCTCAGGCGAAAAAGAAACAACAAAAGATGCCGTATATGCCGTATATCGTGGTTGCCGTCACTTTTTTTAATTTTCAAGCTAATATATTTTCAATGTTATTGAAGACAAGGGACGGTAAGTTTCCTATATTGTGGCGTCAGAAACCACAGTATTGGTTTTGATCTTTTCTAACTCAGTTGCTAGCTACCACTGCAAACCAGATGTTGCTAGCTACCTGTGCAATCTGGATAACAATGAACGTTACCGATCGTTAAAATAAATTTTCAGTTACAACGGACTATAGTTTGTTCTTTACTATACATTATATTTGTACTATCCCCTATGTAAAAATCATACCATCAGATTCAGCGTATCAGAGAACTTACATGTAAATTTGCCTGTCTGGTCTATCTGTCTAAAATTTTGTCTAAAAGTAAGTGTTTGATAAGTTTCATCAAGATTTCCTACGAAATTTTCCTACGAAAATTTGCCTCATTTTAGAGAATAGGGGGAAACACTCCCTAAAATTCATACAATCTTAACGAAAATCATACCCTCAGATTCAGCGTATCAGAGAACTTGCTTGTAAACGTTGTCTGTCTGGTCTGTCTGTCTGTCTGTCTTTCTGTCTGTCTTTGTGGACTGACTGGTATGTCTTCAGTTAAAGAAAGGGCGAAATATTTCTGCTTCTCTATGTCTGTATCTATTGGTGAGGATCTTAATATCTTAAGGACTCGGGGTGACCACCTGCCCGAAGCCTTGGAAGGCCGGGTTGAAACTGCCCGGACTGCCGGGGTGCAGATAGACGCCGGCCATGTCGCACTGCCAGATTTCGACGATACCGCGCGGCAACGGTCGCGCGCCCGCGGTCACCAGCCGACCGACGATGTGCAGCACCTCGCCGCCGGCCTGACGAACCCCCGCCTCGTCGCGGATCAGGTCGGCGTCATGATCCTCGGGCAGGGCGACCGGGTAGAACGGCCCTTCGGTTGCACGCGGGGTCAGTGGCAGGGCATGCGCCACCGTCGGCCTTCTTAGACTCGGGGTCTTGCTGCTGATCTTCCTCCGTCTGTTCTTCTTCTTCTTCTTCTTCCTCCTCCTGGTCCCCCTCTTCGTCCTTAGAAGACTTGGTTTTGGTTTTCTTCGTTTTCTTCTTCCTCTCCTCATCCTTATCGGCCTTGATAATGGGAGGCTTTTTGGGAAGGAGCCATTTGATGTACGAAGGATTGATATTGATATCGAGATAATATTCAACGATCGACCGTTACAATACGTGGAAGATGAGATAGGTACAAGAGTATTAACTCCAAACAGAATCATACATGGAAGAGATATTTATCAGTTAGAGGAAATAGAGGAACCTGGTTCACGTAAGCTTAATTTTTTTTTTGTTATTGCATGTGTGGTACAACACTGGTATCCCCTGACCATAATACTTCGGGATGATATTTAAATATATTCTAAATATTGGGATAATTTTTTATTCACATACCATTCAGTAATAGGGCCATAAAAGAGACATGCTTTGTTTCTCTTTACAAAATTTATTTCATATATTTAGGAGCTGACCCCCATCCCCTCAACCCTCAACGCTTTACGCTGAAATTTTAATTTTGTTCCCTCATCGCGTTAATTATTTGGCTCAAACAAAAATCTACAGATAAATGTTTTGGATATAAAACTAAAAATAAACTTTATTGTAAAGCTGGGGCAATGATGAGCTGAGAAATCGTCTGGTACCGTTAAATCAACGTTTCCCTATACGGGAATTACTGGATGCCTGCCGTCGTTATATCGGTGAACGTGCAACCCGAAAAATCACGATAGAATATGTCATGCTGGACGGGGTTAATGATCAGACAAAGCATGCACGTCAGTTGATTCAGGTTCTACGTGGCTTGCGGGCAAAAGTTAATCTGATTCCGTTTAACTCATTTCAGGGTATACCGTACCGGTGTTCTAGTCCTGATGTGATCAGGCGCTTTAGCGCAACATTACAGGCCGCTGGTTTGGTGGCGACAGTCAGAAAGACCCGAGGACAGGATATTGATGTAGGTTCTAACAAATCGGTATGGCATCTGACTTAACCTTTTAAATATAATTGGAGATAGTTTCTTTTTTGCTTCAGGATTTATGTCTTGTAACATAACGTCCTTTGAATTAGAATGGTCATTTCTAACAGAAGAGTTATAACGTAGCCTACTACTTATTTTTTCTTTAAAATTTATTTCGTGTAACGTAACGCCTTTCGAATTACCACAATAAATTTTAAAAAATGAGTTAGAAGGACATCACTGACCTCCTAAAATAAACCTGAAGCGGCGGTCTGATTTATCAAAAATTTATATCTAATATAACTATAGATATAATTTATTACTATGTAACTATAGATAAAAAACGTCAATCATTAGTTGTGTCCACCTCTCGAAAAGCTGTCGCCTTCATAAAATTAACATTTTTCTCACTGGCAAATACAGGAGGGCTGCAGGACCCCTTCAAGATTTTTGGCACCCTCATTCCGTTTTTTTTTTGTTTTCATCTTTTTTTAAAATCAATTCGTCATTTTGTTAGTTTTTGGTGCCCTTGTCACATTACCGTCCCAGATTTTGCTCTTAATTTGCCTTTGTGTCTTGTTCCTTCTTATTCAAGAATGCTGCCAGTGTTGCCTGTGAGTAACATTTTAGTCAAAGATCTTTGGAGTCAAAGAGTTCCTTTAGGAAAAGGAACTTGTTCCTTACAGTCAGCCAATCTCAACTGTCTGAACCTATAAGTATCTTACACAAGATGAGGAATCCATGGTCCATGTTTATGACAAATAGGCCTCTACATTTAACCATTATATATTCCTGAGATTAGAAACTTTACATGTACTAGCCTAGGCTAAGGGTGTTACTCTAGTACCTAGGTAGTTTGATTTAAGTATATCATACAGACAAATTGGCAAAAAGCTCCTAATCTTAGATATGATGCCTATGGATAGTTTTAGATAACTAAGACTTACTGACTATAATATAGATTTTTTTTTCTTAAATTTAAGCATAAACAAAAGTTAACCTCATATCCTAGTCAATTTTAAGTCAACTTAAAGTTACTATAATACTTCAAGCAAAGTAAATCTATTTTGTCTTTTCTATAAAAGACTCCTTATCAGTTTAATTCCCATTTATTCCTGCGTTTCAGTTGAAAACTAGGACTGGAAGAATTCATATGAAGAAAGGAGAAATCGCAGTGCATCAGCTTAATGCTATTACATTTTTTCATTTTCTTCCTTTTCATCTTAAATGTGAAATTTAAGACAGTTTTTTGTGTCATCTATATTTCGTCCAGAATCAGATTATGTCTTGTAAAATGTTGAAGACTTGTCTCAAATTAGATTCATAGAAGTTTTTGAAATTTGAGACAAGTCGTTGGGCAAGATCATGGACCTCACATACAGTTTTACAAATGATGCCCATCTTGAACCAACAAATACTGATTAGAAGACTATTATTGAAATTCTCAAGGGATATCCTTTAGGTAAGCATATTACTTTCAGTTCAATTACAGCTGAAACACCGAGTGACTGAAACCCAAGCAATTGAATCACTGTATCTGAGCCAGTGCAACTAAACCACTGTGCAGCTGAATCATCATGCAACTGAACTACCGTGCAACTGAGCCCCCGTGAAACTGAACTGACGTGTAACCGAACTCTCGTGCAACTGAGCCCCATTTAACTGAACCCTCGCGCAATTCAACCCAATTTAACTAAATCCCGGTTTAATCCGTACATCCAACTTTGAAGGACTATTGAACCGCAACTCATCCATTGTGCTCGGTGGTGTAATCCGATCATTTTCCCCACCAACCAACAGCAATGGCGAATCCAGTTTATCCAATGCGTGCGGCGCACGGAAAAAATCTGTCGCAGGTGCCATCAGAGCCAGCTTTTCAAACTTCTGATTTATAGGACTGCTGATGGGTTCCTTTTTAACCGTATATGCAGTCGCGCCTGCCAAAGTGAGCAAGATGGTTGCACCGAAAGAGTGTCCAACGCCATATAGCCTTTGATCAGAGACCAATTCGTCAATTGCAATGGCAAGACGTTCCACGCGGGTTATTTGTGTCTAAATAATAATTCGTTAAGTCTGCGGTAGGCAATTTTGTAATTGGTGTTAAATTGAATGTAACTTAGAGAATACTAATTATCTTAACTGGTGGATTAAGAGATAATTTGATTGAATGATCAATAATCATTAAGAATCTTCTTAACCTGGAGAATGATCAGTAATCAACTTGCAATATGAAATTAGACCATGATTGAGTTGTTTTAGTTGTTGTTGGTTTATTTGTTTTAGTTGTTGGTCTTCTTTGCTGGATGGAACTCTAAGCCCCCCCCCCTCCAAAAAATGAAGAATAGATACATTTGTAGTTTGTGCAAAGGAAAATAATGTACGGGTTGATTTTTAAGGCACATCTACAATTATTTGAATGACATAACAAAAGAGATTGTACCTATCCTTCCCTGAGAGACATTCAAGAGGCGTTGGGACAAACAGTAGAAACAAAGAACAGAGAAAGTGGATTGAGGGAGAGAGCAGAAACAACCTAAATAACCACTCATATGAAAATAAGAACTAAGTATGGTCACCTATATTCCTCCTCCTTATTTGTGCTCCTAGGAATGTAAAGCATTTATTGTGAAATTGAAATCAATCGAGGTTCTAAGTGACTTTTACCTTCCCTTGTCCCACAACTTATAGGGCATGATGTTTAAGCTTGTCATATTTACAGGAGTCCTGAAAAGAAAGAGAACTAAGACACTTCCTTAGTCAAATCTTCAATGTGGTATGACTGCCATCTACTATAACAACTTGATGGCATAAAAATCAATTCGGACACCACTTTGAAATAAATTACTAACAAAAACCATTTTCAGTATTATACATTTAGAGTGCCAAATTCCTGGTCCAAAATGTTTCAGCACAGCTGATCTGCAGCGCAAAGAAGTGGAAGGCTAAATCACTTGAGTTAAGTGTATTGTTCCAAAGCTCCTGAATATTTTTTTTCAGGGATCGTGCCTTTATTTTATTAACTGAAATATTCTTTATGTTGTTTGAACTGATTTAATACTTTTATTCTCATAATACTCGCAAATAATTTGACAGCCTTTGCGCTTCTGTCAATTATTTTTTATAAAATTTTTGACAGAGTGCCATTGGCTGTACAAATTTTGACACTTTTGCAGAAAGACGTTGCACATGACCGTATCGGCTAAGCTCATTGCCAAACGTGACAAGATGACTCCAACGGAGCGTCAATTGTTGACCACGCTTTTGGATGACTATCCGATCGTGGGTCTGGGCAGCATCACCGAACTGGCCAGCGCCGCCTCTGTCTCCACAACCCCCGTGGCCCGGATGTTGCAAAAAGCCGGGTTTGACGGCTTCCCCCAGTTTCAGGCCGCCCTGCGGGCCGAACTGCTTTAAATCAACATCTAAAGTACATGAAAGAGACTGAATATGAGCATCTGGAGGAAAAGGAGCTTGCATAAACAAGGAGAAAAATTGCTGGTGATACTATTTAATAATCACAAGGTACACACAAGAGATAGAGGTGATGAGGGCTTCCAATGTGATTCCTTTTTTCTTAGTTTCTAAGAATACATTTAAAACCCTTTTCCATATTCCAAATTTGGCTCGCAGAAAACAAAGCGATCAAGTGCATGAGGAGGTAATGGTGTATGGACAGTTTCGCCTTTTTTTACGTTGTAAAAAAAAGTATTTGTTACTCTATTGAGGATTCTAATTGTTGCTCTATTAAAGTAGCGAACAGGCCATTCATACCTTTTCGATTGTTTTTGATGAAAAACAGTATGATGAATCCTATTATGCCAAGCTCATTGCGAAAAAATTCAAGACGGAGCATCATCCCATCAAACTCAAACCCGAGGATTTTCTGCATATCATCGAAAAACACGCCCAACAAGGGGTGGACTATATGACCATTCATGCGGGGATTTTAATCGAGCATTTGCCTTTGGTGCGCGATCGCATTACGGGCATTGTTTCTCGCGGGGGAGGAATTATCGCCCGGTGGATGCTGCATCATCATAAGCAAAACCCCCTTTACACCCATTTCGACGAAATTATCGAAATCTTTAAACACATCCTTGGGAGAGGGGGGTTTCTAATACCCTCAAAAATGCACTTTTAATGCAAATTTTTCGACTTTTAAGATAGTTTTACCTCTTCTGTCTCATGATTATTCTGGTGTAATGTAGGGATCGGCCCTTAGTGACTACAAACTAACCATTAAAGATCACGAAGAATCTCGTGATTATCCCAAATAAACGAACATCAAGTATATATTTCATAAATAATGTTCGACTCCCATTAGGACTTATTTTAAAGACTTCTAACCTTGTTGACTTACATATCCAAAGCTAATATTTCAATTCTGACGACAAAAATCAGATTACCATCAATGAAGGGTAAATTGGGCCCTTCCTTAAGCTATAAGTTGCTATATGAAAGGGATAAACCATGAAGAATGTAAGAACTGGTTCAAATATTTAGTAAATTAAAGTCAAGCAAGTGTATGCCAGTATCAGGCTAACTTATTTAGCATGTAAAGAAAAAGTAGTTGATTAAGTCAAGCAAGTTTTTAGCACTGATTCATCTTTCCGCATTGGAACAAACCCACTAGCAGGGCTAGCGAATACAGACTACCAGTCCTGTTTTGCAAGGCTTAATCTATGTGTCATTTTTTGCCAAATGGAGCAACAATATGGCAGTAACAAATTTGCACGGCTCATATATGTACTCTTTTGGTAAATTGGCATAAGACCGCGCTGGCGCGACCAGGACCTGCTGACGGTGCTGCCCGACCCCGCGCTGCGGCAGGCCTTTGTGGCGGAATTGCCACAGACCCCCGAGGCGCTGTACGAGGAACTCATCAGCGTGCCCGACGGCTGGCCGGATGCACCGTGCGGCTATCTGGCGCTGACCGACGGATACCGCGGCGCCATGACCCGGGCCAGCGCCAGCGGCTGGCCGATAGAGCGGTTGCACACCCACCATTTCAGTCCCCTCAGCCAACCGCAACCGGTCGCCGAGGCGCTGTGCGCGCTACTGGACGAACTGTGCCCCGCCCCCGATGATGAACACTGCCAACACCCCCAGCCAAAACATAAATAGAAATTACCCTAGATACGAGGGAGGTCAGCCCCCTCAAAAAATATTGTCAAAACTAAGGTAAGCCTGCATAATTCAAGCATCCAGAGAAACATATCAGTTTTTGTAGTCTAATTATGGTTAGGCTCATTCTTCACTGTCATTTTCATTTGACTCGGGAAAATCGACTCCAACTTGCCGCCCCGGCTTTTGACGAAATTACGCCCCTGTTGGGGCCCCTCATTTCAGTTATATGTATAGATTCTCAAGAGAAAAAATTATTTTCTACTTTTGAGTCAGTTCGAAAAAACACTTTTTTTTTTCATTTGTAATTATTGAGACCTTCACTTCCCTGTATTTATTTTGTTGCGTGTATGGCCGTAGGGCTCAAATAAAATTTCTTTCTTTCTTTCGTTCATTAACGGAGTCAGAAAAGTGCAGAGGATTTTTTTAGGGGAATGGAGGGTAGGCAAACAAATTGATAATTTGAATTAATTTGAGATAAATTGTACTTTAGGGGGGGGGGGGGCTCCAAAGCTTCCGTATGAGCGAACACTATCGGATTGGGAAATAGTAAAGGATAGAAATTGACCTGATTATTACTTTAAAATGTGACAATCTTACTGGTGATTGAATGATTTACTACGAAAAAAGAATAATCAGAGGATGTATGTATGAAAGTAGAGATTAAGTCCGGATATCGAAGACAAAATCAAAGAACGCGGACGGGAGCTTTTTGACAAGATGACCGACGACGCTCCTCCTATTTTTGCTGGCAGGTGGTGGAGTGGTAAAATTATCGACGCGTGTATGACCAATGACATTTTTAAGACCCAACTCTTCCGATTTGTGGACGTCTTTGCCTCTCTGCCGACCGATGAATCTCTATCCCGACATGTTGATGAATACTTTGGCGACCAACTGGGACAATTTCCAGCGTTCGTTAAACTCTTACGGTTCGGGACCTCTTCGGTCGGACCTATAGGGAAGATTGCTCGTAAATTGTTCGGTCAATCGGTGCGATATTACATAAGAAATTTAGGTAGATAACATTGTAAGAAGCTTTGGGAAAGTAGGGCGCCAGTAATCAATTTACAATTATCGGTATATACATTGTAGCAGCAATAAGACAGGCGTTTAAGGGGCCAATACCCCGCGCATATTTTAGTTAGACCTGGGCATGATTTGGAGAACAATCCGAAATTCAAGTAAAAAAAAGCGACTATTTTTTTCGACTGAAAGTAAGAAGCAGCTTTGACCTAAAAGGAACAGACATTATTCTTTATCTGAAGGGGATTGTCTCCTCCTTCACTCCTTGCTTTTTACTCTGAAGTTCGACTTTTTGTCAATTTTTTGATAATATTTACTGGAACACAGGTAATTTTTAAAGCAATCTACCTAATTTGTTGAGGCAATACTTTGGACTGCCGAAATGTAAATGATTTAAAAATTGGTTTCTTATTCATTTAAAATAAATGTGTTTAAGAAGAATAAAGTATTGATAAAAACTTACAACATGAACAAATTTATCAGACTTACGAAACTAGTTTAACTATTATACTATTATAGCCTACTGATATAATGTCTGGATGTCTCAGCCATTTCTTTTTATTTTTCGGTGTTATAATGATAAAAGAGAAGCTTTTTAGAATACATGTTTTTTCTTCAGTGGAGCACAAGGGCACTCCGGCCTAGCTCCACTCTTATGCGTGGATATTATTACCAAAAAGGTTCCAACCAAATAACCGTCCCAAACCAGATCCAAAATTTGATGTGAAAAGCGAATCACCACAGTCACCAACAAAAACGCTCCTCTCAGGGTGAAATTAATAGGCCAACTGATATTGATACAAAACTACTAATGTCTTAATTATAGTTAATTGACATATTAAACCTTTAAGCCCCGTCTCAATTAGTCTAGCAAATTATCTTAATCGACGAATAATGGTAATAAGGATCCAACTTTTTGAAAATGTGGTGAATCAGGCTAATAATATCAATAATACTAAAGCAGAATACCAGTCTTTTTTCCTTTTATCCCTATTAATATTGAAACGCTACTGGATGGCTGGTATCCGTTTTCATCAGCAGTGAAAGAAAATCTGACCTCAGAACCATCAGGTGCAGTATAAGTCCATGAACCGGTTTGTGCGGTGCCAGCATCTTCTGGTGTAATCTGCTTCAATTGGCCGCTCTCCTCGCGTGTAATACCGTTGCTTGTTTTATAGCTAGAAAAAAAGAAATGACAGTTGGTTTTTGTGAGCAATCGTTACAGGGGCATTAAATTCAATGGTGTTAGCTTTAACAAGATTTTATCACATAATTAATAGGACCGTGCAACTTACAATAGAAAAGGTTTAACTTTCTGAGGAAAATCAAAGATAATAATAGTTTTTTTTATAATAATTAATTGAACTTTCTTTTTGTAGAATTAGATATAGCTAAAGGGATTTGAGTGTATAAATAATTTTAATGAAAATAAATGAACAGAATCTGGCATAGGCGCCACGGTAGTTGGTTGCTTAATGTTGTATTGTGAGATCTCAGCGAAGCTTTGTCGTAATTTGTGTTCTCATCAACACATATCACACGCCAAGGCAAATAGAGAAACGAAGATTATGTACGAAAGTTCTGGAGATCAAAAAGAAAGCAGAAAAACTGAAAAGGTAAGGGGCAAGAAAATGCTCGAGTTGGGCAAGAAATTGGGCGAACAAGGTCGCGAGAAAAGAAAGACCAGGCAAATAGCAAGCCAAACTATGGATTCTAATAGAAAAAAAAAATTAATATTATTCTTTTTCCATGAAAAAAACTATGTCAATAAAAAACAAATCAAAATTAATTTAAAAACTTTTTCTACAAAATAAGTTTTCCAGAGAAAAGTAAAGAGCTACATTAAACCAAAAATGAGCAGAAATAAATAAGCAGATACAAGCAGAAATTAACATGAGCAGAACTGACACAACCCATACCTTCTGAAGACCAGAACATAATTTTCAATGTGTAGAGCAGGGGTAAATTGGTTGTTCTTTAGTTCTTTTCAATGATTAAATACAAAAAACAAGTTTTTTTAACTGAAAGTAAGGGGGTTCACTTGAATGAGTGTTAATATAACCACAGTCTGAGTTGTAGCAGTCTTCAGTTAACGAAAGGTAAGATGCACGAGAGCTCAGTTTTACGGGGTTTAGTTGGATGAGATTCAGTCAACCGAGGTTTCAGTTAAATGGTGGTTGAGTTTCATGTAGATTCAATGTAATGGCGTTCAGTTGCAAGGGAGTTCAGTTGCAAGAGGGTTCACTTAAACAGGGATGAATTGCACGAAGATTCAGTTAAAGAGGGTTGAGTTGCAAGAGGGTTTAGTTGCATGGGGATCAGTTAAACGAGGGTTCATTTGCACGGGGATTGAGTTGCACAAATGTTCATTTAAGGACGGCCACCACCACGACGGACAGGGTGGCCGCGCCCAGGATCTGCTCGCGCTGGTTCAGCTTCTGCTTCACGGGGTGCCCCCCGCCGGCTGCACCAGCACGGCCTGCCCGGAGAAGTCCACGCCGCGCACGCCGCGCTTCTCGGACTTGTCGATGCTGTCGAAGGTCGCGCTCTCGATCAGCGGGTGCTGCTCGAGGAGGGAGAGGAACTCGCCCACTGCGTCCCAGTCCTTCGCCCGGCCATGCAGGCGCACCGGCCGGCCTTCGGTCCAGCGCAGCTGGGTGAGGTAGACGCGCTCGCCCTCCGGCAGCGCCGTCGAGACGGCCAGCAGCACCTCCCGTTCTGGGCCCGATCCACAGGTGGTCGTCCCCCGCGCCGCCGTCGAGCACATCTCCGTCGTCGCCCACTTTGGTGAGGCTGCCGGGGTGATGATTGTAGCTTTCCGGGTAGAATACAGTGCCGCTGCCGCTGAACAGCGTGTCGTCGCCACTGCGGCCTGACAGCGTGTCGGCTCAGCTTTCGCCAAAGATCACATCGTTGCCAGCCGTGCCGCTCAGGGCGTCGGCGCCGGCGGTGCCTCGGACCGCGTCGAGCACGAATGGCAGGCTGCCGCCGGGGTCATCGAAGGTCACCGTGCGGGTAACGTCGCCGTTGCCGTCCAGAAACTCCACTTCGATGGGCAAAAAGTATGTACATCAGAAAATACAGATTAACTTTAATCTGTAGTATTATAGCAGATGAAGGGGAAGAAGACTGAAGCCTCAAAAGTACTTTTAGGCTCAGGTTATGTTCATAGCAATTTAGAACCAGTGATTAATCTATTTTATCCCACTGAAATGGAAATTTTAGGGTTAACAGTGCAATATGGGTGCTGGGGGGGGGGTAGTTCTTCTATTGTGAAAACGTAGATTTTAATGCAAAATTGATCCATTAAAAGCTGTACTTTATCCGGAAAAGGTGGGATAAACGCCCTAATATCAAGGATAATACTATTTTGATGTAGAAAGCAAACTCTCTTTTCTCTAATAATCTATTTTAATCCAATAGATTTTATTGGACCATAGATGCGTAATTTACATCATTTTCCCAGGGGCTATAAAGTGTCAGATCATCACCAAAAGTATGGTTATTGGACCTTTCAACAATGCTGAAAAACTGGCTACCTGAAAGTTTTGATCAGACGACTTAAGGGGAAGGGGTCTTTTGAAAAGGGGACTAGCGGCCCTCCAATCTTTTGGTCGCTTAGAAAGGGCACCAGTAATTTTAATTTCCTTTCAAATGAGCCATGAAACATCATCTTTTTATAGTGTTCTGGTAACCCGCTATCCCTGGTAAAAAAAAAGGAAAAAAAGACACATCAGTCATCCGTGGCACACAGGAACATGACTTCGTTTCCACGCCCCCGGTTGTACCGGGCATAAAGGTCGGCAGGCAATTGCGAGCCCACCAGATTGCCGAGGTGTTTGATCCCGTTGATGTAGGGGATGGCCGAGGTGATGAGATGCCGTGCCATGCGTGCGTCCTTCGCTGCGTCCGCGCCCCCTGTAGCGGGCGCGCGCCGCCGATGCCAGTGCCTGCCCGCTTGCCGTTGCCCGCATGGCGGCCTACCTCTTCGCCTCGCGGACCCGGCGTGACGCCCGGCCCGGCGACCACGGAAGGCCCCGACATGAAGAAGATCCCCCTTGGCCGCAGCGGCATTGAGTTACCAAATAAAAAGTTTTTTTTCATTACCCTTTCATTAGACTTTATTGACGACAACGCCAAAATGAATAACGTGGCAAAGCCGCCTGGAGCTTTTTGCTTTGAAGCAATTTAACAGCCCTCTGCCAAATCTGAAAGAATTCCCTAAATCTGGACCACCCAAAAAGAGAGTTAAAAGAAGAAAATGACACACTTTAATGATAAGCTGCGAAAATTTGCCTCTTCGCGGCATAATTCAATGTTCATTTTGTTTTTTAAGATTATTTGCTTTTCTGAAATATGTATCGAATAAATGAATGTAGTGAAAAATACACCTTGCGACATAAAATAAATAGAAATATGTAGTAGGACAAGTATCGACTGAGATTTAATTCGAAGTAAATTAAATAATTATAGCCACACCGGCCATTTCTAATTTTTCTTACAAATATTTGCAGCCGTACCAATTCGGATGCAGTGAAGTTTGTGATTAACTAAAACAGACTGAAGTAGGTAACTATAAAATGGTGATATGAAATATACTTGAACTTACTTGTACCATCAAACTTTTTGGCAAGGGTTTCAAGGAACGTATTCTGTGGTGCATTTCTTCCCCTTGCTAGAGGCATCTTTCCAACTTTAAATGTTTGTCAGTTGTCAATAATCTCATGAACGTAACTTGAACGAGAATTTAATTTGAACTGGGGTTTAAGGGTCTTTCTTTTAAAATCTCACTGATTCTTTTTCTTTTTAACTACTAGGAAGGTCAAGAAGCATTAATTGAATCCCAGCGTGCGATTCAGCAACTGTTCAACAAGATCAAAGTTATAAAATCGCTGGCTGAAGAATCGGAGTCGAATGTCTGCGAAATTACAAGGGATATAAAACAACTGGATTGTGCTAAAAGGAATTTAACTAGCGCCATTACTACTCTTAATCACTTGCATATGTTTGTGGATGGTATTGAAAGTCTTCAGTAAGTATTGCATTATGGTTTCTTATTGCATTATGGTTTGCATTATGGTTTCTTATTGTAGTCTGGTTAAAGGTTGCATAAACTGAGTCTACAGCTTCAATATCTAAGATGTTTTTAAGGAAAATATTGATTTTAACAACATCGTCCATAACATGATCGATGCTTTCTACAATTGCTTTAATATTAACTAAGCATTGTTTTGCCTGCGCTTTTACATCACCAGCAACAATTGCTCCAGTTCTTGGATCGATAGGTAATTGAGCTGAAAGATTATTGTAATGAGAGAAGGCTACAGTTTGTGAAGATAGACCTATAAATTTTGGAGCATTGTCCGTATTTCTTGCTAATACAGCGTTATAGCCACTCATTTAGTACTTCCTTTTTTAGTAAATAATATTTATTACATCTTCGCAATTTGAAACAAAATCAGACAGATATAAAGCGTAAACTATGATTATAAGAATGATATTAACAAAAATAATAATAAGAAGACAGCAGCAAAACGTTTGTCAAGTTGAGAAGACATACACAAAACCACAATGCTCACTTTGATTCTCTCCAGGGGGAAACGACTAGGGTTGTTATGAATTAAACGGCTTTATTTGGCTATATTAACCAATATAATCCATTATTGCTAAGTAAAACCGTAAAAGTTTAATAAACAAATCTACTCAGTTAAATCTGACAAGGCTTTTCACTTGTAAAAATCCAAACATTCAAGTATGTTGATTCCCAAAGACAACTGAACCTTCTTCGCACTGGCCGCTGCATTTGAATGCACCGTTGGCGCACCCATTGCAATAAAACGCTCTATCTGAATTCGCCGCGCCTTTGCGACCCGTGCCGCAACTGTCTGACTGGGCTCAGCTTCGCCCGGCGCAATCATATCAAGCGCCGATACAGCTGGCACATCAATGCGAATATCAATCCGGTCTAAAAATGGCCCCGAAACCCGAGCTTGATAGTCTGCTGCACATCGATCACCGCGCCGACAGGTATGGCCGGGCGATCCCGCCATGCCGCATTTGCACGGGTTCCTTGCTGCCCCCAGCTGCCCGCGAGCGGGCTACACCACCCGATGATTAGCCCGCGATACGAGGTCTTAAATAACATAAAGAAAACGAAAGAGCTAGAAATTTTCCTAGAAAATTTAATATTGCTCGGGAAATGTAGGTTTTATAGTACCCATAGCATCTCAAATGAAACACTTATTGATACTAAAATCATTGTGCTATTGCCTTACATCCGTGTGTCACCTGAGCCTTGGATACAAGAAACTTGTTGATTTGAAGAAAAGAAAACATGTGGAACTATCCAAAAGTTAGTTTTAAGTTAGTCTGATAAAAGAATTTTTTAGGAACTCATAGCTTAAGGCTTTGCTCCTAGGTGATTAATTAAATAAATAAAAAACAAGTTTTTTAACTGAAAGTAAGTTCTGAGAACACCGGTGTCATCCACGCGCCAGCCGGCCGCCTCGAGCAGCGCCTTGGCCTTGCGCAGGTTGGCCCGGTTGCGCTTGCTGCCATCGCCCTGGGGCAGGGCATAGCCCGATATGGCATCGGCGGGCAGGGTGTCCGCGAAGGGTAACAGCAGATCCCGCACGCGCCTCTCGGCGGGGCCGGGCACCAGGCCCAGCTCGGAATTCGAGAAATACGAGGTGATCCGTGGCTGGCGCCCGCCGGTCAGCGTGTCGTTGATAAATTCGAAATTGAACGCATGGATCAGCGCATCGCGTACACGTATATCATCCAGCGGCGGGCGGCGGGTGTTCATCGGAAGAATAGTTTTTCATCCTAGAAATCCAATATTACCTAATATTAACTAAATATTACCTAATCAAGTCATTCGTTGTCTTCCAAGAAACAAATTATTTATCAGACATGGCATCAAGCCATTGTACTTTGAAAACTTGAAGCTGTACTGCGTGAAATTCTGACTTGAGGCAAAGATATTCTAATTGAGATCGTGGTAATCAGTTTTTTTATACTTTTTATCGGCTTTGGACACTTGAAACCACCGTCTTTAAGACAGAAATTTGCAGTTTCTGTATTAGAGGCACCTCATGAGCCTTTTTTTTTTTTTTTTTTTTTTTTTTTTTTTTTTTTTTTTTTTTTTTTAGAAAAGCAGCAAATATTCTCCACGACTAAAAATATGTCTATTTAGTAGCAATGTAATCTTTATACTCCTCTATGCTTTTGAGTGCTGGAAAGTAAGCGGATAACTTAAAAAAATAATCCTCCTGAATATTTTTAATTTTCAGGAAAATAATTTTCCTCGGGATAGTTTTAGTTATAGGCTGGCAAAATAGTCATTAATTCTGAAAACCGCAGTAGAACGGGAAAGCCTCTCACAACGGTTTCTCTAAAGAAGAAGGCATGGATATTTTTTAAACTGCTCTCCATATGTAAGAAGGCTGCCTTCAGAGGACAGCCTACAACGGGAAACCAGACGGCAGAGTAAGGAATAAGTTTTCTAAGTAACCCCCAAACCCTAGAGAGAATCTTGGCTTTAAAATTCCCCTACCCCTTCATAGACAACTTGAAATAATTAGTGTACATGCCTACATGTTGAAATGAGGTATAAATCTAAGTTGAAATCAGGTTTCTAACGAAGGTGCTCAAGAAGAGCAAATAGCATGGATAGATGACGTCTAATGTTAAAAATAGTTTTGTTTGATTCTTTTTAGTGTTTTCGTCAATGAAAGAGGCGGGGATTGTATTCTAGGAAGAAAAAAATATTTCAAGGGGTCCGCACGCACCAGTTTGAACGACATTTTCTTAGACCTAAGCGTCATGCACCCTGCTCGATATGCAGCTCGAAATAGGCGTCGATCTCGCCGGCCTTGCAGGTGCGGTCGCCCTTGTACCCGATCCGCTCCAGTTCATCGCCGAAGCGCGCGCCATCGTCGCCCACCAGATTATGCACCCAGTCGATGTCGTATTTGCCGATGAAACAGCCCGAGGCGACCATCGGCGGCGAAAACCGCGCGCCTTCCTCGTTGGTCCAATCGACCACGACAATCGGTCGTTTGGTGACATGTCCGGCACCGTTCAGGCTGCGGATCACCTCGAGCCCGGCCAGCACGCCGGCAATACCGTCGAAGCGGCCGCCGTTGATCTGGGTGTCGAGGTGGCTGCCGCAACTGAAACGATAATCCTTACACAGACGCCGACAGAGAAAGCTATATCACTTAAACAGCAGCAACAATTAAGAGAGTTGCCGAATTTAGAAAAATTTGAAAACAGACAGATAGATTTAGAGCATATAGGAAGCTACAGGAGGATGATTAGTAAAAACCTGCTTTTTAGGGCTTTTGAGGGGTACGAACTCAAGAAGCACGTACGCAGGAACTTGTTTCGGGGGCCCCAAATCCTTTATTTTCTGAAAAGTATCAGAAAATTATGAGAAATAAAAAAAATGATTTTCGGGGGGATCCAGAGGCCCCTCCGCGTACCTGCCAGGCTGAATACAACCCCATCCCTGTCAGTGCCGTCCTGGCACTGTAATTTTAATAAGTTATAGTCTCTCTTGTTTTCGTTGTAAGTAGCCTGCTAACGCCATTTAATTGAAATTTTTATTCTAAACTATGAATGCTCGTATAGATATCTCTATTTTTTATTAAGTTGAAACTTTCACCATGTGTTGACGGGGACATTGAAGAAAACTAGATGTACTATGTTCATGCTGCTACCATTGCTACTATGAATACTACATCTATTACTACTACGCAAGCTAAGTGTATTAAGGTGGAACTTTCAAAGGATATATAGGTTAGGTTGATGGTGAAATAGATCAATACAAACTCTGAACAAGTACATTGTTATATATCAGGTATTTAGTTTAATCTCATTCCTTCCCAAAACTATTTACGACAAATTTAGTTTCACTACAAACAAGAATTTAGCTAATGGCTCCTGCTCCCCTAGCTTTAAGAGCCTAAAACCTACTGCGTCATTGGCGGTTTACTAAAAATGAATTAAATTACAAATATTTTCTTACGTACTTATTACAACATTGAAAATAAAAATTAAATTACCGGTAAAATTAAATATTGAAATGATGGGCTTTTGAGCAGATGACATCCTTATATATCAGGTATTTAGTTTAATCTCATTCCTTCCCAAAACTATTTACGACAAATTTAGTTTCACTACAAACAAGTAATTAATTTCTACAAGGAAAAAACAAAGAAATGTATTGTTTTTCCTTATTGAAGAATTATCTTGCGTAACCATGCCAGATTTATTGAAAAATAATTTGGAAATATGAAGGAAATGATCCAGGTTGAAAAAAGAGATCAGTACACTTTCGACGCAGAGTATTTACATTTCCGCAGTTGTGTAAATGTCTGCGTAAATTTACACCACGTAATTAATGATCACGTCTGCGTAAATTTACAGTATTTACGCAGACAAATGGCGCAGAGTATTTATTAATTCAGAAGCACAAAAGGGATGTGATCCTCATTGCATTGCTCAACGTTTTTACATACAGCAGTAAGATGCTCTTACTGAAGTTCCACTTATTACTTTGTGGGTTTTAATAATAGTCACTGCCTATGTCTATCTCTCTGTATGGTCTGTGTTTCTGTCTGTCTGTCTTGTGTGTCTCTCTGTTTGTCTATCTTACTGGTCTCTCTTTATGTCTGCTATGTCTGTGTGTCTGTCTGCCTTCTTTGTCTGTTTGTTTTCTGGTCTGTTTTTGCGTCTGATCTGTCTATCTGATCAGTCTGGCACACTGTCTATCTATATGGCCTGTCTGTTTGTCTGGTATTTCTTTCTGTCTGTCTTGTCTATCTGTCTGTATGTCTGGTCAATCCGTCTGTCATACTGACAGAAAAGACAGATTTTTATGAGCGGGTGTTTGCTTTTTCTTGTAAACCGACGAGTTGATTTGTTCCATCGTCTTTCCCCAGGAATAGACCTCCCCCCTGGTTCTTCGTCAAATCCTCTACAACAATTTAGAAATAGTAAATTCTATCTGATGATAACCTTAAGATATTGAAATAATGTGCTTTGGTTTTGGTAGACGGGCTTATCATCTATTTGTCCTTTTAAAAAAGTTAGGAAATGCAACAGACAAATAAAAACAAATAAATAAAATGAATAAAGACAAAGCAATAAACAAGATAAAACTTTTTTTTCTCTTGTGGCGTTGTTTTGTTCGTCGTTTTCTTCAGATGATGTGTCCCGATCAGGTGAGATTTCGGTTGCCAACGAACACGGTCGCGAACGTGAGCGATACAAGCTCCCGTATGGTGCAACGATCAATGTTGAAGACGGTGCGGAGGTCGAACAGGGGCAGATTGTTGCCAACTGGGATCCGCATACTCACCCGGTCGTCACCGAGGTTGCAGGTAAACTGCAATTCCAGGATTTCGTTGACGGCGTAACGGTAACCGAACAGGTTGACGAGTTCACCGGGCTGACCAGTATTGTGATTCTCGATCCGAAGACACGTGGACCGTCCACCAAGGATCTGCGTCCGGTTGCGAAACTCGTGGACGAAAACGGCGACGATATCTTATTTTAATATTGAAACATCTTAATTTATCGATATTTGAAATATTTTCAGCAAACAGCGAAGGAAGCTGAAGTTGTACAAAAGAATTGATGTCTGAAGCTCATTATCTTCGATTCAACTTTTTCTCGTGCTACAAAACAACTTTTTTTTTCGTTGGATAGAATTTAAAACTTCTGTCAGATAAAGGTCCCTAATGAAAATCAAAGCGGAAAATCAATAGCTTTCAAGCCCCCTTTACAATTGAAACATCTTGCTTTTACGATTCGTAATCAAGTCATTGTTGACAATAGCTTTTGTTTTCAAGGAGGCGATGAAAACGAGAAGAATATATTCGTAACTATGGCTTTTCAGCTTGGTTTTCCATA
Source organism: Alatinidae sp. Z8VKAUB7J3 (assembly GCA_010016025.2). Taxonomy (NCBI): domain Eukaryota; kingdom Metazoa; phylum Cnidaria; class Cubozoa; order Carybdeida; family Alatinidae; species Alatinidae sp. Z8VKAUB7J3. The sequence continues at coordinate 18,341,555 of JAAAKM020721499.1, forward strand.
GCACCTTTTCGGACTGTGGGTCGATGGCGAAGATTTGGCTTTCGGGATACCCTCCACACGAATAAACGATCTCACCATCGGTTGCTAACGTGTTCGCGGTGGTCTTCGCAGGTCCCTCGGTTTGCCACAGTTCAGCACCCGTCGCTGGATCATATCCATGCGCTTTTTTTGCTCCACTAATGATCAATTGATCTTCGCCGTTGATGGAGTGAACCGTTGGCGTCGAGTAACTCGATTCGTTCTTTCTTTGAATCCGCCAAACAATCTCTCCCGATTTTCGGTCAAACGCCCTAATAAATCCTGATCCGGGATTGTCACCAGGGTATGGGTGGCGCGGTCGAACATCAGTTTGTTGGACCGGTAAAGAAAGCCTGACGAGCCAAAGACCAGCGGTTTGGCCCGGCCTTTGACCTGGGTCTCAAAAAGGATGCCCGAGCCGCAAAGCGTGCAATAGGCCAGCGCCACCGGTACGCCGCCGATCACCTCATTGAACATCTCGTGCCAGCCCATGATCCTGAGCGGATAGGCGCGGGTGTCGTCGTTGATCGACACGCCAAAAACCAGGTCATCCTTGCGCAGATAGTCGGCATCCGCGGCCGGGATCAGACGGGGGATGTCGAGAGAGGCGATGCCATCCTTGCGCACGCCGCCCCAGGTGATTTTAATACTGATAGCATCTTCCATCGTTGTTACTCAACGATGCCCGACGCAAGTTGAATTTTTCTATCTTGATAAATTGCTTAACAAAGCAATTGAAATAATGAAAATTGGCGATCCAATTGCTACAATGGGCAAACTTTGCTCCAGTGTGAACCTAGCGTAACCGTGCTTTTTAAAAATGATTAATCCGTTAAGGTTATCTTCAAAACACAAGTAAGAAGAAAATCTAACACAAAAAATTTAGGTAAAACCTGATTTCGGTAACCTCTATTTTTCATCTATATTTAGCCAAGTCCGACTACATCTTCCTCTACTCTTAAATGTGATGCTGGCAAAAATGTGGTAGTTTAGAAAATTATGTAGGTGTTTAGAAAAGCCTCATGGGTCGTGTTTGAATGACACTTTTTTTGTTTGATTTTTTTGTATTCGTGATTCTGGAAAAATTACTGGTAACCTAAAAGCAAAAAATGACTGAATCTTTAAAAAAAAAATCACTAAAAATAGTGATAAATGACTCGGAGGGGTAACGATGAGGTCATCAATTGCTCAAAATCTGTTTTTTAAATGGAACGTTTAGATTTTGGACGGGCCGAGTAACTAAATATCAAATCTTTCCTTTAAAACCTTTTAGATTCCTCTAAATTTTTACGTGGGGTGCAGGCCTCAGAGGCAACATTTTGGCTGGGAAGTATGCAAACATTTTCGGGTTGGAGGGGGAAGAATTTTCTACTGGAGGATTTTCCACGGGGATAATTTTCCATGGGGATGGAAGTTTCAGGAGAAATTTAATTCTGAGGGAATTTGCCAGAATTCCTATACGAAATTTTCCTTATGTCTTGCTTTCTCTTTGCCAACTCAATTTTATGTGTGGAAATGTTAATGGTAATTGTTTGGGGTAAATTTCATCAGGATTGAATTTTCTAGATACTATATACGTGGGGAGAAGGGATTTTCCTTGGAGATGGAGCCAGATTTTCTGGTATTATTTAAAAAAAAACACCAGAAATTAAAGAAAGAACAAGTAAAACAATTTTAAAATGAATAGGAGAGAGATATATCAGTTGGAAAGAATTCCAAAAAGGAGAAACAATAGGAAAAGATAACAGGAAAAATAAAAACAAAGGAGAGAGAGAGAAATTACTAAACTGAAAAGACCCGAAGAAAAAATGCCTTTGCAGAAAGAAGTAGAGGGACTTCCAGAGGGATGGAGTTTCATGAACGAGAATATTGGATAAGTGAATGGCCTCCTTTAAATAAGTAGTATTACTAGTAAAGATAGTGAGTGCAATGAAGATGTTCGAAGTTGAATAGCCAAGGTTCAAATTTTATTTTTTGCAGTTTAATAAAGTTTGGAAGAATAGGACCGGGTTCTCGGCCTTAATAAGGACTATGGATTGGTTGACCAGCTACAAACAAGCGAGGTCCAGAAAGTACCCTCCCCGCAAAGTGACAGTGATGAGGGGGATAAGGATAAAGTGGAAGCGATCACCCCCTGTTGTACCTGATTTTTCTCTAGCTGATACCGCTTTTTGCAATATCTATGTTTTTTTAGCGGAATTGGGGTACCCATTTAATACTCTTACAAGTTGTAGCATCCATACTGATATAGTTGACCTAGCACACTCCTATGTCAGAAGGATTTGAGCTCTTCTTTAATGCCGAATTCGGGTGGTAGGAGGGTAAGACAGTGTATAATAGACTATTGGCTCTGGAGGGGGGGGGGGTTGCTCGTAAAAGGACCCAAAAACTTTTTGTCCATTATCAGTTTTAAATCTCCAGCTCTAAGTCCTTGGATCAAGAGGAGCCTGATGTATCCAAAACGCTCTGGGGTACGTCCCCTGAATTGAAGTCTTTTTTTTCACTCTGATTGTTTTTGAATTAATACATGTTTTTATTTTCCAGCTCTACTTTTTGAAACAATAAAAAAAAACTTTAGTGTAAAGAGCGAGGAGTTGCGCAGGGGACAACCTCTTTCATCTACGGAGTAATTTGAGCCGGGTCGCTCCTTACTACAGTTTGTTACCACGAACTGTTTGATGAACTGATACATGTGGCGCGGATGACCGAGCGCGATGTGGTGGTCCTGTTCGGGCTGCGCCGCCGGATCGCCGGTTTCGACGAACTGCTGGCGGCGGTGGCGCAGGTGTTCGAACTGGCGCCGGCGCAGCTTGCAGTGAAGACCCGGCGCCGGGGTAAGGGCGGCAGTAAGTACGGGCGATTGCAGGACCGCGGCGAGGTGCTGGTGGTGCGCGAAGGGCCGGTACGGCTCGAGGTCAACCTGCACGACTACCTGGACACCGGCCTGTTTCTGGATCACCGGCCCATGCGCCTGCGGGTCGGCCGTGAAGCGCGGGGAAAGCGGTTGCTGAATCTGTTCTGCTACACCGAATTCCTAAAGAAGAGTACGGGAAATTTTTCAACACTTGAGTGACGTTGGAGAAGCAGGTGATTATGATACTGCAAAAACAAAGTTAACTACACATTTCGAACCTCAAAAGAATCGACGGTACGAAGTGTACAGATTTCGTGAGACAAAACAAGAGCAAGGGGAAACACTCGACCAATATCACACTCGTTTGAGAGCCCTTTCTACTGCCTGTGAATTTCATGATTTGGATGATTCATGGGATAGGTTGGTCGACTTGCAGCCGATTTCCCACGGGAGAGAACCCTCATACCCCACAGGGAACGTCTTAATTGTCCCGTCTATTAACCCCATTTAAACGTACCGCCACGCGTTAGATCAGGTCGCGCAAGGCCAGCACGCCCGCGCGGGTGGCTGGCTGATAGTGGCCGATAACACGTTCCACGTCACATGGTGGTGGCGGTGATGGCATCGTGACCTCACTGGATCCTCTGTGACATTGAGCTAACATTGCCAGATGACAGAAACTGTCAGTATGTGCGAAGATACTGAATGACATGACCCGCACCCATCGCCTTTTCCAGCTGATGCAGGCGCTGCGCACCGCGCTGCCGCCCGCGACCGCGTCAGCCCTGGCGCAGACCCTGAACGTCACCCCACGCACGATCTATCGCGATATCGACGCGCTGCGTGGCCTGGGGGCTGCAGCCCCTCCCACAGGGACTGTGGGGAGTAAATCGTCCCCAAAGACATAGTTATTAGGCTTTTCGACTATGGTGAATAAAATTGCTATCACAGAATTTTGATCTGGTGACTTTGGGGGAAAATGAGCGCGGGAGGGGGCCTAGGTGCCCTCTAATTTTTTTGGTAACTTAAAAAGGGCACTAGAACTTTTAATTTCCGTTATACTGAGCCATCTTGCGACCTTATAGGACCATTGAGTCGATACGATCACCTATGGGAAAAAAATACAAAAAAAATAAACACGCATCCGTGATTTGTCGTCTGGCAAAAATACGAAATTCCACATTTTTGTAAATAGGAGGCTCATGTTCCATCCTAGTGTTTGGTGAAAAGGAGATTGCGACTAAGTGTTCTTCTCCATCGTGTTGTTGCTCGGAGCCAAGGTTTCGTTTCAAATCCATGTTGGCCTGGAAAGCACTCCATTGTCGTCGATCTTGCTGTTGTTGTGGTTGTTGTTGTGGTTGTTGCTGTTGGTCACCGCCACCACCAATTTTTCGTTTCAAGTCCATGGTTTCCTGGTAAATCTGCTGCTGCTGCTGTCTATTATCTTGCTGTTGCTGTAAACCAACGTCACTTTGCTGTCCTCCATGATCTTGCCGTTCCTCGTGCTGCTGCTGTGTTCCGAAGTTTCGTTTTATATTCTTTTGTTTTTTAACTATAATAAATCAAGAATTATTAAGACTATAAAGAATTAATATCAGCATAAGTTTTAAACAGATAATGCACATTAGTTAGTACTTTTTTCAGTAAAGTGCAAAATATGGTTTGGTCCTGAGAAGGCATCGGGGCCATCACCCCTACTCATTTTAATTTCTGCTTTGAGTTTGACCTGGTCATTTATTTTAATTTCTTTTCGTTTTGGGTTTCATTCATTTATTGATGGTGATCTGTGGTGATTTACTTTAAACCTCCATGAAAAGATCATTTTGTGGAAAAGTTTTTCTCTTCGTTTTTTATTGACAAAGTTTCTTTTACGTAAAAAGTATTTATTTTGTGTTGTATCAAAAGAACAAAATCCATAAGCCAATGGCTTTTGCTCTGCTACTTTAATTATTTTTTTACTAATAAAATTATTAAGAAAATATTGATCAATAAGAAACAATTATTGGACATTAGCAATGCAATTTAGCTTACATGGGGGTAAAATAGCTTGACTTGAGCGAGCTTGATTGCGCGCTTGAAAACTTAATGCGTTTTTTAAAGATTCGTCCACTCGTTTCAATCTTCTTTTGAAATTTATGTCATTTTCACCAATATTTATCAGTAATTATAATTGTAATGTTATCTTTTGCTTCAATGAATGGAGGACCCAATTTTTCAGCATCCGCAGAGAGCCCGCATCCATCGCCAAACTACTCACCACCACCGCGGTGATGCGCGCCGGTTGGAACCCCGACGGCGAGATCCGCCGTCGACGCTGCACCGGCGCCATCAGCTTCCCCGGAGCGCCGCTCTACTGCTCCTCGGTCAATGGAAAGCTGCGGGGGCTCGACCACGCCATGGCGACGAGCTGCAACGTGGCCTTCGCCGCCCTCGGTGATCGCCTCGGCCCCCTCCGCCTGATCGACGAATACCGTCGCTTCGGTTTCCTGGAGGCGGGCGAACCCACCGAGCCGCTCTACGGCCAGCTCCTCGCCGATCGCCCGAGCCCCCGCGACGTCGGTGCAAGGCTGGCTCGAATTTCAGCAAGGTCTCTGAGCTTGTGTTCAACGTCCTTGAGGTCTTTAGTGACACTTGTGAGCAGTTTTTCACAGTACTCCGGAAGATCTACAGCAACGCCATGGCAGTATTGCTGGAACTCATAAATAGCCTGGCCAGATGGCATGACAGGGGTATCACTGTGACGGTTCCTGGAACCAGAAGAATGTGGCTGATCAGCTTCTTCGGAGTGTTGCCTTAGGTCTGGATCCGACTCCACATGAATAACTTGGGGTTCCTCGCGGGGCCTTGGGGGGCTGGGTTGTGCCTGAGCAGGAGCTTCTGGTACTACTTGGGCAGCAGTGGCTTAAAGACTAGGTGATAAAACTACTGTAGGGTAGAAGTCAGTTATATTTTAATCTGGGGCACTAAATTTTATTCGGATAATTCATGGATGATAAGTATTTCATAAAGATAATAAAGTGACAAATTCATTGCGGGGTGAAATATATTCACATGCATCCAAGCTGAAACTCTATCTTTTCATTATCAATTATTTAACTTAATCAATTGATCAAATTACTTAACTTAATCAATTCTATCTCTAATGCTGCAACCAATTAACAACGAGCAAACATCAAAAATTTTACTGCGTGTCAACTTCGTATAAATTCACTAAAATCATTTTTAATATTTGACATAGTTTAACTATCATCCTTTAATCGCATGATCAGGTGCTCTTTTGATCATTTCGATCGCGATTTGTTTTTGTTCAGCATTAAATGCTTTATGATTAATAGCTTTAATTTTTGTAATTGCTTCTCTTCTTAACATGTCTCTAAATCCTTTTGATGACGTTCAATCACTCTTTCTAATGTATTTTCAAATGGTAGTTCAGATTGAATTTCGCTAAATCGACTGTAATTTATTGTTTTTGCAATCGCATTGTAAGATCTATCAACATTGATATAACAAACACTTAAAACAATGTTTGCATTCGGGTTTTTGTTAATATAATTTTCAAACACAGCTTTAATTTGTTGAGTTTTGACAGAACTCTAGCCTGTTCTTAAGTTTCACTCATACAAAATGTGGACAGGCTTTTTAGATTGCTTCTTTTAGTGTCAAAATCAAATCTGAATCTTTATGTTATCAAATAAAAAAAATCGACTAAAAGTAAGGAGCAACATCAAAACTTAAAACGCCCCTTTCTTGAAAATGGGAGCCACATGTGCCTCTTTCCAATCAGATGGAATAGCACCAGAGTCTAGCAAGGACTGGAAGATGTTTGTAAGGGGTGCAGTGATGCTGCTTGCAACTTCTTTGAGTAACCTTGGATGGATACTGTCTGATCCAGCAGATTTGTTAGCATTAAGGTTTGAAAGTTGCTTTCTAATTGGTCATGGATGTCATTTAGGACACGATGACACTATTTGAGCTGACAAGGACGCAACGGTGCATTTGAAGTTTATAGAATATTTAGTATATGATCTTGTAACTTCGGTTCAACATCAGATTATACAAGGATGATAATTTAGCAGGGTTGAAACACAGAGACACAGATAGACTCCTTATAACAGTTAATAGTTCAAAAACTGTTCATACTATCTACTTGCTTAACATATCACACAGATAACTTCGAAGACCACACTGCCTCTCCATGACGAAAGTATAATGGTTCAAAATAGGGATGAAACCTTTTAATCGACAGTAAATAGATATAAAATTTTTACCCAAAGCTAAATTTGTAAAAGATTGCTGAAAAAATAATTTCTATAAAAACTGAAAAACAAATTACAAAAATAATTTATTAAAATTTATCGTTTTACTGAAATTATCCTTCAATGAATTTAAGGAATAAGGATTAAAGCATGAAAGAATATGCCAAGTAAAACGCATAGAAATACGGTATATTTAACGATTTGCAATGGTAACAATTTTTTCTATTTTTTCTACGGTACTTTTTCTTCTATTTCTCATGGGTTGCATGAGCTATTTACCCGTTCAGTTTGATTTGAATAAGCAAAAACTGTCTTAAAAATTAATCTGGTGAAGGAGTTTTACGGCGAAGTCACTAAATTGATATCAGTTATTGACACTTTTTTTTGCAAGGTACAAAAGTATGCTAATTTGATCTAATTTTGGGTTTAGTAGATAACACCTTGTCTTGCATTTTTCTTGCATTGTCTTGCAATTTTTCTTGCATTTTCAACTTTTCAAGACAGTGCTGTTGTGAACTAACCTACTAGAAAATCTAACTCCAACGCGAAGCCAAAATAAGGGATTGAAACTTCAAAAAAAAAGCGCTCTAGCATTAATTTGAGCAGAAAGACGATGTAACTGTCCATGCGTGTATGAGTAGCATATTTCGTAAAAGGAAGCATAAAGATCAGTAAGTTTGTCTGAATGTAAACATAGATTAGGTTGGAGGAGGACCGTGCGTAGCTGTGTTAGCCTCATGCAGCTTGGTGCTGTAGTTATTTATTGTTATTATTTGTAGTAGTTTACCAGGCTAAGGCATTTATAAGGTTTCACATTGCAGATGGAAGCTTAAACTGGAAAGCAGCAAGTGAATAAAGAATACATTGATTAGGTAATGACCTTCCTGATAGACAAAATGCAGATTGAAGTTGTTTATATTTCAGATGACTTACTAGTTTGTTTCAATACTCAACCAGAGTACCCCAATATACTTGGCTTGGCCCTACTCTGTTCAACATTCATATTAACATTACCCCTGATTGCAGAGAAAATAACGGCAGGACCAGTTCGCGCACCTCTTCCTGGGACAGGTCGGCGTCGTGCTGGGTCGACACGACCACCGAGGTGCAGCGCACCGGCTTGCCGTTCTCGTACTGCAGCGTCACCTGGCCCTTGCTGTCCGGGCCGAAGCCCTTGACCGCGCCGGTCTTCCGCGCGACCGCCATGCGGCGCAGGATCTCGTGGCTGAAATGGATCGGCGCCGGCATCAACACCTCGGTCTCGGTGCAGGCGTAGCCAAACATGATGCCTTGGTCACCTGCACCCTCTGCACCGTCATCGCCCGCGTCGACACCTTGCGCGATATCGACAGATTGGCCGTGGACATAGACCTGCACAACCTTGATACATTTAGGGTCTTTTGAATTTGTCTAGAAGTCCAACCAATGATTCCTGAGACTTTCAATTTAATACCCTTAGCAGCTCCTGAAACATCGTACTAACCCACTTTTTCATTTTAAATCATATATTTAAATAATTGCCAATTTGCATTATTTACCACCCTTAGCCCAGGGGCTGATCGGATAAGATCATCCCCGGAGGTATTTTTATTGGACTATTTGAACAAAATGGCGGTCTCAAATTTCCATTAAATGTCTTTACAGGTTACAGGAAGTCGAGTACCAAAAAGGGCAAGAAGACGGGCTGGGATGCCGCTAATCGCTTTCGACCCTACACTCAGCTAGCTGGGCACTGGAAAATCATAAGGAGCTGTTTAGGGATTCAACTTGAAGAATTCTAGTAAGAGCCGAACACGTCCCATAGTAACAAAATCATGATTGCAGCTGTTACTCCTTGACCAGTGAGATCTTAATGAACAAGAAAATGAATCATTTGTTCCTTCTCAAAGAGCAATTACTGTTTTTGTCCTAAACGTTTCGAAACTTAGACCCACAATTTCTGCGACTTCAGGAATTTAATTTACAAAAACAATCTGAGTTTGAGGGCACGCGCCCCCCGACAACAGGCAAAAAACAACTTATTTCCTGAACAGCTTTAAAATGTCAGGATTAATTCCAGCTCATTTAATTTTCCTTCTTTTCTTCATGTGATTCAACAATGGCTTGAATATGCTCAACTTCAACTTCGCCGGGGTTTTCACCTGAGGACCAGAACGAGTTACCGTAGTTCTTTTTTTTTTTTAAATCAGTACAATAAGATCGTTTCATCTTCCTTTTTTTTTCTTTTTTTACTGAAAGTACAATAAATTCATTTTATCTTCTTCTTTTTTTTTAATTCAGTACAATAAGTTTATTTCATCTCCCTTCTTTTCTATGTGTGATTCAACAATGGTTTTTTTTATATGCTCAAATTCAACTTCGCCAGAGGTTTCACCTGACGACCAGAACGAATTGCCATAACTTAAAAACAACTTTGAGGACGGGCCGAGAGAGCGGTTGTGCTTATAATACTATGCTTTACCGAATCGTGACAAACGCGACCAATTCCGTAGAAAAAAAAAAAAAATTATACCTTCTGGCATAGAGCGTAATTTTTTCTGCTCTTTCGAATAGTCTATATGGAGAATCTGTATGTCCCTCTATTTGCTTAGAAACAAAAATGCAGCATTAATTTAAAAATTCAACCTGTCAGCACTTTTCCTAAGAGCGAACTTATGCTACAAATGAAGGTATCTTATGCCGCTTAATTGTTTTCTCTATCATTAATGGACGAACAAAAAATAAACGCATTCAAATGTAATCCACTAATTCTTGTGTCCGTCGTGTACATTGTTCTTCGGGGATTTGTATTTGTTGGATGGAACGAAGTTCTATATCTTCAAGTTTATGCATCAAATCAACCTAAAAATTTATATTTTGATGTTTTTAGAAATGGTGACAAAATCGGCTACCATCGATTTAGCTTTAATCAAACAGACAGTGATTTAAATGTTAATGTCAAAACCAATATTACAGTTGATATCGCTTTTATTACAGTATTTAGATATGAGCATGAAAGATCAGAAAAATGGAAAGATAATTCACTTATTTCTTTTGCTGCAAAAACCCATGATGACGGAACAGATAAGTCATTAAATGTTGGCTTTTTGGACTAAAAAAAAACAGTAGAAAAGCTGAGGTCATTTCCTATGGAGAAGCTTCAATTCCTTTTCTCCGGACCCCAAATCCTATGGAACAGGTCCATTTCCATTTTACCGACCCTTGCTACGATAAATTACATTCGAAAAACTACTTGAAAAACTTTTAACTTTAATAGGGTTTTTAGTTACAGTTTCTCCAAAGTTTGTTTTCTGTATATACGGTCAGAAACATGTAATTTCTAAACATTTCCCAGGGACTCCTCTACATTGTTTTCAATCCTATTTTCAAACTACATCCCTGAGACAATGCTTACCAGCTAACACGTTGTATATTAATCTCTCTTGTTTTTCGTTTTTTCTTTCTTAGGTTTTTTTATTTTTCTTTTTAGTTTTTTTTGTTTTTTAATTTTTGTTTTTTTTTATTTTTAGCTTTTTTAGTTTTTTACATTATTTGGTTTTTTAATTTTAGTTTTTTTAGTTTTTTTTTTTTTCTTTTTTGTTTTTTTCCCTATTTCATTTATTTTATTTTTTATTTTTTAGTTATTTTTTCTTTTTTCTTTTTTTTTCTCTTAGCGTTTTTCTTTCTTTTAATTTTCTTTGTTTTTTTTTCTTTTCTTTAGTTTTGTCTTTTTGTCTCTTTTTAGTTTTCTCTTTTTTTTTTTTGTTTTTTTGTTTTTTTTTTAAAATTGTTTCTTTGAAAGAGAAACTATGAAAATCTTAGGGTCTTCTCGCCAGGGTGAAAGCAAGTTTAATAAGATAACCCTTGGTCGGCTATATAATGCGTTTTTGAACCGTATTTGTTGTTTTTGACACCTTTTTGGAAATTATTCTCCTCACCTTTCTTAGACCTGAGTTCCTCCAGTGTCTCCGTAGGCACACAAAGTCTCGGTGAGTAGCTCCCAAACTTCCCTCATGTGAGCTGCTGCGTATTTGTCATCTCACTCTGGAATGAGACTCGTCTGGAGGGCTCTTCTGTCACGTTCATACGCCGCATGGAGTGTGTTCTTTGGTCTTCCTCGGTGACTGAAAAAATGTAGACTAAAAAATCATTTGGATAGAGCCTTAAATCATCCTTGAATTTATAAGGTAGTTTTCAAAAGCAAATACGCAATAACATTTTGTTTTGTTTCGATTAGTACGTCAGTAAATGGAGTAAATGAGTTTGGACCACGACTCATAAGCAAAACACAATAATCCAAAGCCGGATATTTATCTTTCATAGTGCCATCAAGCATTCTTTAAGAAAATATTTTTTTGCACTGATAACTTTATAAAACAATCATTTAGCTTCGGGTATTTTTCCTAAATCCCCAGATTCCGCTTGATTTTATGTATCTTAAATCCGTCCAATTTTTATCTAACACAAGGGTGAAGAGGGTGACGAGGGTGACGAGGGTGACGAGGGTGATGAGGGTGACGAGGGTGACGAGTGTGGCAAGCACATATATATAAGAATATACACAGTATATTTGGGTGACGAGGGTGACGAGGGTGACAAGGGTGACGAGGGTGACAAGGGTGACGAAGGTGACAAGGGTGACGAGGGTGACAAGGGTGACAAGGGTGACGAGGGTGACGAGGGTGACGAGGGTGACGAGGGTGACGAGGGTGACAAGGGTGATGAGGGTGACAAGGGTGACAAGGGTGACAAGGGTGACGAGGGTGACAAGGGTGACGAGGGTGACGAGTGTGGCAAGCACATATATCTATGCGGTTGCCGATACGGCGCAGCAAGTCGCCGAGAAGTTGTTGGCGGTGTTGCCGCTTTCGCTGCAAGCCTTCTTGGTTGGCACTCACGAAGTGCACTTGAAGAACGGTTTGGCCGTCACGACCGATCCGGCTTCGGCGATCGTGGCCTTTGCGACCGACAGCTTCAATGCGATTCCGGTTCAAGTCAACACGACGCAGGATTCGAATCAGGTCGCCGAAAACATTCGCGTCAGTCTGGCCGAAGGGTTTGGACGTCTTATCACCACCAATGGCGAAAGTTTGACCACCGCTTCGAACTTCAAGGTGTACGGTGGTGATCGCATTCGAATCTTCAATGTTTTGTTAAGATATAATAACCCCTTAAGAAAAACGACATGATGACAAAAATATAGGGGCTTTCAACAGCCACATAGGTCAGACAAGACGTAAATTCCCAAAATTACAACTTTCAGGCACACTCTTACTTCTTGTCTCCTTCAGAAAATATTCAACCAACCTTTCTGGGAAGTCCCATGATCACAGATGTCTAGGAGTCTTCTACCCCCACAAAGGACTTATGGGTAGAAATACCAAACAGACACAGCCTGGAACCTTGTTGTAGCTTCCAGTCAAATTTACTTTACACCCAATGCCTCCTCTGCTATACGTCCTTATTACAAGACTTTGAGCTCACGCTGGACCCGAGCCTCGACTTCCTGTCGAGCCACCCGGATGCGCCCAAACGCCTGGAGTTGACCATTCGCCATGCCCGGGCATTCGGGCCGCAAGGCACCGGCAAGCGCGAACGCGACGCCTATCTTGAAAGCATCAACGGACTTCTCTATGGCGACAGTCCGAAGGAAGGCTATGTCCGCGGCCTGACCTTCCTGCATCCGACTTTGGGGATCCGATTCTCGGTTCCGCAGGGATTTCAGATCGACAACACCGCTCAGGCAGTGCTCGCCACCGGTCCCGGGGAGGTCGCGATCCGCTTCGACGGCGTCTCCGACAAACGCCGCATGTCGCTCACCAATTACATTAAATCAAGGACTTGCAGGATGGATATAGGAAACTAGGGTATATAGGGTAAACTAGGGTATATAAACTAGGGTATATAGGAGTGTCGTCACTGACGTTAAAAGTAAAGATGATGCTCTAGAAGTGTCTACAATTGATTTGAACCTAAAATTTAGGAAGGATAACTACTTTCCAAGCAGATATGATGCTAATAGGCCAGAGGGTTTTGGAGGAACTTTCCAAGAATAGTTGGATGTGAAAATGGAGAGTTGGAATTAGATGATGTAGAAGAAACATTAAGCTAATATAGGAAAATGTTTTGCAAGGTAGCAGAAAATGTCTCCGATAGGAAAGTTAGAAAATGTTCTAACCAAGAAAAAATACACAGAAAAATTTTACTCCACCCATAAGAACCCAATTAAAAGAAATTGTCAGGGCTGACATCCAGTTTATTGGATTATTTGAACTGCTACCCCGTTTTAGATCCAAAAGAGCACCGACCCGGGTACCAAAGGCCCAACTTGTGAGATACTTTATTTTTTATAAGAAACTTAAATTTTGCAAATAAATTGGATGCGAATAAAAGTTACGAGGGCCCAGTAATATGTTTTGAAAATTTGAAAGGGAAGCGTTCACCATAGCCCCTACAAGATGGTATATATACTAGAAGACTTATACTTGCCAGATTTAAAACTTCTCGTGGCCAAATTTTACCGGCAAACCAATTCGCGCCTAATAGTCCGGCGCTTTTTTCTTTAAAAGGACGTTCGCTTCTGTACACAAAATGCGGGCCGACGGGAGGCGGCAGGCTTTGTTTTTCAAAAAGAGCGCTCAGATCGACGGCCTCTAAGATATTTTCCCCTTCTGCGATACTATCAATAGCTAATTTTAATTTATCCAAGGTCTCTGGATAAATAATTTTCCCGCCGCCGGTATCTGTGTAAAACCGGACAGAATCGCCTTCGCTAATAGGAAAATTGAAAAAGATCCGGTTTGTGACAAAATCCGCGCCGATCAGTTGGGTTTGATAAATTATTTTTTCTTTGGCGCCCGTCGTCGGATCAAGCTGCAGGAGCGGGCCACCGCCGGTGGTGGCCCAGAGTCGGCCCTCGATGTCGTAGGCCAAATTGAAGATGGGATGGTCCAGCGTGATCCAAGGATTCGCGACGGCACCGCCATCTCGAGGGATCCGGAACAGGGATCCACGATTCGCTCCGCCGCTAACGATGAAGTCACCCGAGGGTGTCTCGACGATCGCCAGCGGTCCGATTCCCGCATGACTCTCGACAAACCCGGTGGCGAAGGCCTCGCCGACAAACGGTTGCATGACGGTCGAGAACTCAGACGGTTGGGCCGCGTTGGGAACGCTCGGAACCTGTGTTTGGGGGAAGTGTGCATGCAATTTTTGGGTGGAGGAGGGGGTGAGTTTCCTGCTGGAGGAATTTTCCAGAGTGAGAATTTTCCACGGGGAGAGATGTTTCTGGACGGTGAACTTTTCAGGGGAAATTTTACTCTGATAGAATTTGCCTCAATTCCTATACGAAATTTCTTTATTTGTCTTACTTTCTCTTTGCCGACTCAATTTTATGTGTGGAGATGTTAATGGTAATTGTCCGGGGTAAATTTTCCCCGAGATCGAATTGTCTAGAGGATCTTTTGATGGTGGGGGGGGAGTGTTTTTGCCGCGAAAGGAGAGCCGTATTTCTCGGCATTATTTAAAAAATGATGTCAGCAAATCCTGATGGGAAGTTTGAACAACCAACATTTAATCAACAACGTCAATTAATATTGCTAGGATGGATGAATTCAATTTTTTCTGAACTATTGCAATATCCATTAGAACATTTTCAGAGGGATATAAATTCTGAAATAGTTGAATTATTATTTCATCAAACTACTCTCCCAGAAAATTTGGAACAATTTATATGGTTATCAATGTTGGATCATTTTCAACAACAAAATAAAATTGATATAATACAATGGACAAATAAAACCTATAAGCTATCATGTACATCATTAAATGATGAAATTTTATTTGACCCAAAAACTTATAATTTTGAAACTTTTCCCCGTTGCGAGTGCCAGGCGTTTTGAAAACTGGGAGTTTGCCTGGGCACAACTGTTGGGCACCGGCGCTGCTGCTGAGTACGCGCAACGCGTTGGTCTGGCGAATATCCAGCAGCGCGTTGGCGAACTGGTAAGCCGCTTGCGCGACGGCTTGGGCGGGCTTCGGAACTGCCGGGTACTCGGCAATGACGAGGAACGCTGCGGGATTGTTACCCTCGCCATGCCGGACCGGGATCCGCAACAGGTGGTCGGTGAATTGCGTGAGCAGGGCATTAACGTATCGGCCCAGGGGCGCGAGTCCGCCGTGCTTGATTACACGGAGAAAAATGTCAGTGCTGCGTTAACCCATGACGGGTTTGAGCCCCTCCCCCAGTAATCTTGCCATATACTTTTTCAGCTGTTGGGCTCTTTCTTCCCCAACAATATCCACTAACTTGAAATTCAAATCACGGAAAACCCTCCAACTGGTGTCATTAGACAATCAACTACCGCATGTCTCCTTTTTCTAAGGTCATCTTGCACGTTTGACATAAGGGGGAGTTACCCCTTTCAATTCCGGCAAGTTTCCTAGAATTTCCAATTCCTGGTTTGGTTTCATTCTAGGTTCCCCATTCTTATATCTGACCTTTTTTGTCGTATTTTGTGTCTAGTCAGCATGGGATTAATTTTCGCGAGCACTTTTTGAACATGGTGACGATGGTGTCGCCGTCGGTGATGCCGCCGTAGTACAGGTAGTACCGGTACTGGGCGTTCGCCACCTCGCGGTACGGCGAGGGGAGGGCGTCGATGCGGGCCTTGGCCTGCTTGTACTGCTTCTTCTGCTCGAGCGATCCGGTGAGCGCTTCGATCCACTTCGCGGCCATGATCAGTTCTCCTCGTTCGTGTTGTTCAGTCGTTCGATGTGCGTGCGGAGGAAGTCCCAGGTCTTCCAGAACTCCCCGAGCTCCTGGTGGCCCTGCGCGTTCAGGGTGTACACCTTGCGGGGCGGCCCCTTCTCGCTCGGGACCTTCTCGACGTCGACGAGCTTTTTAACTTGTCAATTCGTTAGTTTGATATTCGCCTATTTTATATTTGTTTTGTCATGTTCAGCTTCACTCTTCCGCCCTTAATTAATGCAAACCCTCAATTTAGGCTACTTTAATTTGTTGACCTAACTATCGACAAAATACTTATACACAGCAAATTCTGCAAAACAATCGTTTGTTTTGGGCTAGTCTGGTTTCCTGCAGATATATCACAGGCCAAAACAAATGTTGTTTATACTTCGCGATTACCATGGAATTTCCATACCTATTTCCATACCGATTTTTTTTGCACCATAACTTAAAATGCCTGACCTGACGTTTTCTGAAATTTCCAGAAGCTTGAACAGCCGCCTTCAGCACTTCCCGGCTCAGTGCACGTCGCCGCAACGGATCAATCGCTTCAAGGACGGCCCTTCGCGACAGCTCGTGCCGAAACGCCACGCCTGAGCGGCGTTCCTGCAATAGTCCAAAGGCAAGACACTCGGGCAAGCCGGCTTCGCAAATCTCCGGAAACCGTTCCAGCAGCTCGTACTCGATACGCGCGCCAATAACGGATGCCAGATCAAGCACACGACGGCCCGGCTCGCTCAGAAGCAGCGCTCGCCCGAGCACCGCATCCCGTATTGTCGCCGGCATGCTGACACCATCGTTCTCGAGAACTTCAGTGACAAAGAACGGATTGGTGCGCTGGATTTGGGATCTTTTGTCTGAAATGACGCAGATTCGAATCCCAGTGTACCCAATTGTTGCCTCAGCACTCAGCACACAACAAGCTTTTGCATACTGATTTTCGTTGTCGCTTGTCTTCTAATTGTAGAGAATGTGAAGTAAATCTTGATTTTGTGGCTTCAGGTTAGGTTCGACGCAGCACCCTGGGAAAAATATTAAAAACACGAAAAAATATTTTTACACTTTAACTTTCTATTGGACCTTCTACTGTAAGAATTAAAACGAACAAAAATTATTCCTTATATGACCGGGGCTACCCCCTCCTCAACCTTTCGCTCTTTAAGTTATTTTTTGGAAGATCGCGATGCCCGCGGAGATGCGCACGGAGATCCCGCTGCCGAAGCCGCGGTAGTCCTCGACCGACGAGCGGATCTTCTCCGCGATGGCCTTGGCGCCCTCGGCGTCGGTGCCCGGGAGCACGACGGCGAACTCCTCGCCGCCGTAGCGGATGCAGGCGTCCCCGGAGCGCACCTGCGCGCGCACGAGCTTGGCGACGCGCGAGATCACCTTGTCGCCGCGCGCGCGCCCGTGGTCGCGGTTCACGCGCCCCAGGTCGTCGATGTCGAGCATCACCAGGGCGACCGGCGCGTTGGTGTGCTCGGCGATGGTCGTCTCCACGGCGAGGTGCTGCTCGGACTACTTGAGGTTTACCTATATCCTGCTGGCGTGGGCAATGGCGTGCTGGATTCTTCAAAAGTTCTACAATCGGTTCAAAGAAAGCGAGATCGTAAAATACCTTTGGGCCGGAATGGACATTGGATTTTTGACGGTGATCTTAACGATGGCGGATCACAACATTGGTCCGCTTTATATCGCCTATCCTCTAGTGATAGTTGTAAGCGGGTTATTTCTCCAAGTTCGCCTCGTCGTCTTCGCAACTTCTACTTGCCTAATCTCGTTTGCGTTCGTCTATATCCGGACCACTGACCTGGCTGAGTATGGGCATTATGGTGTGGTTGGAATCGCGGCCATTGTTTTTTTTTTTTTTTTTTTTTTTTTTTTTTTTTGTAGATGCTAGGTTTTGCTAAAAGACAGTTGAATTCTCATCCGTTATTATTTTTATGTTGCTTTACACGGAGTGACAGAATTAAATCCATCCAGTTTCAGCACTACAATGGCTTTAAGAGCTAAAGTACTCTTTTTAGAATGAGGGGATAGCAAATAATTAATTCTGATTAATAAAGGTATTAAAAAGTATTTGTAAAAAACTGACTAATCGTGTATGCCTTCACTTAATTATTTAATTAGTTAAAACTTTGTTTATTTAGGAAATATATTTACCAAATCATGGGAGTGAATTGTTAAGAATATTAAGTGTTTTGTTGATTCATCTATATGGCATTTAATTAAAATGCAATTATTCACAAAGAACTGCACTTTTTGTTGTCATTTTCGGTCGAAAAGCTCTTAATTGGAGGTTTCCATCCCTCAATTTAACACGAGTAAATTATATTTCAGCATTTGTATTACAAATGTATTTCTCTTTTTTTCCAGCGCTTGTCCTAGTAATGTATGATAGCTACAAAAAGTGTTTTGTCTTTTTACTAGGTTCCAGCTGAGAAAAAATCGAAGTCTTTTTCCTGTATACATTAATATGTAATTATGACTGCTATAATTCACACAAGATCTATCAATCAGAAACTTCTTAATACAAAACCCAAAACCAAATTTAGGAGAGCCTGTTTATCCATGACTGCTATGGAGACTCTCCTTGCCACACCTTTTGAGAAAACATTTACAAATTTTGTTGACGATAACGATATTTCAAAAATCAAAGATAATCTGTTTGAACAGTATCATATGACACTAGCATCATCCCTAAAAGATTTTGAGAAATTTGAATGTGTTACAGAGAAAATTTTGGGAAACAAAGGTGCAACTAAAATTCAAGAAACTATGGATGAAATCTGTCATCTTGAATCACAATCAAAGCATAAGATTGAAATCAAAGACGAGTCACTCAAAAATATCATTTTACATACTTATGAAGACATTTTGGGCGTCGACGATCGTCCCTGGCGTGGGCTTGTCCTGCCAGAAAATAAGCCTGTCGGCGAAACTGTCGTTCTCGGTCGCCAGGATCGAGGATTCCCTGTTGATGGCGCGACGTATTCCCGGATCGGGATTGGTCGCACCCGCTTTTGTCAGCAGCGCGGATTCGCCCTGAGAGATGCTGGTTACGGCCCGGGAAGAAGCATCGGGATTGCCGCTTTTCACGATCAGGTCGCGGGCGGATTCCTTGACGGTGGCTTCCTGGGGCCTGTCCGCGCCGGGACGCGGCGGACGCAGGCCGAAATCCGGCGGCATGCTGAGCGGCGCACGGGTTACCACGGCAAACTTCCCGGTAACACTTGGGATTGCGCTTACGGTTGTTGGTGCGATTTGGTTTGAAGGTCGCGCTGCTCGAAGCTCACGATCGCCTTGGTTGCGGTCGACCAGAATGAAAGGACCGGTCCGCACTCCCTCTCCCTCAGCAGCGCCAACACCCTGATTGATTGCGTTGATCACGAGCAACACATCCGCTGACGATTGCAGAAGATCGCCATTCACGTCCACAAATCGCAGGATTCCGTTTTCGGGCGGCGAGCTCGGCAGCGGCCCTACTCCCTCACGATTGATGCTGTTGATGACCAGCAGCGCATCCCCCGACACGACGAGATTGTCCCGGTTCACGTCCTCGATCCTTTTTGATTTTTCACACATGGAACTGAACTTTTGTCAAAAAAATTAGATATGCTCAACCCATTAAGCTGACTCGGTGAATTAATAGCGAAATTGGTGGAGCAAATATAAGCTTTGTTCTCCATTACGGTGCAACCCGTGAGGCCTTGAAAATGAAAAGGTTAATGGTTCTTTCACGCTACGCCGTAGGACTTTCCGATTAACATGATTTAAAGGATCCTTCGGGTTGTATTTTGGCGTTATTTTCTCCCCTTCATACTGGATTTCGGAGGGCTTAGTTATCTCACGTAAGAAATTGCGTTAACATATACGTAAGACGAAACTGGACACAAGAGCCTTAGCTGCCGCCGTTGACAAAAATGAGGAAGAAACTTCCTGTTCTTCTTCTGGATCATCATTTCCTCTACTAATATCACTGCCAGTGTTTTGAGGGGAAAGGAAAAGTTTGTTCTGTGGGAAAGTTGTAAATGGATGATGGTTGCCATTTTGGTAGCAGCATGCCCTCGTTCCCGCCCCTGTTTGGAAGACAAATGCACTTGTTGAAAAAGAAGAACAACAGGCAACAAGAAGGGAAAGCAGCAACACTTGTGGTCTTCTGATGGTGGTACGGTTGTTGTAATGATGTTGTGACATTCTGATGTCTAATAAGAAAATATTATTCTCTCTCTCTGCCTCTCTCTCACTTTGTTAATTGCAAGAGTACGTACATACGGCAATCTCCTACAAAATGGGCCTTTAAACAGATTTTTATGATGTTCCAGCGCCCTGCTAGTGGCAGAACAAAACAAAGGGGAAACATCAATGCCACCTATGCAAAAAAGATATTTCAGTTTTTGTGCGAGTCATATGACTACGAGTTAATTACAGTTAGTGGCAAATTCTTGAATAGCATTTTTGGCTATGGTAATACAACTTCCAATATGTTAATATTGGTTTGAAGACTCACTTCCTATCCTTCCAAACTTTTTTAACTGTGAAAAAAAAACACCCTGAGTCTTGGCTATTCTACTTATAACATCTTATCAGCTTCAGTCAGATAATCTGGATACCGATTGCGCCAGGCATCACCGTCGAGCTGAGCACCCGAGACGTTGCCCGCCGATACAACGAAAAGAACGTTGAGCTCTCGCGACAACACATCGAGCGTGTACGAGAGGCCTTTGACGTGTTTCCCGAGGTAAGGCTTGTTTCGATCGCCGAACGATAGGTTGAAAATACGGCAACCGTATTCGCCGTTGAAATAGCGAACTGCCTCGCTGATCTGGTGCACGACGAACACAGTTTCGTTCTGGTTGTTCGTATCCAGGATTCGGCGGCTGAAAAGACGAAGGCGAGAGTCAAGCTTTCGATCTCGAAGCGCGTGCAGAACTCCTCGCCTTCCTCCACTCTTTCCACCCCGGCTGCACTGTGGCGCCTGAAGCCCTTCGTGAAGCCCGTCATCTGGCGGCTCGCCGGCGGTGCCGCCAGTGCGCTCATCGCCGCGCTCATCGCCCTGATGATCCCGATCGTCCTCGAACAGATCATCTCCGGCCCGGTCCGGTCGGGAGAGATCAGCGCGATCGTCTGGGGCGCCGCGGCCGTCTTCGCGCTCGCCCTCGGCGAAGCGCTGATGGTCTGGCTGCGTCGTCAGTTCGTGCTCAATCCCTCGACCGAGGTCGAGTACAAGATGCGCACCGAGCTATACTCGCGCCTGCAGACCCTTCGTTAGATAGGAGAGAGGGCTTAGCACTCCATTAGCACTTCGGCACCCATGTTTCACGGGCATCCGACAATCGGGTGGCGCGGCAAGGGAATATCCCAGGCTGCAGATGTCAGAAAGACAGCTCATCCGTCTTCCGGAGTGGGGGGCGGAACGTGAAACAGGCGCAAAAGCGCCAAAGCCAAAGGAAAATGCTATGTCCAGCATTCTGACAAACACCAGCGCAATGGTTGCGCTGCAAACCCTGAAATCCATCAACATGAACCTGAGCAAGACTCAGGACATGATCTCGACCGGTAAATCCGTCGCCTCCGCCAAGGATGACGCGGCGATCTGGGCGATTTCGTCACCCTCACAAAATCAGCAGCAAGAATTATGGCCTATGGTTCCGAGAAACCACTTCCTACTGTTGGAAAGTTCAGTGCCACACTAGAAGCAAAGCAAAGATTCGCAGTTGCAACCATCCATGTAGTCAAAGGGTGTCATAGATCCTTATTGAGCTATCAAACTGCCACAGAATTGGATTTAATCAATATACAGGTAAATCATCTCAAAGAAAAGCCTCCAGATACTGAACAATTCGCTTCCGTGTACCCAAAGTTATTCGATGGAATTGGGGAACTAAAGAATTTCAAATTAAAGCTACACATTGATCACAATGTACCTCCTGTTGCCCAGCCTCCAAGTGCCGGTGTGGGAACCACTGGCAGCACCCTGGTGAGTCGCGGCATTGTCGAGTCGGGCCAATTTGCGGTTACCGCCTTTGCTCCCGATACGTTAGGCGTGATTTTGCTGGACGTGGGCCTGCAGGGGGAAGCGTCGCCGCTGATGTCAGGTTTGACGGCAGTCGTGTTCGTGGATTCCGGCCTCGGTGGTGACGGCGAAGGGCCGATTGCTGCGGATGGCCCTGATGATCAGCTTGCCGTCGCCAGCCGGCTGAGTATTGCAGCTGCCCAGGGAATTCTCCCGCACCGGCCTGAGTTGCAGCAGGGGTTCGGAGCGGTCAACTTGCGTAGGGTCGGAGTTCGTTCCTTGGCGAAGGTCACAAACCCCTGGAGGTGGGGCGTACCGCTCTCACCAACCTCTCTACCATAGACAAGGTACGATATATCGGCACCATCACAAGGGAGACGCAAACTTTCTTCATCTTCTGGAGTATAGTTGTTCAATGTGAAACACCAATTCTTTCTCTTCGGACCTTTACCCATCTACCATTAAGACGAATAACGCGGGTTAAGCCATGGAATGCTACCATCCTACATAGTGCATAACGAAAACGATAACGAAAACGAGGAGGAATGGGAGTGCAATGACTCCCAAAGACGACGACAGCGAATACGCACGACGATAACAATAAGACGACGATAGGTGGTATCCTAGCTTTGGTAAACTTGGTGCAGGGAAAGAAAATAGCAACGGTAATACACTGTTATATTTTTGTAGGTACAATAACATAGTTATAACCTACAGGACAAACATGGTAGTTAAACATGGTAGTCAAGTAGTGGTAAGGTGGTCAACCTTAGTGATTACTTCACTCTTTACAAAGCAACCCCAAAAACGTAAAATCAAATTTTAATCGTAAAATCAAACACTGGCAGGATCGATACAAGAAACAAGAGTATAAAGGAGTGATGTTATTGATTTTGAAAGTAAAGATACTACTAGCGTATAGAATTGATTAAAAGTTGAAATTTAGGAAGGGTAATCACCGCCCTGGCACCTGCCTCGATCAAGGTCAAGATTGTAGCTCCTCCCGAGCGTAAATACTCTGTGTGGATTGGTGGATCCATCCTTGCCTCCCTCTCTACGTTCCAGAGTATGTGGATTTCCAAAGAAGAGTACGATGAGTCTGGACCATCGATTGTTCACCGCAAGTGCTTCTAAACCTGATAGAGACCACACCGATGATGATTACCGACGTCTGGCTTTTGCGAGAGGAAGATTCTGGATTGTATGGGTGGAACGTTGTGCGGGTCGGCGCTGGATGTAGCTTTCTTTATTGAGGTTGCGCCTTAGTTGATGGCGTAGTAACGTAATCTTTTATTTGTGGCGCGCGCATACTCTATTCCTCGGCCTTTCGCTTGCCAATCCGGCCTGGTAACAATTTTTTCGTCATTCGTCGTCCGCCGCGAACAGGTCGGTGGCAGGCGGCTCGGCCTGGCGTGACGAGGTGTTGAGACCGAAGTGCTGGTAGGCATGCCGCGTCACCACACGCCCGCGCGGGGTGCGCATCATGTAGCCCTGCTGGATGAGATAGGGCTCGAGCACATCCTCGATGGTGTGGCGTTCCTCGCCGATGGCTGCCGCCAGGCTGTCTAGCCCGACCGGGCCGCCGTCGAACTTCTCGATCATCGCCAGCAGCAGGCGACGGTCGGAGTGATCGAAGCCGGTTCCTAAGCTGTGGATAACAAAAACTATTAAACAAAGACAATGACTCTTCCTTCCTGAAAAAAGTATAGTTGATTATTAAAATCGAAAAAAAATATACACCAAGCATATAATTAAAAAACTAACAATTTATGCTATGGTTGCGGCCGACCAAGGACTCGATATAAACGCTGCAACAATGAAGTAACAAACACTCGAAGAACTTTGAGTTTCAGCTTTTAAGATATATTAAGAACAGGTATACGATGTGAGGGGTTGCCCACTTTCCGCCACCTGGCGTATATATCGGAGCGCCAAGTGTGCCAAACAGTTCCACCACGCTTGGCAATCCTAACAACACTGGCCAAAATACCGATCTCATCTTTTCGGCATTCGTTTAGTCGTTGAGAAAGGTCCCCATTTCCTTCAGCAACTGATTTCAGTCTTTCAATTGTCTTGTTCAATGGTTTGACAAAGGAACGGGTTAACCAGGCCGCTCCCATGGGAATGAAGATTAGTGAACAGATGACGACCAGGAACATGGTGGTGGCAAGTGAATTGGGACCTGCGAAGGCTGTTTCGACTGGAACTCTAACCAAGACATTCCATTTCATCCCAGGGAAGCCAAGTGCCCCACGCAAAGGAGCAAATCCGGCACATTGATAGATCTGTTTGCGGGCATGGTAGGAGTTTTCGAGAAATCGCGTTCATGGTCCGATGGTTTGTTGCAGCGTTGGGGATCAACCCGCCGGGGATTCAGTCGGTGGTGTTTTCCCAGTCGAAATGTTCGAGTTCTTTTTTCAAGCGACGCATCACGCGGCTACGCGCCGTGTAGATTGCACCGACGCGTTGGTTTTGTTGTTGGGCAACTTCGACGCACGATTTGCCGTCAACCATCGTTTGCCAAAATGCATTCCACGTTGTCACTGCAAACTCGCCACGAATGCGTTGGGCGGCCCACCGAAAAGCCTGGCGTTCGAGTTCTTCGCGTGTTTCCAGTTCCGGATCGTCCCGTCGCTCGGAAACCGCCCCCAATTGCTCCTGGGGCGTTCCGGTAGCCGAGCGCCTCCAGCCGGTCGAGGGCGCCGCCCGAGCTCTCGTTGAAGTCGCCGAGCACGATGGTCGGGACGCCGGGCTCGAGGATCGGCAGCGCCTGCTCGAGCTCCTGGCGGTGCCAGCCGCCGGCCTGCACGTAGCCGGTGATGAAGCTCCCCGAGTCGCTGACCGGCGGGCGCAGGTGCAGGCCGAGGAGCTGCACCGCGCCCAGCGGGGTGTCGACGAACACGCGCAGGGCGGGAAACCAGCCGATGGGTCCGTTGACGGTGAAGGGGTCGCGCAGGGGATACTTGGCGAGGATCGCCTGGCCCCCGGCGCCGCCGGGCGTGGTCCGAGGTACATGTCTCCTAACAGACTTGAAAAAGTCGTTAATAGATGGTTGTTCTTTGCTCATCTAAAACAAAAATGAAAAGAATATTTCACAATTACTTATTTGTAGCATACTGTTTAGGTTCAGTCAGAAATTAAGCCAAACAGGCTGACTTCTGTCAAACTTTAGTAAGAAAAATGAAGATACCACCTTGAGCCTTAAAAGCACTGTAAAATTAATAACAAATAACTAATGTAATTGACTGAATAACTAATGTAAAAATTGCCAACGTTACTTTCAAACTTTGGAGGATTTGATACTTATGTATTATTCAGAACACACTCAATAAGCGAAGTTAGGGGCGAAGGGTTGCTGCCCTGCAAGCTGGGCCAGCGGATCACGCACCCCTCGAACGACGAGGCGCCGGGCGTCGCGCCGCCGACCGAAGACCATCCGCTCACCGAGATCCTCGGCGGCGAGAACAACCCCTTCTTGAAGCGCGTCCGGGCGCGGGTGCACATGTCGCTGCCCATCGACAACAAGGAGCGCGACAAGACGAGCAAGGCGCTGCTGAGGATCGACGACGCGGCGAAGACCCCCTTCCTGGTCGAGAAGCCATACGGCAAGGGACAGGTGCTGCTCTTCAACACCACCGCCGACCTGGAGTGGTCGACCTGGGCACGGGATCCGAGCTTCCCCATGTAGCAGTACAAGTTATAGCAGTAGTAAGAGTATAGTACCTTTTGCTTGGTTTGACATCCCCCTCAACATGAACTGTAAATTTCAGCTTAGGAGTAGTATTAGTAGCAGCAGTACAAGTTACAGCAGTAGTAAGCGCATAGTACCTTTTTCTTGGTTTGACATCCCCCTCAACATGCACTGTAAATTTCAACTTAATACTCAAAGCTGTTCCTGCAATGCAGTTGTTACGCCCTTTAGCCTTCACAGAAATATTTCGTTTCGATTTAGTTCAACATCCTCCTCAACATTCCCTGAGAGTTTCACCTTAATACCCTTAACTTCAGTAGTACTAGTAGTAGCCCATTTCTCCAGCCCTTTAGATTTGAAGCCCGATTGATTGCCGCCAAAAGAAGCAATAATTCACACTTCCACATTCAAGTGTATTACTGCAAGAAATATTCACAATCTTCATCTGCTTCGCAACTGGATACCTCCAAAAAACGTGAATACGCTAAAGTGCTCAGGGGTTGCATATCAGGTCACTTCACATACACCTCATCCCTCGAGGTATAGTCATAGAGAGGGATAATGCATGAAAACAAGTTTGAATTCTTTAGAAGCGGGTTTCGAGAGAAGAGCAGGAATACCAAGAGGATGGGGGGTATAAAGTTGCATGAAGATGTAAGAGTTGTGTTTAAGTGTGAATGTACGGCGGTCGTCGCGAAGAGACCGTCGACAACGCCCAGCGAGAGTCCTGCGTCGGCGAGCGCATTATTGACCGATTCAGCCAGGATCTCGATGGCGTTGCGCCCCGGCGTTTCTCCACAGCCGGCGAGACCGTATCCGACAATTGCTGTTTTCCCCCGAAGCGTGCTCATGCCGCGCCTCCCTCAGGCTCGAACAGGACAACGGTTTTACCATCCAGATCATCGACTTTGGCGCGAACGGCCATACCGATCGTGACCTGATCCGGCGCGATCCCGACCACACGGCTCATCATGCGCGGCCCCTCAGCCAGATCGATGAGGGCCACATTGTAGTCGTTAAAAGAGGAGTAGTGTGCTTTAATATTGCTGGTCATTTAACTAGCCTTAACGATTTCCTAGGAAGTTGTTTTGAAGTAATTATTTCCACTCATTCTCTCTCCTAGGGATTATTTGCTCAAAAGAGGCATAAGAAAAGTGTTTTGAGTTTCATACATTTGCTTAATCTCAATTTATTTGGCTTCAAAGATAAATAAATCTATCGAAGGCCTTTTTATTAATAAAAAAAAAATATCCTTGTTGTCAGTATTTTAGGAATGGAATTTATTTAACTAAGACCAATAGAATAGATTGATTACTTAAGATTAAAAAGATAGTATTTCAGAATTAAGGTGGGTATAGCACAGAGAGCGGTCTTGTGAAAAGGCGCTAATGTAGAATGTTTTCTGATGATGCTTCCAGTTGCCTATATCCGTCATTATCGACGTCGCAATTTTAGTTTTGGCGTGCGTGAGGAGAGTGGTAGTTTTCGTCTGACAGTTAGGAATTGCATATCATGAACGAACAAGCGGAAATCGGACGAACCCGGCGCGGTGGAAGACATGCGAGGCGGGAGCTGCGTTCAGGCCACGAGACGAACATGTTGCCTGCTTTGAAGCGCAATATTCCGTTGACCGAGCCGATGGATCAGGAACAGGTTGAGAAAATTGACAAGGCTTCGCTGGATATCCTTGAAGAAGTCCAGTTTACGCTCTGGCTGTCAATCAACAGTCCGAAGCCTTCATTCAAGCATTTGAAGATTTACTACATGAAGAAGACCTTCTAGAGTTTTTAGTTGGAGAGATGCGCGATCCAAAAGCTTTGGAGAAGTTGCTTCAATCACAACACATTTCCCAAGAACGCATCAACAGATCTCTCAATGAATACTTTCAATCAACAGCCATTTATGGAAATTCTTATTTACAACTTGAACCAAACTCTCATCGGTTAGAAGTTGCCCAAATTCTTATGAATCATGGAGCCAACCCATTTGATCAAGATTATAATTCAGCTTGGCTAGTGGCGACGGCAAATAATGACCTTGTCTGCCGCCGGGCTGCCGATGCGGCTGCGCGAGATCGAGGTGCGGATCGCCACCGGCAAGGTCATCCGCGTGGTCACCAACGATCTCGACAGCCCCGCCGAGGAGATCGCCGGGCTCTACCGCACCCGCTGGCAGATCGAACTGGCCTTCGAGTGGATCAAGCAGAACCTGAAGCTCCGCCGCTTTCTCGGCACCTCCGAGAACGCCGTGCGCATCCAGATCTTCACCGCGCTGATCGCATTCCTGCTGATCCGGATGGCGCATGCGGCGCAGTCCCAGGTGACACGGCCAACGACCTTCGCGCGCCTGGTCACCTGCAACCTGATGCACCGCCGCCCCCTGATCGCGCCTTTGCAATCGACGACCAGAAAATGGCAACAAGCAACATCTTCCCGAACCTCACGGGCGCCCAGACCGACTTCACGATCAGCTTCGAGTATCTCGACACTGCTGATGGACTGCCGGGTTTTGGCGGCTACTGTTGATGGTGCGTTGGATACAGTTCAACAGCCTCTAAGGTCCAATGCGAGTTATCCCAACCTGTGTAGCAATTTGAATTCTTGAATCTGTCATCTCCCGTTGGCACCGGAGATACCCAAACTCTGATCGTATACCAATCGGCCTTTAGACCTTGGCAGTACCCGACCAAGGTTGAGGGACTGTGTATATTTGTACTGCTTCGTTACAAATATGTAAAAATAATGCATTTATTCAAATTGTAAAGAGGGGTAAATTTGTCGCTTTTTTCTATTTCTTCGATGAAAATAAAAAAAGGTATTTTTCAATGAAAATGTCCCCTTCCCCCAGTTGATGCCACTGATTACGCTTTGGTATGCTTTAAGCAAACAACCGTTTAAGCCATAATATACTTATGTTCTTATGTTATACTTATGTACATATGCTCTAACGCTGGTATTTTGCGAGTTTCCATAAAGAATCCCCCATAAAATTAATGCAAAAAATGTGTATTTTGATTTCTGTTTAGAATTCCAAATTAACTATTTCAAATGTATTGTTGTTAGACTAGATGTTTTCCAGAGAAATGGCTTATTGATTTTTCTGGGTACCTGGCTGACTGACTTTATTTCAAACAGTAGCCTGTACAGAAAATGTGGTTTGATCCTGCTTTCTAGGGCTATTATGAAAGAAAAGTTGAGATGGCTAGGGTATGTTCTGTAGATGAAAGATGACAGGTTGTCCTTTTGGCCAACCGTTTAGGGCTAATTGGAAAACAGATTGTCCTTGTCTAGGTTGGGAGGATGTCATAAAGAAAAATTTAAAGGAAATGGAAATTTCCTGGGAGCCTGTAAAGAGGGAGGCTGTGAATAAATTGGGATGGAAGAGGAACATGCTTAGCTGTGTTCAGTGCCATCGTCGCGCCCGCGCGCTTGGGGCCCCGGCCACGCTCGGCGGGCACCTGGGCCGGAATATCGCGCCAAAGAACGGGAACGAGTTGCGCCATCGCCCACTACCAAGCAATCGTCGAACGCCGAGCGGCGGCGTTGACATAGTCGCCAAGCTCTCCATAACCGCGGTAGCGGTACTCGTATTCCAGGCCCAGCCGTTCGGCGGCCACCCGGGCCTTCGCGCGCAACCGCTCATCCTCTGTCTGCGCGACATAGATCAGGCGGGTGTAATTGCCGAAATAGTCGCTCAGCAACTGAGGAAACCGGTCCAGGCCCAGCCCCTTGACGATGATCCGGTGTTTCTGACCAGATCGCCTGAAAAACAGTCTTAAAAACGGCTTCTTTCTAAAACATATTCTACCTAATTTGATACCTCATAGTTTCTGGCCCTGTATTGTCATACTACCAAAAATGTCACATTATTGAAAAGGACTTATTTTCATATTACCACGGCTAGAAAACAGTTCATGCTTAATCTGCGGTTTTGGCTGATACCTTCCTACTCATGTAGTAGAATTTTTGTGTGTTTAGAAAAAAGTAGGCATAATGTCTTTCCTAAGTAGAAAGGGACTGATAAGAAGCGAAACCATAAAGGTAGAATAAAAATGCAATTATTTTCTATGTTGTTCTAATTCCCCCGTCAATTTTTGGAACTTGACAAAATTTTGGAGGGGGTTACACTTTTTACTACTACTACTACTAACAACTCATCGTAGCACCAAGCCACCTGAGCCCAGCTACGTACGATCCTCTTCCATCCCAATCTGGTCAAAGCCTCCCTCTTTACACCCTCCCAGGAAGTTCCCATATTCCTTTAAATCTTTCTTTGTAAAATCCTCCCACCCCAGACGATGACGATCTGCTTTCCGTTTAGTCCTAGACGGTTGGCCGAAAAGTACAATTTTCAGCAATCTGTCATCCTTCATCCACAAAACGTGCACTAGCCATCTCAATCTTTCTTTCATTATAGACCTAGAAAGTCTAAAAAGCCATCGTGCTGAGACAACAGATTCAAAATCTGACATGGGTTTACAATCGGTTACTCGATCTG
Organism: Alatinidae sp. Z8VKAUB7J3; assembly: GCA_010016025.2. Lineage (NCBI taxonomy): Eukaryota > Metazoa > Cnidaria > Cubozoa > Carybdeida > Alatinidae > Alatinidae sp. Z8VKAUB7J3. The sequence continues at coordinate 18,371,612 of JAAAKM020721499.1, forward strand.
CGCAAAGCACGTTACGACTTGAACTGCATCTATCCACTTCCAGGCTTTCGGAAACAAACCATCTGGCTTTGCCTTTCCTCAGGAATGATCAATTGTGCGATCGTTCGTCCTCTAGGTCGGAACGTAGCCAAACAGACGATTACCCAAATCAAGCATCTAGATGCAGCTTCCTGTATTCAATTGCCTCACGAGCCCGAGGATATCTTGATGCAACTGATTTTGACGTCGTGGTTTCGAAAACACAAAGAAGAGAAGCAAAATCTATTGTCGCTTTAAACTTTATACGAGCATTCCTTCTATAAGAACCATATATGCACTCAGGGCATAACTTACAACCCCTACCCATGGGCCCTAGGGTGTTGTGTTGACCCCGGAGTTTTCGATATATGATCTGTGAAACTGTTTTTAACAAAATAGCTCTTTCAAAATTTTCAACTGATGTGTTTGGGGAAAAAGGGCGTGAAGGGGGGGGGATTAGTTGACCTTCGATCTCTTTTAACTTTTAAAAATGGACTAAAACTTTCAATTTTCAATCAAATGAGTCTCTCTAAAGTATATACGAGCATCACTTCTTGTATCCCTTTTTCTGTTATGTGATTTCTGAACAGTTTCTGTGAGGGAATGCAACACTTGGTGAGATGGGAGAGAGAGAGGATCGACGAAGCCAACAATGGGCAGCATGTGAGATACCAAGCCGTCGCCTGCTTCTGTTGGCTGGCAAGGGACGAGAAAAAACGACGGTGAGCAAAGGAAAAAGACAACGTGGATGACTCGTACCGGCCTGTAGTTGTCCCAGTCGACTCGAAGCATGCCACACACCGTCATCTTCACTCCCACCGGGAGCACAACGTGCGTTTCTGCCGTCGAGTCTCGGTGGCCGGTGAGCTGCTCGATTTGAATGCACTCGGACTCGTCGAGATGGTCCAAGATGCATGGCTGCACTTTCACCGAGGTTTTTTATTGTGCCAAACGTATGAGAGATTCAGGGCCGCATCCAGGATTTTTTTCTGGAGGTGTTTTACACAAGGGTTTTTTTCGGAGAGAAGGGGGGGTACACAAAAAAAACTCAGAAAACGCATAAAAATTTATTTATGTCCATTTCCGTTACGTTTTTACAACTCAGACAAACATTTCGGTTTTTTTTTTGAAGGGGGGTTCAAATCCCTTACTCTACCCACCCCAGGATACGGTCTTGGATAGGTCCCAATGTACTTACTGCGTCACTACGGCAAATTAGTCACTACATCCTTGCTTGTAAGCGCTTAACTTAAAACGAATAATGATAAATTTTTGGCCGGCGGGATCTACAGCCAGGTGGTTCAGCACGACCAGACCAACATACGAGGCTTCGCGGGGCTCGCGAAGTGCCTGATCGGCATGGGACAGCTGGATCAGGCTAGGGAGATGCTGAACAATCCGCCGGAAGGCATGGAAGCGAAGGCGCCGGAGATCCAGGCGGTGATATCGCAGCTGGATCTGGCGGCGGCGGGGGCCGACGCGGGAGAGGTCGGCGAGCTCCGGGCCGCGGTCGAGGCGGATCCCAAGAATCTGGACGCGCGTTTCGATCTCGCGATGGCGCTTTACGGTAATGGTGACCGTGAAGGGGCGGTGGATGAGTTGCTCGAAAGCATCCGGCGTTCGAGTTCCAGAAGTTCGACCCTGCAAAACCGGCGCGGAAACCGGCAAGCGAGATCAGTGCGACGTCCATGTCAATGTTGGCATCCACATTTGAATCGCCACCCTCAAGACGGAACAGACCTCGAAGCGTACCCCAATCGGTTTCATTGCGGGTATCAACATTCAAGCGAGCGCGGTTTCTCCAGCTGGTATTGCTCACTTCATTATTCGCAAGACCATCATATGTTCCATCGATGTTGACCTTCTCGTAGCTTGAACGAATAAAGCCACCGAAGCGTATGCAGGTTTCTGTACCTGGAATGTAAAAGAAGCCGTGACCATAAGCGTCGCAAACACGTCGCAGAAGCCCTGCTGGCAAAGGAAACCCGACCCCGCACGTTCTCGACATCAACCGGATTGTTTGTGATTCTTCGCGGCATCGACCTGAATGCAGATGCACAGCCCCATGACATGGTCAGCCTGAGGCTTTGGGTCGAGGAACACCGGGTCATTTCTGTCCGTATTCGCCGTGTTCTCGCCGTTGATGACGTCAGAGCACATCTCGCGGACGGGCGCGGTCCGAAAACGGCAGGTGAGTTCCTGACCCATACGGTTCAGGGCCTTGCAGACAGGATGGAGCCTGCCATCCAGGAAATGGTCGATGGGATTGATAAGCTGGAGTCACTGATCGACGGCACCTGACTTAAGAATATGACATCACAGCAAAACCACCGTTATTTCTGAGGGGGTTTCCGGCTCTTTCAAATAAGATTCTGCAGATTTGTTTTCATAATAACATTTTACTATTAAGACTGATGAAAATTATAACCACCATTTCTAAGTCATCTAAAAATGGCTATGTTTTCTCACTAGCCTGTTTTTTCGAAATATTTTTATAAATTTTTGGTTACTATGGGCTATTTTGAGCCCTTTATGGGCTCAAACTGTAAGTTTCCCCTGAAGAGATTATTACATTATCAAAGACCATAAAAAAAGGCATCAAGTGATGTATTTACTTCAAAGAAATGTTATACCAAAGGCTGTAAGAGGTCTGCGAGGCTATATTTGATAAAAAAGGGCTTGATTTCCAAGCTTATGATAAAAAACCGTTTTTATTCTTAAGAAAAAGAGGTCTTTCAATTGGATTAATAGAGAATAGACTGCCAGACTACCTTCATTAAACCGAAAGCTTGAAGTGGAGCGGAAATTACACATATAGTTTAGTACTGGAGCAGTTTGGTCACTGGTCTAAGAAAAATCTTCAGCTGATATTAAGAATAGAAATATTTTCTGTTCAATTCTGACAAATATGGCATTAAGATGGCGTAACGTTTCTGCCGATTCTGATCTATATATTCCTTAAAATGAAACGAATAATTCTTTGCCGAAATCGCCCTGCGCCGCCTGCAGCCAGAACGCCACGAACTGGGTCCAGATCGGTTGATCGAGCCCGTGCTGCTGGCGAAAGGCATCACGCGCCTCTTCCGTCACGTCGGGAGGCAGGATGAGATCCGTCGGGTCGCCGCTCAGGCGGGTCAGCATGAAGGCGATGACAAGAATGCCGAAGATCACCGGAATGGTTAAAATCAGCCGTCTTGCTACATATTGCAGCATCGATGCTCTCTCCAAGGGCCGGCCGCGATTGCGGCCGGCTTGCGGGGTGGAGGAATGGGGCTACTCTTCCAAAGATACTCCGTAGAAGAACATGCGGCCATCACCCCGCCATACATTAGAGGAGGTAGGGGTGGCATTCGATTAATTTAAAGGTTTTACTATTATTTAGCTGGGCAGAATCACTGTCATGATTATTACTTACTGACAAACACTCTTCATACAAAAATGATGGAGCATTATAAAGAAAGAAACAAAAGAGCAGTATACTTCTAGAATGAAAGATGATAAAAAAAAACAACAAAGAACATAGGCACTTGTAACAAAAGTGAGGAAGAAGAGCTATGAAAATGCTCTAGTTTAGATGCTCTAGTCTGGCCCAGTTTAGAAGGACTTGTTTCCAAGCATAGTTTGAAATCTCCTGGTTTTTCTATAAGTTTAGAAACAGCTATGGTGCTTTTGCGCTTTGGCGTGGATGACCCAGACAAAGGGTCGAATTGGGTGTACCACATCGTCTATGCCACCAGCATCAAATGCAATGACGACACCCTGACCAATCCACTCAAGGGAGTGAGGAAAACCTGTCAATACGTGCCGTATTATGGATTGGAAACATCCGGGCTTTGGACACAGGTCAATTCTTGCGTGACAGCAGGCTGCTCGATCGACATAACGCTCAGCTTTGGCACCTCAAGTACCCACTCCATCGCCACCACCGATAGTTACAGCGAGACTCTGACCGTATCGGCGGAAGCGGGCTTCAAGATGGCGCCGGCGGAGGCGAAAGTATCGTCTAATCACTGACAGAGTCTAATCACTGACAGAATCATTCATGGTAAGAACAACGAAAGAACAAGGAAAACTAATTATACCAACGGACGCTTGTTGGAGCAAGGAGGATCGCCACGAAGAACGGTAATGAAATTAAAGAGCAGGATAACCGCAAAAGAACATTAACAATATTGCATACATGTCGAAACCTTTTAGGGGAAGCTTAGATGGTAAACATAAGTTTATCAAGGCCATCTGGTTCCTCTTATCTTGTGCTGGTTTCCATGGCAATAACTTTTTTGCCGTTTTATAATTGTTCTCCATACATGGCCAATAAATCTAAGCCGTCTCTCCATCAAAATGCAAATTGTGACTTGAACATTTCTCTTTCGGTATCTACACATGCCCCTTGACTTATTTATAGATTTTCAATTTTACGGGTGAGCTTATCGAACTTGTGTTTATAGACAATAGAAAATTTGCTTATTCAAATTTAACACTTTAAATTCATGTGACTTCTTTAGGCGAAAAAAAAAAATGTTCTGCAATAAATTGCTGTTTTCTGTGATTTTTAAGGATGACTGTCGGACCAAATACCAAGATGGACCAAATTCTGTAAGAACCAAAATTACAGGATAGCTATTCTATAGAAGATTTTTGAAAAATAATAAAATCTGTCGCTAGCCAGGTTACATTATTGTTTGGAACTCATTGAAAACAAAGAAGGTCCTATTGCAGATTTGGGTAAAATTGAGCCAATTGAATTTCATTATGGATTAATTCCAAATGATGGTCTTTCAAGAAAAACAGTTTATGACAATTTGATTTTAGTTGGAGATTCTGCAGGGCAAGCTAATCCACTAGTTTTAGAAGGAATTCGGTATGCAATAAAATTTGGAAAGATAGCAGGAGAGGTAGCTGCAAAAGCAATTAAAGCAAATGACACATCAGAGAAGAAATTATCAGAATACGAAAACAACTGGAAAAAAGCAATCGAATCTAAAATAAAGTCTGCAGGAAAAGTGCAAGACAGATGGATTGGATTTTCAACGTTGCATTAAGATTCTTCTCGATAAATAATGTTTATTCTTAACGAATTTCAGATATCGCGATGAAAACTATTAGCAAGAACACATATTTTATACCTTGAACTCAGATTTTGACTGAAAGCATAATTTGCAGTGGAAACAGATAGTGTTGTGTCTTTAAAATAGCACATCTCTGATCATTCGGAAACTTTACGGATCCGGAAATATAGCTATCATTTCTGACTTGATTTATGTCTCTTTAACCGACACTGAGGTCTTAACCTTCACAGAATTCACGATAATTACGATTGACTTAGTGGAGACACTCGCTATGGAATTGGGTGAGGGGGATCAAGTCGATCACCGTCTTCGGGCCGATGGCGGAGACGGAGTTGCGGGATGCCGGCGGCTGGGCGGGGGTGCTCACGGGTTCCGGCTGGTTGGAGCGGCTGTTGCGGTCGAACATGCTCATGGCGTGAATGGGCCTTTCAGGGTCGAACGGGTCAACGGGTGAACGACTGGATCAGATGAAATCGCGGCTCGCCGCGAGCCTGCGCCCATGCTCGAATCGCTCGTCTGCGCGGTCCGCGGATGGTCGAGCGCAGATGCCGGTTCGCCCCACACCAGGCGAGATGAGGAACGGGGTCGGGACGACCGGCGGAGGCGGAAATGGGCCCTTCGTTCTAACGAGAATCGGTCATCCGGAACGCCACGGCATCGGCGCCTTTGGCGACCACCGTCGGCGCCGCCATGCTTTCGGTATCGTATTGCAGGGCGACGGCGAAGTGGGTCGGGTTGGTGACCACGACATCGGCCTGCGGGACGGCGGCCATCATCCGCTGGCGGGCCCGCTCGTGACGGATCTGACGCAGGCGCGCCTTGACGTGGGGATCGCCTTCCGACTGCTTGTGCTCGTCGCGGATCTCCTGCCGGCTCATGCGCAGCTGCTTGATGTGCTCGTACTTCTGGTACACGAAGTCGGCGATGGCGATGACCGCCATGATCGCCACGACCCCCAGAAGCAGGCGGATGATCAGGGTGCGACCGCGAAGCTGAAGCAGATCGAGAGGCCGACGTAGCCGAGGTAGAGGAACGGCGGATGGAAGGCGAGCCCCGGGTCCTGCAGCAGCGGGTTCAGGTCCTGCCCGTCGAAGGGCGGCACCGCAAGACGCAGGAAGGGGTTCGAAGTGAAGAGAATGAAGGCGAAAAAGGCCACGCCCACCGCGGCCTGCACCGCCAGCACCCGCGCGCGCAGCGTCGGCGGCAGGTTGCCCCCGAACCAGGCCGCCATCGCGCCGAAGAGCGCAAGGATCAGCACCCAGAGCAGCATCGAGCCCTCGTGGTTCCCCCAGACGCCGCTGATCTTGTAAAGCAGCGGCTTTTGTACACCTCTTGCTGGCTCGTATCGACGGAGCGCCTGCGGGCACTAAAGGCATTTCTCTCTTTGTCGTACCTAAAAAACGACCCGTACCGGGCGGAGGATTGGAATTCAACGACGTCGCTACCGCCGGAGATTTCCAAAAAATGGGACAGAAAGGCTATTGTACCACGCATTTGGCTTTTGGCGAGAACGACGATTGCCGCGCCTGGCTGGTTGGCGAACCTCATCATGGCTTAAAGTATATGTTCCAGATGATGAATGGCGCGCGCATCGCGGTAGGCCGGGGAGGAGCGGCGATTGCGTTGGCCGCTTATCATGCTTCTTTACAATACGCGAAAGAACAACCCTGCAAAAGTCCTCAATTTCTTTGACATTGCGGGCACATGGGACCCAAGCCTTATTCTGGTGATGATCTCCGCTCTCGTGACCACGGCAATCGGTTATTACTTTGTGCTAAAGCGTCCAAAGCCGGTACTGGAAGATGTATTTTCATTGCCTGCTGCTAAGCAAATTGATGCGCCTTTGGTGCTCGGTTCTGCCATTTTCGGCATCGGATGGGGGATCACCGGATTTTGCCCCGGTGGTTCCATTCCGGCCCTAGGTTTGGGCTTGCCTGATCCATTCATTTTCTTTTTCTCAATGATTGCCGGCATTTCAGTCGCAAAATATTTGCGCGGGCGATGGTTGGTGTGGGATCCGTGGATATCAGTAAACCTATGCAAGCTGTAGCTGAAATCAAACGCTGTGTTAACGCGCTAGGTTTCAAAGCTATTCGAGTTCTGCCCTGGCTTTGGGAGCTGCCACCGACAGATCGCTTGTTTTATCCCGTATATACAGCCTGCTGTGACCTCGGCATTCCCTATTGCACGCAGATCGGCCACACCGGACCTCTCATGTCGTCGGAAGTGGGCCGGCCAATCTATATTGACCGAGTGGCGTTGGATTTCCCAGATTTGGTGATCGTTGGCGGACACATCGGCTACCCATGGACTGAAGAGGCTATCGCCGTCGCCACAAAGCACGATTTCTAGTTTTTGGGCTTTGTTCGGGGCTGGCAGCCACAAGTGTTCTGTATATGCAACGATGGGGCCGGGGGTCGTTGAATGCCCCGTGGGTGCCCAAAAAGCCTGAAGGTTCGGATTGACAGGGCGTGGTAAACTCCATATAAGCTGAAGCCAAATGGGGAATGTCGGGAGCATGGAATCTTTTCATACAATTGAAGAAGCCCTTCAAGATATTCGGGATGGCAAATGCGTCATTCTCGTAGATGACGAAGACCGAGAAAATGAAGGGGATTTGGTCATGGCGGCCGAAAGCGTCACGCCGGAAGCCATAAATTTCATGGCCAAATACGCGAGAGGCTTAGCATGTCCGGCGCGGCCGCATTCGGGCCGTTCACACCTTGCGGGACGGCTATGCGGAGGTCATCGAAGCGGAGGCGCTGGAAACGTCGCCACTGGTTGGCACACCTTTGAAGGAGGCGAAGATACCCGATGGTGTCATCATTGGGGCCATTGTTCGTAACGGTGAAACCATCATTCCCCGACCGGATACGATGATCCGCGAAAAGGATTTGGTGATCCTGCTCGTCACCTCCAAGGCGGTCAAAAAGGTCGAAAAGATGTTCGCCGTACGGCTGGAGTACTTCTAGGGCAAACCATGACGAACGTTTCTTTGACGCCGCCGCGGGCGGTTCTTTTTGATTCGCCCTAATGCCAAGGCTCGCGCAGTAACCTGCCAGCCCCTCGCTGGCCCCCTCTCCGAATATGACGCGGGTTGGATAACTCCATTCGCGAATCGTGCTGGTCATGCCGGGATCTCCGTCCGCATGTGGAAGCTCTTGGCGCGTGTGAGTTGCTCATAGCCCACCTGCGACAGTGTGCTGCCACGTCCTGAATTCTTGATGCCTGTCCAGGCAAGGGCCGGGTCGAGATAGTCGCAGCGGTTCATGAATATGGTTCCGGTCTCGATGCGATTGCCAATTTCGTACGCGGCTGTCTCCTCGTTTGTCCATAACGACGCCGTCAATCCGAATGGGCTGTCGTTGCGTTCCTGGCCAGCGTGACCACCAACGAGATCGCTCGCGCGGTGTCGCTGCTGAGCCCTGCGCAACAAGAGCAGTTGCTGACGCGGCTCGCACCCGACGACGCCGCAGACCTCGTCGAGCAGCTCCCGGCCTCCCAGGCGACAGAGATCGTCGAGAGGATCGATCCGGCGGATGCGGCGAGGATCGTGCACGAGATGCCAAGCGACGAGGGCGCCGACCTGATCGGCGACCTGCCGGCGCACGAGGCGCGGAGTATTCTCGCGGAGCTGTCACCCAAGGAGGCTGACGAACTTCGCGCTTTGGCCGACTACGAGGACGACGTCGCCGGTGGCCTGATGGTTAGTTTGCTAGTTTTCTTTAACAAAAACCCTGCCTATTAATCGTGTTTGTTGCTCGTGCCACTCCCCGAAAGCCAAAAAATGACAAGGAAGCTCCTTTTATGAAAGAGCAAGCAATTTCTGTTTTTTGTCTCATTGGAGAAGCTCATTTAGGAACTTAGCTATTTCACCATTTCATTGTATGTAATATTTTAAACAAGCAAACGGACAGGGCCAAAAAGTTGAACCAAACCAACCAAAATCAGTTCCGGAGGAGGGGAGCATGAGGAAATTGCTTTCCGTGATTACAAAATAAACCAAAGCTTAAGAAATCAATACTTGGACCCACAAGACCTGCCTGTACTACAATTGGCTAAAAAAAAAAATCAAGAAAGAATGTTTTTAAAAATCTATAAGGGGAGGCAAACAAATCTAGGGGAGCAAGCCCACCTCCTCCCAAATGGACGATCCGCTTGGACGACTAGAAAACCACATTTATTTTCGGGGTAACAGTGGTCATGGCATACAACTTTTAGTTTTCGCATACAGCCATTGGTTGTGGCATACAGGGTTTCGTTTGGCCTTGAGTCGAATTGTTAAAACGTGGTATATAACCTATGGTTGTGGTATAAAGGCTCCGGTCTCGGGCACAATGATATCTCGAACTTTTTTTAAGCTACAAGTTGTACTCTTTTTTTTTACATTGTCTTTCGGTACACAGGGGGAGGACCGGTGGTTCCAGGAGCTCCAGCGTTGGGCTGTGCTGCCACGGGGGCATAGGGCTGGGGCGGAAGCATCCCCGCTGCGCCTCTCGGTGTCAGGCTGGAACCGATGGTCGCCATCATGGCGGCCGCGGCGGCGGAGGAGGGGGGACGGGCCCCAGAGGCAACGCCACCAGCGGCCATCGGGGTAGGGAAAGCCGGACGGGCGGTGGTGGATGCGAGCGCTGGCAGCGCGTTGGCAGCGGAGGTGGAAGCGGACTTCTTCTTGCTGCTGGCCCGACTCTGCGCCTTCCCCTTTGCCTTCCCGCCTCGTCCACCACTGCCGTGTTTTTAACTTTCTGTTGTTCAGTTGGTTCCAAATTCTGTTCATAAGACAACACACCCTTAAAATGAATTTTTCACAAACAAAACCCACAGTAAAGGGGGTAATCTTAAGTTACACATCGAGTCGTTCAAAGCTAAAAAAAAAAAGAAGAAAAACGCCATTTGTCATTCATTGTTTAATTATGAAGGCAGTTGCTGAAAATTTGAGGAATTACTCCATACGTAAAAATTTCATGACAAGTCAAGTGAAAAACAGTATTTTTTGCCGATTTTGATTTTTGCTATTTTATAGCTTTTATCCAAGATAGGAAAACTTGTTAATATAGAAACTAGTTTTATAGATACGCAGATCATACAAGCTGTACGTCGACGTAATCTTTAACTCATGAATCACCTTTTGTTAATTATCCCGGTACACACTCTGCAGTAATCCATCCAACCTGACTCAGTTGGATTCTTCAACTTGGTGGTGTTGACGTCGCCCCAGTTGGGTTTTGTGGGTTTTCTATATTATGTCACGTAGTGGCGCTACTCTCGTGCTAAGCACCCGAAGTACGTTAGCAAACATAGAATCTATAGCTAGCCCCTAGCTACTGTAGTTATATTTTGGATTTCGAACGTCAGAGCAGACTGAACTTGCGGAGTATGTTTTTTGCCGGCTTCTGACGTGCACTAATGTTTTGGCCTCGCCACGCTGTGCATCGGCGGCGGCATGGGCGTTGCCATGTGCGTCGAGCGCGATTGATCATAAACACTGTAGCTAGGATTTGCGGCCGGTGAGCTGCCGGCCGTGATGCCCTGCAATTCTATAATCAACCAGATAAAACACTTTAGGGAGGAGTACCATTATGGCGCGCGTAGCCGTTGTTACCGGAGGGACGCGTGGTATTGGCCACGCAATTTCAACCGCTCTCAAGAGCCAGGGCTACCGCGTTGCCGCGAGCTATGCAGGCAACGATACAGCCGCGCAGAAGTTCCAGGCCGAAACCGGCATCCCCGTCTACAAGTGGGACGTGGGTGACTGACAAGACTTAATCCTTAGCAGGAAGAAACTTTTAGTGTCGGAATAACTTTTTTACAAATTCGAATAAGTTATGAATGGGGGCATAATTGCGGTAAAAGTACGTTTGGTATTCCAACCGAGGTGGAGACAGCCCTTTGGATTTTGAGAGGGTTTGAGGTTGATATCAGGCTGGATGCTCATATAATTATCTACTACGGTGCATTTAAAAGTAGATTTTATGCAAAAATCGTATAATCCATTCTAAGAAAGAGGTTTGGATTGTCTTTTCGGATTCAAAGGGTTACTATCCGAATGCTACGCCGACTCGTCTTGTTCTTCTTCATTGAGTACAAAGCATTTGTGCATTCACATTAATATCGTTTCTACTGAGATTGATGGAGCAGCTCAACTTAAGGAAAAAATTTGATGTCGAAGAAACAAATGGAAAGTAAAAAGGGACACTATAGAAACAGCTGTGCAACAAATGATAGGGCACACAAAATAAGCACTGATAGTCAAAGAGCATGCTTCGGGTATGTTTCTAGACATAGAAGACATGCGACACTAAGAATCAATATATACAAGCCTGCCGTGTCACAGAGCGGATTGAAAAATAAAAAGACAAACAAAGGCTTATTTGATAACACAACTTTGAATCCATTGAAGAAATAAAATAGAATATACAAAAATAGAAATTTCATATATAAAGGCAGTCGTCCCAAAGCAAACTTTACCAGAATTGAAAATTCGAACTTTACCGGCGGAAGCATTGCGCATAAAGACGGCCTTACGGACTATATTTTTGAATCAAAGGGCGAAGAAATTACCGTGTATAAAGACGTCTCTTTTCAGGCCAAAGCGGGACTTTACCGGCAAATGAACGAGCAAACTGTATTCTATTTTGTTCAAAACGGCGTCCGTTTTAAACATAAAGAAGTCGGTTTTGAAGCAGACGTTCCGCTAACCATTTATGCCAAGGGAACCGAAGGCGTCGTCGTTTCTCCCGGCGCTAAACTAACTATAAAAGGCCCCGGCGCTTCAATTGGCTGGGGTCAAACATGGATGTATCCTCTTCCTCTTCCGGATAGCAGTCTTTGCATGCATCTGGAAATCAGTGAAAATGCCTGAAGAATGGAGAAGAAGCACAATCATCAAGCTTTTCAAGAAAGAAGATGCATTGAATTGCGATAACTAGAGGGGAGTCACCCTCTTCTTTATCACAGGGAAACTATTCTCACAGATAATCCTCCGCTGCATCCGCAAAGCATTAAATAAGCACTTGAGAGACAAAAACTTGGCTTCCCCCCATCTTGCTCCTGCTCACTCCTTATATATTTCTTGCACATGTTGATTGAGGAATGCAACAAATGGAGGCAAAAGATAGTGGCTTCCTCGGCCTGCTTCATATGGAGATTATTCAGGAACGTCTCGAACGCGAATTTGATCTCGATCTTATTCCAACAGCACCGAGTGTTGTTTATAAGATCAACCTCACCAATGGCGAGCAGATTGAATTGTACAATCCTGCCGATATGCCGGACATTCAAAAAATTGAAAGCATTGAAGAGCCATGGATCAAAGCAACCATTCTTGTGCCCGATGATTATTTAGGTGGTTTACTGCAACTATGTGAAGAACGTCGCGGTGAACAAGTTGAACTCACCTATGCCGGAAACCGTGCAATGATTGTCTACCGCCTGCCTCTCAACGAGGTTGTCTTTGATTGTCGTTGGCATGCGGGCAGCGCGGATGAAACGTGCATCCCGAAGGCGGATTTATAGGATTGGGGATTTCCCCCTCGATGGACTGGTGCGGCCGCCCGCTCATCATCAGATCAGGAACCGCGTCGAACAGCATGCGCGTATACGGATGAGCTGGCTTGCGAAACAGCGATTTTGATTCCGCGATCTCGACAATTCTGCCCAGGTACATGACGCCGATGCGGGTCGCCATGTGCCGCACGACGGAAAGATCGTGGCTGATGAACAGATAGGTAAGTCCGAACTCTTCCTGCAGGTCACGCATAAGGTTCAGGATTTGCGCCTGGACCGAGACGTCCAGCGCGGAGAAAGGTCATCCTCATAGACATAGCTATTAGTTTTTAGACTATGTTGAATAAAATGGCCATCTCAGAATTTTGATTCGGTGACTTTTGGAAAAAATGAGCATGATAGGCCTAGGTGCCTTACAATGGTACCAATGATAGGGGGCCTAGGTGCCTTACAATTTTTTTGGTCACTTAAAAATGTCACTAGAACTTTTAATTTCCGTCAAAATGAGTCCTTTTGTGGCATTCTAGGAGGGCTGGGTCAATACGATCACCCCTGGGGAAAAAAACACAAAAAAACAAATAAACACGCACCCGTGATCAGTCTTGGGGCAAAAAATACAAATTCCACATTTTTGTTGTTGCGTACTTTCAGACGGCCAATGTCTTCCGGGTCCAGCCGAAATCCGGACTCCGCCTGCACATTGACCTGCCAGTTCCGGCCAAACCGTGTGAAGTCATTGGCGTATCCGGAACCCAGATAAATCTGCAGGGTTTCGAACAGATCGTTCAGCGCGATTCCCTGTGTTTTGGCTTTCTCACGATCGATCTCTATATACAGCTGGGGCTGATTGATGCTGAAGCTGCTGAACAGACCGCGCAGTCCCGGCTGAACATTTCCCTGGGATATGGTGCGATTCAGTCCGCCCTGCAGTGATTCCAGGCCGGCGTTGGTCCGGTCCTGAATCTGCAGTTTAAACTCCCCATAGTCTTCCGCACGACACTGACCATCGCACAGCACCAGTTCGTCACAGACACATTCCCGCTGATGACGCAGCTGGCTGTTGGCCCACCACACCAGCGGGTGAAACCAGAACAACATCTGAGCCACACACTGCAACAGGCCGATCCACGGATCACGCCGCCGCCAGTGAAGCAGCTCATGAGTCAGCACCCCTCGCAGGTTCTGCTCGCTGAGTTCTTCCAGCAGCGCCTGAGGCACCACAATTGCTGGTTTGATAATGCCCAGCAGAAACGGACTGCCGGTCTGTTCTGTTGCCCGCAGATCCGGGACCTGGCGAATTCCCAGGTGCAGCGCAATCAGGGCAAGGATTCTAAGTTATACCCTAGTGCCATATAAGATATGTATAGAAAAGATGATCGTATAAACTTGAGAGGGGGCATATTGGATTGCTAATCAAGTTTTGGTGCTTTTTTATATTAAGAGTGAAAGGATGGAGATACCCCCCCCACACACACACACACACCTCGTATTTTCCCAAAATGCGTGTGACAGAAATTTTAAGATGGCCATTTGTTGTGGTAGAAACTTTAAAAAAGCCAATTAGATTGGAAATTGAAAGGGCTAATGCTCTAACCCCCCTACCAAGCCCACCATTTTTTCCAAAAATATCCAATCAAAATTTTATATGGTCATTGTGTGTGTGCGCTGACCGGACTGTCCGTACGCTGCGTCAGGAGTCGCATCGATTCAGCGAAATGCTCTGATGTGAAATGAATAATCAGGTAGTTGATCCGGCTATTGTGATTAACAGAAGGCGCATCGACCATCGGCAGCGAGGTGCAGCCGACGATTAACGTCGAAATGGCGACCAGCAGAATACGCATCAGGCAGAAACTCCTGTTTTGCGGCCACGCAGTGCGGTCAGGAAACAGCACAGTGCGCCGATAGGAAAAAGCCAAGGCCACGCAAGAACCGGGCTATCGTAGTCGGTGCCGAAGAAGGGATTCAAAACTTCCGGTTCGTTGATCAGCAGAACGACTTTGCAAGAATTTTTCCCAGTGCGTTTTTGAGGCTTACCGGTTCTAACTGTCGTTTCGGTAGATTTTTTTCAACGATTGCCTGGGCTTCCTGAATTGAAATCAACTTTTTCCCTGCTCTTTTTGAACCTGGTTCAGCAACTCTTCCGGCGTTAAAACTGTGATGGGGGCGTTGCCGAAGTTACGTAAATTGCGGCTGACAATGTAATCGCATTCGGAAAGTTCCGCGGAAAAAGCCGTTACCGCATCTTCAAAATCTTGAATATCCGAATTTCTGGCACTGATAAAAACCGATTTATCCACCGACGCCACCTCAAAATTTGCTAAAAACCAATCAATCATACCTTTTCGACGAGCTCATTCGAAAAGGGTTCACCCGGATCCGCCTCGACCAAAACTTGGTTGATTTGACGGAAGAGATTGCCATCGATAAAACCACGGCCCATGACATCGATCTTGTAGTCGACCGTTTGGTTTTAACTAAAGCTGAAAAGCCCCGTCTCACCGAGGCAGTCTCTCAAGCACTCGAACTTGGACAAGGGGTGATGAGTGTGCTTGACCATGGAACGGGTGTTGAGACCCTCTTTTCTCGACACGCTCATGCGAAAAAGTCTGGCGAGTCCTATTCTCCTCTTGAACCTCACGACTTTTCGTTCAACCACCCCTCAGGGATGTGCCCCACTTACAATAACCTGAAATATATATTCCCTGTCATCCAACCACCACTATTGTTTTGACATTCCGTCCCCTGGAAAATTTCCTGCTACCACCCTTACACATATATACTTAATACTTTTGTTTCTATTTTTTATGTTAGGGCCATGTTTGCTTTGTTAGTAGAATCATTAGTGCATTTGGACATTAAAAATATAATAATAGCAGCATGAAGAGTTATACACATTAATAAATAAGATTAGACAAGACAAGATTGATTCATCATGAAACACACATACATTATTATGTTTTACCATTCCCCCAAAGGTTCTTTGGCCTGTAAAGAAGAAAGATTAACGAGTCACTTACTTGAACAAGGTCGTGTCTGGTTTGAAGAACTGGCCGCCGCCCATGAGGCCGAGGTCGACAAGCTGTTTGGCGCTTTGGGCCATGGCAAGCTCGATACAATTCGCAAATTACTCCACCATATGGAAGGTGCCCAAGATGACCAAAATGGCTGATCTGAGCCCCAAACACTTCATTTGGGAATGGAATGACCGGATCGCTACGATCCGTCTGAACCGCCCCGACCGCAAAAACCCGCTGACCTTCGACAGCTACGCCGAGCTGCGCGATACCTTCCGTGCCATGGTCTATGCCGAGGATGTGGATGTGGTGATTTTCGCCTCCAACGGCGGCAATTTCTGCTCGGTTAGTGTTACCCATCAAAAATTGCGACACTGAGAAAATTTGCCTGATTTTTGAAATAGGAAGGAAACGCTCTAAAATCCAAGCAATCGTAATGAAAATCACACCATCAGATTTAGCGTATCAGAGAACCCTACTGTAGAGGTTTCAAACTCCTATATACAAAAATGTGGAATTTTGCTATTTTCATCGAAAGACAGATCACGGATGTGTGGTTTTTCTTTTTCCCCAGGGGTGCTTGTATTAAAATAATGGTTATGGAAAACCGGCAGAGGCTGTATTCGAACTGAAATTAAAAGTTCTAGTGCCCTTTTTAAGTGATTAAAGAGACTGAAAGGCAACTGGTTTGTTTCCAATCCCCCATACGGCATAATTGCCATTTGCATCAGCGGCAAGAGCTGGATTAGAAAGCAGCAGGAAGGTGGTAAAAAAGAACAGGGGCAAAAGGCCCTTTGTGCTATTCATTTGGTAATCCTCGTACGTCTTGTTATTTTAAAAGAGCGCGATTATGCCATATTTCCACAGGGATAATCGAAATCGATACTCAGCTCAAAATATGACTGATGCCCTGAACCAAACGTTCCATGGCCTCCTCCAAACTGTCCGAATCAAGTGCACCGTATGAAATTCTGAGATAACACCCGGATTTCAGACCGAAGGTGTTACCAGGAATCACAGCCACCTTGCCTGGAGATCAGCGCATACTCGCTCATCTCCCTCTCCCGGGCCGCAGAACCGCTGATGGTGCCCGGCGGCAGCATCGTCGCCCTGACCTACCACGGTTCCGTGAAGATGGCGCCCAGCTACAACGTGATGGGGATCGCGAAAGCGGCCCTCGAGTCCGCCGTGCGCTACCTCGCAAGCGACCTGGGCCCGGACGCCATCCGGGTCAATGCCATCTCCGCCGGTCCGATCAAGACCCTGGCGGCGTCGGGCGTTTCCGGACTGCGATCGCTCCTGGGTGGTGCCGCCGAACGCGCGCCGCTCAAGCGCAACGTCAACATCGACGACGTGGGCAAGTCCGCGGGTGTTGGACATCATGATGCCCGGTATGGATGGCGTTCAAGTGTGTCGTTCAATAAAGGACGAAGCAACTACAGCCCATGCCCATGTTGTTGCCATGACGGGGCATTTTTCCGATAGCCTGGAAGAACGTGTTTTGTCCGCTGGTGCGTCAGTACTGCTGAAGAAACCGTTTGATGCTGCAGAACTCCTGCAGCAATGTGGCCTTACCTCTACAGAAGCTCAATAAGAGCAACAATCATGAAGCACGATATGGAGAAGCGTGATGTACGTAGAGTCCACAGAACAGTTTACTGCCGAACCTGAAGCCAACGAGTGGTTCCAGATAGAAGAGATCTCTCCGATGCAAATGTGCCCATGATTGGAGATTGTCTTTCAATCCCGATCCACAAAAGCAAGCTGTTGAATTGCTGCTTTCAAAGAGAAGTCATGAAATAGGTCATCTGATGATCGTCTTCGATAATATACCCGTAAAAAAAGTGAACGAACATAAACATTTAGGTATAATCCTCGACACAAAGCTTTCTTTCATAGCACATATCAATTGACCTCCTAGTTTTGTCATGACAAAGAATTGAGAAATAGAGCATTATATTTTTATCAAATATATAATCAATGAGAAAAAAAAAGTGAAACACTGGTCATTTGGAAAAAAAACAGGAGAGATACAAATTGATAGCAAATTTTGTCCACCTGTACATTAGAATTTGTCTCTGAAGCTACGCTTGTATATTGATTATTTGCAAAATCTGAGATCTCTTGTTCATCGAGAAGTAGTCATGGTCCTCAGAGGCCATATTTTGGAGCTAATGACTGTTCTGGCTTAATTGATAATCAAATGATTTTATCCGATACCATGTGGAGCTATGGGGCATCGAGAGCGCAGAATATGTATCGTTTTACCTCATATTCTATTTCGACGTTGTAACAAGGGCGGAAATTGGGATAAATCTAGCCCTTCGTCAAACTTCCACGCCTATTCGTTCCATAAGATAACCCCTAGGAAACCCTATTAATATCTTATGCCATAGCAATTGTTTTTCACTAGTTTTCTTTTCAAAACACTTTTCTCAACTTTTGGTTACTATGAGCGGTGGTTTGCTCTTTACTAGGTTGGAGCTACTGCTGCAACCGTAATCAGTAGTGAAGTTTCTTTAAGGGAGCAGAAACATCATTCAAAACAGCACATAAAATAATGTGTAGGTCCGAACTTATAAAGATATATTGATAATTAAAACTAACAATCAAACGAGTTAAACAATATGTAAGAGATGGAACATCTTCATATCTTGTAAACTTAGTGTTTAAATAATAGATTGCAGAATCATAAGCTCCATACCACCCTATAGAACAATAAAGTCAAAATTCAAGACTGAACTAGGCTACAGAAGAAAAATTTAAGAATCGACCCTGGAAATATGTGTTTGAGCTTTCTAAGAATACTGAGACTCCTGGAAACATTTTAATCAGGTCAATGTGATGCTTGAAGGAAAGATTTGCGTCAAGCAAGTTGCCTAGGAATCGAATGTAACCATCCTTAGGTCTACTTAGTTCTCGAAGTTTTAGTCCTTTTGTTTAGTTTAGTTTAGTCCTTTTGATACGTGTATCCGTATATATAAAAATAAGTTGTCTGTGTGAGTGTGTGTGTCGAGTGACGTCATGTTTGTGTGTCGACTGATGTCATGTTTCCCGACTGACATCATTTTAAACGCCACGATGATGACAATGAAAAGACGAGGATGGCGACGATGATGCTACGACAACCACGACGATGAACGACGATGGAGCACTGACGATGACACCGACGACACGGAAGACGACGAGCCCAACTTTCGCGCCTGGCTCAAGAGCTGCGCGAAGACTGTCATTCTCGACGAAGGCAAGAAGCGGAACCGAGAGAAGCGGGGCGGCGGAAGAGTCCGGCCGATGGCCGACTACGGAACTCGCTGCGTCGCCGCCGCGATGATGCCCGACGATCAGGCCCCGTCCCCCAGCGCGCCACTCGTCGAACTCGAGCGCACGGAGCGGATCCTCACCGCCCTCGAAGGTCTCGTCCGCGTCCGGGACTGGAACGGGTGTTGCTGTGCCAATGGCAGCTGCGCGGGGATGGGCCGTGCCGGGCACTGTCACAAAGACCGGCAGTCCGGTCAGTGCGGCGCGGCGGCAGACCTGGGACAGGAGAGGCTGGCCGTCCACGTCCTCCATCAGCTTGTCACGGCCCTGCATCCGCGAGGAGGGACCGGCGGCGAGCAGGAGAATGGCGATGACGGTCATGCGATTCCGGTCCTTGGTTCCTGGCCGCAATGGCGGATGCCTCCGGCGGGAGCATTTTTGCAAAGATGAAGAGCGGGGGCCAGAAAAGATGTGGTTCGAGAAAGGTCATAAGAGCTGTGGTTTCTTTGGTCGCAATTGTACAAAATCTGCTGTTCTTGTTGGTCTATCCCACATTTTGATGACAAGATACCTATCCGAGCCTAAAGAATCCTTTAGGCATAGCCTTCCCAATATTATCTTGCAGAATTCTGTTAAGGCTGGAATTCATATGCAAACTTGTTGTCACCTTTCTGCTATGCATGGAAGTTATATCTACCATTTACTCTGGATATTTTATACAATTTTTGATTGTGTGGTTCATTTTGATGATGCCCAGTTTAACTCTGTGCTGTCCAATGCCATTTATTTTGTTTTCAAAACCATATGAGGACTTACTTTTTAGCAAAAAGACTTTGGTTGGATGGTTTGGTGTGCCCAAAGAGCATGGGGAACTCATAAGAGTGAGAATGGCTCCAGTAGATCAACACCATCTGGTATTTGGCAACACTTAGAAATTTTCTAATAATAAGAACAATCAATTTAATTAGTATAATTAGTAAAAATAGGGTAGTAATAATTATCTGATCTCAGTTCCTGACAAAAAATGGTTGCTAAGCTTGAAAAATGCCAAGTGCCACCAAATGCTAGATGTTGTTGTTGTCTGTTTTTAATTCAAGCGCGCTATGAGACTGAGGGAATTTTATATGAAGTAGCCACTTTTCCTGAGTCAGAAGATGAGCTGTCAAAAACTGTTTCTGACAGTCCATGATCAATCAGCGTGGGGCCGTCGTGCTCAGCACCGGTCGCTATACGTTCGACCGGTATGTGGCGAACCGGAGCTACTGCCAGCATGGCGAGGTCACGCGCCGGGACTACATTCCAACGAGGGACAATGCGAAATGCTACGTGCTTCGCTGTATCAATCCCCAACCCTGGCGGTATGACTGAGCCGTATCCGGGCCGGTTGCCTCCCGGACTTCAACAGGAGACGTCATGTGACCCGACTTTCCAGAAACGCATGTTTCGGCTTCCTGGCGTTTACCTGGCTCGGGGTCACTGCCTCCGTACAACCGGCCATGGCCCAGGCCGGGCGCCCGGACACTAGGGCAGGGAAATAAATAATATAAATTAAACTGCAAACAACAAATGAAGTAAACCAACTGAACACTAAAAAAAAGAAGAAGAAGAAAAGGAAAGGAAAAAAATAACCTAAGTTAATAACGTTACATGAAAAAGAGAGGAAATTATGGAAAATAGAAATAAAGAGAGAAAAAACGGGTGGGGGGGTCTAGATGAAGAGAACACTAAACGATGTTCTTATAATGACCTTTCGCTGCTCGCTTGAGCGAAGTAAGATTATTTGAATCCTGGATATCGAATGGTAGTAGATTCCAAATATTTGGCGCAAAAAACTAATTAAAAAAGAAGCATCTGGCATACGGTAATCGTCCTGCAGGACAGAAAGACCGGCCGCGAATTCAGACACCATCTGCGGATAGCGCGTCTCGAACATGAACGCCATGGTGGCGTCGAGCTTGCTCGGCCCAAGCTCGGCATTCGACGCCTTGTCGAAACCGAACGTATCGGGGCCGTGGGGCAACATCATGTTGTGGAGACTCATGCCGCCGGGCACGAATCCTTCCTCCTTGGCGTCATACTGACCATGAACCAGACCCATGAACTCGCTCATGAGGTTGCGATGGTACCAGGGCGGGCGGAATGTATGTTCGGCAACCATCCAGCGCGGCGGGAAGATGACAAAATCGATATTGGCCGTCCCGGCGTTTTATATATCGACATTTAATTTTACATTTACATTGGTTTTAATATCCATCAGTATTTATGGACGTTAAGCTGGAGCCCAAATTCTTTAAAGGGTAGCACAGGGATTTGTTCTTGACTTTTGAATTACGGTACAATAAAAGCGTTATGCTCTTTGAAGAAGAAGAAGAAAAAAAACGAGCAAATATGCTTAAACCTAGAGGCCAAATTTTCACCCAAAACAGTTAATTCCATGAGTCTAAATAAAAGTGTTTATTTTTACTCAGTTATTTTTTTTTGTATTTTTTTTATTTAAATTTTGTATTTTTTTTAAAAATAGTTCGTAGCTCTTTTGGACCCACACAAGTTGGAGTAAAAAAAATATACAAATATAAAAATCAAGCTAAGCACTGATCTTGTGTCTATGTTACCGTCAATGTCGACATTCATCGGTAAATGTCCGTAATATCTTTTTTTTCCTTCTTGGATCTAGTCAGCTTTGCAAGTCAATTATTTCTGTTTTATGCAAGGTCAGTGTAGTGACTGGTTAGGTTAGGTTGGCTTAGGTTTTGACGCATTTCTGAGATTTATAACCTAATTAACCTAGCCCAACCTAACATAGTTTTAAATTTTACTATAAAAGATTGCATAAAACTGAAAAAGGTGATTCGCAAAGTTAATTGAATTCAAGCAGAGAAAAAAGGGCGGGTCAAGCTCGGCGGGGCCCGAAAGCACGAGCCGGAACCCGAAGGCCGCCGCCGCATGGATGAAGCTGACCGCGACATTGTTGCCGTCGCCGATCCACACCACCCGCCGCCCCGCCACCGGGCCCAGATGTTCTTCGAGCGTCAGGATATCGGCCATGATCTGGCAGGGATGGCTCAGATTCGTCAGCCCGTTGACCACCGGCACGCTCGCATGGGCGGCGAGCGCCGTCAGCTTGGCGTGGTCATAGGTCCGCAGCAAGATCGCATCCACATACCGCGACAGCACGCGCGCCGTGTCGGCGATGGTCTCTCCGTGGCCCAGATGGATCTCGGATCCGCGATATCCGCGAGCATCGCGCAGGCGCCTTCATCCAGGAACCGCGCCGCCGTCGCCGCGCCGATCCCGCCCGCGCCGCCGGTGATCAGCGCCACCCGCCCGGCCATGGATTTCGGCTTCGGCATCCGTTGCAGCTTGGCTTCCTCAAGCAGCCAGTATTCGATGTCGAACGCTTCCTGTTCGGGCAGTCCGCGATAGGCGCTGACCGCGCTCGCGCCGCGCATCACATTGATCGCGTTGACATAGAACTCGGCCTAGACCCGCGTGGTCGCCTTGTCGGCCGCTAAGGTGAACAGCCCGACCCCCGGCGTCAGCCAGACCACGGGGTTGGGGTCGCGCATGAACAAAATACGCTATTTCTGAATTTGTTTTAATTTACAAATGACATAATTGGAATAAAAATTAACGAAGAGTAAGCGAAACCATCTGACGCACAAGCAAGAAATTAGAATCAACCCCCAACGGGGGCCGGTAAAATGATGGGGGGGCTACAATTTGTTTTTAACAATCTACTTGAGATTATTTTTTTAATAGAAGAACCAAAAAGGTGTTAATTTAAATAGGAATAAGTAGAGGAAAAATCCAAATAGGAGGGAGCTGTTTGTCTTACTAGTTATCGCTATAAACTTGTAGTTAAACCTGGGCATATCCTCACAAGGTCGTGTGGCGCCAAAAAAAAACTAAACATTTTGTCACTAGGTAGTTTTTATTTTCAAAACTGGTCTTTTAAGTTTCACTTACAAAGAGCAGAGAGGAGAGTATCTAAAAGTTGGATTTTAAGCATCTGGTTAAGAATTTCTGACCGTGAAGACTCCAATTAAACCTTGTTTATTTTTCAAGCCTATCAACGCTGTAATCGGCACAAAAATTATATGTTTTCGACGCTTTGAGCCACTATACTATGTCGCTGTCCAGACAAAATTCTACTTAAAAGGTAGATATAAACATTACCATTAAAACAAGCTTTTTAACGGCCTTCTAACCCGCAGAAGACTTCCTCAGGAGAAAATAGAAGTAAAAATAGTCCGAAATGTTCGCCACTATGTGTATAAAAAATATACGAAAAAATGCTTTGCCTTGACTGAACTTAATGTGAAACAGTATAGCAGCAGATTACCATTTTATATGTGAAAATTTATAAGATCGATTAATAAAGTTGACAGTCAATGCATGGAGTTGTTTTTCTAAGAACGGTTCCCTGTTTTTCCAGAATTGGATTTTTAGTTAAAGATCTCGCCATAAACTCAGAAATCTCTATACCACCATTCTATAATCTAAGTTAAAAATGTTATAAATGCTATGACTAATTTTAAGTCTGATAGTTTTACATAAAAAATTACGCAATAATAAATTTATTCAAAAATAAACACAATTACCAAACGGTTTGATCATTTACTTATGAATGTTAAGATTAGAAATTTCCAAGCTAGATATGAGGAACCTAAAGGTGTTGCACGGTGACACTGAGGTGTCATGAAACTTATCAAAGGAGTCATGAAGATTTTAAAAAACCCTCCCTCCCCTCCGCTAATTAACTAATTTGGTAATAACCTTAATAATCCTAAATAACCCTACTAACAGTAACAGTACTGCAGTAAATAACCTTACTTTACGTTATGTTTACTTACTTTACTTTTTTCTTACTTACTTTATGTTTACTTTACTACATTTTTGCTACATTTATATTTACTACAGTAAATATTCTTTATTTCAAATTCACAAATGTTCTTATCAACACCAACTAGCTCATTAAATCCCATGCAAACACATCCTTCCATTCTTTAAAGAAATCTACTACCATGCATTCATCCTCCTCTTTAAACATATCACCAACATAAAGAATTCTTTCTTGACCATTTTTTTCTATTTTGATTTCTCTGACCTGTTTTTCACTGCTAGCATTGATTACCAGTATAGGGTGCAACTGTTCGAGTTCTTCTTTCTCCAGTTCTTCTTCTTTGATAGCACCTTCTGCTAAATGCTCAAGCAAAACACTTTTGCACAAAGCATCTGCTTCTTCATTGAATTCCCTTTCAACGTGATGAAGAAAACCGATGTTTTGAAGAGGGGGCAACCCCACTCTTATACGTAATAATTTCTGTTCGTTTTCCGTTTTGATGTTGCTCCCTACTTCGTTTGTTAAATAATGTCATGGAATCGGGCTCCAATTTTACAGAAATTTCCCCCTCCCAACGGAAGAATCCTCTAGACAAATGAATACCGAACAAATTTTACAGCGAGCACTTACCATCAACATCTCCACGCGTAAAATTGAGTCGGCAAAGAGATAGTAAAAAAAAAGAATATCGTATAGGGATTCTGGTGAACACTTTTCAAAAGCTTCCCCCCCCCTCAGATAATTCCCTACCCTTCAAAAATTCGTGCCGGAATCAGCATAAAAAACAGATTCTTGGGATGTATTTTTAAATTCTTAGTTTTAGACTTTAGTTCATATCCATAAACCATTCTTCCATTAAAAATGTCAAGCTTAAATTATCAAGCTTATATAAACAATCTTAAATTATTTGGACTCGATTCCATTATTAGAATGTTGGAAGCTACAGTGATCAAATATAGTTCTGAAGCATGGGCGCTCCGAAAAGCGGAGGAAGATTTGCTAGATGTTTTCCAAAGAAATTGCCTACAGATTGTTCAGGGTAACAGGCTGACTGACCGTATTTCAAACAGCAAACTGTACGAAAAGTGTGGATCAATCCCGCTTTCTAGGGTAAAGCGATGCTAATGGCAACGGCAAAGATTTGAGAGTGATATATTCTGTTTATTTCGAGTTTCAATTTCGTTTTTACTTTCATTACAAAACAGTTTTTTTATTGTTATTCCATTAAATAAGCATTCCGAGTCTTTGGTTATGATTAAAGTTATATTGTAATAGCATACAAGTTAGAATAAAAGGTAGGATGGAGGAGGAAAAGTGAACAATACCTTCCATTCAATTTTTTATTCATAGAAAATATATTTAAAACGCTGATTTTGGCACAGTCTGACTTGGCAAAAACTTCCCCAAGTTTTGGCTGTCTTTTTTACTGTTTTTTTTTTTTTTTTTCCGTTCATCAAACACCCAACAACAACAAGACAACCATCGACAACAAACAACAACAGCAACCTCGAGTTTAGTTTTGTTGTTTTGCTTTTTTGGTTTAGGATTTGATTTGATATTGCTTTTTTTTTTTATTGGATTGCTTTTTCCTTTTTTATTAGGAATTATTAGATTTGACGGATCTTAGTTGCTTGTCTTTATCATGACGCTGATGACGACGAAAAAGAAGAAACGTTTTGGTGGTGCTGGCGGCGGCCATCGCCGTAGTAGCGGTGGCGGTGGTGGTTGTGTTGGTTCGACCACCATTTTTTAGTATAATTATTTTGCAACTAGAGTAACAAGTGCTGAAACTTGAAGTATAAAACGAAAAGAAAATATAAAGAATAATTAAGTAAAACTTAAAACGAACAGAAATTACCATAAATAAGAATTGTGTTACTGTCCCTCAAACACCTTATAGTCTAGAGAGTCATTTGCGCTTTACTATAATAAAAAGACCTTTGAACTTATCAAGGCCATGGCAATGATAGGTGTCAATTATGGCACAAAAACGTGCTTTAAAAGGTTATTGCCCGGCCCTCACTATAGTCAAATTTGTAGATAAAAAAAAAATTAGGCATGATTATAGCACCAATAATATATCTTGAACGTAGAATTTGGCACCCGAACATCGGCTTCCGCTCTCCATGGCCTGGGGCGTACCAATCGTACTGTTTTATGTCCCTTTAATGTTAAAGTTTTGTACTAGAGTCAAGTACTTAGACTCTAGTCATTTTCTGATTGTGCGATAGTAGATAATGTTATACAAATGGTATTCAGGCGGGTAGGCGAAGTGATTCTGGAGTGTGGCATTTTGCAGTTTCTCTACGTAACCAATCGCTAAAGCAAGGCTGAAATTTATAACCATCCCGAAACCAAATCGATCAGGCCAGAATTAACTGAGAAAAATAAAGAAGAGACACTTTGCCGATTGAATGTTTATGAACCAATTACCAGTTGGAAATTTTATTCTGTTTTTTTTTTTTTGTGATCTGCGTGTAGTCTTCGTCATTATTTAATTATTATAGTATTTTATTTGCGCTTGTCTTGGGTTTTAATAAGGCTCTTTACTTTTTTTGCAACCTATTCTTTCAAAAACATTTGATTTGTAGAAAGGGGGACAATTTATAACTTGTTGAAATCGGAGACTTGCAATTATTTTCAATCTGTATGACTAACGAGAGCAGAGCTGTCATGAGGTCTTTTTAACACTTCGTCCCAACGCCGACTTCATACCAGTGGCGGTCCTAGGCCTGAAAAAGGGGGAAGGCTAGCCTCCCCCAATTTTTCTGACATCTTACATTAAATTCCTTTTATTTTACATACTTTAGTGTACCCGATACGATCATCCCTGGGGAAAAAACGACAAAAAAAAAACAAATAAAAACGCATCCGTGATCTTGTTTCTGCCAAAAATTACAAAATCTTTAGCAAAAGTAGACAGAAAGCGGGCCTCAATGTGCTTTCTTGATCACAAATTAAGCAAAATGGATGTTGAATAATCTGCTACTCTAGGCTGAAAGAAACATCTTCTTTAAATCCTTTTCAATTGTGAAAAACGACGGTGATTCACTGAATAATTTGAATAATTGTATTTATTTGCAATAAAGATAAACAATTGTCTTAAATCAGAAATATAAAAAGGTATGAAATATGTCTTTTGTCAGGTTTATGCATTTTAGAAAAGGATTATTCGCACTGTTTTGGACTCAGGTAGGTTGCCTGAGACAGCTTGGTACTGGGATGTACAGATAAAATTATGCTTATAATGCTCATTTATAATGTTACATTTATACAGAACTATAAATCCTTGTTTTATGCATGTTTAAAAGTGAACTTAAAGCAGTAAACATCTCTAAGCTTAACGTTTCTTTATTTTTTAGGCCTGCTACCAGATGCAACCTACGTCTAGTTTCAAATTAAGCTATGATGGATGAAAATATTGAAACAGAATCATCTTTTTACTGTGATTGTATTCATCTATAAAGCCCATTATCATGATTTCATCAATACTTATTACAAGCGCCTCTTTTTCGCACTAATATATGTCTAGAATCCCCCGAAAGCGGGCCTAGAGTTCTAAGCCTTTCATGTGAAATAAATGGTACCGATCTACGCCTAGGTTATCTTCTGGCAAACGAGGTCGGATAGCGGCGAGATCATAAATAGGCGGCGCTGGAACCGGTTTTGCACTCAATTTTCCTTTACTATACAATAAGGCGTTTTTTTCTCCCTTCAATTCAAAGTGGATGGTTTGTCCTTTCAAGTACAGACCTAGTTCGATTATTTTTGGGGAAGCCGACGGATCGTTTTTAATCATTACAGGCTTTAACCAGACAATCTCTTTTAGTTGCGTTATGATTAGGATATCAAGTTGCCACTTTCAGGGCATGTTGAGGAGGATGTTAAACTACATCAAAACACTATATATATGCAATTTATCAAAAGGATGTATCTCAGGAATAGTTAAACTAAGTAAATTATGTGATGGCTTCAATGTATTATTTTTTCCCAAAACCATGCGTATGTAAAGAGTTGTAAAAACTTTAGAGGGGGCCCATTCGATTTGAAACTGAAAGTTATAACCTTCTTTTAAGAGTTAAAAGGGATTGGAGGGCAGCAGCCCCCGTCTCAAGCCTTTCTCATTTTCTCTCCTCCTTGAACCCCCTAAAAGCACCTGATCAAAAGTTCAAATAGCCATCGGCGGCGTTCTTGATCTGCTCGCGCATTGAGGCGGGCAGGAAAACCCCGAACGGCAGCATGTCCTCGGGCCGCGCCCGGCAGTGCACAACCTCGATATGCGCATTGCTCCTCTTGCCGAGCGCCAGAGCGTGGTCCAGAAGTCCCTCGCCACCATTGTCTCCGCGAACTGGAACGAGAATCGTGCGTATCGTCATTTCGGACCTCACTTTCGTGGCCGCGCTCCGGCGCGCGCGCGTGTTTAGAACAGGCCTTCTATCTGCCCCTGGTCATTGAGGTAGATATTGTTGGCCGCAGGCACCCGCGGCAGGCCGGGCATTGTCATGATGGCGCCGGCAACCGTTAACTAAACTTTCCAGCCCCCAGAATATATGCTTAATAATAAACAACCAAATAACTCCTGAACTAACTTATCCTACCTTGGTTTTAGCCAGTAAAAATGACCAGCCAGTTGGTAAAATCCCTTGCTCCCCCAAACATTCTGACTAGGCTAGTAATGACCCTGTCTAGTACAACTATTTCCTGTTGTCCTCATAGCTATGCTGCTGGGGTAGTCATGGATGAGTAGGTGTATTTTACAGGTTAAACAAAAATTAGGACAGATCCAAATTTTGTGTAAAAGAAGAGAGAACAGAGGTTAAAAAAGAAGGACATGTCTTACAAATGATGGACGTTCGGTAGGCCCTCAGTATATGCCGCTTTCTCATCTATCCTTTTTCTCTTGCCTCTTCTTGCACTTCTCTTGACAGTTATATTTTTCTCGTTATAGCGGAACTGAAACCGATCTTTTTGATCAGAGCTCGATGTAATCAGGATAGCTGTTTTGGTGTCCTTTTGTTTCCTTATGCAATCCCAGATATTGTCAGATATCCACTCTTCTTTCTTTCTTTTCTTGAATGGTTGTCTTGGCCACCTCATGGTACCTTTTCTTGATTGAGGCCCAGATACGTTCCACATCTGTGACATCGTCAAGTGTGTTCAAGGCTTCAAATCTGTTTTGCAAAGACATACAGAAACCTCTGCGTTCAGGGACCACCTTCTTTCCGTTTAGTCCCAGATGAATGGACAAAAACAACGATCTTTGGAAATCTGTCATCCTTCCTCCATCAAACGTGTCCTAGCCGTCTCATCCTTTTCTTCATTATGACCCTAGGAAGTTGGGATAGAACCACATTTTTCGTACAGCTTTTTTTGACATACGGTGAGTCCAACGGGTACCTAAAACTATCTGTACACGTTTCCTCTGCAGTGGTTGAATTTCGTTAAAATCCTGGGGAGAGGCAAAGGTGGAGCCAATTTTCCTAAATCAAGTATAAATGACAGTGAACACTGAAAAATGAGCCATATCAAACAGTTCGTGGTAATCCGCCGCCGCCCACGCCGTTGTCGCTCACCAAGACGAAGGTCACGGT
This sequence comes from Alatinidae sp. Z8VKAUB7J3, assembly GCA_010016025.2. Lineage (NCBI taxonomy): Eukaryota > Metazoa > Cnidaria > Cubozoa > Carybdeida > Alatinidae > Alatinidae sp. Z8VKAUB7J3. Next base: position 18,400,914 of record JAAAKM020721499.1, read on the forward strand.
GGGGTCCACATTCATGTCGGCGGCCGCGCGGGTGGCGCGATTGAGGACGCCGGAGCCGTCACCGGGGCCCGCCGCCACCGAGCCGACGAAGAAGAGATTGTCCCCCGCCGGGAAGTTGAAGGGCGCCGAGAAGGTGGTGCCGTTGAAGGCGTAGCTGCCGACCACCTGGTTGAGGCCGATGGTGTCGAGCGAGAAGGTGGTGCCGCCGATGTCGCCCACCAGCGCATCCCCCGCCCCGGTCATCCCGCGCGCACCGACGATGGAGGCCGCGGGCCCCGAAAGGATCGTCTCGATAGAACTTTTCTGCCGACCTTGTTGTCCGGTCAATAGTTCAAACAGCGTCATTCCCAGGGCGAAGATGTCGCTGCGGTGATCGACCAATGCGGGGTTCCCGCTCGCCTGTTCAGGACTCATGTAGGGAAAACTTCCCAACACCGCACCCATTTGAGTCATCGGTTCTTGGACTAAGCTCTGTTGATGTTCGGCAGCACGCGCGAGCCCAAAATCGATGACTTTGACGACCGGCTTGCCATCGACTTCGCAAACCAGCGCATTCGATGGCTTGATGTCGCGATGTATGACACCTTTCTGATGCGCGTGTTGAATCGCGTCACAGAGTTCCAAGAACAATGACAACGTTGAGTCCGCTAGAGCACTAACCTAAATACGACAGGTCTGTTGTAGTAGCAGTAGTTTCGCTTTTATCTTTCATTTTAAATTGCTTGGTATTTTGTTTAGAGTTATTCTTCCGTTTGTACAAATTCTTATTTTCAATTTAAGAGTTCAACTTTAATTTAAATTATGATTTTATTTGAACTTATAGTAAGTCTCTCACTTTTTTGTTGTTTATTTCGTTTTTTATTTATTTTGTTTGGTGTAAAGTTAGATTTATACTTCACTTTCTCCGCATTAGAATTTACAATTTAACAAATTTAATACATATAATTTTTATTCTTGGTAATTTAATCTGGTAATTGGCATGGGCTTCAACCCGACGACGGGCGACTACTCGCGCGGTGCGGCCGGGCTCTGGGTGGAGAACGGCGAGGTCGTCCACCCGGTCGAGGAGATCACCATCGCCGGCAACCTCGGCGACATGCTGCTCGCCGTCGATCGTATCGGCAGCGAGCTCGTCTGGCGGGGACGCACGGCGGCCCCGCCGATCCGGATCGCGTCGATGACCGTGGCCGGCGAGTAGGAACCCCAAGAGGAGTACGACGCGCATGTCCGAGAAGAGCCCCGAGATCCTCGGCGGCCCCGAGCTGCCCGCCGTCGCCCCCCCGCCCCCCCTCGTCCGCGTCCCCCTCGCGCCCACCCGGAGGGGGAAACGGAAAATCTTGGAAAATGCTTAGAGTGGAGAGATCGGGATGAAATTTGGTGGGTAGAATAAGCAAATGTCGTAGATACGTGATTAACGTAACCGGATTGGATCCGCTCTCTTTGGAGGAGTTAGGGGGGTCAGTGCTTTGGCGAGTACGGTGCTTCTGGACGTGCTAGGACGGCGAAAATTGGTAAGTGTGTCAGGGACCCGCACAAACTGACTTGATAAAGTCGTTTTCCCGATTCGACCATCTGGGGGGCTGAAGGGAGAGGAAAAATTAGAAAATGAGGTATATTTAACTTACGAGTTGGTGATCGGATCTTAATGAATTTTGATACTCGTTCCTGAGGTTTTGTCATTCGGTGAAATCCCTACGGATGAGTCTTCCAACAAGGAAGAATTTGATAACTTCTCCACTGGTTCGAATGTCGACCTGAAGCGGGATGCGGCTATCTTTTCGAACTCGACTTCTTACCCCGACACTTTCCGGGAAAGAGGTCAAAATGCTGGAAAGGTAGTGAGCGTTGGACCGGATGGTCTTATCGATATTGGACAACTCGGTAAGTCCACGGATTTCACTACTCGTTATCTGAAGCAGTTTATTCGTGGCAACTTTGCTACGGGTTCAGTACAGGGCTTGATCGCCTCGGAAATCAGTACTCCAGGTTCTTACGACAAGATTTGAAATACCAGCGAGTTTCTAGCTCAGCAGCAACCAAACAAGTTCGTTTATCCCTTTACAACTAGTTAAATTACAGTCTTTAACCTGCTATTATTCAATTAACTTATTTTATATTAACATAGGTTATGCATAAGAAAAGCTTTTTTATGTTGTTAATAAAATCCCACTAGAAGATAGTATTCTTTCTGTTGGGCCTTTACATTATTTTGCTCCAGTTTGATTGAAATCCTGAGCATTTGTGTTTTCACCACGTGAGTTGTTACAAACTTCTACAAAACAATCTTAATAGTGAACGGTTTAAAGCCGAACTGGCCAGCTATGACAAAAACAAAGAAAAGAGGGATTAAAAGAAATCATAACCAATGCATAGAAATCAAGACAAATTGATAAAAATCGAGACAAATAAAAAAAACGAGACCAAACTGTAGAAACCCAGAACAATCCTTAGAAATCGAAACAAATACATAGAAATACAGGTGAACTCATAAAATCGAGTCCAAACTCTAGAAATGAAAACCAGTCGATTGAAATCTTAACCAATACATAGAAATCCGGACGAATTCATAGAAATCATAAGCAATCCATAGAAATCCCCACAAATTCAAAGAAAATCAGGGGTCAACCCTAGAAGTCCAGACCAAACCATAGAAATTAAGAAAAAAACTGTAGAATCCAAGGGAAGTCAAACTTTAGCGTAAAGAGTAAGTTATTTGAAAGGGGGCCACCCCCCTAATACACGGAATAATGTGTGTTAGTTTTAAGCTTTAATGCTACGTCTTACTATCAATGGAAAAAGTATGACTCCCCCTCCGTAAACAAATCCCTCACCCATAAAGAGTCTTCCTCGGTGAGCTCATCCCATGCAAAATCCCCCCGGATAAATCCGTCCTTGCTGAAAAGTCTCCCAGAAAGTTTCTTCTGTACGATTCCGCCTGAAAAATTCTCCTTAGCATACTCTCATGTTTTCAAACATGAAAAACAACCCACTTTCATACGGACCGTTTCAAATCATGCCAGAAAATACCGATTGGGCAGGTGACCCAAACGCCAGACAGTCAACGCCATCTGCCGGTCGGTTGCAGGTAAAGACCAGTTGGTGGTTACTGGATAACAATTTTTATGAGGCACGTGGCGCGAGCTGGGCGTTGTTACATTTTTTGAAGGCGGTTGAGGTGGACTTTGCCAATGTGTTAGAAAAGAAAAATGCCACAGTCAGTTTGCAACAGATTATTCGCGAGCTTGAAGCTACCCAGCAAACTATATGGAGTCCCATGATCCTGAATGCTAGTGGCTTTGGTGTGCTGGCTAACCACTCTCTGGTTATGGCAAACTATATCTCCAGAGCAAACGCTGCTATTATTTCAACTGAAAGGAAGGAGCAACTTTAGAATTTAAAACAGACAGAAATTATACCTTATAAGAGGTGGGGGGTTGCCCATACCTCATCCCTTGCTCTCTACCCTGATGTTTTTTTTGTCACAATTCCCTAAGAATGACTGCTCAAACACAAGGGTTGGGTGAGAAATGTTTTTATAGAGCTTGCAAGGGGCAGCCAACCTTATTCACGGAATATTTCTATTTTTTTTAATTTTGCTGCTTACTTTTAGTTGAAAAAACATTTAAAATTTAATTTTTTTAAATTTAATTTTTGTTAAGTTCTAAGTTTATTCGGACCATTTGGGCCGATTTTCTTAATTTTGGTGCAGTTCGAGCGTAAGCTCCATGAACAACAAGGGACCGGCCTGGGCCTACAGATCGTACGCCAACTCACGCACCTCCACGACGGCCGCTTCGAGATCACCAGCGAACACAAAGGCGGCACAACCGTCGAGGTCTGTTTCAAGGTATGGGAATGGGCCCGCGAGGTGAATAACCCGCCGACGGATGCTACGCCGTCCTTTGGGAAAGGAGGGTGAGTGACGAATGTCGAGTGATGAATGTCGAGTGACGAATGTAGAAGGGATTAGGGTTTTTCTAGAACACAAAAACACTAGAACATCCTGCTTCCAGAGCCTCCTCCGTACGTGCACATCTCCAATCATGACGCTTTGAAAAAATTAGCCAATCTTTGCGCCGATTCCTGAACAACCAACCTTTCTCGCAAATGTTCTTTTTGCGTGGCGATTCCCACGGGACAGTTGTTAGTATGACACGCTCGCATCCCAATACACCCTAAAGCCTGCAATGCAGAGTTTGAAACTGCAGATGCATCCGCTCCTAAAGCCAACGCTTTTACAAAAACAGCGGGAATCCTGAGACCACCCGTTATAACTAAACTGACATCGGTTCTTTCTAATAAATCAAGATATCGCCTTGCTCGCGCCAAGGCAGGGATCGTAGGAACTGATATATTATCGCGGAAAATAAGCGGAGCTGCGCCGGTAGTTTTACCGTTGCTCCTTTATTTCACTTGAAAAACTTGTTCTATTTAATTTCTGATCTTTCTTAAAATAATGTTGGGGAAATTTGTCTGCCCCTCCATGGAAAATTACCCCCCCCCTCCTTAAAAATTCTTCTATAGAAACTTCCTTCCACGTCCTTCTATCTTTCCTTCCTCCTTGCGTAAAATTTCTCCTGGAAAATTCTCTTCAGGCAATTCTGCCTGGAAAATTCTCTTCAGGCAATTCTGCCTGGAATATTTTACATAGAGAACTTTAATTTGAAAAAAGACTTGATTGTTTTTTACAAATCATGCTCGAAACCTTCCCCTCCATGGACATTTTTCAGGGGGGTGGGGTCGTCCGGTTCGGCAAAGCGGTTGACCAGCGGATTGGTGTTGAGCGAAAGCGTCAGCGTCATGTCATGCCGCCTCGCGCTGGGCTTCGAACCACTTGGCAAAGGCTGCCTGTTCGTCCGCGCTCAGATGCAGCCGGTGCTTGGTGCGCCGCCAGAGGATGTCCTCGGCGGTCTGCGCCCATTCATGCGCCACCAGATAGGCGACCTCGGCCTCGTAGAGATGGCCGCCGAAGTGCCGGCCCAGCCCGTCGAGTGCGCGGGCCTCGCCGACGATCCCGGCCACCCGCGTGCCGTAGAGCCGGCCGTAGTGCTGCCGCAGACCGCGCGGCTTCCAACCTATGTGGTCTTTTGAAGCTTTTCTTTTTACTCGGTTCTTAAGAAAGTGGCGGAGATTAACAAAAAAATATGGGGGGGGGGTGTGAACTTGTTATTCAGAACTTGAAGGCGGCAAATTTGTGTTTTTTTATTTTTCATTGAAAATACAAAAATAGGATATTTTAAATTAAAATACCCCCAAAAAGATATTTTCAAAATTCTAGGGGGGTCCAGACCCACACCCCATATTGACGCCACTGTCTCAAGCATTATCGCCAACACTCTCACCTTCGGGGGAAATAAAAAATTATAAGCGGCAGGTCTGCCTGCAGAAACGTTAAAAATCACTATTCAGAATTTTCCCGAATGTTACTAAATAATGTATTTTTATGTCTTACAGAGAGGGCACCAAACCTCTCCTGTGGGTACCCTTAGACACCAAATTTTTGAATAATCAACTTTCTTAATAGCCAAAGATCTATGACTTATTTTCTTTTAATTATTATCTATTAATTATTAATTATTATTTTCTATTATGTTCGATTAAACGTTGTCAAATCACATAAAGTGACTTGACAACGTTTATTTTTCCCCGCTACCTGGTGCAGAGCCAAGGCAGCGTTCACTCCAGATTATGTGTCCAGGCAAATGGGCTAGCCTTACACATTTTTTTTTTTGTTTTATCAGGAAGTCTAAACAAGAATGCTGTTAAACTTTATCGTAAAGTGTTTTTTGTGCGATTGACTTGAAAGTTTGAAGGATCTTTTTCTAGCATAGAAGATCAAATATTTTATTGTAGAAGGAGAGGTTGCGCAGGCTAAAATATACAGGAGCAAAAGGCGTTTAGTCCCTGATAAGTTTGAAACTTAAAGCCGATTATCCTTTGGCTAAGAGTAACCTAATCTACAAAACTAAAAAATATACTCCAGGACCCCACCTCTTAAGTAATATGAGGCTGGAAAAGGGTTCAAAGATTTCGGTTAAATCACTCGGCTCGCTATTATTGAACCACTTCTAGCTTATCAATCACCTGATTTCATCATCGCGCGCGATGACCAGCAATATATACTACCTAGAGTGTATATAACTTTTAACCGAAATCATACTTCAACGACATTGCACGACAACTACTGTGCTATGACCCCCATATAAAGTACGGAGAGGAGATCAATCCGAAAATGGAACGACCAGAAGACAATGGAGGTGTCGTTACACAGACCCCGCCTCTTGTTGATGAGGAAGCGGGCGGTGGTGTGGAAGGTGCTGCTGATGTCAGTGATGATGATAGAAGCACACATTCAGCGACACGCTTAGTACATTCGAACCACAGTAGTGGCATGGAAAGTTCTGTTCTTCGATTTAAGAATCTGAACTTTACGTAGTTTGGAAAAGAAATATATGTTATTAATCACAATAAAAACTGCTACTCGTTTTAAGTGTCAGCTTTGCTCTTACTTCAAACAGATATCTTTTTTTATTAATCCATGCTCGTTTTTAATATAAGGAAAATGAGAAAAACAGGGGTCCATTACACTTCAAAATATGTTCAATATTAACATTTTTCCAAATATACTGTCATTGAATCTTATCATCAAGTAAAAAGGTGTGCCTAGTTAATCACAAAATTGCAAAAATGTTTTATGCTTCCTATTTCTCCGCGTTTCCTCAGGTCAAATTTTTTTCCTGATATTTATGGTGCTTTTACTTCCAAAAATCTTTCATTTGAGGTACCAAGGATTGGTTTATTTACATATGTTCTAAACAATTATCTGTTTTTGTCTTTTTCTGGCTCACTCGTCGGTAAACTATCTCCCATTATGTATCCGTATGTTCCTCCAGAAATGCTATTGGATTTGAAAACGAGGCTTTAATCGAAAACGAAGCTAACACTGTAAGAAAATCTAAGATCGATCTGGGGGTTAGAAACAGTCAGACAAAAGTTGAATCGGCTTCAATATTTCAGTTTCTTCGATAATTTGTTTGACAAAATGGATCAATTCGAATCTTTGCTGCCCAAAGACAAGATCGTTGATTGTTTAGATGACCTTCGGAAGTTTACTGTTGTTATCAAAATCAAGGTCTAAGAACACTCAAGATAGATATAAATCTGGCTTTAACAAATGGTTAAATTGGTCCAAAAACAAAACAAAAAACAAATTATTTCCTGAGATATCACACTTTCCTGCAAGGCCAATTCACGTTGCATTATTTCTGACCAAGCTGCTCCAGTGGAAGGAGTCCCTTAAGTTTAATCGAAAGTGCATTTTATGCAATCAAGCATTTCCACTAGATAGCCTGTCTTGACGAACCAACCAATTCAGACCTTTGTAAGAACATGCTCAAGAAAGCTACTGAAAAGAAAGAGGCATATTTTAGAGTGCATCAAAGTTATGGAAGTAATCGGCTCCGGCATACCAATTGGCGAAACTGATCATCAAACTGATCAACAACATTGCATCCGTGATTGATGCCGACACACAGGTGCGTGAGAAACTCAAAGTCCTATTCATACCGAACTACAATGTTTCTCTAGCAGAGAAACTCATTCCCGCGAGTGACGTCTCAGAACAAATCTCGACGGCGGGATACGAAGCCAGCGGGACGGGCAATATGAAGTTCATGATGAACGGTGACTTGACCATCGGCACACGAGACGGTGCAACAATTGGGATGGCGGAGGAAGCCGGCGAAGAAAACTTCTTCCTGTTTGGTCTTAACGCCGAACAGGTCGTCAAAAGCCGCTTCGACATTGGCGTCGACCAGCACCGAAACCGTATCGATCCAGGTGGGAATATTGCTTCGCCGGCTGGGTTGATCGTCCGAGTCGCGGTCACGACCTCGGCGCGAGCGGCGTGAACGCGGTCGATCGTCCTCGTCGCGATCATCACGCGAGCGGCGTGATCGTGGGCGATCTTCCGACTCGTCATGATCTTCTCGGTCTCGGTCGCGTCGACGCGATCGGTCGCGGCGTCCCCGACGAATCCCTTCGGCTTCCGCGCCGTCTTCGTGGTCATCGTCAAAGCTGGATTCTCTGGCCCCGGTTGGACCGCCGGCATCATCGTCTGCACTTTGGCGGCGGCTATTGGAAGGGCCAATATTCTGTAAGTTGCATAGCTACTAAGGGTGTTATGTTGGATAACATGGCGAAGCAGAATATTGAGTTTTTTAGTCGTGACGATATCCTAAACGCCATGCGTATTATGGTCAATATTACCGCTAATCTTGGCCTAGAATCCCATTGCCCTAAACTGGTCAAGGATAGTGACAGTGTGATGGATATTGCAAAAATACTTAACACATGCGCCAAGGAGAAGAAAGTGCTCCCTGTTTTTTTAATAAAAGATCCCCAAGAAGTTCCCTCGTGTGGAGAGGAGATTTCGGCATGTGTTACCATCAAAGTAAATGAAATGTGCCATCGCTTTGGAACTGAAAACGACCCGCTTTTCGTTTAGCAATAAACAGTTGGCTAAAAACAACGATCTTTGGCAATCTGTCTTCCTTAATGCCCCGAACATACCCTCACCATCTAAACCATTCTCTCATTATAGCCCTTGGAAAGGGGATTGAACTACACTTCTCGCGTAGGCAACTGTTTTAAATATGATCAGTCAATTGGGTATCGAAAACAATGTTAATAATTAAAGTAAAAATACTCATTTAGTACTTTTCTGTTCTGTCCTAATTAGAAGTAAAAGGATTTACTTTAAATTCAAAAAGTGGAGAACTGTAAATACTGCTAAATAAATTAAAATTCATAAGTACTAAATAGAGTTTTCTGATACTTCTAAAGTGATTGGCCTTATCAGGATTTTCAATCGATAACAACTTGAACCTCTTCGGGAAAAATCGCATTTTGGGACCATAAAACGCCATAACATGCTTCTTTTCCACAGCTAAAGCTTTATGTTCACTAAAAAATGCCTTAAAATTTTAAATTTCCATTTTAGTGAGCCCTCTTCCTATTTTCTAGGACCAATGGTTCGATTTAATCAAAACTGAAAAAAGAGAGAAATAAAGCAAATAAACAAGCATCCATGATTTCTGTTCGGGGAAAAAATATGTAAAATTTCACATTTTATAGAGAGGAGCTTCAAATCTCTTCAATTAGCCAAATCCACTCTCATATTAGACATATTTGACATAGTTCTAGATGTTTCTTGGGTATGATACCACAGGACTCCCAGTCCTACAAGTCACCCAGAGCATGTTGGCCGTCACTTTGCTTGGCGTGAAGCTAGGTGACGTTTACACCCTCTCACCGCTATGTGGTGTGCGGGTGGATTTACTCTACTGCCTAGAGATGGAAGTGGGGGGGAGCATCCTTGCTTACAATGCCACCACTGCTGTGGCAATTTACAAGCTTAGATTCCAGCTTTACTCCCACCTAGAATCAGCTAAGCCTTAAGGAGATATTGACAGGGTATGTAAGATCAATGGTCCCACAAGAAATTTTTCCTAAATGAATTGAAACTCACTTCCGTAAATTCCTTGGCCGCGGGATCCCTCATGTACATACATTTTTTTTTCGCTTGGCTGGAAATTTACATATCAAAGACATTGGGCCAGGAGTATGGCAATTTGCACAAAAAAAGTAAAAAAAAAAGTTTCACCTGAAAAAGGGGCCTTAAGAAGGGCCGATAGGCTGTTTTTTATGAACGGCTCGAAACTTAAAACCTTAAGTTCGTTGCCAAGTGGAGTTAAAAGTTAAAGACTGGCTATGGGGCACGGGTTCCATAGCTATGTGGCATGGATAGTATTAGAAATTAATATCTTCTAGTTTTTGTAACCGAAATTCCTGTTCCGTGCAGAGATCCTTGGGCTGTTGTGGAGCTTGGATTGTGGTCTATTTTATCCACTGCTCCCGTGGTGAAGATATTATGTTGCAGATTGGGTGGACATACCACCCTTTCAGGTTCAAAGGGGGCAAAAACATTATCTGCCATTTCTGATGAAAGACCTTGCACTCTGTCATACGATATCGAAAGGCCAAGCTCGTGCAGTTTGTCTACTAGTTGCCGTTTTCTTGTCTTGGCATGTAGCAGAAGACCCAAGTACAGAGGGAGAGGAGATTCACGGTCTATGCTGTGATGAATGCCAGTTTTCCCTTTCCGACGTCGCGCAGAACAATTGAAACGGCAGAAGAAGCCGATCAACGCTTTCATGAGATCATTTCCAAAGCCACTCGCAATAGCGCCTTGTTATTGTCGGTCAAAAATTTATGGGAATTGAGGCGCACTCGTCCGCAAATTATTGCAGCCTATGAAGATGTTTGCTCTCAGGGCGTAGAGCAACGTCTGAAAGAGCACACAGCCATTTACGAAGCCATTGCCAAACGAGATTCATCAGCGGCGAGAAAAGCCATGCACGATCACTTCAATCGCCTCATCAATGCCCTGTTTGATGCCAGCGAGAAAAAAGCACTGGAAGAAATCCGCAGAAAAACCAGCGAAACTCGGGGTTTGTACTCCATGAAGAAAGTCTTGGGAGGTTTCATCTTCAAGGGCAGAAAGCCCAATGTGCCGAAAATGGGGAGACTGGAGAGACTTGACGGAATGGGGCTGCTAGCCCCATTTTTAAAACGAACTCTTTGGCTAGTATTATTTAAAGGTATTATTTTATAATATGTATTATATGTAATATGCTAGTGCAAGGAAACTTGTACTGAAAGAAAACGGGTGAAATGCTTCTTAAAAGTGGTCTGTTTTTTTTTTACTGAAATCACACCAGCAAATTTCAAATGATCGAAACTGCCAAACAGAATCTCCAAGCGCGTAACTACGCAAAATCAAATATTGTGAGTGGTATATAGTTTGGAAAGAGAACACGAAAGGACACTCCTTCGACACATACGAGGATCTGCCAATTGAAGACATAGGAGTTGACAAGCATCCACATCTATACTTAGAATCATGTGCAGTAAACTACTAAGGCATTTCCACCGTACATGAAAATGGTAGAAGGATAATATAAGAAACATTTGGCAGAAGCAACGAATGACTGAGTAAAATGGTCAAAGAAGACGAGTCCACTCTCGAAATTGGTCAAAGAAGACGAGTCCACTCTCGAAATTGGTCAAAGAAGACGAGACCACCCTCAAAATTGGTCAAAGAAGACAAGTCAACTCTCGAAATTAGTCAAAGAAGACGAGGCCACTCTCGCTGAATAGGATTGTCGATAAAATCCAAATCGGAACCGCTGCCCGCGTGGAGCGGACTTTCGCAGATCATAAAAAAAAGTTTAGAATGGGTATACATAAGTTTATGGAGTTTAAACAGTTAATTTTCCAAGATAAGTCAGTCCGAAACCTTGTCGTTCGTAATCTTGCCTAAAAGGATCATTGGGCGGCGCCAATTGATAAATCGAACCGCCGTGCAAGATGTTCTGTATTTCGGTCGATTTGCCAGGATCATCCAATTCTACATAATAAACCGTGCCGGCAGGCACGGCGCTACGCAAGGGTTTAGGATAAGATTTTTTCATAATCGTAATTTTATCCAGATTTTATAAAGTTTACTTAGGGTGTGGCCATAGACAAGAATGATTTTTCAAATTGCTAGACCTAGTTAAGAAGAGGCCAACGGCTACATAAATTTCCATCGTCAAAAATGGATCTACAGCCAAGGTGAGAGTCTACAAAGCTATTTCCAACCTCTTACCTGGAAGCAATGGGCCCTTGTGACCTCGTATAGGCTATTCTAGAGGTAAGGTTCAAGTTGTGGGGCTTCTTGCTATAGTTTTAGCAAGATTTTAAGACTTACCGGGGCTTTTTTCATAAATATATGAAATAAACTTGCAAATCTTTCAATTACATAGTCTAAACTGGGATTGAGCAGAGTCATTTCACTCAACTGTAAGTTCTCATGTTCTTTCGGTAAACAACAAACATGGTTTAGTCCATAGCAGATTTATTATATTCTCCTTAACTGGAATAAAAATTTGCTTAGTTGCTTAGTTGAATTAGAGCCGTTTGGCTGAAGATATGTCTGGCGCTGAGTGAGTAAATTCATTTTTCACGGAAGAGGTGTTTAGAGAAATTTTGATTAATATAGGCACATTCGCAGGAGTTCAGTTTGGAGGAGGGGAGGGGGTACATATTCGCCACGGAAAGTGTTTCAAAGCCGGCGTTGACTCTTGGGCCAGCTTCTTGCTTTCATGTCTGAGTAAATACGTACAATCTGTAGGAGTTATTCGGACCGTTCTACGGTGTGGAGAGTGCAGACACACCGTATCGCACAAGCGCTGTCCACACCGCCCTGCAGATCTGCGCACACACGTACCTTCCTACCTTCTTTCCTTATCAGCATCCCCTCTCCTCCTCCTCCTCCTCCTCCTCATCGTTGGGGGATGCAGCTGGTTCCACGGCTATCTGACTCATCACGAGTGCAAGGAGCTGATGCAAAGCTATGGACCAGACTCATTTTTGGTTCGATTAAGGTCGAAATCACCCCGTAGCTCACCCACTTGTGTCTCCTTCTCATCCTGTTCGTCGGTGCTGAACAGTCGCACACACGGACACTGCAGAAATAGCATTCCGGTTTTCGTTTCTTTTCGTTTTCAGTTTTCGTGACGAAGGCTTTTGTTGTGGCATTCGGCGATGTTGACCGCGGTTGTCTTGTTGCCCTTTCGTTTCTTTTCGTTGAGTCTATGGCTAACTTTTGACCCCATTTACAGGCTTCAATTTCTTTTCGCAAAATTTCGAGAATTTCCTTGATCTTCCATTCGTCCTCTTCTACCATTCTTGCGACTTGCAAGGTTATTTCCGCGGGCATTCTGCACATTATTAATGGAATAAGCAGACTTCCGTAACGTTCTGATGTGATGCCGAGGGCCTCCAAACCACGAACGTGAACATTAATGCAAAAAAATTAAGTAAAAACTATGGTTTTTTTAAATATTACATTGCAGAAAAACATTACAAAAAAAAACACTACAAAAAAAACATTACATTGACAACTTTATTGATAAGATTTGATTTTATCGTATTTTTGTTATATTTCTGAAATATATCAAGCTAAACATGAAAATTGTGAAAGGAAGAAATCCGGGAAATAAGCAATTAAAGGAAAACAATCTGGGTAGTAATATTGCATTGACAACTTTCCTGATAAAAATTGAATTCCATCGTGAGTTTTTTTTTTATTTCTGACACCAAATCAAGCTAAACGTGGAACCTATAAAAGAAAAAAAATCGGGCAAAAATGTTTACCCTCGGCCTCCCATGCCTTTTAGTTGTGCTGGCATGCCATAGTTATACATAGGGGTAGAAATCACGACAATATCAGCCCGTGTTAATTCATCAATTAATTTATCAATTAATTTATCAGACACTGCCAATTTGTTTTTTTGTTCTTCAGTGCGGTTTTCTTTTTTAGTAAACACCGCCCCAAGCCAGTCTTGATCCGTAAACGGGGGGGGATTCATACCAACATCTCTGTACATATAGTTATGGATGGATGTATTTTCTTTAAGTGTACTGACAAAGCAGTGCGCTAGTCTCTTAGAAATCGAATCGTGATTTGGGTTATCGTTATGACGCTTTAAGGTTCTATGTAAACATGGCAGTCATCAGTTAGTTCATGGTAACAGACTGTAACTAAGGAGTAGCACGGCTCAATAGCAGAGGCAGATCCAGGAGAGGGGGAGCATAGGCACCCTCTTCCTGAAGAGGTGGCGGTTTTGTGGTTGGGAATGTTTGCTCTGGTTTGTGTTGGGACGAAAGTTGTTTTTTTATTGGTTTTTAATGAGTTTTTAATTGTTAAAACTGTTTCTTTTTGCAAACAAGTTTGAAACAAGGTTTTAGTCACTTTGTGCGGTCTTTGTTAGATTTTAATAATGTCGCATACCGCCATTAGGTATTTAATTAAATTTAGGTTTAACAAGGATTGAATTTTTTTGTATCATTTCTAGAATAGAAGAGCTTAAATCCGTAAACAATGTACCGCTGGAATCTCCATGTTCGAAAACCCTTACCCAGATTTTCAAATTTCCCCTCTTGAATACTTACCATCAGATTCCCATCAGCATGTATTAAGTAAAAAAAAAAAAAAAATTTTTGAAAAAGAATCCCAGGAAAAAAAATTCAAGTTGATTCAAAAAACCTTTTTTATGCTTACTGTAGCAGTAAATTTAATAATGAAAATATTGTGGGAATTCGAAAAAGATTATGAAGCCCAACAAAAATATCCACAGATTAAAAACGAAATTCGCAATAACCCAGCTATGTTTAAAAAAAATTATTCTATAAAGTAGTACGTAAAAATTTAGCTTTTGTAAATCAGGGTATGGAGGGTACACAATTCCTGAGGGGGTTACACTTAATATCGTTTGTATGTCCATAAATCAGTTCACAAGTAAAGCCTGGTCTCCTTGAGCGACATGATAAAACTGAACAATAAAAAAGAGTATGGATTGGTACCGACTCACGAATTTTCTAAATTGTGAGAAAAATAGACATATTTTGTCTAAATTCACTTTATTCTATTCTCAGCATATATTTCGTACAGCATGCTGATGCAGAGCTAAATGTTTCAAAAGTGGCGCTGGGGTCCTGTGAAATTCAACTATGAATTTTTCAGCGCCATATAACTCTTCAAAAAATGAGACATCTCAGCAATATCTCGAGATTGACTGGGGGCATTAAGTTGAAACTTTCAGGACTATTACTATAACTACTTCTGTTCTTGTAATTTAACTCAATCAAAAGAGTGTAAGTGTATCCAGATTGTCAAAGAGCAAAGACATAATTTTTTATAATAATATATTATAAAATATATTTATTATTTTTATATTTATTATATTATTATATATTTATTTATATATTTATTATTTATTTATTATATTTATTATATTTATATTTTTTATATATTATTTTATAATTTTTTTTATAAAATAGACATAATTTTTGTAGCTCAACTTGCTGCTGTTGGCAACATTACTAAGAAGATAAACAAATATGAAAAAGCAATTCGGGTGCTTTAAAGAAATTCTGATTCAATTGCTCCAAACTTTGATAAACTCAAAGCTTTTTGTTTTGATTTTAATACACACATTATTTGTATTTGTGAAACATGCCCAAAAAACTCAGAGCAAAAGTTGAAGGAATTTTACATTCATATCCCTGGATTTATTTTGTGTAGCAACTTGGATAACTCTGAATGCTGTAAAGGAGTTGCTATAAACTGCAGAACTTGACTGAGAGCTGAAACTGTGAGTTATCTTCTTATTCACCCTACTAGTATTTTGGTATCGCTGGCTCTTCATGACCTGCTTGCTGCGGTTGCTGGTTGCCGCTTTCTTCCTTCTCGCTTGACGACGGAGCCGAGTCGAGTCCGGCGGACGAAGCATTTCGCGGCGGTGACTGCTGCGGTGGCAATCCGTCCCGATCTGCACGCTCGGATGTTGTCGGGCCGGCGCTCTGCGACCGCAACGAGTCCGATCGCTGCCGGGCGCGCTCGTCGTGAAGGGAGGCGGAGGAGCGGCTGACGTCGCTGCTGCTGCTGTGAAGGCTACGGTCGCTGGACGGAGATCTCCCCGAGAAACTAGGGCCGATCCTTGTGCTGTCTTGGGCAGGAGGCGAGGTGCCGACGCGTGGGCTGTAAGCTCGTGAAGGTCCGCGATGCGGTCTCTCTGTTCAGGAAGCATGGGTGGCTGCCGGCGCTCATCTATGTGGCGACGCTCGGCACGACTGTGGCTGTCGACCTTCTGGTGGGCGTTCTCGTCGGTCTCGGCCTGTCCCTGGGCCTCGGCTTCCTGGCCGGTTGGGGCGGTGTCGGCGTCTGGTGCGGACTGGCCGGCGGTCTGGCTTGCGTTGCGGTCCTGGCCAACATGCGATTTGCCCGGCGTGAGAAACTGGGGCTTATTTAGGCAGAATCCGATTGACATGTCCCATTTTGCGACCGTCTCGGGTTTCCGTTTTGCCGTAAAGATGTCACGGCACGCCCGCCCGCTGAATTCGGGCCGCTGGGAGGGGGGGTTGAGGGCCGGGGCGCTCGCGCTCCCGGGCGGGGGGGGCAGGGCGCGGTGGCACGCCGTAACGTCATTCTCGGTGTCATGCACAAACAGGGGCTGATCGAGTCCGGGGATTACGAACGCTGGCGCAAGGCGCCGCTCAATTTGCGATCCGAGAAGCAATTCGCGGCGCGGGCCAATCCTGCATTTCTTGAACTCGTGCAGCGTCAGCTACGCGAGGAGTACAGCGAAGCAGACCTCAAATCCGCGGGCCTGAACATTTTCACCACTCTCGACCCTGCGTTACAGGCAGGCGCGGACGAGGGCTATCTTCTGATGCTGGATTGTTTGAAACATGTGCTAAGGGGAATGAAGATCGAAGAAGCCCAATAAGATTCAGTTATCCGCCAACAGACGCAGGGTACAACGAGTTTGTATGGAACCTGCGCCGGGCACCACTTAACTGTATCGACAATGTAAAACTATTTGGCGGTTGGCGAGGGGCAAGAGTTATGCCTGGCGATTACACTGCCACCTTGCGTGTCGGAGACTATTCTCAAACACGTGCATTTAAGGTGCTACCTGATCCAAGGGAAGAAACCGATAAAGCGCAATTGTTGTTGGTGGAACAGAGTATTGAAGCAAGCGCAAACTTGCTTAAACATACTTTGACGTCTTTATAACAAGCATTAAAACTTGTCAAGAATATACGACAAAGTATTTCCAAATATATGAGAGTCCTACTATGTAAGGAAGAAGGGGTCGCAATTATTCTATATATCATTGTATAGGTTCTAAGCCCTTGCTATACATAAAAAGAAAAACTTGACTATTTTGTCTCCGAAGTATAGGACGGAACTACGCCAACATATCCTTAAATTTCTAGGCTGGTTGAAATATTTACAACTTAATTGAGCGATTTCATCGTTCAAGTGACCTTTTATATTACTAGTTACCATATTTATTTATAGAATCTTTTGGAATTTAAGTTGATTCCGGTTTTAAACATACCAAACGTTTGTCAGTTTTATGAAAATTATGTGAGCATGTTACAGATCCTGTTGTTGGCGGTAAGAAGATTGAAGTCATACAACGCTAATGGAATATGAAGAATCTGTTGTCGGAATTGCTGGGATTATAAGTCAGTCGATAAGATCGGTTAGTATCTTGAATAAGAGTCCTCGCCTTATCAGAAAGTTTTGAAAGTGGCATCGATGTTGAGGAAAAGGTTGACATCCAATAACTGGACAATACAAAACGTAAGACTGAGCCAGCCTGTACAAAAAGATCATATAAATTGCTCCTAGAAATGCAACAGCTAGTGGCAGATGGTGGTTGACAAACCGGGTACTCCCCGTCCTTTGACATGGCCCTGTCTTTAGCTATGTCTAGCTAATACCTATGCCAACTACATATATCTGTACCAAATCCTGAAGTACCTAGGCCAAGGCGCCTGAACTACCAACTATACTAGGCAATATCACATCCTTAACTAATCTAGAAGCAAATTTGCAAGTTGAGCTCAGTCGCGCAGCTATACATTTTTTTTATAGATAGTAGAGTTCATGGTTGTGGGAAGGGGGAGGATTTAGACGAAAGAAGACCTTTATTTGGTCATTTTGAATACTTCTGTATAGTTTTCTTTTTTACTTTATAACTGAGTTTATGATTCATTAGAAGCTAGCCCGATTACCAATAAACTACTGTCGACTATGAACTTTTTTAAAAGTTTTGGGTCAAAGGAACATGTAGAAATGGGAAAAATTTTTGTAAAGTGTACCAGGATAGTGATAAGACGTTGTTGGATATTGTCCATAAAAACATGAACAAAACTTACGAGAAACTTCGGTTTGATTGGGGTATTTTTATCAACCCCTCATCTGGCGATGGATTTAATTTTTAAAATCAGTAACAGAAAAATAAGTCTGACTCCTATTGTGGATCAGCACTTACTTGTAGAGAGATCAAGGAGTAGAGGGTATGTTTTTCACTGGGATTATATCCTGGAAACTGACCCAACTGGACCTATTTCTCTCTGTAAAGACAGTTTCTCGTCTGGTATTTCCAGTTTAATGTAGTTTTTTTATCAATACTATTATTATTACTTGACCCTAATTAATATTTCTCTCTTCTCTTTATTTGATATATTTTTCAGATTCTAAATGTTTTTGGATTCCATCCTAATTTATTATCTCTTTTCTGAATTTGAATTATTTTTCAGTTATATGTTTAATTTTCCATCTATATCTCCTATATGATAAATGTCCTTGTCTTGTTTAACTTTTTTTATTGTATTTGATTTATAAGTGTTTTATTTTTGTTTTATTGGCCCATTACAAGCTAAGCTTTTTGTGCTTCGTATTTACCTTGTCGATGGCCAGGTCCATGTCGGGCAGCGCCTTGGTGAGGTGGTTGCCCTTCTCGTCGCGGCCGCCCGAAACGCCCAGGTTAACGTAGAGCCGGCGCTCGCTCTGGATGTAGACGCCGCCGGTCCACTCGCCCCAGGTGATCGCCGGGAAGATCACGTCGCCGTAGAGGTTGTTCGGCGCGCGCCGGCAGATCTCCTGGACGACGACGACGCCGCCGATCTCGTCGCCGTGGACGCCGGCCGTGAGCCAGAGCGTTGGACCGGCGCGGCCGCTCCGAGCCTCCATCAAGGCGAGCTGTCGTGTCGTGAGGTCCGCCGCGTGGCGGATCGGGATTCGGGTATTGAAATGAGAGTCAGGCAAGATTATCAGTCTGTGTGATAGGCGGAGCCTAATTAGTGCCCATGGAATTATACAACCTCCAGGAGCCTCCTACAAAATGCCCAAGTAAGTGATAAGTTGAACCTTTATCGACTCTTGATGATTCAAAGTTATTTAGAAAATGGTACTTGGTAATTATTTGTTAATAATTTAAGATTCTCAAAAATTGTGCTTATCCTAAACCAAAAGACGCTATGTATATGGTAATGATATTGTGCTTTCCACCCAAATTGGTTTATACAATTCAATAAACGGAAGATTCAAAATGAACCTCCTGGGCCCCTGTCCTTCTGATATCCCCAACGTGATGCTCACCGTCATGTCGATGGTCGACCGTGTGATCATGCTTGTGCTCGTGATGATGGTTTTTTTCACCCTCGGCATCTGTTTCGCCACCGCAGCCGGTAATAAATAAAGCCAAACAGCCCATTGCTAATGCGAACAGGAATTGATGGAGGTTAGTCTTCATACTGGTTCATTTCCAATAAATCGTGAATTGAGCAAATGGATGTGGATAACTCTTTGAAGTTAATCATCTCAGAATGAGGCGGGCCTGTCGTCTGTTTTTTACAGACTTCATAGTCCAACAAATCATAGTCGGGTGCGAGTCATGCAAGTCGTTCAATGATCTGGTGAATTGTTAACGGCAACGTCGCCCTGATGATGAACCTAGCGCGATTTGGCGGCCTGCTTTGGGATGCCTTTCTGGGGGCCGAGGTTTGTCGCCATTATCAGCCCTGCCCGGAGGCGTACCGCCGAACCGCGGCCTTTCTGGGATTGCCGCCTGAGAAGGTGATGTTGGTGGCGGCCCACAACAGCGATCTGATCGCGGCGCGGGCGGAAGGCTACCGGACAGCCTTTATCCACCGGCCGACCGAATATGGTCCAAACCAGGATAAGGACCTGACGGCGGAACAGGATTATGACTACATCGCCCAGGACCTGGAGGATCTAGCGACACAGCTTGAATGTTGAAAATCCACGACAGACAGACACACAGACAGACAACTTATTTTTACATATATAGATATATATATACATATATATATGTATGTGCCAGATATGCGCTTGATATATGACCAAGTTGGTCCCAGGTTTTTAGCCAGATTTCAAATCAACTTGAATGTTCTGTAAAGTTACAAACTTTTTAGCCGAGTATTAGTTTGTCTTTCATAAATTTGTTTGTATCTATTGCCTGCGTACGTGCGGAAGAGGTACGGACATTCCATAACTGATAACAATGACCTTAAAGTTACCATTTTGCTTTCGATGGCGAAGAAGCAATGGGTAACTTGCACGGCGCCCCACTTTTTTCATCGCGCCTGGCAAGAGCTGTAAGCCATCGAAGTTGCCCATTGTTTTGCTTAATTATAAAAAAAAAACTTCCCGAAAAGGTCTATTTTCAAAGAAAAGTAAGCAACTGTATTAAACATAAGACCAGCAGAAATAATTCTTATAATAATTCAAATCCAAAACAACCCTAAATTACTATTCAAGTTTAAAGAAAACCCAAAAAAAACACAAATTAAAGCAATCATAGCATTGGTAAAAAATACACAATTCCAAACATTTGTAGATGAGAGCTATAAACCCTTATAATAAGGTTCTCTGATTGTTTTATAGTCAGGGAGACAGGCAGATCCCTCAAAGGGTGCATTTTAATGATTGCCTCTGCTACATGGCATACCCTATGGTTATTTGGGGGAGGAACCCACTCTTGGAAGGTGTTTTCCTGAAATAAAGATTAAAGTGTTTTCATTTTCGAAATAATTGAGCCTTAAAAATCGTACGTTTGACATTTATTGTCTTCCTTTTAAATTTAATACGAATAACTGTTTTAGTTTTCCAAAATATTTGCCCTTAAAAATCTTAGCTTCAACATAATTGATCTTCCCCTTAAATTTAACTCGAGTAAGGGGTTGAATTTTCGATATAATTGGCCCTTAAATATTTTAGTTAGAGTTTAATTAAATCCAAGATGGATTTTAGATTTATTAATCATTACCATTGCTGTCAGACCTAATGGTGAGGTTGTTATTTCTCAATGAAATCCTACAGCGAGGACTACAATGTATGACAGGGGGCTGGGGTATGTAGCTGGAAATGAGATAGGGCTAGATATGCGTCATTTTCAAATGCGATCAGTTTTCCAAGTTGAGAAAAAATATTGGAATGGAGCTAAAGCAAATATCAGAGCGCAAAAGCTAGGATTGATAAATGAAAATTCTGGCGTGCATTGGACGGCATTTAAGAAAGAAGTTGATAAAAAGGGATTAAGACAGTCTGCGGCTGATAGATTTAATAGTTATGTTAAGTCGAAAGATATTTGTGTAGAAGATCCTCTCCCGATTCGCCCAGGCCACCAAGCGAAAATCCTGCCGCCTTTGTCCATAACGGTCATTATGAATCACAGGCAATTCGTAGCGAGTACAAGCTAAAAGAAATCTTTCAACAGATTAACAGCTACACTTGATCACTTTGGTTCAACGTCTAATAATGAATCTATGCCTAATAATGTCCTTAATACGCCTCTCGAAGATTGTTGCGTTGAAAACAGTACTGGCTTTTTCCGCGATGGGAGTTGCAATACCTGTGAACTGGATATAGGCGAACACACTGTTTGCGCCATCATGACCGATGAATTTCTGCAATACAGTCAACAGCAAGGTAATGATCTCATCACACCTGCGGCCATTTAACGCCCGAAGAATTCTTCCTCCCGAGGCAAGGCAATAACGGGCCAGCTGCCGGGGAACACACGCACGATGCGTTCCGGTCGATACCCTTCCAAAAGCAAGTCCGGCTGGACCTGAATCTGCACACCGCTACTTCCGGGTTCGACCGGTACGGTTTTGATGTCGAGAATCGGTCCGCGTTTGCGGTCGTTGACGGGATCGTATGTGCGGGTATTCTCGAGCGCGACCGCCACACCGACGGAACCGCCTTTTTGCAAGTCATCGAATAGAGTCGGGTCGACACCACCGAAGAATGTGACGGTGACCACGCGGTTTTTGTTGTCGACGGCATCCACATAGCTAAAGCAACACATTTTTTTCAGGTTAATAATGGGGGCTCTCTGGTCCCTTTATTCTGAAGGGTTTGAGGAGCTCCTCAGATTAATAACATGTTCCGTTTAGTTTACTATAGGAATCTTTTTGTAGTTTTGAGAACCCCCTTGATCCTAAAGGAAATGGACTTTTAGCAATACTTTTAGCTATTAGTAATATATTGAAAATAAGGTACTTTTTAAGATTATGCATTCTATTGTTGAAAACCGTGTTCTAAGATTTGAGGAGCGTTGTTTGGAGGTTTTTGTTTCAACCTAATAATAAGGGAAAGTACCAGGGGCCCTCACTATAGTCTTGATGGGGTGCGTGTCCTGCAGCGCCAGCCGGTTCTTCAGCGAGCCTGCGTAGTGGCCGATGTGCAGCGGGCCGGTGGTGCGGTCGCCGGTGAGGATGACCGGCTTTGCGGCGGTCGTCGTTTCTGCCTCGGGGCGGGTCAGGGTGGTCTGGTCCATGGGGATCTCCGTGTCTTGACAGGGTCTGTCTGGTCAGGGAGGTCGCCGCACGGGGCACTTGATGGGATATTTGCATCCAAAAGACCGCCCGATGCGGCTGCCTGTCTGGAAGACATGATACGTCGGGCCGCCTATGTCAGGCGGGCCACCAGAGAGTCGCAAGGGGCATCGGACGTGTCATGACGTCTTGGGTTCTGCAAACTTACCAGTTTTATTTTCTGGCTTATACCCCACAAAAGGCTGTGGGTATTAAAACCTCCACAATTGATTATTTTTTTAGACTATTAAAATATCCTAGATAACTGATGAAATCAACAATATGTGTAGTTTGGCCATTGGGGCTATAGAAGCTTATTATGTAAGTTTTTGTGTTATTCTGCCATATGTCTATTCTAATTGTATCAACATCATTTAAAAAATCAGGAAAATTAATTCCACAAAATTTGATGTCATCATTAAATTTTAAGGGTACACCCCATTTTTTTCTCTCTGATGATCTGATCTTTCTCAGGAAATGTATATCCCGGGTACTGTATGTATTGAGCTGAAATTTTCAGCGTGTGAGTAAGGGGGATGTTGGAGAAACCAAAGGTGCTATGCCCATACTGCTACTAATGTTGCTACAACGTTTGCAACTGCGCAAGCTCAGGGTATTAAAGTGAAGCTTTTAAGGAATATTTAGGCGGATGTTGAACTAAAAAAAAAAACTGAGCATGGGGGCTTTCAAAAAGGTAACGAAGGAATATCTGAAGAATAACTTATATTATTAATTTAGAACTTTCAGGGTAAGTCGTGGGGGATTTTGAACAAGCCAGAAGAAACTATATGCATACTTTTAATACTAATACTGCACTTAATGTAATTAATGACGCTATTTGAGGGGGTACATCCAGTCTTCAACCCTTGCTCTTTACGCTAAAGTCATACAGTTTTTTAAAAATACTTATCATTCAACTTCATCGGCCCTTTTTTGAGCAGTCTTTCTTAAAGAAATGTGACGGAAAGTCAACTCTAGCGTAAAGAGTGAGGGTTGGGGAAGGGATAGCACTGCGCATATACAGAATGATTACTGTTTGTTTTAAGTTATAATATGGCCTCTTACCTTAGGAAAAAACGTTTTTTTATAATTTCTAACCGTTTATAAAATCATGCCAGGGTATCCCCACCCCCGCTCCCGTTTAAGATTAATCCTGGAAAATATCCTCCGTATACGTCCTGTCTTACGCTAAGCTGAAAGAAACTAACAAAGTCACCAATTCTACAGCGCGTCAATGAATGAAAACTTAACATAGACACTATAACAGTGAATTACCCAGAAACATTCCAGCTCCTTTTCCTCTCAATTCCCTTTCCTTTAGCTTTACCTTTAACTACCGTCTATTCTAATTTTATGCCATCTGATAACCCGCATCTGTCTAATCTGAAACCATGCAGTAAATAAAACTTCTAAGGAAAAAGCATAGATTGACTAGAATGAAAAGATGACAAGAGGTATTTACTGTTTTTTTATTTTCGTCACTGCCACATACATCTGCATATGTGGCGTTGCAATAGCTTTTCGACTTTTCCAAGGGGCTTAAAAGGTTTTCATGGAAGAAGTGGTCGTATAAACTTCGGAGGAGACTCAAATGATTAGAAATTGAAAGTTCTAATTCCCCGGGAGCATATAAGGCTGTGAAGAAAGGGATGGTCGTACAAATTTTGGAGGGGGCTCATTTTATCATAAATGGGAATTTCTAATATCCTTTTCTAGTGTCAAAGTGATCGAATGGCAGCTAGCCTCTCCCCTCCCCGAAGGCTCTTTTTCCCCAAACCAATCCAATCAAAATTTTGAGATAGCCATTTTGTTCAAAATAGTTTAAAGGTCAAACAACAAAAACTCAGTAATAAATACAAGTTGGCGGAGCCGGAGATTGCGCGGCAGGCGCGGTCGGCAATGGCGTGGTCAAAAAAGGAATCCTCAGCACATCGATTGGCACCAGCGGGGTGATGTTTGTTCATAGCGACCAGCCTCAGTACGATGCCGCCGGTCGCCTGCACACGTTTTGTAATGCCGTCAAAGGCAAGTGGCAAATGATGGGCGTCAACCTGACAAGTGGCGGGTCGCTGCAATGGTGGGTCGATTCCGTCATCCAGGGACTCGTCGGCATCAGCGGCAAGCAACGCTACGAAGCGGCAACCGCCGAAGCCGCCAAGATCGCTGCCGGCAGCGACGGCTTGCTTTTCTTACCCTACCTGTAAGGAACAGCATTAAATCTCAAAACGAACATGGATCTTACCAACAAAGGCAGCTACTGAATGAATTTCAGACGCTCCATAGCGGCAAAATCTACCATGTTATTTCTCCGTCCATTTCTCCGAGTTATTATTTATCATTACTTGATTAGCAACCAAAAATTTTTCTAAATATAATATGGTTCCATTTTATTTATACATTTATTTTATTTATGATATTCTAATATTATTTTCTTCCTATCCCCAATACATGTAGAAGGGTAGTTAACCCTTGATCTAATTTTAATTCGCCAAGATAACTCCATCATGTTTTGTTGTCCTACATTGAGAAGGGTGTCAGACACCGATTAATTTATTACCATGGACTTTGTCTTGTGCCGACTAGAGGCATCACCAGCCAAAATCCCTTTGTTGAGCAGTTGGGATATATATCTTATCGAATGGCTGGTCATTCTTACCGAGTAGCTTGGATGACAGCCCAGTCAATTGCGACAGCAGTCTTTGATTCCTCTCTAATCTGAAATTTTCTTGAAACTCAAAATTGAAAATCCCGTTAAGAATCCCCTTAAAAGTTAAAAATCTCTTAAAGAATCTTGAAATTATAAACTCCTAAAATTTCTAAGAGATCTCTTACAAAAGCGCAGGATTAAAACTTCTTAAAACGTCTTTAAAAATCTCAAAATTACCAAGATGGACCCAGGATTGCAGAAAGCCTCCATTCATACTGGAGGTCCCAGAAACTTCTTGCTGTCCGGTTCTAAGCCGGCTCAAGGGCTTCAGTGTAGGCTTGAGAAGATGTGTTGATCCCCGTCCTGCGGTGCTATCCGAGATAATTGCTTTTCCTGAGGCCAAAATAATTTCAATGATTTCAAGAACATGAAAATTAGAACTTGGAATGTTACGATGTTACAAAATGACTATGGAATCGACATTCTGACTGACGAATTCAGAAGATTCGAACTGGACTTATTAGGAGTTTCAAAAACTCATATCCCACGGAAACGAAACATGAAATTTGGTAATACAAGTGGGCCTTTTCTAATGTTCACACGACCATCCCTTCCACAAAAACCTTATATGTCCCAACGGCATAATTTAAAACCCTCATCCCCAGACTCTGGGGGATTCTGTCAACCCCAAAGACCTTATTATATGATCTTTGGACTATTTTTGAACAATTTGCTATCTTAAAATTTCTATTGGATGCATTAGTGGAAAATACGACGTGGGAGGGGGTGGCTGCCCCCGATCACTTTGACTCTTAAAAAGGGTACTAAAACATTTGATTTTCAATCAAATGAGCCTTCTCCAGTGTTTATATTATCACCCTTTCCATAAAAACGTTATATAACCTCGGGAAATAACTTCAAGCTGGCGCAGCACATGAACAATTTTTTCTTACAAAAAAAATGATGCAATTCATCAGCTGTTCAATAAGTTTTGATCATTATTAAAACAGACATTTTGTTCTTTTATTCTAAAGTAGCTTTTCGCCATGGGTCAACTTTCTAATATCGCTACTATGAATCAGCAAAGGGTTAGCTCCTGTTTTTATAGAAATCAGAGACTTATTAAACTCTTATCAATCAACAGATCAGTAAATGAAAAAAGTTCAACGATTTTTCATGGGCCTTTGCACCTATTTTATAATTTTTCTTTCTTTTAGTTCAAATCTTCTACTATTACTTCAGTACTTTTCGAGCTAAAAGGGCGCTCGAGCGCCGCTCCCGTGCGAGGGCGAGGTCACGCTCGCGGTCGAGCAGATCGAGAGCGACCTGGTAGCGATCCGGGTTGCGCTGGCGGAGCAAGAGGCCCGGGCGGCCGTCGGCCCCTACCGTGAGCGTCGCCGTGAGCTCGTCGCAGACCACCTGCGGCTCTCTCGCCTCGCGCGCAAGCGCCTCGGAGAGCTGTCGGAGCTGGAGACGACCGTCGCCTTCCTGCAGCAACGGCCTGGGCGATGTCCGAGCGGGCTGCTCGTGGAATGCTCCCACCGGGCGTCCGGTTGCTGCCGCGACCCCGACCATCTCCGTCAGGACCGCGCACTCAGCTTCTGATTTTCCAATCCCATTGACCACGGTTACGGTGGAAATGGTGTACTAAGCGATGAAATTTTTCGATTCTAATGTCATTCCGGTCTCTCCAGACTTGAATTAATAGGTAACAACCTATCAATCCAGAAAATAAAAAAAAAAAATTAATTTGAGGACACCATCCTTGCCCTCTTTTTCCTGAAAAAGAGGTTTTTCAGCACGGCTGATTTTAATTGATTTTTGAAATGTTATTAAACGGATTTCTCTAAGCACTTTATGGCAATAAATGCTGGGCGAAAGCGGCATTTTATTGGATTATAAGTGTCTTATGGTTATAGGCTTACCGTCTTTTCCCGGAGATCCCTGATGGGCTCCTCAGAAAAAGATGGGCCCCTTTAGGTTTTATGTGTACCCCCTCCCAAAAAATCCTTTTGTAAACCCCCTTCCAGAAAAATCCTGGATACGGCCCTTATTAGATTATAAATAAATTATGATCAGTTAGAATCATTAGAAGGTATTTAAAAATTTTACGACAGTGTTGGGCCAGAACAACACTAAACATAATAAACGTTTTTTTTTAATGATGGTATACAAAAAAGTGAGCAAAAACAAAGTCAACACATAAGGTTATTTTTAGATGATGTTCCTTTATACCTTAAACAAACTGACATTGCACTATATTAGAGAGGACCTGCCTATCGTTGTTGGATCTCTTGCGAATCGCCAGCCCGTTTGCCCGCTCTCGGTCGTGCGCAGATCGATCTTCCCCCATAAAAACATCCATCTTTAACTGAACCGCAAGGCTCCTTTGCCAATAGTAAAGGAGTGGAACGCAATGTTTGGCTTTAGGGGATTGAGCATGCTTCAGAAAACCTGGCTCCCAACATTAGCAGCGATCACTTTTATATTGGGCGCTGCTGGGATTTCACCGACTCTGGAGGCCAAGGAAGACGAAGCCTCTTCTTGTCTGAAAAAACTGAGCATTATCGGATTTCCACACCGGCTCAGAACAGTTGCCGAACTCAATGCCGTTCGTGCCTGGTGGACTTTCAAAAAAGTAACAAAGCAATGTCAAAAGAGCAACTTATATCATTAATTTAGACCTTTAAGGGAAGTTCTGGAGGACTTTGAACTAGTCAGAAGTTACTATATGTATACCTTTAATACTACCACTACGGTTACTGTAATTAATGATGCTAAGGGTATTAAGATGAAACTCATAGGGAACGTTTGGGAGTTTCAGTTCAGTGAAGAAACTATATGCATGCTGGTTTTCAAAAGGGGCATATAAGCAATATCATAGGCAGTGCCGCTCTATAAAAGCTAGAAATGTCATTGAAACTTTCAAAGCCGAATGGCAATCAGCCCCCCGCCCCACCCGCCGCAACGATGTCCTCGATACAGGTCGGTTTCATGCGCTTGAGCGCATCCATCATGCCGGTGGATTCCACCTGGAACACGGCGACGGTTTTCGCAGAGGCGTAGAGCTTGTAGGTGGCGTCATCATCCAACGGGATGGCGTTGATCTCGTTCACCGCGCCTTCGGGCGGATCATAAAGCTAGGTGCCATCGGCCTTGATGTGGATGTCCCGTCCTTCGCCTTGGATCAGGTTAACGGCGTTCTGCACGACGGTCAGGGTTTTCAGACCCAGAAAGTCGAACTTCACACTCCCCGCCTGTTCAACCCATTTCAGATTGAACTGGGTCGCGGGCATATCAGAACGTCCAATCCCGCGCCGCACACCACTCGGCGAGCATCGTCGACCGGGGGCCACCGCGCGTCGACAGCAGACCGTGGCAGTAGACGAGCGAGGGGGCGTCGGGCGCGCCCGGCACCAGGTCATAGGCGATCGAGGTAGCAGGCTCCGATCCAGCGATGGACAGCACGGCCATGGCGGACAGGTTACCTGCGAACTTCGAATGACTCTGCCCTCGCCCCAACCGACGATCGTGTGCCATCGCGGCTCAGCGCCGGGCGGATGAGGGTGTGCGCGGAAGTCGGCCGTCCGAATCCACGCCGACCGGTGCCACGCTGCCGAGGTGCGGTGAGCGAGAACCGCGACGGGTAGTGGGAGATTTTGGCTAAATTAAACTCTGAGTTTGTCTCAGTACCAAATGAAAGTAAATTTTCCGATAGTCTCGAACAAGAAATTTTTATTTTATTATTAAGTACAGAAAAGGCATAGAGTAAATTGCTTCTATTTCCTCATATATTAATGTAATGTATACAAGCATTCTACATATTACCATATTGATTATCTAGCAAATAATGAAAATGCCCCTGACTAGCCAGAACATCTGGTAATAGCACTAAAAACAATTCAGTAATATAGAATTTTATTTTATTGCAGAGTTAACCACTGCAATATTTTTTCAGAAAAGAACTTTATGTCATTTCAATTTTAAGCATTGCTGGAACGGCGACCACAGTCAACCTAACCATATCTCTCGCTTGCGTTATCACCGTATGTTCATCCAGAAATGGGCGCAATCGGTTAATAAACTGGCGCCGAAGGGAGCGGATTCGAGGTCGTGGCGATATAGAGAAATGAAAGAATTATGAAGGAATGAAAGAATTGGGGCCTTAAGTATAGCGACAGCTTTAAGCTTAAGATAGTCTGCTCTAGGGAAAACGTAACAAACAAACTCGGCAAATATCTTTATGAGAATTCTTTTAACAAACTCTCTTCCATTAGCAGATACGTAGTAACGGGTTTCTTGATCTGTCGAAACCAAAAATATATTAGATATTGCCTAAATGAAAAATTTGCTTTAGGAAATTTCATTGAGTGAAGTAGAATTGGTGCATAAAGGTGTAGTTTTCCTTGGGGCGCCAAAAGGGTTTGTAACTCCTAGTCATGATCACGACAAGCAAAGCAAAGAATACGAAACAAAATAACGAGAGTGGCTGCATGTGAAGAATCGACAAAAAGCTATCTAAATCGAGAAAAAAGACCGAAACTGACCGCAAAAGTCGGTATGTTCTACCTTACATCAGAAGTAGCTACAAGTGAAGTATCCGCGCCGATCTCTCTCCAAAGCATAGGTGTAGGAGACAAGAAGGCTGCGAGGGCTACAGCCCCCCACATAACAGAACATCATTTTAGTAGAAAATATACGATACATAGAAGATTATTTTTAAGACCTTACTAGTTGAACGTACTTAAAAATGGTGATAAAGTGAAGCTTCCTCATCGTCCTAATAAAAATTGAAAGAGTGGTGAATATTTCAACTTCATATCTGAGAATTTCCTCAGTTGTTAAAAAAAAGCACGAAGCAGGGAAAAGCTAATAAAAAAAAAATAATAAAAAAATAGGAGGTTAATGATACAAACGCAAATCTGTCTTAGAATTTATTATAAATCACAATGTTAAATTTTTAAAGAATGTAATAATTTTCAAAATTTGACACATATTTCAATGTTGACAGGAAAATTGCTTGACATAATACTGGGTCGTGCTTAGGCTATTTACATCGTGCTTGGCAAGTGTTACACAGTTATCGGGATCCGGTGACTTTGGGGAAAAAATGAGCGCGGGGAGCCCTTTCGCGACATTCTAGGACCACTGAGTCGATACGATCAGCCCTGAAAAAAAAAAAAATAAAAAAAAAAAAAATAAATAAACACGCATCTCCGTTTTGGCTTCTGACAAAAAATGCGAAATTCCACATTTTTGTAAATACGGAAAACTTGAAACTTCTACAAATAGGTTCTCTGATACGCTGAATCTGATGGTTTGATTTTCGTTAAGATCGTATGACTTTTAGTCAATACTCCATGGGTTGACCCCCACCTTGACCACCAAAACAACCGAGAAACGAGGGGGTCCGTTCGGAACAATGGAGTTTTTGAATTTATTCAAAATCCATGCCGGAGCCTCGGTCTTTTCTCGCTCGCTCGCGAGCCAACCGGCGAGGGATCCAGGCGTTTTGGTGGCTAAGACATTGTCGCGCACACCCCTCGCCCCCTCGGCCTTGTCTGAACGGTCCCCCACACTAACAAACCGACACCAACCTTCGAACATGCCAGCATGTCCACAAGACCCAGAACACAACCTCCTGACAGGACAAGGCAGCGCCATCGACGAATCTTGACTTCGGCTCTGTTGGTTGCAAGTCGGTGACGGTCCCTTACCGTACGGCGCCGATGGGCTTTCACTGGCAGGACAACTGGAAAGAAGTCCCGCTGCTGACCAAGGTTGACGGCAACACCTGTCACTTCAAGGACGGCACCACGACGGATGTCGACGCGATTATCCTGTGCACCGGGTACCTGCACCATTTCCCGTTCCTGCCCGACGATCTCAAGCTGGTGACGGGCAACCGCATGTGGGCGCCTGGCCTCTACAAGGGCGTTGTCTGGCAGAGGAACCCCAAGCTGTTCTATCTCGGCATGCAGGACCAGTTCTATACGTTCAACATGTTCGACGCGCAGGCCTGGTTCGCCCGCGCTTTTCCTAATTACAAAAGAACTAAGACAGATGCAGAGTATATCCACCAGCTGATGAACTATCCATTTTGGACTTCTAACCGTATAGATGTGAAAATGATACGATTTAATGAAATAATGTGATAAAAGGCTAGATTTTTTGCTTGAATCTTATGCTAGAATTTTCGTGGACTGCCACTATTAGGTTTTATAAGTCCAAGGATGTGCCGGTAAAATCTAGGATCTACCATTCCTCGGGAGTTCTACAGCCATATGTAATTAACCATCGCTATGTAAAAGGTATGATTCCAGTTGATTCGGTCAGGTTAAGGCTGTTGAAAAAATTAAATAAACATAGAAATGATGCCGTGAACCACATCAGCGTCCGGTACGGGATAGGCGTCGCCTCCCGAACAGGCCGTCGCGAAGGCTTCGAGTTCGGCCTTCGCCATATCGAAGCCGGTAAAATCCTTGCTCACCGTCTTGCTCTCGCCGGTGGCGCCCGTGATCGGTCCGTCCCGGTTCGGCACAAACTCGAACGACGAAAGGTCCGGCTTGCGTATCTCGAACGATCCGCTGTGCCCGTAGGCCTGAATCCGTAAGCTCGACGCGGTGGCCAGCATTTTGCCCATGTATTCTAACATGCCGTTCCGGACAATGAACTGGATCGACGACGTGTCGTCCGTATCGTTCGGCATCGCCCGGGTAGATTTAGACAGTTCACCTCTTTTTCTAAAGCTTTCTCGTATTGTGCACCCAGCTGTTCAACCAGCAAGACCAACGCAAAGACAGTCAATTCACACAGCTTGGTACAATTACCTTGAGGATGGCAATTGGAGAATGAAGTACTTTTTGAACAGCTTCATTCAACGTTGCGCTTGGACCTGGAATGATCTTCCTGAAGAAGTTATCCCTAAAAGTTTCTCTGTTGGCTCTTTCAAAAGAAGATTCAATAGTCATTTAAAAACTTCGATAAAATACTAGCGGCAAACTAGATATTTAATCCTACCTGGCACCGAAAATTAAAAAAAAAATGTGCCACATGAAAATTAAGTGCTGTCCGAACCCACCCCCATACAGTCTGAACTCACCCCACACGATGGGGTGACTTCGGACATTTATGAAACATGAATAATTTGAGCTTAGTGCTAAAAGAAAAAAGACAAAAATCTACAAAAATTTCCAATGAAGTATTAACACATTCTCTTCCGTTTCAGCCAAGAAAGGAACTAAAAAAGTAACTGAAGTGGAAGCCACAGCCAACCCAAAATTTCTGTCTGAACTAACCCCACTCTCCCCTTTATAATGGTGTTTGTCTCCTCCACAATACCCTGCTCTTTAAGCTAAAGTTTTTTAATGTTTTAAAAAGTAGAGTTGTGAGAAAGCTCGCAAGTGACGCTTTTGGTGTGCTACCGACTGATTTTGTCTGTGTTATTTCTTTTTTATAATAAATTAATATACTACTACTGCTAGCCTTTGAAAGGAAAACATCTCTCGAAGCGATATTGGGCAGCTAAATTGGTGTGGCTTCATTTTGACATTTAGTGCAAGGAATTATTGAATAATGGAATTCTTAAACTAATGGTATGAAATACATTTTAACTTTCATAATTCACGGCTGATTTTTCTCATCTGCTATGAACCAAATGCACTCAAAATTGGCTATTGATCTAGAAGAGGAATCGTAATGCAGTGTTGGAAACAAGTGAGATAAACTTTTGGCACGCAATGAGTCAGATATTTGATGCTATCTATATTCATTAGGGATGTATTAGAATTTAAAATTTCTGGAAGCTGGCCAATATTTGGTGTCTTCTCTTTTAGTGCTCCTTTTTTTTCATGTTGAAAGCAGTCAAGCTATTTTCCTGTTACAAGACATGAAGTAAACCAAAAATACATGAGTGTGAAGTGCACGCATGAGATAAATTATGTGTGTGGTTTACCACAAAGATGAAATTTCTCTCATGACAAAGACCAAGGTAGTGGAACATTTGCAAAAGCTCTCAATCAACCATCCTTCTTGCTTTTTCCCACAGGATTTGATAAAAAATTGAAAGCAACTTTCTAGGATACGTAATGTTAAAGGCAGATGCATTCGAATTACACCCATCAACTTTGATGGAATCAATCTCATATTCTAGAGCGAATTTGTTAGCATCCTGTTCGATATGTCCATCAAGTCCTGGATATCCAGCACACGTCGTGGTCCCAATATCAGAGTACAAGCCAAACCGTAACCCTAAATCATGAATTTGTTTCGATAATGTCTTGAGACCACTGGGGAATCGTGTCTTGTCCTCGACAATATTACCATCATCGTCACGTTGTTTCTCACTCCAACAATCATCAATGTTCACGTACTGATATCCAGCCTCTTTGTACCCTCCCTTCACAAGTTCCTGTGCTTGGGTAAAAATAAATGATGATGATGATGAATGCGAAACATGAGTGGCGGTCTATACTACGATAGTAAATATTTCTAATTATCCATACAGCTTTACTTCGCATGTTCTACTGAACTATTATTCTATTTTATTATGCTGTTTTTCTTTGTTATATTAGCTTTGCTGTGCTTGCTATTGTTGAGTTACGTATACTTCTACTTTTGCTTGTTTACTAATTTTTTCTCTGTACTCCACTGTTTATACTTTTTTATGTTTATGGGTAATAAATTTAATAATAATAATAATTACCACAAGCCTAATGTTTTTTACAACTGAATAAATTCAACAAACTTATCGAAGTTTCACGGTCCCTCGGCCTGCGTACGTTCCCTCTGGTCGCGGTGGGCGCCTGCAGCTACATCCTGATCGGCGAAGCGGTGCTGGGGCCCGACGCGCTCGCCGCCCGGGCGCGACTGCTCCAGGGACTGATGACCGGCGTCGGCTTCGTCGGCGGTGGCGCGATCCTCAAGTCATCGGACGGTGTCCAGGGCACCGCCTCGGCAGCCGGCGTCTGGGTGACCGGAGCACTCGGCGCGGCGGTCGGCTTCGGCCGCTGGGATCTCGCGCTGTCCATGGCGCTGGTCAACTTCCTGCTGGTCGCCGGCCTGAGCCGAGTCAAGCGCGAACGGGGTCAGGACTGCTGAGTTTTGACAAGATGTTTGAAGACACTGAATTTCAGTTGGGATGGGGGCAAGCTGGGGTGG
This sequence comes from Alatinidae sp. Z8VKAUB7J3, assembly GCA_010016025.2. Lineage (NCBI taxonomy): Eukaryota > Metazoa > Cnidaria > Cubozoa > Carybdeida > Alatinidae > Alatinidae sp. Z8VKAUB7J3. The sequence continues at coordinate 18,435,025 of JAAAKM020721499.1, forward strand.
AAGGGGTAGTAGCCCCCTACCCTATAGCAAATTACACCTCTTTATTTAACTACCTTTTTTAAGTGCGTGGAGATTAAGCAGATGTTCAAATATCGTATATAAATCTTCACATTCACGCTTAAAATTATGTTTGAAATTTCCACACTTCTGATATTATGTCCAAAAAGCGTCTTTAAGCCTTTTTCGAAGGGAAGATCAGCGCGATAATGTAGTCAGTCACCCTTTGATCCAGCACATCCCCCTTTTGAAAACAGCTTAGCGAATGATTCTTGGCAGTTATTACGCTATTCTCCTCTTCTTTTTATGTCTATTTGTCATGTTGAACACATTTTTATTTTATGATATTTTGATGTTTCTGAAGTTCCATCAGCTTACATGCCTGCTGACCGGTTATTGACTGGATGATAAAAACAAAATCTTGAAAGATTTTGTTTTCCAATTCAGTGTTTTGAGATTTTGTGGATGTGCCTTCTGCGTGGGTTTGCCACAAAAAGCCTTTCTATGGAAAGTGTTGGTATTTCCTAAATTTCTTATCTTGGACATCGTCAAGACATCATAGGTTGAAGCTTGTTTCAGCTTGTTTTGGATTGGCTGAGAATGTGTTTGTGTGGAGATTTGAATTTTTTATGCCCTAGGGGTATATAAGTTTTATATAGAAAGGGTGATCGTACAAACTTCGGAGGGGACTCATTGGATTGCCAATCAAAATTTCTAGTGCCCTCTTTAAGATTTAGAGTGATTGGAGGGTATATACCTCCCACACCTCGTATTTTCCCGAAACTTATCTGATAAAAGTTTTGAGATGGTCATTTATTATCTTAGAAACTTTTGAAAGGACTTATTAGATTGGATATTGAAGAGACTATTGTTTAGTGTAGTTAAAAGGTTCTGAAATTATGTCTTTGAGGATGACAGTCCTCCACTGCCCTCAAGGCAAGGGTCGCAAGTTATGCCGTGGGTGCATACAAAGAAAGAAAAAGAAGAGACGACCGTGTATCAAGTACTTTATCGAAATTCCTAGGAATTGGTCTCGTAATTACTTATAGTGTTAATATGAAAATAAATAGCCTCTGTCATTAATGAATCACTTTTGAATATGAATGAATTTTTCCACTTGTTAGTTTTTTCAAAACTTTTTATTTTCCACTTGCAAAGGGGACTAGTAAGGGGGTATTTAAGAGGGGGATTTAAATACCAGTTGAAGGGTTTCCGCTCATGGAGATTTCAGTGGTATACCACTTATGTTTTAAAGTCTTTAAACTCAAGAAATGGTCGGTGTTGCTATGACAAAATTATAAATAGTGAGAGTAAAATTAAAATTATTTTACAACAAAATTCAGACAATTGTTGCAAATTTTCTCTCGGCACCAAACTTTTTTTGAAGGCAGAGGGAGGCTACCCAAAAGGGCTCAAAATATATTGTGGCCCCATCAAAACCACTAGCTGGAGTCACAATCTTAATCTAAATTCTACGAGGAGTAAACAGAGTATGAAAAGTCTCGGTAGGAGAACTAGAAAGGAGAAACTTGTATCCAATTTAAATTTTATCTAGTGAACATTTTACAAACAATTTTGCATATGGGTCTTCGCCTTAGTAAAATAATTATTTTAGAACAAAATTCAGACAATTGTTGCAAATTTTATTTGTAGATTTCGCTTCTGTTTTGAAAATCCATCTATAGCCAGCTTTTCAAAATTTAGCTCTTGTACTCTACTTACTCTACACCTATGAATACTTAATAAGCAAAACTTGATATTCGTTCTTCACAAATAGTACTCCTCAGCCACGTTTTTACTCACCTCAGGGCACAAAAATCTTTCCACAGTACATGTTGCTGGCGGGATGGTCAGATAGCTAACAAGGGCTCTCATAATTTGAGAGGAAACTGTAGTTTCAGATAAGAGATCTATGAGCTTCACTTCCTCGCCAAAGTCTTTGATTTTCCACACATTGTACCAAATTCATGCTTCCACTTCTAAACTTTTATCATGGAAATTCTCTTCTCCCACGATAAATTTCTCCTGGTTGGGCCTCGAGGGGGCCTGGTTGCCCTTCAATTTTTTTGTCACTTAAAAGGGCACTAGAGCTTTTAATGACCTTTAGAATTAGCCCTCTCGCGACACTCTAGGACCACTGGGTCGATACGATCACACGTGGAAAAAAAATACGGATCCGTGACCTTTTTTCTTGCAAAAATACAATCCCACATTTTTGCAAATAGGAGCTTGAAACCTCTACAGTAGGTTCTCAGATGCGCTGTATCTGATGGCGTGATCAAACAGTTTGTGGTAACGAACTGTAGTCAGGAGCGATCCGGCTCAATAGTACGATTCGGTGTCGGTCGAGCCTTTGTGACAACGCTGGTCGCTCAGGCATCGATGGTTGAAGGAAACAAGATCTTCCTGCGTGTCTTTCCGGAAAACACAAAGGCGATCCGCTGTTATCAATCCGTGGGATTCACGCCTGTTTCCGCGAAGGACCAGGAAGTCTATAATCGAAATCAGCCACACAAGTATCTCTGGCTGATATACTCGGTCTGAACGGAGCACAACGGGCTCAACTGGCTGGACACGCAGACGACAGATTCGCAACGGGAGTTAATCGATGCCGGACGCGCATAGTGAACATCTGCTCAGATCCGCGCCTTCCCTCGAGTTCCAGCACGACCTTTCTTAAATAGAACGAGGGAAAGTGTATCCAGGTTGTCAAAGATCATAGATAGAATCTTTCGGGACTGATATTAAGTTTTATTTCCTAGGTCAACTTCAGAAGCTATAAAATTAAATTAAAAACACTGTTTGTGTCAGGATTAAAAATTGTTGAAAAAGTTTCTCCAACATACACACAGCAACCCATACTATGGATTCTTATTGAAGAAAACTAGAAAGATATAAAATATTATTGTTCATTAAAAGGCTAAGTCAATAAAAAATGAAAAGAAATTAACTTAAAAAGCTTTTTCCTCACAATAAGATTTTCAAAGAAAAGTAAAGAGCTCCATTAAGCTAAGTCAATATTTAACCTGTTTCTTTTCCTCAAAAACTCAATATGGTTACGTCTCCTTCTAATTAGTTTAGGCAGCCTCGATACCAAAATACTATCCATTGTTATTAAGAATTTAATAACTTCATAACCTTTAGCGACAATAGAGATCGCGCATCTCACAGAACAACCTTACTTTACAACATATGGTGGCAAAGGCGAATTAAATAGGTGAATTGAAACTGAATATTTGTGGGCATCAAGTCATGGCTAATTGTAGAAAAGCCAAGACAGATAGTCCAATTGAGTTAGAAGAAAAACCTGGTATTAATTCTCCCCTCCCCCTCCTTGCTGACGTTACCACCTCCCCTATACACTAAAGCTTAAATTTTATCCCAATTCCTTAAGGAGGACCCCTGAATTACAAAGGCCATAGAATAAATAGTCGAAATTGTTAAAAAATGCCTTAGTATAAAGAGCGAGGTATTAGGAAGAGGTGAACACCTCATATGCGCAATAATTTTGGTTCGTTTTAAGTTTTAATGCTGATCCTTTCTTTCAGTTGAAAAAGCTTTTTCACATTTCTTTTTTCATTGTTTTTTTTTAAATGATGCTAGAAAATCCTGCGCTCCCTTCATGGAGCTTTTCTTCCCCCATGACAAATTCCTCGATAGCGTCCGCGCCCAACAGACCTTCCTTTTCGTCTCCCGTACCACACGGCCGAGACCCCGGCGTTCGAGTTGAGGTAGAGGCCCGGGTCGTCCTGGGGGAGCTGCGCTGGGTTGCTCGCGTAGCTCGAGTAGACCTGGAACAGCTTGGGGGGGTTCTGGGAGGCCAGCACCTTCGAGCTGTTGTCGATGTTGATGTAGGCGTTGCCGTCCACGGTGATGGGCTGCGTCGTGTAGACCTTGATGGTCGGCTTGCCGCTCCCCGACCCGGACTTGATCACGATCTCGCCGTTGTGCCTGACGAAGTTGCCGTCCCCCGCTGAGACGTCGGGGTGGTGGGACCCGGTGATGTAGATGGTCCGCGAGTCGCTCGCGGTGCCCTCCAAAGAAAATTAATCGGCTTGAAAAACAATAAAAGTGGGTTTGACTTATATATTCTGCATCGACGGCATCTCTTCTTTCCGTTTTGCTTTTCTCTTCAGCTAGCTTAGCACTTGAAAATCATAGAGATCTATTTAATGGCTCATATGAAAGAAAATTGGTGCATCAACCGAAATAATTTAATAAAAAAATCATTTTTTATGAAAAACTGCATTTTTCTATAGCTCTGTAGTAGCAAATGTTATTAACATCTGCTTGCGTTAAGTCCATCTCTCTACAACGTTGTGCCTTGTGCCTTTTTTCCTCTTCTTTACTATGTGCAATCATACAATAGTCTAATCTCTCTGCTTGTCGGTTATTATTGGCCTACACTCTTCAAGGATGCTCACACTCACGCCCGCACCTGTGATGTCTGTCAAAGGGTAGGAAGGCCTACGGCACGGGATGCTTTGCCCTTGACCCTCATTGCCACACCCACTCCCTTCAGTAAATGGGGGATGGATTTTATAGGTCCCATTTATCCTCCTGCCACTGGCTCACGGGCACGGTACATTTTGGTCCTCACGGACTATGCGACTAAGTGGGCTGAGGCTTGTGCCTTGCCTGATAACACAGCGGCAAGCATGGCACGTGTCTTGTACACACAGATCATTACACGGTTTGGTTTACCCACCGAGCTTGTCAATATATTCATTATATCAATATTTGATCAAAGAGTGATTTTTCAGTTACAGTTTGTAGTATATTGCTATGACTGACTGCATTTGTAAATCCAGAGATTTATTTAACTTTGGTTGCCGGTGTAATGGTGCGCCCACGCTCTATGTTTGGCACAATGGCATGGAGTGGGTAGTAGCACAGGATATTGAAGAAGCCCGCCGTTTGGTTAAAGAGTGGTGTGGGTATGATGAAGAAGAGTGGGATGGCCCAGAGGGGTGGTCAAAACTTCCTGATGATAAGGAATTAACTATTCATGATGGTCCTGATGATGACAGCCTAACTACCCTTACAGCCAAAGAATGGGTCGGCATTCACGACAACCTCGTGGTCGCAATTATTGCCGGCGCTCGGCGCCTGTCCGGCTGGACCGCCCTGCACGCGTCGCTCGGCGACCGCGCTTTTCCGCAATTGCGCACGGTCGGCCCTGCCGCGCTAATCGGCGTCAGCAATGATGCGCCATCAACGTCACACATTCCCGGCGCGCTGAACGAGGCCCGTCGCGCACTCGACCTTGCCAGCGTCGGCGAACGCGTCATGGCCTTCTCCGCCATAGCGTCTGAGCGGAACGCGGGAGCGCCTTCGCTTTCCCATTCGTAGGTGCCGTCGCTCGTGCGCGAGGGGGCTACCAGTACGTAGGAATGAAAAGTACTTCTGTCCATCTTCTTTTCTCTCTTAGGCCATTGAACATTTTCCCATATGGTTGAAGCGGATTATATATAATCAATTGAATGATTCCAGCTCAGAAAGGTAACATAGGTATATCTTTTCACTAGCGAAGTTGGGTGGTTGGGACGAGGATATAATTTGGCAGATAAAAGACTTAGTATGGCCTTACAACTAGATCCTGCGATTAGACCTTCAGGATGGTTTTACGATAAGACAGATCGAAAGCCTTCGTACGATTTCAAATATAAAAGTTTAAACACTGCTATTTTTATGCTAAAAATTTTAAATTGGATGGCATTCATGGTACTTTTCAAACAATTCCTTTTTATTTTTTTTTTTTTTATTGCTACAATTTGGTTTTAAGATCAACATGCATAAAAGTTGCTTTTCCTGAGTCTGAGTCAAATAGCAACTATTTAACAACTGCATGTTTATTCTAAGATACTTAAAATTTTAGTTTTCTATGGGCTGTAGCTCGCTGTTTAATAAACTTTGATTCAAATTCAACACCCTCTCCCCTCAATGTTCCCTGGAAGGTTCAACTTCTTACCCCTAGCCGTTCTTGATATATTGCAGACACGTCCTTTTTCGACAACCTACACGTCCTTTTGTAACCTTTGATTTGATTGAATATGCTACTCAAAATTCGCTGTAGTAGATACGTATATGAGGTGGATTGCCAGTTCTCAGTAGGACTCTTACGCTAAAGTTTCTTTTTTTTTAACTTTTAAAAGAGGCAATTATTCTAATTAAATAGCCTTTGGGATTCAGGAGTCATTCTTAAGCAACTGAAACAAAAATAAAACTTAGGTTATTATAAGGTTATTATTATTTTAAAAAAGTATGCAAATTTTGTTTTAATTATTCATGTACGGTGAGCCAAATTCAAAAACTGCATTAATTCAAAAAGTTCAGAAATTAAATTAAAAAAAAAACAAGTTTTTTTTTAACTGTAAATAAGGGTCTACTTTAACGCAGGACAGAGATAACTGATGTGATAGTTAATTTGGGATCAGTTAAAAAAGGCTAAGGTTAGTTCATGTTTAGGAACAGATGGTATATCTACAAATGCACTAAGGTCAGGAAATCCGACTTTTATACCAATTTTGGCCTCAATTTTCTCATTTATTGTGGCAAAAGCTTGTTGTCCTTGATCATCAGGCATATCAGTAGCAATGCCTGTTCTTAAGAAAGATGACAGGAAGTGACATGAAAGCTTTAGTTCTGTCTTTATGCGGAATGAGGTAAGTACAATATTTTGCAAGGTTGTGAAATTCAAGTTAAGTGATTTTGTTAGAAAAGAAAAAAAAAACTCATGAGCTCCTCCAACTTAGCGGCAGTTATAAACGGCCTTTGTGATTCAGTGGTCATTCTTAAACAATTGGAACAATATTTGAACTTTAGCGTAAAGAGCGAATAGTTGAGGAGAGGGAAAACACTTCATATACGTAATAATTTCTGTTCGTTTAAGTTTTAATGTTACTCCTTACTTTCGGTTGAAAAACCTTGTTTTTATTTTAATTTAATAACATCAAGAGAGGTAGTCCCTTCGTTGTTGGTATTTTAATTATTTGCTCAACTTTAAGAGAAGAGCAAAGGTAATCCATCATAAAATCATTTACGCCATGAACAAAAAAAAAAGAAGAAAAAAAAACGAGTCTTGTATCATATACAAATAACGCAGTAGCGATAGCTGCAAACTAGTAAAATGCGAATAAGCCACATGGTTTTATTTTTGGAGGGGTGTTCAGTACTCATGGCAAGCAACCGTAAAAATCATTCTGTTGAGTTTTGTTTTATTTACACTTCATTTTGGTCTAATGTTGCTTCCTTGTACGTTTTAGTTTTTTTTGTTTTTTTTTTGTTAATGCAGGTATTGTATGTATACGTTAGAAACTGTGGCTTGAATCAGTTCGCTTGTTAAAAAATGAAATAAAAAATGTCCGACTGAAGGCAAACGTGCATAACAAACACTCAAAGCTGGTGTGAGATGGTGGCGAATATGTGACATCCCGCTTTGGGTGTGGATGAAGGCGATACCATCTTGATGGAGGCAGTACTGGCAGCAATTAGAGCCCTGAAAAAGAACAAGGCCGCAGGCCCAGATCAGATCAATACCTAAATGCTAAAGGCACGTAACACTTTGAATCTGAGGACAATAACTACCTTTTGCAACACAATTCACAAACAAGGAAGCTTCCCCGGAGACATCAGTGACTAAAACTAGAGAATCGAAAATATTAATTTTGTTAAGTCGCACTCCTTAAGCAAGTGATGAAAGGAGGATGGGAACTAAGAAATGTTGCTGGTAAATGTGATGACGAAAAAGAATAATTTTACGGCTTCATATACAAAAAGTATTGAAAAGCAGATATTTCTTTTTAACAATTTGGATGCCTTTTGGCATTTGGATGGTCTTTTGATTTAGTTCATCATCCTCCTCACCCTAGTCTCAAATTTTCAATTTAATACGCTTTCTGATATATAACAGATGCACTCTTTTCATATCCTGGATGTACATGCTATATTTTGATTTAGTTTAATTTTCCCCTCAGCTTTCCCTGAAAGTCTCATATTAAGACCATTAGCAGTTATTGAGACTTTGTTGATACATCCTTTTGACGACTTGGATTCAATTCGTGTCATTCATTTAATAAAAACATCCCCTCAACATTTTGTTGAAGTTCCAACTTAGTTGTCTCTGGTATATGTTTTTTTTTCAAGAATTTTATCAAGAACCTGTTCCGATCGAAAGTTGGAAGTCTCGGCCTTTTTTTAAGATCTGAAATAGGTAGGAGAGCAGCCCACCTCACTCCTGGGCTCTCTTTTGCTCCACAGTTAGCGCTGTATGATTCAGTAAAAAAAAGAAACTGGACTGACTGTCAGCTACGCACTGACTCTTTGCACTATGACGTGCTGACTTAGTGTAACAATTTTAAACAAAAAACAAAACAAGTTTTTTTAAAATGAAAGTAAGGAGCAACACTAAAACTTAAAACGAACAGATATTGCTCCGTATATGAAAGGGGCTTTTCCTCCTCGACCCCTCCATTAGGCGATTTTCTTCAATAATCTAGTAATTTATGTGCAAATTTAGTTATTTTTTTTGTTTAGTCAATATAAAAAAATAACCAGAAATGGTGATAAATCACTAGGGGCGGTAACTATGTCTGTTGGCTTATCGGCAAAAAAATTAAAAAACCGTAAGTCGCGATTGTAAATTTAAATCCTCAAACTCAGCTCTAATTTACGCAGAAATTGCGGTAAATTTTACGCAGAATATCAAGATCATTTTGTTTACTGCACCTACTAATGAATATCAATTCAAGTAGTTATAGGTGTTCTGGGTTTGTCCGGAAAATAGTTGGACTGATTTTCTTCCACCGCGACTGGGGATTATTTCGACTCCAGAGTTTTTTGTTTTTTTTTGTTTTTTTTTTCTTTCTTCTTTGCAATACTTTGAACAAAATGGCTATCTCAAATTTTTGTTCAGGTGCATTTGGTGAAAAGAGCCGGTGGGTATGTTGCCCACCAATCACTTTTGACTCTTAAAATAGACACTAGAACTTTCAATTTCTAATCGATTGAGCCCCCTCTGAAGTCTATACTAGTTGTCCCCCGATTGCCTTGTTACTCCGATTACTTTGTTACTATACTAGTTGCCCTTCGATGACTCTTAAAAAGAGCAATAGAACTTTCAATTTCCAACCCAATAAGCCCCTCGTAAGCTTACCATGCCGATTAATTTATATCATTTTCTTTGTTCAACATTTTTATTTGCCTTTAACATTTTGGGTATTAACTAATGAAAAAATGAGAAAATACTAAAATAGGATCCCCTCCTCTATTCTTAGTCAAAAAGGGCAAAATTATCAACATTAAAAAAAAGACTGAAAATACATTTCATATTTTTGTATGGGTAGTTAGGAGAGAGCATAAGTTTTTTCTGAGGGGAGGGGCAGACAGCGGTGTCGGCTGGGAGGGAAAGGGTGGGCAGTTGCCCCCTCTTCAAAGAATTTGGAGAAAAATTATTATATGGGCTATACCCTCGGCTCTCCAGATGCAGACCCGCATTGGAGCGGTGCGTATAAAACAACACGGTCGCAATAATAACACTGATAATCACGAGACTGCCATCTATCGACTCAACGCCGAACACGTACTTGCGCAGCGCAACCGTGGACGGAAACGTCAGAGCCGCCGACAACGACGCCACCGAGACATAGCGCGTCGAAAACAAGACGATAGCAAAAACCGCCAAGGTGATAACCATCGACTAAGGTGTCAGCGCAAAAAGCACGCCACCAGCTGTGTTGACGCCCTTCCCTCCTTTGAACCCAGCGAAAATGGGATACATGTGACCAACAATCGCAACGAATCCTGCCAACAATTGGATGAACGTATCGATGTCCCAACAAAAATAAATACAATTAAATGTAAAATAAACGTCTCAGATTAAACCTAAATAACTGACTGATTCAAATTGAATATATATATATATCATTGATATCAGAATAGAAATCAGCAAAATAATTAATATTACCGAAGTATCTTACAGTAACATTATTACCGCTTCATGTTAAGGGAAAAATTTCTAAAATAAGGTAAGGAGTCATTTACTTTTTAAAAACACTGTGACTGACGCACTGACGCAAAGGACAGAAAGTTGAGCCTAAGTTTTACCGCAAAAGGTGACTTCTCTGTGCCCAATTTTGATAATACAAAAAACAAGCTTATTGAGTGATTCAGATGTTTCGACCGGTTCTCCCGTCTCAAGCACAACGCGCATCCCGGAATCAACGAGCACCCGGCTTCGATAAAGATCATCAATCTCGCTCGATGCATGCTGTTTGTGCGAATAGAGAATCTTGTTCTCAAACACGACGGCCGGAAGCCCCGAGCCTAAGACTTGTTTCAGCATGCGCTGGTTATCGTGAACGGGCGACAACTCATACAAACGCAAATTGGGCACACCGATGAGATGTTTGGTGATGGTTTGACTATGGGTCGCCCCATACCCGCGATGCCCCCCCACCGGACAGCGGACCACGAGCGGAAAGTCACAATGCTCTCCATACATCGTCACGGTCTTGGCGGCCCTCGAACAGCCCCTTGCCGTGATAGCCGATCCGATGCGCCGCATCGGCGATCTTTCTCAGGGTCTCGGCGCGCACCTGGGCGCGTCCATTGATCGCGCGATCGACGGTCGTGACACTAACGCCAGCCGCCTTTGCGACATCTTTGATGGTCGGTCGGTGCGCCAAGGTGACCCCATTATGGCGGTTTTTCGTCAGCATAGGCACTCGCGTCTGCGGGTGCAATTGTCTTATGTTGTCAAAGTGAGCCGGGACGCCATCGCTGACTGTCTTCGCATAATCCGCCGGCGCGTCGTGAACCTTGGTCACGCGGCGTAGCTGCGCCAGGGTCGCTGTCTGTAAGTCAGAGAGGCAACTACTGCAAATGTAAGCAAGTAATAAAGAACATTCTGTTTCTGCCAGTTCCTTCGGGATCAAAAGTACTCCTTACGAGATATAGATAGAGCGCGCCGGAAGCGGAGTAGATGGTATGCTCTTTTGCGTTCTTAACAAATTGAAAGATAGTGATCGATTCCGTTGTACGGAATTCACAAGAGCATATGCTATCAATGAAGACTAAGTCAAATCCTGATCCTTACCGTAGTCCCAAAGCGACGACCACCAACGGCCATACACGTCGCCCCATCCTGACACATGCATGTTGTTTCGGTTTCTGCCGCTGGTCGAGCCTCTACCAGGCATGTATGCGTGTGTTTTACTGTTACTCTGACTAATTTAGGGGAAAAATTTAGTATTGTTTTGTACATAATAAATAAATAAGAAAAGCTGAGCACTGGTAAGTTGCTTGAGAACTATGCTTCGGTCTCGCGAATCAGCTAAAAGAACAACCAACTTCAGATAATTTTATAAATCCTTGAATTTATAGAGTTCAAAGGAAGACAGCGTTACTTCATAAGTTGAAACTGATCCCTTCAATCACTGTAACGCACAGCAATGTTTTCCTCTTTTCAACCGATCAAACGGTATTTCATCAGCATCGATTTCCGCTGAAATAATTCTGCTGTTTCTCTTCCATGTACTGCGCAAGGGTATCTTCTCTGCCCTTTTCCTTTGGATTAGACTTCAAAGTGGAGGACGCAACAATAGGTAAAATATTAATCATAGCATTTTCCGATCAAAAACTTTTCTGCTGTATTTTAGGTCAAAGGTACTTTTCCTATGAGGTCATATTTGCTAGCGGGATGGAAGGCGTTAACTCATCACGAAAAAAAGAGGGGGGGGGGGAACGCAGGGTTTTTCAGGTTACAACCTTCCCCATTTTAGACTAAATCTAGGTTACATTTTAGATCAAACTCTATTGAGCTGGATCGGGTGGAGAATTCAAACGACATAAAAGTGGGGAAGAATACGAAGTGCTGTATTTGAGCGAGGGCAGTTCACCTTTATGCCGCACGGTCTCGATCAACTGTTTGAGCAACCGGAGGGACCGGTTTTTCCTTTCTTTCAAGGGAAGGTCACGCGCTCCTTGTTCTCGCGTCGCGATTGGTATTGGACGTATTTCGAACGCATTCAGGACCTGTTTGAGGGGAGCTTTCAGGCGGACCTCTTGAGTGAGCGAGTGGATCGGGTCAGTGAGGTGATTCGAGCCGGCTTGGCTTTGAACGAACCGGATCGCGTGGCGCCCTATCTGGCATCGGTGGAGGAACTCAAGGACCGGATACTGCGCCGATGCCAGACCTTGGCTGAGACCCTCAATGGCCCTTCTACATCATAGTTGAAGAAATTGAAGGCAACTCCTGGAGCGCTTTCAATTTGGATGGTGTTTTGTAGTTCTTCCATTGTTGTATTCAAATCAATAATGACTAAGTTAACTTGTGCAGTAGAGTTTGCGTTAGTGAAGTCAAGGACTCCTCTATGGCTAAAGTCATCTACTGTGGTAGATGATGTTTGATTACCTGGAGCATCACCGTTAGCATCCGAGAATGGGATGGTTACGAGATACTGTGTAATAGAGTTACCAGCAGCTACGTTGCCTGCAGTACCACGATCGATACCAGAAGCGTTAGTTACCAATGTATTATAGGTAGTGGTGCAAGTACCAGCTTCCCGAGAAGAAGTTAGCAGCCAATTTTTTGTTGAGAGACAAACCACTGCCTCTAGAAGAAGACCCCAGGATATATCTTAAACCTAATTCTTTTTTATCCATTTCATTTTGAGAAGGCGTAAATCAGTAAATCAAGTTGATGCGCAATAAATTATTCCGGATAACCTACTTTTAGTAACATTGCCCTGCTAACGAATTCTGGCAAATATATTTATCCCATCCTGGGGCAGAAGAATATGATTTTATATGATGAATGCCCTTCTGTCTCTTGGCTAGCCTTTAAGGAGAATCCAGAATCTCATTAAGATGTTCAGAACTATGTAGAAATTGACACATTATTTCCCCAACAGCAGGATATCGAGTTTCTCTCCCTTGCCAGGTACCGGCTCAATTTTCTGGGGTACTGGTGGCGGAGCTCTGAATGTACGTCTTCTGACAGCCAATCCCTGCCAGATATAGACGGGCAAAGTAAACCAGGTAAGTGCTGTTTTCAATTTATCGCTCATGGACTATTCAAGCTGGGCTCAGGCGACCGGCAGTCAGCCAGCCATTATTCGGTCAGCTGGTGACTGTCTTCTGCTGTTAATTCCAAACCATAGGCTTGCCGCATAGTTTGAATAAATTCCAGCATTTTTTTGTTAAATGGTGGTTTGGACTGGGAGCACGTGTAGTAGGAGAAGAATAATGAGCCGGATTAGTTTTTGGAAAGTTTCATGTAAAAAATGTACTTTTGAGGCTTAAACCCTCGTCCCCACCGAACGAACCCCTGACCTTCCACTTAAACATTTAATGTTTTTTAAGGAGGAAATTCATCTGTAATATTATGATAAAGTCTCAAACAAATCAACTCATTTAAAAAAGGCCTCAACGTTATACTGATGGATTTCATACAGGCATAACAACAGAATGCTCCAATCCAATCTTTAGAAAATGGAACATTTTATACAGGCTTCTTCCGTAGTTTCGGTCTAAATTGTTTATTTATTATTAATCATTTATTTATTTTCTATAATTATTTTCGGTCGGGCTCAATGATGTCAGCTGCCACGAATGCCACCACGGCGGTGGTGTGCCACGGCTTCAACAGCGTCGGGCGCCACTCGATGTTCGCGTACTCGAGCAGTGCGATGGGGTCGATGCCGAAGTTGTCGCTGGCGCCGGCGTTGGAGGCGTAGAGGACCTGCGACTCGCTCCAGCTGCTGCCGTCGAACTCGTGCACGAACACCGCGCCGGCGTTGCTCGCGAGGTCGTCACACCACTCGGCACCCAGGGCCCCGACCGTCCCCGACAAGCCGACCGCCGCGCCGACGTGATCGAGCCCGTCGCTGGTGCTGCCGTAGAGGATGGCCTGCTCGCCGAGCTCACAAGCGACTCGAGATCGTCTTTGTCTTCCGTCACATTGACAACTTGTTGGGTCGACTGAGGTGTGGCCAGCACAGCACTGTCACCATCCGATGAAACTAGTGGCCCCCCGTTGAGAATACCATCAAGCTCCGTCAAAAGTTCCGATATCTTGCGATGAAAGGCGCTAGAGAGGCGACCGAGCTCCTTCAACTTCGTACCATCAGCAAGGCCAAAGAAAGAATTCTCTTCGGAAGCTTCGGACTGGTAATCGAATCCCCAGCTGCCTTCAATCTCGCGGTCCTCCGCCATCCGACGTTTGTGAGCAGCTCGGTCTGCCGCTTGCAGTGCCTCTCCAAAAAGTTGTTTATAATCACAATTTAGTAGACTAATTGGTCTCCAGTTTTCAATCCTTCCTCGTTCACCTTTCTTAAATAAACAAGAAACTAGAGCAACTTTCTGCGAGGGAGTTAGATTTTTGTTTGCAAAACATTCATTGATGACTTCTAACAGGCAATCTGATAGCTTTTTCCAAAAGACTTTGTAAAATTCATAGGGTAAGCCATCAGTACCGGGTGATTTGTTATTTAGCATTTGGCTTAAGGCTAGAGAGAGTTCCTTCATAGTAATAACGCCCTCGCAGAGGTGTTTCTGGTTTGCAGAAAGGGTCCTAGAGAGACTTGCTAAGAGTTAGTTTTTCGCGGTTTGAAATTTTGTTCCTAATGCTTCAAAAATGACAGCTCAAACACAGCGAAAAGTAGAATGGTATGAAAGCACTTTTCACAATGCTCAAGAATTGAAAAGCCTATTTATACGCATATCCTTTTAACAATAAAAGTTTCACTTCAAATATATCAAAAAGCAATGGTTTAATTGGCTAAGGTGGATTGAAAAGCAATAGCGATACACAAATTAATCCAAATGTTGTTAATCAGTTTTATTGTGCTTACTAGCCATCATACTAAACAGTTTCAATTATATTTATTTTTTTTCTCAAATTTTTTATATTGCTTTTTTTTTAATCCTCCATATCTTTCTTTCTCTTTTCAAAGACAGGCCTTCGGTAACCCGCATTTCGTGAATCAGATGCTTGAGCAAAATGACCTCAGCCATATCAAATAGGTCTTTATTTCCTTGGCAATCGGCAACCTTGAGCAGGCCCTTGGACTTGTATTGCCGCATCTGATGAACTGATTTACCAAAAAGACGTGCCGCTTCATCTATGCCGACCAATTTTGTTTTTCGCGCAGCCATTGCTAAAGACCTCCATGTCTTCAGTTTTTAAATGATACCAAATGGTATTAAGTATATCGGTTGACTGGCACAAGGCTTTACTTTTTTTTAAAAAATTTCTCAGCAAAAGAAATGTATGGTTTCTCACACAGGTGAAAAAAATATAAAAAGACATGAAAAATGCCTACTCCATGGAACAGGAATACTTACTAGACAATTTATCTAACTTGTTTGAATAATGGAATTTGCAGTAGAACCACATCTATGCTATTGCGCGCTTGGTTTCACTGGCAGCAACTGCAAAACATTTTCTTATCAAATCATTTATCAAATTTATATTGCATTACTTCTTCTCAGATCTATTTAAAAAACAAGCTTTTGATTGTCTTACCTCTTCAATCTTATTCCTTCATCCTCTTCTACTGCTACATTGGCTTTCCGCTGTTCTATTTCTTTGTCGTTTCAAGCATTTGGTTGCTGGTCGGCGTCACAGCGACGAGAAGAATTGGTGGTATTTGCAGATGGCACTACTCTAGGTGCTGCGGCTCCGGATGAATCATCCCTTATTCTAAAGCTTCAAGCAATAGCGGAGAAGATACTTAACTGGTTTGATGTAAATTAACTAGCTTTCAATGTAAATAAGTCGCACCTTCATATTTTTTCTCGTACAGCTGTCGGCTGTCCTACAATAACTGAGTTTCGTACACCAAAATTCTCCATAAGTTGCCCCCCCCCCTGGATCGTTATATTGCGATTCCTGGGAGTTATTTTCGACGAAAATCTATCATTTAAGTGGCATGTTCACGTAGTAAGAGCGGGAATTTCCCATGGACATTTGCAAACTTCGTCTATAGACGCTTGGAGTCACCACTACTCGAGCGCAATCACTTTAGATGTAGCGGCTATTTCGCCGTTTCGATAGCGATTTACACCTCCGCTAATGCTACACGTCAGTCCGACACGAACTAGTTGGCGGGGATGTCGCGTCTGCCATAGAGAAGAGCTCCCAGGCCCCAAAAACTTGCCGCAACAGATAACAGAAGAACCAGATTCCAAATCGGGATCGATCCGGCTTTTAAGATGTCGACAGGGCGATACCAGGCTAACAAGTTGATTAGTTTCACTTTGCCCACCACTGGAATAAACGGTTCCACGAAATTCAACGCCGCTGAACCGATGATTCACCCCCAATCTTGACTCAAGCTGGTCCAGACGGCGCATCACAGTGGAAGGATTGACCTTTAACTGATTGGCCGCCCCCCTGACAGAGCCATTCATGGCCACCGCGGAAAAAAATCGATAATCGTCCCAATCCAACGTTCTGCAGTCCGAAGCCCGTGTGTTTCGAGCATAACAGAAGCGTATTGGTGTTGCATTATCGCAACATGCTGTTGCGTTACTGATGGTTGCATTTAATGTTACCCAAAGTAACATACACCCATCGAAACAAAACATTGAATTCGAAAAAACAGTTCCCAGAGGGATATCCGCATCCTCCCCTCCCTCCCCTTCCCACGGAAGTGCAATAGAAATTATTTGTAAAATAATAGGTTTTCAGTGATATGTAAGTGACATAGTAGGCTTTATACTTTTACTGTTAGGACAGGGAGAACGAGGCAGTTGTCAAACTCTTACTTATTTAATTTCTGTTCATTTTAGGTTTTATTTATTCTTTAATAGTAATTTCTGGCCATTTTGAGCTTGAATTATAATAGGAATTTATTTATCCTTTCCATTAGTTTAATAAAATTCTTCATTTTTCTTTGAAAAACTTCTTTTCCTGAAAGTTTTTCAAATTTCCCCATTTCAGCATCAAAGTTTTTTTTTTCAACATTTAACATTAAAGTTTCAAAGTTCATCCCAACGACAGCGACATGGTGCGGGTGACGCCATCTTTTCTCAGATCGTTCGCGCTTTCGCTCGACCGGCCGGAAGCCGACGCCGTGTTTATGTCATGTGGTGCACTGCGCACGCTCGACGTCGTTGACGCGCAGCACCAGCGTCACGTCCGGCAGGCCGGCGGCGCCACCCGAGGTCGGAGGCATCCCGTAGACCGCGACGTCGACGAGGTTCCCGAAGAGCTCGCGCCCGAAGTCGAGGGCCGTGACCACCGGCTGGTCGGCGTCGTCGCGCTGGAGCGGAACGACCCCACCCTCGGGGTTGAACGCGGTCGCAAGGAAGAACGCGGCGCCCTGGGGAACTTATACATCCCCCCCCTAATATGCAAATTTTGGATAATAAGACAATTTGACTGCATATAATTACAGTTTCCTTAATAGGGTTTTCGACAATGGGTAGCTTTTTGTTTTGCTTCAACGCCATTTTCAAGGGGTTTCAGGCTCTTAATAAAAATTTTCTGAAAAGTTGTTCTCTGAATAGCATATTACGTTTCAGATAGATCGAAATAACCGTTACCATTCATTAATCAGCTACAATAGCAATATTTTCCCTAATAGATGGTTTTTTTTAACGTATTTATAAAATTTTTGTTTACCACAGGCTGCGGTTTGTTCCATGACCCCACTTTGTCGACGAATTCTGTAGAGAGGCTGGCTATTAGAACCCTTTCAGTCACGATTGACTTCTTGCATAGATGTGTTGGGTTTTTGTGTTTTTTAATGATTTAAATTATTTTGTTTTTTCCCTTTTTTTTCTTTACGGTTGATACAGGCTCCCGGATTTGGAGGTGACAAATTTGGAATTTTCTATTGATTATTATTTTTTGCTGTGTTTGTTTTTAGTATGTTTTGTTCACTGCTTGATTTAAATTAAACCAGTTTTTCTCTGGATTCTTTAAAACAGCTTTGATTGGAGCCTCTTTTTATGAAAGACAATAAACAGAATCATAATATCTATGGCATTTTTAGGATCTGTTTTACTCAGCATAGTTTAGGTAAGCTTATTACCATCTAACATTGTTTGGTCCAGGATATAGGTTGTTCTTGACAAATGCACAGGACCTGGCCTGTACTTATCTTGGCAATCTGCTGAGTCTGACCTAGCTCCTATTTGCACATTGTCTCCAAATTTTTGCAGCTCAAACCTTGTTTGCTTTACACCGAGCATTGGGACTTGGCTTGTTTCTGCGCTATACAGTTTGCTGTTTAGTACTCGGTTTGTTTTCGAATTTCTAGTTGACTTTTGCTTCAAAAAGTCTCAGCGTGACTACCTTTCTGCTAAATATCCGATTTAATTAATGCAGGTTTGAACCAGAGCTGGAGCTACCCTTGTCTGGTGGCGCTACATTGACGATATTTTTTTGATTTGGACGCACGGACAAGACAGACTTACGGACTTTAGTGACAATCTCAACAACATTCATCCCACTATCAAATTCACTAGCGACATCTCCTCCACCTCAACTCACTTCCTCGATGTCACTGTCACACTCAACACAGACCATAGCATCTCCACAGACCTTTACATCAAACCGACTGATACCCATCAATATCTTCTCCACTCTTCTGCCCATCCCAAACACACAAAAAATTCCATACCATACAGTCTCGCTTTACGCCTACGACGCATCTGTTCAGATAACACGACCTTTACTAAACGAACAACTTTTCATACGTACTCCAACAGCTTGAGTACGTTTAGCACGTTCACTTCCAGCAAGATCAACAAAATGAAATTTAGCAGTTCGAAATTCTGTATTTTCTTCAGTATTTTCTTCCTCTGATGTACCTTCAACAGGAGTTTCAACATTTAACGGAACATGTTGTTCTAATATTATTGTAAATATTGCATGAGAACGAGAACTATGAAGATTCATTTCGGTACTCCCAGTTGTACGACAAAGAGCACCTCGTACTAATGCTTGTAACATCGCTGGGGTCGATTTTACACTCTCTTCACGAGCACCAACCACCTGAATACCTTCCTTTTCTCCTTCACGAATGGATAGATCAACCATGCTCCGAAAAGCCAAATAGGCCACTAAGAGTTTCTACCCCAGGAAAAATACTATTGCCATCCAACCAGAGGGGCCAAAAAAAAAGCGACGATCCTACAAGAGAGGTAGTTAAAACCAGGCAAACAGTAACCAAATTAAACCCCTTGGAAAGAACGATGGGTTCCCTAGGTTGGGAGGGTGTTGGCATAGCAGTCAATAAGCACGTGAGATTGACGGAGGAGGCAGAGTTGGAATTCTGACCTCTGAGCGATAGAAAATGCTCTAATGGTTTACTATCGTAACACGAGATGTGAAAATTGAGCGCAGGATCTGCAAAATGCACCTTAAGAGCCGGCAATTGGTTTGCTAAGTTGTTTCGCTCTACATTACTCC
Organism: Alatinidae sp. Z8VKAUB7J3; assembly: GCA_010016025.2. Lineage (NCBI taxonomy): Eukaryota > Metazoa > Cnidaria > Cubozoa > Carybdeida > Alatinidae > Alatinidae sp. Z8VKAUB7J3. The sequence goes on from JAAAKM020721499.1 coordinate 18,454,445, forward strand.
TGACTAAACAATATATTGCACCGGTTGCAGCAGATTCTGCGTCCTCTAGATTACATGATTGGGGCTCTGAGAAGGATTTTAAAGAAAGTGTTTCACAAAACCTCAGGTCCGGTGCACGATCCCTCGGCGAGCGATTGAAATCACGACAAAGCGAATAAGGTTTATAAAGGGGACGAAACACCGCATCACTCATCAGTCTCAACTCAGGTCGGAAGCGTAAACCATCAATCATGTCGAAGAAGAAACCAAAACGAAAATTTTTATATCGAAAAAGGATTTCTTTTCCTGGAACTGACATATTCGAGCGGGAGACCGCCGAGGAGCACGACCACATCGCCGCCTTCCAACGCATGAAGGACACGATCAACGAGCGCTACGGCGTCGGCGGGATCCAGCACCCGAAGAAGCCCGCCCGCAAGCTGCTCATCCACCCGGGCACCATCAGGACGCTGCTCAAGACCTTCGGCGTGGATTTCGTCATCACCTACTTCATCGGCCGCGGCATCGCCAACCACATGGGCATGGGCTTCGAGCGCCCCGTGGGGTAGCACGATGACAACGGCGCCATCACGCGCCTCTCCCTCCTGCACACCCAGGACGAGAGCCAGCACATGGCCGTCTCGTGCCTGTAGGCCGCCAGCGAACGGTGACGATGAAACAAATATTGATAAGCTTATCGGTCCAAAGTAATATCATGATTTCGCAATTTCTTTCTATTTGTGCAAAAAAATAATTTGTCTTTAATTCTGCATAGAAACCAAATGTTAAAAATTAGAAATAGATGTGAGCAGACCTAACCACTAAACTAAACTAAATCAAAATACTTTGTAGGCATCTAATGCATCAAAAAGGCCCATCTGGAGAATCTTGGGAGCGGCTGAGATTATTAAGTTGAAACTTTCAGCGCATGTTGACCAGGCTGTTGAAAAGTCATTGGAGCCTAATTATACCAGTCCTCTTATTACTCATTTTAGCTGCTCTTATAATCAAACTATCTTAAAAACATAAGTATACAAATAAATATGATTCTAATAACTACAAAGTCATTGAACAAAATACAGAAAAATTGGATTGATTAGTCAGATAAAAATTTGATGTCACCAGCAATGATACCTACAATGAGTAATATACAATCTTAAATTGTAAAATCTTAAGGAAATGCGCTTTATTATTAATAAAAGTGGAGATCAAATAAGCCATAATATGAACTCTGACGATCCGGTTATTTCTCTTAATGCAACAGAGCATTTGAAGTTATGATTTAAATTCTAAAGCGAGTCTATTGTTCTTACGCTATCAAGATGGCTTCACTCCAAACTTGTCCCAGTGGGAGAATTTTTTTCGTATGGCTCTTAGAATGAACCCAGAGAATCCACTATTTTTCTGCCCATAACGAAAGGGCGTATTTTACGTTTTACATGCTTTATAATTCTAGTTTGAACGGATTGATTATTCTAAGTTTAAGGTGTTTTTTCTGGAGATGAAGAAGTATAGCGGTGGAAAAAATGCCAACGGGGAGACTTAATTTCGTATGACTCTAAAAATGAACTTAGTAGAGAATCGTAACTTTTGTGCCTGAAGTGGGACGTATCTTACGTTTCATGTAACTTATAATGCTAGCTTTGAGGGACTGATGATTCCTATTCACGGTGTGCTTTATCTGGCAAAACCAAGTGCAACTTGAAATCTGGTTGAAGTCCGTAATTTCCAATTCTGTGCTCATTTTCAAGCTGTACTCCAGCAAATATCAATCTTTGCTGATCTGGTGGGATTCCTTCCTGTTCGCTCAACCAATTGCAATAGTTAGCTGCTTCGTACCAGGTCATGGCCAACATCGGATCTTCATCGGAATTAACTTTCAGTTGACGATTATCAGGAGTCCAAACTTTTGTTTCATTGTAGAATCGTCGCCATTGTGCAACGGTGACTTTTGTTGAGGAGACGGCAATGCGCCTGCCAATCTTGCGGCGGTGTTGTGCTGCTTCGAGCCGACGCCAAGGTTCATTGCTACTATAATATTTGCAAAAAAGAAAATACGTATATGAAAATAATAACTTATACGACACTTTCCTTGTTTGTTTTTCACTCTACTCAACATATACAATAACACTTCATCAAGAATCGAAAAATCAAAACGGAATCTTCAACAAAGGCTAGATCCGCAATGGGGCAGCACCGAGCAGCCTGCGAGACTCAGCAGTTCTGGAATGAAAGAACCTTCCAGCACCAGCACCGGATCCCATCAGGCGTTTCTTGAAGCGAGTAAGCAGCTTTGGCAAGACTTTTTAGGACAACAAGACCTCGGTGAAAACGACAATTTCTTTGATTTAGGCGGCGACTCTCTGGTATTCCATGTTTCAAATTTTTGTGTAATTTAGCATGTTTCGTAGGCTGTTAAATACACCACCTCCTCTTACGAACAAATTTATCCACTATAATTTTTCCCTGTTGCAATTTCCGAAACTTTTATTAGATTCAAACGTTCGTTTGAAACAATCGTTTGATTTAATGGCCTGGATCATTTGGAATTTTCCAGGGACGAAAGGAAAACATGGAACCGACAGCAACAAAACAGAAAATAAAATATACATAGTTATCAAATATTGTTCAATTTTTTTTGGGTTGTTGCCGCCGGGGGGGGGGGGGGGGGGGGGGGGCATGAGGGAGCGTTTATTGATCTATAAGAGCGCTTCTTCCCCTTGTCCGTGCCCCACGGCACCGTGCCCATCGCGGCGCGCAGCAGGTGGGTCTTCTTGTCGAAGCGCAGTCGGATGACGAAGGGGTCGCCGGCCTTCAGCGTCGGCGGGCGGATCTGCGCGCGCACCACCTGGTCGCCCTTGCTGTTCTTGCCGCGCATGTCCATCCGCGCGTTCTTCTCCAGCAGCAGCGGAAGCATCAGCGGCATGAACATGATGTCGCGTTCGTAGGACCCTTCCTTCGCGTCCATCTTGGTCAGGTCTTCGACGTACGTGACCTCGCCTTGAGCGTTGCGATCGCAGAGGAAAGTGCGCCCCTTGGCGAGCACCACCGGTTACTATTGAGTCGGGTCGCTCTTACAGATCTTTACCACAAACTGTTTGATTCTCTAACAATACTCTGACTCCGAGGTTACTATTGAGCCGGGTCGTTCTTAAAGTTCGTTACCACGAATTGTTTGATACTCCGACTGTACTCTGACTCCGAATCCGGCAAGATACTTTAATGATTACAGGTATCTATGTCTAGGCAACGTGCATTCTTTCTAATTTCAACAAGAAGGAATTTGCCTGACTTCAATAAGTCATGAACAGCAAGGGGAGGGAGTTTTTTATTGCATTAAAAAAGCTTCTTATTTTAATTTAACGATCCTTGACTTTCAACATCCATTCTTTGAATGTGCTCGGAATCTCAGGCTGGAAAACCGGCTGATTCGATGGCGAGTCCGACACCCCGAATCCCGGTAGCACCAAGAGACGCCCAACAGCATCAGTTCGCAACTCCCCGAGCGTAACTGGTGTTCCTTGAAAAATGCCCGAGAGATCGAAACTGCTATCCTCGATACTCCGCCCCATGATTCAGGTTCGCCCTGAGTCGATGATCAACGCATTTCGCCCACTCCCCGAAACATCCGGGTTCCGAAGCGGAACGGTCAGATACACTGTGGCCGGAATATCTATGGCCGCGTTGAACTCGTACCACCAACCCTTGCGGTTGGCCACTTGAACCGACCATAATTTTTAATTACTATAAAGAGATTTCGTGTGATTTTGCGTTTATATCTGCTATTTTTCGCCACTCTCACATTTTACTAATTGCTGTTCACTTTAGTAAGATGAGTCTACGTCTAGACAGTTTTGGGGCAGATGCTTTGCAATATTTTAGATCGCCATTAAACTTAAGCTCTTGAATTCGAACCCTTTCAGTCGGGTAACGAGAGAATAAGATTTTTAATTTACTGACTAGGCTTAGATGTCATAATTGTATGCCAGTGAGAAAGGCTTCGGTAAATATTACCCGACTTATTTGTGCTAATAATTTTTGACGCCAGAACCCAAGGCCGTATCCAGGGGTTCGGCCATCAGCATCTCGGGGACGAAAATCCTGCCCTCGGCAAACTCCTCCCCGACCTCGTCCATGGCGGCGATCAGGGCCTCGTTCAGGATGTCATGCACATCCAGCTTGCGGGCCAGCGCGTCGCGCATGCCGTCCAGCTTGGCGGGGGTGATGCGCCCGTCGAGGGACGCGGCCTGCGCCTGCAGGTAGGCGAGGTAGAGCGCCTCCCGCGAGGCGCGCCCGTCGCGGGGTGCCCACACCTCGAGGAACGCCTCGATCAGCAGCAGCTTGTCGATCGAGACCTCTGGGCCGAGCTCGATCTCATCCGCCAGCTGATCGACCGTGTTCTGTGTATGAAGTGTTGACCTAGGGGGGGCCCTTTCCGACACTGGGGTCCATGGAAGACACCGAGATCCAATGCTCCGTTTGCCAGCAGCCGTTCCTCTTCTCGGCGGCTGAGCAGGCCTACTACGCCCAGCGCGGGTTCCAGTTTCCCAAGCGCTGCAAGGCGTGCCGCCAGGCCCGGCGGCGGGGCGGCACGAGCCGGCGGTTGCCCTTCACCCAGAAGCGCGAGCACGTCCCCCGCACCACGTTCCAGGCGTCGTGCGTCGAGTGCGATGCGGAATTGGAGCTCGTCTTCCCGCCGAGCGACCGCGATGTGACCTGCGCCTCCTGCTTTGGAGCGCGGCACTCCGCCTAGCCTATGCCTCCAATTTCAATTTACATTATTTTTTTATAACCCTTAAATTTGCTTTATTTTTCATTTTTCTAGCTTCTATGGAGCGTGGGAAAACTGGATATTGATCTTGATTTGTTCCACTGCATATTGAAACAAGGTTAGATATGTTGCACAGCTTAAAGATTGATACTATAAATTTTTTGGTATGTACTCAAGAACATAAGTTTAAAATCACACAAAATACGTCATTAACTGCAGAACATGTTAACTAGAATTGATTACACGATATTTAAGAAGTAACATTTATGCTCATACTGCTCTATGTGTTTTGTAATTTCCTTCTTCCTTTGCAATCCTTCTCCAAATGGTCGCTCTAACGCTGGGTTTCACTAAGTTGGGCAGAAACGTGCTTCAATGGTGTTTATAGCTAATTAAGTAAATTTGCTGCAAATTCGATGAATTTAATGTGCAACACATTCCGTGACTTTAAGAAGACTTTCAAATTCAACCTCAACTGCCTCAAATCGATCCCAATTCCAATTTCTGTTGATAAATTTGACCTGTCGCAAGCACGCAATCATCTCATATAACTCAGACATGATAGCCAAACCACATTTTGAACAAAATACACTTTCGTGAATACCTAAAAAAACTGATACATACGCGATGTCTATAGCCTTTTCACAAGCGTACCTATAACCTTCCTCCATGTGCGATGAGACGTCCGGCACGTAGGAGACTTGCCCTTCCGCATGGCGTTCGACCATTCCGTCGGAGTGATCGGCTCCGCCTTGACCGTGATCGCCGTTGAAGGCGTAGCGGGTCAACGCCTCGTGCATTCCGTCGAACACCCAGTACGTGTTGCCTTCCTCCCACGCGATACCCACCGAGTTGGGGCTGTTGTGCAGCATGTCGAGGTGGCTCGCGTGGCCGCCGTCGAAGCCTGGGATCGTCGCGTCGTGTAGGGTCGGCCCCATGAAGTCGGCGGGGGTGCCTCCCGGCCCTTGGGTCAGGTCGTCGGTCTCGTGGATGGTCGCGAGGGAGCGTACATATAGCAGTACATATGTGTGTATAGCGGTGCATACTTCAGTACATATTTGGGCTTAGCGGTTCATCTAGCTGTATATAGCAGTATATAGTTGTGTATAGCGCTACATATAGCACCATACAGCAGAACATATATGTGTATAGCGGTACCTACAGCAGTACATATTTGGGTTTAGTGGTACATAAAGCAGTATATATTAGTATATATTTGTCTATAGCGGTACATATAGCAATATATAGCAGTGCCTATTTGTGCATAGCGGTACATATAACAGCATATAGTAGTACATATGTGTGTACAGCGGCAGTATATACAGCAATATATATTTGGGTTTAGCGTACCTGCCGCGAGACGGAGCGGCGCCGGGATGAGCTCGTCGAGGATCTGGGTGCCCTCGCCCCGTTGCAGGGTGCGCTCGACCAGATCCTCTGGCATTTCGGCGGGGACGCGGTGGCCGAGGTCACGGGGCGCAAGCGGCGCATCGTAAAATCGCGCGAGGGGCGGCTCAAGGTCGAGAACCGCCCTGCCTCCTCCAACCTCGGCGAGACACAGGCGTTCATGGACGACACCAAGCGCATCCTGATCTTCTCCGATGCCGGGGGGACGGGGCGCAGCTATCACGCCGATCTTGGTGCGAAGAACCAGCGCCTGCGGGTGCATTTCCTTCTGGAGCCCGGCTCTTGAATTCCGAGTACTTGGTTTCAAGAATGGCAATTAAGGCGTTTAGTGACGCTGTCAAACTGTTGCCTGTTGATGCCAGGGCAAAAGCAAGCTTAAATATAAATATACCTGGTACGATCGCATCAACCACAAGTGGCAAGTTCAAGAGACTTCTCAACACACTGCCTGCAACCCTGTCTAGTTTATGCTCACGACCCAAAAGCTCCGAACTCAAGCAGCAGGAAGACCGGTTGAAAAACATTCTGAACTTAGTTGTTAAAGAATTCAATGATTTGCTGTCTTCTAAAAAGCTGTCTGTGTTTTTTAGTTCTTCCCAGAGGCTAGCATCAGTGCTGGAACTAACGTTTGCACTCGCATCATGTATCTCGTACTTGGACTACTCAAAAAGATTTGCATACCTGTAACATATCAACGATGAGCTGGACAATTCAGGACTTCACTTAAACCAGTTTGGGACAAACATTCTATCCGGGAATTTTATTGATTTCCTTAAAACTTGACTGCATTTGTCTATGCAGCTAAACGTATTATCTGAAACTTCGTCGAAAACGGTTTCACCAGTTAACTCGTGTACGACAGAAATACAATCAAATCTGTCTGTGGACTCTAGTCCTATCCAAAACGGTATCAGATCAACCCCTGTTTCTGGTATTGATAATTCACCGCAAGAAGGGTTTCGGCCGTGACGAGACAGCGGCCACGCGGGTCGATTTCTTCACCATGGTTCGAGGGGAAGACTGATGGAACCGCAAACCGCAACCAACGGATCGATCTACCGTGGCGGCCTCGCCGATCCGGTCTTCGATGCTCAATCGGTATTCCGCCGCATCATGGATGCTCTGGCACGTCCCGGAACCATCCAGGCGATCGATCCGGTTGCCGCGCCGCCGGCACCGCTTTCCCAGACTGTCGGAGCCATTGCGACGACGCTGTTCGATCATGACACGAACATCTGGCTCGACCCGCAGCTCGCCAAGCGCGAGCCGGTCGCCGAATGGCTGACATTCCATACGGCCGCGCCGCAGCTTAGAAAAGTTTTTATTGCGATTTTTTAAATTAATAAAAAGATATTACATACAAAAATAGTGGTCTTAAGTATTTTGCACTGAAATAGAGACCTTTTGAAAGTGAAAATTATAGTAACACGTTTTGAGTTAAGTGTATTTTTTTGTCAGAAATTTTTGTCTGAATTAGTTCTTCACCGATAGTTTCGGTTTTAATTTTAAATCTTTTGCTCAAGTTTTGTTGTTTTTTTTTAGGTAGGTTCGTAATCTGAACAGAATTTAATGACTTGTCGCATTTTAGAATGCAGCATAAAATCCCATTTGGCAATTCACATAAAGATTCGAAATAAAAAATTACGTTGCACGCGAGCTGGGTCGAGCCGTTGTAGAGCGCGAGCACCGAGTCGTAGTCGGCGCTCACGTGAAAGCGGTACATGCCGGCGTTGGGCGCGACGAACGTCCAGGTCTGCTCGGGGCTGCCCGACGAGCTGCCGCAGGTCGGCGTGCGCTGATCGGTGCCTGCCGAGGTGTTGCCCTGGACCTGCTGACCGAGCGTGATCGCGCCGCCGGAGCCGTCTCCCAAGGTCAGCGTCACGCCGTCCGCCAGCGTCACCGCGCCGGCATTGGTCGCCGCCGACCCGCTGATCAGCGAGGCATCCGCCGATACCGTCACCACACCCAGCGTGATCGTATCGTTGGAGTGCTGAATGCTTGTATGGATATTATGTTGCTGAAAAATTAATTGCAAGACATCCCCAAATTTTGTAACAATCTGGGGGGCAGACCGAAGACCAAAAGGAAGGGCCAAGTCAACATAAAATTTTTTCCTCCACTTCATACCAAGAAAATTCTGTCCTTAACACCAAACGGGAGCCGACGATAGATCCTTTTAAGCTAAAATTTGGCCATCAGCGCTTTCATCTCTTAAATAAACATCAATTATCTCTGGCTTTTGATAAGCGTATAAACAATTACGCTTAGCCGAAAATGGAGGCCCCTCGTTACACCCACAGTGAAACCATGCATTAACCTTGTAAAACAGCAACAATTGCTCTTTATACATAGTTTGTTACCATGAATTGGTTGAAACTGGAACTGTTTAATGTAATCTGAAAAAAAAACAGTTAAAATAGCTCTACAATATCACAAGTTCAATTTAAATCAAAGTTTATTGAGACCGAACAACAAAATATTGACTAAACTATTAATAACCCGAAAAAAATATGAATACCAACAAACCAACTGCAGGCATTATTTTATTTTACATATACTGGTAACATAAACCAATGATGTCACATAACACACCAACAATACATCTAAGGGGATTTTGCTGCAGTGTGCGTATAGAACGAAGTATCAGCGAAGGAGTAGCAATCCATATATTCACATAGTCGATCATTTTCTCATCTTTTTTCATCCGAGCAGAATACAGCCTGCGGCGATAAAAGATTTTGACATAAAAGACAGCGATTTTCTTTCGAACTGTTTCTCCAGATTATCCCAGGCTTCTTTTGCGCACTTAGCCGGCCTTAGATAAGTTTGTAAACTTGTTGTAACAGACAAACGCACTGGCGCGAAGGGCTATATCTTCCCTTTTTCGATATTTCCTCTGTTTTTCGGCTGATGCTTCGGTATTTAATGTTTCGTCACCCGTCACAATGTCCCACAAATCTCTTCCAATTAGATACATTTTCATCGGGAATTTCCAGCTATGAAAGTTATCAATGAAAGGCGCTAGTACCGGCGCAAGCAGTGACATCAGCCAGCCCATGATCGCGATGGCGATCATCCAGTTGAGTCGCAAGTTCGCCTGCATAAATTATTCCCCCGACCTGGCTCTGCGCGACCAGGACCAGACATAGTCAACGCCGCTGATCACCACGGTGACCAGGATCGATGCGCCGAGAATGGTATTCGTGATGGCATCAGGCCAACCGAATCCGGCGCGACTCATGACGAATACCAGGTACAGCAATTCCAGCGCCGTATTCAGCTTGCTGATCCGCGTTGGCTCGCCCTGCACCGGTCCGACGATAAAATTGTAGGCGGTGGCACCGGCGACATGATTCCTTCTAGGATAACTCCAACCATGAGAAACACCAGTTTGGTTTCCAGGTAAGCTATCAAAAGTGTTGTTGAAGTTGCAATGCGCTACGTATAAAAGCCCGTTGCAATTCTTCGTCGGAAAGATTAAGCGTAGCGTAGAGATCGATAAGGAGACAGCGATTCTGTCTAAATATATCTAGCTAATTTGTTTTTAGGTAAATGAATTTATGAAGCCTTATTACCTGAGTTGCAGTTATCGCTCATGAGACCAAGGCTGGCACTAAAAGGAGATCGCTCAAACTGGTAGTCTGAGTGTCCAGAAATTCAATTCAATAGCGAAACCACGACTCGGGTAATCAACAGCATCAAGTGCACTGTTTAGTTGTTGTTCAACTAAACCTGCCATGTTTAATACATGGTTACGCACATTTTCGAGCTCTTCATTAAAGAGGCCCGAAATGTGTTTATTGATATTATGTTCTATTGTCTACCTCTATAAATTTCGTTTACGGTACCACGTGACTTTATTGACTAACCGTAACGGCCTGTAATGTAGTCTCAGGTGTTCTTCTTGCTTGGTGTTGTAAATAACGTATTGGTATCTGAATACTCAATCAACTCACCCATGTACATGAACGCAGTTTGGTCTGATACACGAGCAGCTTGTTGCATGTTGTGAGTAACGATTACCACGGTAAAGACGAGGCAGCGCTGCGCGCCGCGCTGGATGCCGGCCGTCCCGGTGCCGCGGTGCTCGACGTGCTGCGCCGCGAACCGCTGCCCGCGGACGATCCGCTCTGGGCCCATCCGGCGGTGACCATCACGCCGCAGACCGCATTCCGAACAACCCCGGCATCATCGTGGACTTCCGGGCGCTTGGGCTTGCAACGGGTGGGCTAGATCAGGCGGAACGCCATTTCCGCGAGGTCATGGCCGCTTTGGCTATACCCTATGGGGAACATCAGCTGCGTGTCTCCCGTGTGGACTTCGCGGTGGACATGCTTGCCCCATGGTTCGAACCTGACCGCAACGCGCTAGTCTAACTATTTCTGTTGACCTGGGCGTTAAAATCTCCTAATAACAACAAGCAAATTGGTACCCTGCACATCAAGACTGAGGTGAAGAAGAGTTGTTCAAGTGCTAGATTTTCTTTTGATATTAAGATATTCAGAAACAGGGAAACAGAACATGCAGATCAGATAAGGAAAATAAAGCAAGATCAAGACATTTTGAAATCCCCACTTCCCAGACATTTTATTGGATGCGGGATAACAAATTAGCGAAATAGCGCAGATGTTTGACTGGGAGAAATGAGTTATAAACTCTACCTTGCTTCTTGAAATTCTCTTAGGCAAAGTACTTTTATTAAGGACCATATTTCTTGTAAGTAGGTTTTTGCCACGGCCCCCTGAAAGCAGCCAGCCTTGGCTGATGGGGTCACCGTGTTTAAAGAATTTAAGATTAATGAAATGAATGAATGCAATTGAAAGATAATTTACGTTGCCATGTTTGATAATGCAGTTAGAAATTTTCTAATTAATTTTTGTCCTAATAAAGATTTCACAGTCCACACTTCAAATGGGTCTTTGACAGCAAAGATAGTTCAAGACATTACCGACTAGCTACCGCCCTCAAAAGGAATAAGTACATCTCGAGTTCCTTCATTGATAATATAGAGGGTAACAAGTATAGCGAACTAATTCTTCTAGAGTACTGCGGTTCGCTCGCACGACCTGTTGTCCAAGGCGCTCGTCAGGGCCAGCGGCCTGACGGCGGCGCAGCTCGTGCTGTTGAAGGGGATCGAGACGCTTGGCGAGGTGACGACCACAGCACTTTCCGCCTATGCCGACATCAGTTCAGCCACGGTGGTGACCATCCTCGACAATCTCGAGGACCGGAACCTCATCGAACGCTACCGCTCGGTCAGCGACAGGCGCATCGTCCACACCCGGCTGACCGAGGCGGGGCGCGAGAAACTGCGCGCCTATGGCATCGCGCCGCCGGCGAGGGGCGAAGGCGGCGGCAAGGCGGTGCTGATGGGTTTCGCGCCGCTGACTGCCGCGCGTCAATCAGGGGTCTTTCATCCGGGTAGCAGCGGATCTCGACATCCCTTGCACCGCAATCCAGCTTCGTTTCTGCCAGGGCGTCGCGGAGCGACGGTTCGAAGAAGTCGAAGGCCTTGGTGCCTTTCCCGACAAAGGCGATGGGTATGGGATCAACCAGTGCGAACATATCGGCCAGCCCGGTGCCAAGCGTCCGTCCTGCTTCGCGGTACGCCAGCAGCGCGTCCTCGTCGTAGCGCGTGGGATCGCCGTCGTAGTAGCTCGAGATCGTGTCGCTGCTCTCGGGTCTTCGCTCGGCGCCGTACGTTCGCGCGAACGCCTGCTGCCAGAGCGCCGACAGCCAGTGTTGCATTCAGTGCAAAAAGATGTAAACAAGTTTGTGGTTTCTTTTTTCTTTGTATGGCTTTCAATAGTAAAAATGGCAATTTAGGTTTGAATTTTGCAAAATTTGTTAGTTGACATTGTATATTCCGACGTCATAAGAAGGGGTAGTAAGGGAGTGGAGAAGTGCATACCGATTATCGTTTCAAAAGACAATGATTTCTATCTAATCATCTAATTGTTTCAATACACTGATGGATGTACCTATTGGCCAGGTCCCCCTTTAATTAGAAACATGAAAAACTCAGGGCAGCAGTGTTTAAGATCTTTAAGAGCCCCTTTCAAATTTTAGCTATACGTCGGCCTCCGTGCCGGTCTTCGTCCAGACGCTTGCGGCCCTGTCCAACGTGCTCGACAAGGCGGTGTCGCACTGCGCGGCCACCGGGCAGGATGCCGGGGCGCTTATCGAGGCGCGGCTCGCGCCCGACATGATGACGCTAGCGGAGCAGGTGAAGCAGACCTGCCATCACGCGACGGTTTTCGTCGCCCGTGCCGCGGAAGTGCAGGAACCCGACCTGGAAGATACCGATACGTCCTTCGAGAAACACGGGGCGGCCGAGACACCGATACAACAGAATGGATCTTTTGTGAGCCACCGTGTTCCCAGTGTAGTGGAAATCTCTCGCACGGACGCAGTACACGCATTTTTTTTATGAGTTAGTATAATTTAGCCAAATTTGTTTTATCTTATTATGACAAACTTTTCTAAGTTTTTAGATTTTTGGAATGAAAACTCTGTTTTCTAAGCCTAACTCAGTGTATAAACGATGGAAGTGCAAATTCTAAGCTACAGAGTATCGGCTACGCGGGGTAAAAGCAATCGAAGTGCTAAATCAGTGGGAAAATGATCATTGCTAAAGCTGTGAGCTGGCTCTGTGGTATTGAAAGGTGGGTATGTTGAACGATTTTTGAATTGGAATAATTTCGAGGTCTGTTATCCCTTTTATTCGAGAACCAGTGGGCCAATGGCCACTTTTCATTTCTCAAATTGATGGTCTCAACCAAGATAAAAGCGTAATTTTCTTCATGAAGGTAGCTCAAACTTGGTAATCACTGGAAAGGTCATGAACAAATACAGAACTTACTGCGGCATTCACGTTATACTTTGGAGCCATTTTTTACGACAGTGTGTCGGAAGGCTTCTGTCTAGGTTTTAGACCATGACGGACCAATCGGCTCCATCACAGTTTGTATTCCCTGGCATATTAACCCTTTTAGGGGGAGAAATTATGTTCTTCGGCGAAAAAAGGCAGAAAACGAGTCCTGTTTAGGGTTTTAGAGCATGAAAATTTATGAAATTTTTTAGCATGAAATTTTTATTCCCTTCTATCTTTCGGCATTTAATCCAGCGTGGTGTTCATGTGTCACGAAAAAACGATTGGACTGGGCCTACGTTTTCCCTTCCCCATACTTTAGCGATACATCCGCAAAGGCTGGTTATGCCATTACAACCCAACACAAAATCAGCAACCTACTTAGAGTCATTATGAAAATTCCCACTTGTTAGTGTTTGGATAGGCTGTTTTTGCATGATTTGTTTTTCATTTTAGCCGTTTTTATTTTAGCCGTTTTTATTTTAGTAATTTGGCGGTATGCATTAATTTTGATGTTCTTTCGGCAATCTTTTGCATCTGTTCTCTCTCAAACTCCACCACTCCCACCAGGCCATTCTCAAACACCTCACATAATACCAAACTCCACCTCCAGCCAACAAACAAACAAGCAGTCCTTTCCATGTCAGTGGCCCAGACGTCAATGAACGCTTTTTTGCATTCACTGAGAAGTTTGCTGCTTGTTGAAAATTTTGCAGCTCTGGTCCTAATATTCTATGTCCAAGCAGCCTTTTAGCGGAGACATCTGTCACTCTCTTTGTGCAGCTACATAGATTTCTTTGAAGCTGGAATAAGGATAAATAGAAATCAAACAGATAGAAAAGTGTAGATCGGGGACCTTTGATTTTAATAGTCTTTGGGTTGAGGGAGACATCGAGGCTATACAAGTTAAATCGCCTGGTCGGCGTGCTTGCGAGTCGGTCCCGAAGCTGTCGCGTCCACACGTTGCCCGCCGACTTCGACCCGAGCGCGAGCGCCGAGTGGAGCGGTGGTCCCGACGAGACGACCCAGGTCGCGGACTGGCTGTCGCGATTCCTCGCCGAGCACGACCGGCTGAACCACCGACCCAACCTCGAGGACGTCGAGGCGGACGACCCGGAGCTCGAGCCGCTGATCCAGGAGGTTCTGGTCACCGAACGCTCGCTGCTGGACGGCGTCTCCCTGCGGCGCAGCCGTCTGGTTGAAGATTTCGGCATTGTGGGCATTGCGCTGCATCGGCCGGAACGTACGAAAACGTATCGATTGTCTGGTATCGTAAGTTAGAACAAGATTTACCTGCTGGTAGTATTGGATTAACTCTCCTTCTTGTGTAACCTTCGTCCTTATGATCTGTGCACGTACGCTTGCATTTATTATGTGTGACTTTCGCATGTCGCCAACCCGGAACATAAGACACAACATACCATCACGAAGACAAATCACTGCGTTCCGACTGAACAAGAGTGTTTGCGCCCTCTTCTTCGGTCTGGACATCTTGGTGAAAACTACAAAAACCATAAAAGCGCCATATTTAGAAAATAATTATAAGAGAAAGTCCAAAAAAAGCTATAAATGGAAACAAATCATACAAATAAAGGTGAAAACATCCACTTAGATGGCACTTAGGTGGCCCTCAGCCGCCCTCCGGCCGGTGGAGCCGGCCGAGGGCGGTTGAGGGCCACCTAAGTGCCACCCAAGTGCATGTTGTAACCCACTCTTTGGCCTGAAATCTCAGGTACCCTTTGTCAGGTACCGTTTGACACCCTCTGAATCTAAGATCAGCCTTGTAGACCTAATCCAGGCCGATTTCGGGCCCCTCAGGCTCGGAACAGGTGCCGGCGACGAAGCAGCTACGTTTCTGTGTTTTGGCCTTTTGGTGGCCAAATTTGGCTCCCAGACCCCTCTAGATCGCTCCGGCGTTGCTTACTGGGCCGGTTCCGGCGCAGTTGGTCCGCAAAGGCACTCCCCCATCCTGGGATCGCCGGCCAGATGCTAAGCTCTGCCGTCGACTGCCCGATTTCGAAGAGGACTGTGCAAGTGAAACCCAACGTCTTGCCGCTGCTCGCGGCACTCGCGCAGCACACGAAGTCGATGCGCATCGCTTCACTCGTCACCGGCAATACGTACCGCAATCCGGCCCTGCTCGCGAAAATCATCACGATGCTCGTTCACGTCTCGCACGGCCGCGCCACGCTCGGCATTGGCGCCGGCTGGTTCGAACTCGAACACGAGGCGCTCGGCTTTCCGTTCGGAACCTGGACCGAACGCTTCGAGAAACTGTTTGAATTTTTTTCTTCGCTGTTTACTCCGTACCTTGTGTGTTTTTATACTTTTACGGGTAGTAAAGTTCATTCATTCATTCATTCATTCATATTTATACTATATGGTTTCGAAATGAAGAAAAACATATAATTTTAATTTAGACAGTTTGTAATAAGGTCATTTGCTTAATACCAGGGATTAATTGCCATAGAAGCATCCAGTAATGAATGTCTACATGGACACACAGTGCAATCATACCAGTTACTTCCGGTCACTGTGCAGTAAAAGATAGCAAACATCCCTACCATAATTACCAATGGCTTCCAGTGACTGTGCAGTAAAAGATAGCAAACATCCCGGCATGGAGAGGGCAAAACATAACAGTTCAACTGTTGCTCGATGGAGGGGGGGGTTTCCTGTAGTATTTATTACTATCATTATTAATCGCTAGCAGCGATAGTCCCTCCCATTAATGTTTGGCTATATTACATTTACCCCACAATAGCCGCGCAATGCATGGAGCGCTCCATTGTAAAATCTAGAAATGTGCATTTATTAACGACAAACAGTTTGCTCCGTACGAAGCTTATTCAAACACGTTCGGGCTGCGCTGCTTGGAGGGCAAGTTAACAACAATGGCGTTGGGAATAAAGGGAAATAGAAGTCAGTGTGCACCCAATCGATTTTACTTTGAGAACGACTACTTGAATTGTGACAGGAAGGTTAAATGACTTCTGACCTATTACTTCTGTAAAGTGGACGGAGGCGCGTAATCTTGGCTAAGATAGTCCTAATAAATACGGTGTAGAAATAGGATTTTAGATAAAATATGACAGACAGATATAACAGAATAAAAGATGTTACTCAAAGTGATATTGAGGTAGGTGATTAAAACATTGAAGAAGCAGATTCTTATTTACTTGAGCAATGTTCCAACTAAGGACTGAGGTTGCACGGAAGAAATAAAGTAGCAAAAGCGCAAGGTGTTTACACTCACCTTAAGAAGGTATAGGAGTGAAAAAAGATCTGATTAAAGTCAAGCTTTGGCCCAAATGGGGCCTGTGAATCTAACAAAGGAATTATGTGATCTAAAAGGAATTATGTTCTGTGAAAATCCTGGTATATCTGCAGATGAGTCTGGTTGAACCTATAGTTCCAGCCGTTGATAAGAAGAGGCGAGTAAAGATCTTTCATTTAGTTTACAACCTCGATGGTAAAAAATTGTTTGTGGGATTCATGTGTCTATCTGAGTAGATGCCAGATGATATACAAAGCAACTGCAATGAGTGAGCAGGTGAACAGCAAACTATAGCTTGCAAGAACTTTGGATGTTATCACACAAGATATAAGGCTATCAAGGCGGGAGTTTGCCCGGTTTGACGTGTGTGATTGCTTCGGCCCGGTGATGTGTCCGGTCAGAACAGCTGGCAATTTTCCGTCAAATTCGTCGCCGTGATGGAGTTGCACCTCCGTGTCCGCGGGACGCAAATCCCAGGCCCAGCCGAGTCCAGCGGCGCTCGATCGCACCGTACGCCCATCATTCTCCAACCAGAGAGACCCGTCCGGGGCAAGACCGAGTCCAAAGGCTGGCGCGCTCGAATCCGTTCGGCCTTGCGCCAAGAGCCAGGCCGGCATCGCGGGCGGTTCCGGATTCAACCAGAAGGACACCGTGAATTTTCCGGTGCTAATCCGACGAGACCGGAGACGGAGATGGCCGTCGGGCCCAGGGTGCAGGCTCGGGTGGCCTGGCTGCGGGTCTTGTACGCCCGGGCGACGTGCAACCACTTGTCGAGGCGCACCTTCGTCGGTGGAGTCGACATCGCAGCCCTCTACTCGACCCCGATTTGACGGAGCTGATCGACTAGATGCTGCCGCGGAGCCTCCCAAGATAGGGCGCAGAACCGCTCGAGACGCTGCCGGATTTGGGCCGCGACTTGACGGAAGAGGGCTACCGCTTCGTCACCCTCAGCCTTCGCCGGGTCCGGCGAGCCCCAATGGGCTAGGATGGCCGAGCTTTCCGGCACGATCGGGCAGGTGTCGCGGGCGTGGTCGCAGACCGTGATAGAGGGCCGGCCGGCGCGGCCGGTCACGCGTGGCCCAGCGGCTGGAACATCTTTCCGGCGAAGACACCCGCAGGGCTATTCAGTTCGCCCATGTCGTGGTGCTGATGGTGGATGCGTCCACATCCATGGTCTTCGATGACAAGCTGCAGCGAGCCAAACAGCTGGCCGCCGCCTTTGGCATCATGGTGCTGCTGAACGTGGAACGTGTGAGCGTGTTTGTGGGACACCAGGTTGCGGATCAGTCTTCCATGCTGCCACCCGGCACCGGCCGCCCCCGAATTCGCAAGCTGCTGGAGTTTCTGGAAAAGACAGAAGGCGGCGGAGCGGT
Organism: Alatinidae sp. Z8VKAUB7J3; assembly: GCA_010016025.2. Lineage (NCBI taxonomy): Eukaryota > Metazoa > Cnidaria > Cubozoa > Carybdeida > Alatinidae > Alatinidae sp. Z8VKAUB7J3. Next base: position 18,472,123 of record JAAAKM020721499.1, read on the forward strand.
TCCGGTCGAAGACACACGTGTTGCTGGGGAACATTAGTAAGCGTTTGCCGCGTTATGGTGACCAACCATCAAGGGCCCCTCTTCAGTCATTTCAGCAGAGGCAATAGAGGTACGTGACAGGGGAGCATGAGGGCACGGTGTCCTCAAATTTCAGTAGGGCAGCGAACGGTGCCCACTCCACAAAGTTGAAGTGGTCTGGTGAGTCTATGAGGGACAGCAATAGTTAAGTCTACAATTAATCATTCATAAATATCCTACTCACTTTATCATCGACAACTCACCTACAGGTGAACATAATTAAACCCGAGATAGGGGCTCTGGGGCTGAAGACTCCTCGTGATTTGACCTTTAGTCCGCCGCGCTTCAACCCCCTCGACATGACCACCAGCAGCAAGAGCGTCCTGGCGTTCAACCTCAGCTACATGTTCGAGGAGACCTGGCTGCTCGAAGAGGCCATGACGCAGATCGGCGCGTGGCTGAAGCAGGGCGCGATCAAGGCCCCGCCGGTGACGATCTACCCCCTCGACGCCGTGGCCGATGCGCATGACATGGGCCGGGCCGCGCGGCGTGCGCCACAACTCGCCGGCGCGCTTGTACTTGTCGATGTTACCGAGATTGTAGGCGAAGCGATCCACCGGAATCTCGTCCACTTCCTCGACCCCGTGCACCACCTCGATCGTGTAGCCGTTCGGCTCGCCGTATTTCATGTGCAGTCTTCTGGGAAGGAAGAAGTGACTGGAGCTAATGTTCTCGTTGCAATATTTAGTGAGCAAGAAAGTCAAGCGGTGTATTTTCTTAGACGCGAAAATATTACCAGGCTTGATGTGATTAACTATATTTCCCACGGTATTTCAAAGCACCAAAGACAACGTTTTCAAGAAAATATGCCGCCTGCATTTGATGAAGAAATGATGGGTGGAGAAGTACAAGAATCTCCGCTTGAAAGCTATTGCCTAAATCTAAATAAACGTGCACAAGCAGGAAAAATTGACCCATTGATTGGTCGCCATGAAGAATTGCAACGTAGCATACAAGTAGTACGAAAAGAGTACGAACGTTCCCAAAAGAGTATGAATGCTTTTCTTGTACTGATTGACAGTTTCAAGCCTGTGGTCATAGAATATGGAGAAGGAAATCGAGGTGGCCAAAACGTAAATTGAGGTTTTTGTACCCTTCTTAAGCGACAAAGCGGATTTTTCCCCGGGGCCAAAGTTTCGCAGGGTGGCCCATTCGCCCCTAAAGATATGCACAGTCAATACCGAATGAGTGGTTATTATAGTCAATTATTATTGGGCAACGTTTTAGTGAATTGGTCGATTCGAGGCTTACATAATTTTAGTTCAATAGATCTGTCCGTGGTTGGTCTAGGGGAAGGGGTTCACGAGACTGTGAAAGGGTCAACGGCAACAGCACAAGGATCTGGCCTAAAAGAGCAATATCTGCCAAACTGCTCACTGAGCATAGGGGGAAGCAGTGTACCGCCGCTCAAAAAGGTCACGCCTGAGAGAAGAAGAAACTCCCGTGGACAAATGAAAGAGCCTCGATTAAGAGTTGGATACCTCGTCATGACGCAGAATAACCTAAGGCGGACATTTTTAAATTGGGCTGATGCCTATATTTGTCCAGACCAGTCAAAAATGTAAAGATGAGGAATGATGTTGACATAAAAGAGGTTGACGTTATCACTGCAGCGCGATAGCCTTCAGGGCGAAACGGTACCGTAAATTGCAGGATGCGGGTTATGAGTACATTGGTATGGATCATTTTGCTAAACCCGAGGATGAATTATTTCAGGCGCAACAAGAGGTTGGCTTTCACCGAATTTTTAAAGGCTACACCACCCTTCGTGAATGTGACTTGGTTGTTTTACAATATCTGTATGATGAACAGAAGAATTCCTAATTAAAGCGATTTTCGCAGTTTACTCTGTTCCCCCTTTTCTCGATGTTTGGGTTTGTTCTACTATTTTAAATGTATCTTTATCCGTAAGCAACTACTTCACAAAAAAGTAAATTTATCAACTTCTGTCCAACTGTCAACTTTCATCATCAGGTACTGTCGGCACTCGCAGCCACCTGCTACACGCTGCTCGTCCAGATGCTCACGGGCTACCTCATGGTGACGGATCCGGCCGGCGCCGCCAGCGCTCCAGTTCCGATCCCGACCTCGTCGACGAACGTCGGCGTGGAGCTGAACTTCCAGTGGCTGGTGCTCGACCCGCAGGGCCGGGTGGAGCACGCGGCCGGTGTCGTCGACGACGGTGCATCCACGTGGCTCATCGCCGACGACGGAGACGCCGAGGCGCTTGCCGGCTGGTTGATGCGGATGAAGTTCCGCACACAGGCGACCGTCGACCTCCGCTCCGACCTCGTGCTGGTCGGATACATCGACGGCGGCGTCCTAAGAACTCTTCGCTGTACCATGCCACATGAGGCAATCAAAGTTACGTATGGTTTTTCTTAAACCAATCTCTTGTGTACTATGCAGGTTTTTTACAATAATGACATGCAAATGTTTTCTCAGCGTTGTTACTTTTCCTGCTTTTTTTGAATTTTCTGCTAAACAGTGCATCTTGGCATGTGGCCAACTTCTCAGTTTTTAATTCGTTTTCAGGAGAATTATGAAACATGCCGTTTGCTTTTAAGGAAAATGGTATGCTCTATCTAAGAAAGTAACATAGTTAACATGTTACAATTATTGCAAATCAAAACTTTGTAAAGAAATCTTTCTTTGCTTTAAACTGTTAAGATAGAGCAGCCAGAGACAAGGTGATCTATTGTTTCTATTCTTTCGTCGCAGAATCTACACTTTGGGTCAGCCCCATTGTGTAAGATGTTGGCTTGGTAGTTCCTTGTGAACAAACTTTGATCTTGTGCTGCAAGAATGAAGCCCTCGGTTTCCGCTTTCAGTCCGGAGCTACGTAGCCACTGATGGGTTGCTTGTGTATCTACATCAGCATTATTGGCTCGAGCAGCAAACTGTCCGTGGAGAGGTTTTTCTTGCCAGCGAGATTCAAGTTGTTTTAATCCTTCGTATTTCGCTTTTTTCTTTGTTTTGCGAGCAATTTCAGTTGGTGATAATTTTGGGAATGTTAGGGCTAGTTTTACAGAATCGTAAAACATGGAGGGGTGATGTTTATTTATTTTCAAATGTATAGCGAGAAAAGCAGGCAGATCATAACATTATTGAGGGAAGAAGTACGTCTAAAAAATGTAAACAAAACCTATTTTAACTTTGGTAAACAAACATGATTACTAGTAGATGATAACACATCTATTACTGGTTAGTTGCACGCACCTACTGCAGTGAATGATAGTTAGAAGAAGTGTAGGCATTACTCTCAGCTTTTATATTGCATGTCATATCTAACAAGTAGTATGACAATGTTATAGCCACATGCTTCAATGATATTATTTACATGGTACAATCTCCTTACAGTATTATACCTGAGTTTATGACGAAAGGGTACCGGTACAGCGACACCATATCCTTATGGTTTACGATTTTATCGTTGAAAACTATGTAAGAAGGAAACATGAAATCGCGAACAAATCAAACAAACTCTTTAATACCTGTGAAACGAAGTTGCTCAACGTTTTCAGTTCGTGACCGTTTACGTCTCTTAACGATAGTTGCCTACTTTGGCATCCATACATGGCTAAAAAAATCACCATCTTAAAGCACAGGAGATAAACATGGTACTGTTCAACTCGATCCTCCTAGCAGAAGACAACTTTTTGCCGTACAATGCAAATGGCGCGAAGTGTCACTAAAAACAGCTTTTTGTGCTATTCTAAACGCATTGTGCACCATGGAATGTACGCATTCCTAGCATGCAAGTGTCACTAAAAACAGCTTTTGTTGCTATTCTAAACGCATTGTGCACCATGGAATGTACGCATTCCAAGCATGCAAGTGTCTATAAAAACAGCTTTCGGTGCTAATTTAAACGCATTGTGCACCTTGGAATGTACGCATTCCAAGCATGCAATTGTCACTAAAAACAGCTTTTGGTGCTATTCTCAACGCATTGTGAACCATGGAATGTACGCATTCCAAGCATGCAAGTGTCACTAAAAGCAGCTTTTGGTGCCCTTCTAATAACTCATCCTATCTTACCAATCTATGCTAAATTAGGTATAGAATGCTCACCCGGTTATGAAATCCGAAATTCCAGGATTTGTATATATTCAGTGCATTTTAGGACATAGACAGTCAAGTTGTGTACAACTGAGGTAAACCCAAACAGTTGAAGACGGCAACTTGCTGAACGTTCGTGAATTCGCTCGTGGTACATTCGTACTGTAGACTCGTCGATACAATCCTTAGTCATCGCCATCGGAACGATTGTGATCCCTTTTATTCGTGTATAAAACAAGCTTACTATCAAAACCACTGCTGATACAGAACTGCTAATCGCAAAGTTGTGTCATTTGATCGTTGAACGCAATGGACATCCTTGGAAATCTTATTTACTCGTTACCATACTCTCCATGGCTACCATTTGTGGGAAGATGTTTAACAGGGATTGGAGAGTTGGGTTGGAGCATAAAGTACGGAGAGGTTGGCTTGACGATTAAAAGTGAAGACAGAATGAGCACAATCTCCTACATGTTGAGCCCATTCATGGTTGGCATGCTGTTTGGTCCTCCTGTTAGCCTCCTATTGAAAAATATTGATATCAGTATTGGAAATTGGTATATTGATTATAGAAATGCTCCTGGTCTGTTTTGTGTTTTGTTGTGGTTGCTTATGCAGTTATTAACCCAATTTATGATTAATCCAAAACTTTTCAACTTCGTGTGTATTGACTGTTTTCATCAGCCAATCTAGATTCCTCTTTTTTCAAAAAAAAATTCAAATCATTTTAACAACTATTATTAAATTGTTTGATAACTTCCAAAGCATGTCAACTTCAAAAGATATGTGATAAATCCTGAACAGGATTACTAAAATTTGACACCATATTGTGACTTTCTGACAGCTAGTTGGCTGCCCAGGCCTGCCGCCCCCCCCCCTCCTATCTTATAAATCCTAAGTTACACTTATGCTTACATAATTTAAATTAGTATTACAAACTTTTGTTAACCTATAACTGACTCCTGAGCTAGAGCTAGACTCTTTTCCTATTTCAAAAGTTTTAGTTTTTGAGGGTAATAGCTACGTATGTTGAAAAAAAGAAGATATTAGACTATTTTGTGATTGCAAATGGTAAAGTATGTGATTAAAGGCTTTTTTCCTATGTCAAAAGTTTTAGCTTTCGAGGGTAATAGCTTTGTCTGTGGAAAAAATGAAGATATTAGACTATTTGATGATTGCACATGGTAAAGAATCTGATTAAAGGCTCTTATCCTTTAAATGATTTATTTGATTTTTTTTCCTTTAAAATGAAGATATTAGACTATTTTATGATTGCAAATGCTAAAGAATGTGATTAAAGGCTCTTTTCCTATTTCAAAAGATTTCTGATTGACAAAATTTCTTTAAGAACCTCTTCTTCAGTAACATGAGATATGCTGAATCCGTTGTTATTTTCCGAAAGTGTTTCAATAAGTGCAGGTATATTATTAATAGGATCTGGTTTTAGAACACGTTCAGCGGTAGAGTTGAAGAATTGATTAATCTCATCTACATTAAAGCGAAGAGGAGACTTGTTGGGAGATTCTTGTTGTTTCTCTTGGATTCCGGTTGTTGAAGGCTTTGTTGTAGAAAAGTTTTACTTGTCTTACATACCTTGCCGGTTGAGCGGACGTTCATCGATTTATTTTTCCCTTCTTCTACCATCGTTAATCAGTGTTGGTTATTCTTATCACATACAATCAGATGGAGAAGACTATATATTCTTCAAAGGTTCTCATAGTTTCCAAGGGAGCCTCAATTTAATAATGATAATGAGTAAGAATTAAGTCACAACGTAAGAAATTCCCTTGACCTCCTGGTCCCTACCATACGCCAATCTACAGGGTTTTTATTCTACTGATCTACTCGCTATTCTTATCACATACAATCAGATGGAGAAGACTATATATTTTTCAAAGGTTCTCATAGTTTCCAAGGGAGCCTCAATTTAATAATGATAATGAGTAAGAATTAAGTCACAACGTAAGAAATTCCCTTGACCTCCTGGTCCCTACCATACGCTTGGAAGCAAAGACGTAAATTCCCACAGCATTAGGCAAAGCAATTTTTCTTGGAAGCAAAGACGTAAATTCCCACAGCATTAGGCAAAGCAATTTCTTTTGGAAGCAAAGACGTAAATTCCCACAGCATTAGGCAAAGCAATTTTTCTTGGAAGCAAAGACGTAAATTCCCACAGCATTAGGCAAAGCAATTTTTCTTGGAAGCAAAGACGTAAATTCCCACAGCATTAGGCAAAGCAATTTTTCTTGGAAGCAAAGACGTAAATTCCCACAGCATTAGGCAAAGCAATTTTTCTTGGAAGCAAAGACGTAAATTCCCACAGCATTAGGCAAAGCAATTTTCTGATGAAGAAAAAGAACATGCTGTATCCATCAGATTTGTCAGATTGCAAGGGGTTATTGGTCTAATGAGTGTCCACAAAGAATCGATGTGATGGCAGGTCTCACTGGTGGATCTGATAGTGTGATTAGCCCTTCAGAGGTCAATCAATTGTATATGGGCGACTCAGATGTTGCAAATTTTTATATACGATCAGCTCTAGTATTTAAGCACATTTTCCATGATGTTATGGAATTATCATTTTTTTGAGTCCAAATCTTTAAGTGAGATGTAAAAAAGGCTTTTCAGTGAAGCAGAATTCTATTCACTCAACATATGAAATACTGTAAGAAGAGGGCCTCAGTCACACTTGCATACTTACAATGCGTTCATTCCGTGGTGTACAATGCGTTTAGAATAGCACCAAAAGTTGTTTTTAGTGACACTTTCGTACCTGGAATGCGTACATTCCATGGTGCACAATGCGTTTGGAATAGCACCAAAAGCTGTTTTTAGTGACACTTGCATACTTGGAATGCATATATTCCATGGTGCACAATGCGTTTAGAATAGCACCAAAAGTTGTTTTAAGTGACACTGGGATACATGGAATGAGTACATTCCGTGGTGCACAATGCGTTTGGAATAGCACCAAAAGCTGTTTTTAATGACACTTGCATACCTAGAATGCGCACATTCCATTAACACAAATGCATGTATGGCTTTATTTCAAATATGTTGATGTGAATCATAAACTGGGTCTTCTGGTAGTCTGTTACCTACTATGATAGGATTTGAGAGGGGTTTAAAAAAGGAGCATTGCATACCATATACTGTCTTAAAAGTAGTTAATCATGACTGCTAAGATCCCATAACATATATTTTTGCCTCTTTGTCAATGAATATAACAGTAATTCCTTTCGGTTGTTGTTGGGAAAATTTGGTTGTGTTTGCTTTTATTAGGATTTGACCATGTGGTAGTTGTTGCAAACTTGCCTTTCTATAGATATGTTGAACAGTTGCACCTATCCCATCACATGCCCATTCACAAACATCAAAGAATCGATTTGTGACTCATTATCATTCCTTGATCCAACATCAGGAAACATCGAGCTCCAAGTCGATGCTTCGAAGTTCGGCCTTGGGGCTACCATTCTTCAGAATGGAAAAACTGTATCCTTTGCATCGAGATCGCTTAATCGCACCGAGCAGAATTATTCACAGATAGAAAAAGAATTATACGCTATCCTCTTCGGCTGCCTGCATTATCATCAGTACCTGTATGGCCAGAAATTCATCGTTGTGTCCGACCACAAACCTCTGCAAGTCGTCCTAAACCGCCCAATTTCGAAGTCGTCACCTAGGCTGCAGCGGATGTTACTAGCGCGCTCGGCTGTTAACCGAAAGGTTGGTGGTTCAATCCCACCCAGGGACGACACAACCTGCTTCCAACTGATGACGCACAACATTTTGCCTTTGTTGACTTCGTCATGGTATTATACAAAAACCTAGCTTATCTTATGTTATCAGGCTGACTTGTATCAAATACTAGGTACGAAGCTATTTTGATTCTTCAGCTTTGATGTACATCTATAAAAATAAAGTGGTGGTTTTTGAAAGAGGAGTCTCTGTGGAGCAATCGGTTAGCGCGTTCGGCTGTTAACCGAAAGGTTGGTGGTTCAATCCCACCCAGGGACGACACAACCTGCTTCCAACTGATGAGAAACAGGTGTTTGCAATAACAATGCCCTGTCACTTCTTCAGATGTGCAACATACATAACCTCATGAATATCAACACCTTTTCTCGTCAAACAACATCGTTTCAAGCACTGGCATCTGATAGATTATGTCATTATCAAAACAAGGGGTAGACAAGATGTCAAAATAAGCAAAGCGATGTATGGTGCTGGCTGCTGGACGGATCATGGGCTAATCATTTCAAATTGAAGCTCCACACGAAAGTCAAAAGACGTCCTCAAGGGCACAGGTTAATTTTAGAGCGATGGGTACTATTACAGAATGAGTTGGAAATGAAGCAGCTTCCATTATATTTTCCTTATAATAAATAGATCAATTACTATAATGACTATCTTGATATTGTACTAACTATATTTTGTTCTGTACTGTAAGTTGATCACACCTTATTATAGATAGAGACAGCCCGAAGACTATACTTCTTCTTATTTGAAGCTTATGCTCTCCCTGCGCACCCTGCTTTTAAGAGGTTATGGGCCCAGGATGAATCCATTAGAATCTAGCAGAAACTAGAAAGGATTAAGGGATGCAGAAGTAACTTGTCATTTGGAGAGCATTTGGTTTATGTGTTGCAGTTGTAAGCAAGTTCAGCAAGATGGCAGTGGATTCAATGTTTTCAAAGTTCACAATTGAAAAGTTGAATAATAATTCGCTCAGTGTGTATTTTGCTAAACTGGTACAAGAAAATTTTGGAATACGTTTTGCAAATCTCTTTGATTAATGCCGTAAAATGATCTTCATTGGCACTTTCATCAATGGAGTAGCTTTCCTTGAAATGCTGCTCTAGTGAAAGAAAAACATTCACGACATCAGTGTACAGTTTTTCGAGTGATTGAGCCGATATAGTTTGCCTCAGATTAGCCATAGCCCTTAATAGACGGTCCGTTACTTTTGTGAATTGGAACAAAGATGAAGAAGGTACGAATAATCGACCATAAGCTTTGAAGGACAGTAGGCTCGTTTTCGACGTCAAGGTGGTTTCTGCATTAATATTTACAATAAATTGGAAAAATTTGGTACTTCTATTTTAAATATTTTTAACTTAAAACACTTTTTTCTATATTTCCTTTATAAAAAAGTTCTAGTTTTACGTCTCTCGCAATCAGTTGTTGGGCCTAAAACTTGATTGGTTTCCATAAATTTTGCTATCACCCAAGACCATAAACTAATCTTTTTACAAAAAATGAGCACTTTCAGTACAGAAAAAATGGTAGCTAAAATTAAAAAGCTAAGATCATTTATGGAATCAGCACTATCAAATTAGCTAAAAAAATGTTGGGTTTCTTGACACCAAAAATCGTGTTGACCAGTGTATATAATCAATTGCAAATTAAGAGTATAAAGTGATCTAACTAAATAACTTTCGAGAAAGGTACGCCTTGAGATTACACTTAAACTGATTTAAGTTATTGGTAGTAGTTATTCTAGGTAACGAGTTCCATAACGTTGGTACAACTACACTAAAAGCTCTGTCCCGTTTGCTTTCGTTTCAGAATTTTACAATTCTTACAGGTGTGTACCTAGATATCATGTTTCGTATTCAGGCGCTTTCTCTTTTTAAGCCTCAAAAGTTATTAATAATTCGCTGCTTAACAGAGGTCAATGCAATTGTTTAAGAACAGGAGTTACCTGATCGTACTTCCTGGTTTGGGTAACCAATATCGCTAACTTTCATAGGTTGCTAGATTTTGCTACGATTTAGATTTGATTTGTCTGTAAAGCTATTAATGCTCATTTATTTGTTTGATTGTCTGAGTTCTTTCGATATTTTGATTTTAATTGGCGATGAAAAGGGAAATATGGGCAGTCTAATAGCAGCATTTAAGATGGTCCGAATTATTGATAATTTGACCGGTGTATGCTGTATCTGTAACAAACTTTTCAAAGTTTTGTAACCCTACCTTTCCTCATATTCAACTACTCATAATTTGATTGAATAAAGATACAAAGTTCATGTTTGGACAATTCCTGAAAGTTTCATAGTCCAGCGTAGTCCACCATTTAAATCTTATGTGGTCTGTCTTTTAACAGGCTTTTGTTAGCTTCTATCAATAAATGCATTTGTTTACGTGTCCAACTAAAATAAAATTAAAAAATACAAAATTAAGTTTAAATTTGCCGAAATTCGACAGAGGACAACAGGTCTGCGCTGTAGACTGCGTTCAAGGCGGGAAATTTAAAATAGCAAAGGCCTTGACTGTGTGGTTACCAGTCCCTGTAGCGAACGTGATGCATCCATCGAACTCTATATAAAGGACTGGAACGAGAAGTCGCGCTCTGAACCCGTAACCAAATATGGCGGCAACGGAAGCCGCCATTGCACGTACAAAATTTGGCGGGAAATCTCATTTCGAAACAACAACAACAACAACGTAGCGATTACACAAGATGTAAATAAGATATTTTGGGACACCGATTATGCATGAGTCGAAGCAAGAAGTGTAAGTGCAATTACATTGTACAATCAGTTGTGGAGAGACGTTCGAAACAGGAACATAACGAAGAGTAGCCTCAACATATTCAAGAATATATATCTTAAAAGAAAGTAAGCCTCGATATCAAATCATTCAAGAATCACACTAGAATCAAGAAAAATATGATGAATGTTCACTATTAGTTTACATGTCTTCGACTTATTCCACAGCTCACTAAGAGAAGTCCAGCGAGCGCCTAAGTTAAGGGACTTCATACCATTTGTAAAACTTGCAATAAGCAAAACCCATAAAGGCAATTTGCAGTACATAGTAGCTAGTATGATGGACATCTCCAGAACAGCACCAAAGACTGATAATGCTAATATAGGCTTTCTACCTACTCGGTCTGACCAAGAGCCCAGGAACAAGCAGACAAACACTGATGGAATGTAGTAACACATGGTGAATCCGGTTTGAAAGGATGCTGCATCACTTTGGATCTGAAAAAAGCAAATAGTAACAACATGCTCTCAATTATTTGATGTAGCTTTTGATACCAAACAGAATTTGCTACCAGATGGGCTTTTTAGTAACTCTACATGATGCTGGGTACAAGAAAATGAAATTTCTTGCGATTTCTTCCAAGAAAATGAATTTTCTTGCGATTTTTTGCAAAAAAATATAATTTTTAGAAAATGAATGTTCTTGCGATTTCTTGCAAGAAAACAAAATTTCTTGTGATTTCTTGCAAAAAAAATATTTTTAGAAAATGAAGCGTTTTGCGATTTCTTGCAATATCTTGTGATTTCACGAAATTTCTTGCAATTTTTGTGATTTCACGAAATTTCTTGCTATTCTTGCCAAAAAATAGAATCTTTAGAAAATGAAATTTCTTGCGATTTCTTGCAAAAAAATTAAATTTTTAGAAAATGAATTTTCTTGCCATTTCTTGCCCAACTGCAACAAATGACCTTATCTTGTCGACATTACAAAGCAAGTTGACAAAGCCATACCTTGAATTCATGGACTACTCTCTTGGCCTCTCCAACGAATTCAATACAGTTTTTCAATCCGAACTCCCACTTCTTCACTCCCTGAAGCTTAGTGTCAGCAAACTTGTGAATGATGTTGCGTCTAACTTCATGAAATTGGACTATATTCGCAATGTTGGTTCGTTTACTGAACTGGATCCTTACCTTTCAAGTGAGTATCTGCCTTTAAACCAGACATATGTGGGAATAGCTGCAACCGATTCCATGCAAGAACTCGAGGATGCTCAAGAGCCAAGTGATTGGTCAACGAAAAAGGTCCTTCAACTATGATCTATTTGTGTTGATTATGGTAATTGATGGCCTAGATAACGATTCCGTGTGAAATTATTGGCTGATTGCGTATAGTTTCGAAAATATAGTAAGAAATGTAAGTCGATCGTCAGAAGCTGATTTTTTGTCATTTTCTTGGGCACCAAGGCTTCCAATAGTGGAAAAAATTGGTCAACGAAAGCGATCCTTCAAATATGATCTATATTTGTTTATTATGTTAATTCATGGGCTAGATAATGATTCCGCGTGAAATCAGTGCCTGATATGGTAAAGTACAGAAAATATAGTAAGAAATGTAAGTTGATAGAGAATTATCATCATCATTATCATTATTATTGTCATCACTATCGTCATCATTATTATCATCATTCAGCTGCCAAGGCGCAAGCGACCGGGTCAATATATACTCAGATATGAAATCTATACAGTACACTAACTAAATATAAAGTAGCACTGTTAAAACGTGTGATTATGTCTAGAACAAACATATAGAAATATGACTTATTAATTTTTTCATAGCTTTTGGTCAGGACATGGAGCATGGCTTAGTGACTTGCGTCGTGATGGATATGAAGCATTTGGCCAAATCGCTATTGACTGGTGAGTGATGACTGTCTCAAAGCCACGTAGCTTGATATTTGTAGGTAAGGGAAAGCCTTCACGATGAATTCATAGGAAACTAGAACACCTAAACAGGTCGTAGGAAGAAAAAACACGCCGTCTTTTGCTCTTTTTGTTTCCTATAAATTCATTACAAAAGCTTTCTCACTTCACCCCATACGATTGCTGTGGTCAGTGTATGGCGAAAGCTTTCAGGAAAAGAAACTCGTGACCCAAGCATTAGATAATTTAATTGTTTGAATTTTGTTTGAATATTTATAACCTTCAAAAAATATGCAGTGTTTTGTTAAAACCATTCTTAGGCTCAATGAATCTTCTAGTGGCGACTGGATTGAGACTTAAAGGTACTTGTTCTTTGGCAGGATTTTTTGTAGACTCGTCAGAAACTGCGGAAGTATTTGCCAGCTAGCAAACATATCAGAAGACCCTGTTAATTCAGTAAGTAGTTTTACTTACCAAGGATGCTTTAAAGCATGATGCGTTGCTCTCGAATCTATAAATATTGATTATATTTGATGAATAGTTGTTCATCATTCCAAAGTGTGCTTTATTCTTATTGTTAATTGTGACCTGGGAAACTCGGTTCTCATAACTACAGATATTATCAAAGGGTTACAATTTGGGGTAATTTCTTCAAGTTGTAAGGTGTCGTGAGTATGCACCTCAGTCCAGATCTTGACTTGCAAATGAGGGTTGCATCGTTTGCATATCAAACTTGGGAGAAACTACTAACTTGTTTCCACAATTCCCGGACTGACCCTCAAATGGTTAATTGCGTTGAATTTGAAGAGGAAAATGTGGAAAGAGAGATCTAAATTTACTGATAATGTTAAATTTCAGAGAACAAGAGCTCAACGTACGTAACAATATCTCGTTCAGCGCCAGTACGAACAGGGTCGTATTAAGCTTTTGGTGAGGGTTGTTCACCGTAGAATCCGAGCCGAGCGAGCTATCTTAGAGCAAGTATCATGGGGTCTGGGGGCGCTATAAGCCCTTGTCCATGGAGTCGGGTTTGCCGTAATTCCCCCATGGGGGTGAGGGAGGGGCTTAAATAGGCCAATATGACCTATTTGTCATGGTTTGCATACACCAGATGCGTACTTTTCATAGTGCACAAAGCGAGCAAAATAGCCTAATAAGGCATATTTGACATGGTTTCCACACACAAGATGCGTACACTCTATAGTGCACAAAGTGTTCACAATATGCTGATTAGGTGTATTTAACATGCTTTGTATACACGAGTCTGGTACATTCCATAGTGCACAAAGCGTTCAAAATAGCCTCATAAGGCATATTTGACAATGTTTGCATATACCACATGCGTACATTCAGTAGTGCACAAAGTGTTCAAAATAGGCTAATAAGACCTAATTGTCATGGTTTGCACTGCTAACACTTGCTGTGTTCCTGCGTGCCCATTCACTTCATGGAAATGTCTTATGATGAGGTCGGTGACATGATGAATTGAAGTCAAGGAAGGAATTTCCTAATGTGCCACCTACACGTAAAACACCTTAGACTATTATTGGCTTCAGACGAGCAAGTTTTCCCTCGACTCTACCTTTCTCATCTAGCCTGCGGTCAGTAAAATTTATCGTCTGTACTTGCTTTGCAATCAACCTCTCTGCATCCTTTAGCTCCTCCACTGTAATCACTGTATCACTGTCAACTTTGTCATCTTCTTGAGAACTTCTCTCCCTGATAGAATTTCTGAATTTGGTCTTAGACTGAAACTGCTGATAGATGTGCTTAACAGCTGATGGAACAGGAAGTTTCATTATCTACCAATCAATAGGGATGCTTCTGTGATAAGTTTTACTGTAACTGGTGATAGATGTGCTTAACAGCTGATGGAACAGGAAGTTTCATTATCTACCAATCAATGGGGAGGCTTCTGTGATAGGTTTGACTGAAACTGGTGATAGATGTGCTTAACAGCTGATGGAACAGGAAGTTTCATTATCTACCAATCAATAGGGATGCTTCTGTGATAAGTTTTACTGTAACTGCTGATAGATGTGCTTAACAGCTGATGGAACAGGAAGTTTCATTATCTACCAATCAATTACTATTGATTGTTTCATTTTAGGGAAATGGCACGATTGATTGTTTCATATTGAGGAGATAGTACTATTGATTGTTCCATTTTAGAAAGATAGTACTATTGATAGTTTCATTTTAGGGAGATAGTATCATTGATTATTTTATTCTAGGGAGATGATACAATGGATTGTTTTATTTTAGGAAGGTAGTACAATTGATTGTTCTATTTTAGGGAAATAGTACCATTGATTGTTTTATTTTAGGGAGATGGTACGATTGATTGTTCCATTTTAGAGGGATAGTACTATTGATTGTTCTATTTTAGGGAGATAGTATCATTGATTATTTTATTCTAGGGAGATATGACTCTAGAAGATTGCTCAGCTATGCCAGGAGAAGCATGTCTAACGCAACACAGGCTCGTGAGAGCAAGTCTGAAGTTAAAAGATTTCCAGAGGAAAAAGTGGAAGGGTACGAAGAAAATAAAGATATAGAAACTGTACGATGAACCCAATAGAGAACTATTTGAAAGTAAGCTGTCATTAAACATGTATGCCGACAGAAATAGTGAAGAGACGGTCTGGACAACGCTACAGAAAAACATACTGAAAGCGGCAGATGATACGTGTGGTTTAACATCAGGAAAGAGAGGTAAAGAACGTGAAACCTGGTGGTGGAACAACTCTGTACAACAGAAGATAAATTTTACACGCCCTCCTAGACTGTCCACACTCACGGGCAGTCTGGCAAAACTTACAACCTCTCCTGGACAAAATCCATAGAGTACCTATACAATTAAGCAACAACTTGATCCTATTGTTTCAAACTCCCCCTGGGATGGTACATGGAGCTCGTAGTCTCCTTGTACACATCGTGAAGCTTACTAACCGTTTCATTTGGAATAGCCGATGTGCTAAAATATTTGGAAACATTGATGAATCCCCCCTTGAGATTTCATCACGGATTCGTGCTACGTTACGAGCCAGAATCCGTGACACTCATGCTCGAAACCCTAGCAATATGCAGAGCTGGGCCTATGGCTCCGTCGGATACACCATGTCTCTGCACTCCTTAACTTACATTCAAAACTTGTTATGATAGACCAAGACTCACAACCGTAAAGCATCACAAACCATACATGAGATTTCAGAATTTGGTATCTAGTTTTCGATGATATCGTCACGCTTTTGAAGATGTTTTCCAGTTTCATGAATGCTTGTTTTCCCTGTGCTATCTGGCATTTTATGTTGTATGCAGATCAGCCATTTGAGGTGATGTAAGAGCCCAAATACCAAAACTTGCTCACCTGTTGTACTGCTTGATCATGGATTTTGATGTTGCATTTGGATACAACAGACTCGTCACTTATTACCATGGTCATTGCACTCACTGTGATAGCAATATACGATGTTGCTGAATTTAACTGGATGTCAGTGTCATAAGCATTTAGAAATTTCCCCCAAAACATTCTATAGAAGAGAGAAAGTAATCCATAGAAAAGTCATCAAGATTCACTTTATTAGTGTGTTTCTACATCTTTCAACAAGGAACTGGTACTCTAATACACAGATCGGCGTCTCCTCAATACACGTCTGCGTCTCCTCAATACACGTCTGCGTCTCCTCAATACACGTCTGCGTCTCCTCAATACACGTCTGCGTCTCCTGAATACAGCCCTGCGTCTCCTGAATACAGCCCTGCGTCTCCTGAATACAGCCCTGCGATTTTACGACGCTAAGCGACGCCTGTTATACAAGAGATCGCCCCTTACTTCATAATTTGTTGATATTGGTTATATTTTAAAAATTTCTTTTAACTGTTTAAATGGTTAATACTTATGACTTGCGACAATGTTTTCAAGAGTCTGGATTATTCATTTTGAGTTAAAAGTGGCTGTAGGACTTAATTCAATTCCTTCGTGAGTTGAGATTTTAAGTTTTTCTCTCTCTGATATACCTTGAACTGTAATTGGTGTACTGAGATGAAGTTTATGTGTTTGCTATTGTTGATGAACATGCTGTCTCCTTGCGTGACAGTATTTGTGTGCCATGTCATGAAACCCTGAAGAAAGTGATTCTGAGTACAGCCAAGAGCCAACACATAGATCTCAGTCATCGCAACAGACGATTAATCCAGCTTAATCTATCGAAAGATCAATCTCAGATTTTATCATAAAGATTCAAAGACAAAAAAAATTTGACTTAGGGAACAAGCGTTTCTTACTATAATAAATCAAGGGATAGTTCATTTCGGCAATTCTTCCAAGGAAAGAACTTGTTTGTGTTCTGTGCAAACGTGAAAAAATTTTTGGTTGAGCTGGGCATCAAAAATTGCGATGTATCTGAGTGGAGACTGTTTATCGAATCATCAAGTTACGTCTGAAGTGTGTTTTAATGCGTAGTATTTCAGGATATTCGGGGCAACACTAAGAAGATGGGAAGCCAGAAATAGACTTTACTCTGGAGCAGAAAGCGATGATCAAGCTAAGAACTAATTATACGACTTGTACAGATCCAATAATAATTTCATTAACTCTTCTAATATTTCTAACTACATGTAGCGACAGCTTTAAGCACAATATTGGATATTTTTTGTGGAGTGAATATTTACGATAGCCGACTTGTAAGTTGTTAACGTCGACCAATCTATAATTTGAAAATATCTTCCATTTCTTCTATTTTTTTCTACTTTGTCTTACATTCAAACTTTGGAATATTCTATGCCACGAAAACCTCGTCGCTTTTAGAACGTCCTTGGTTACATGGTAGCAACGACATACCCATAACAGTATTTTCTACCAAATGCTGATAATATTTCTACCAGTTTTGAGTTACAACTTAGCAAAAGATTCTCTTGATCAAATATAGTTGTAGCTTAGTTCGATCGATTAAAAATCTTTACGACATCTTCTGTGATATCTTGACGTTTTGGAAGCGGCATTAAGAAAACATTGTATTAAGAATGTCGTTGCCGCCACGTATCCAAGGTCGTTATGGTCTAGAGAGCACTTCCGGTTTAGTAGCGTATATACCTTACCTAGGCTGGAGAAAATATAGTGCCAATATTTGAAAGGCAAATGAAATAACTAACCAACGGAGACCTAATGGTAGATAGTTCTTATTTCAGATTATCTGCAGGTGGAGATGGACATCCAATTTTACGTAATACAAAGATCACCTTGTTGGCTCAATTTTGTACGACTTGCAGGTTTAAATGCCCCGATATAATAAAATCTAGGAAACTACCTGAGGATACTAGGAATGTTTGGAACGGGATTTCGTTGTCTCGGTTTTAATCCTTCGTGGCAATAGGAAATTATTAAACTTTTACCATCTATTTCGGTAATGCCTCTCCCTTGAACTTCTAAGCCATTTAGAAGTTATAAACATTTCAAAACATTTTAAGGGAGTGATCTTACTGGTATGATCGTGGATACGAGGACTTACAAAATCTCAGCAAAAGGTGGTTTAAGAGAGGATTATATCCTAGGAAACTATCATGAGTTATTGCACTGATTCTAGGTGATACGAGCTACAGTAGGATATATGTTCCAAGATATCTTCATTATGTAACACCTCTATGAAGTTGTTTTGTACAAATCAGTAACTCTTAAAACTCATCTAACCAGCACAATATCAACAGAAGTCCCTTCCTTCCTGCATCATTAGTACCTTATGTTTTAAAGTTTATATAGCAAATTCCAACACAAAATTACGATATTACCGAGTAGTGAGGATTTGAAAAGATTCGAGAAGAATCCGGTATGGAAAAATCTAGCAATTTTTTAAGCAGGTGCATAATCCTGGTATAAACTGGACAGGATTCAAAGACGAGTTTGTAGCTGGACTAGCCCACTTTTTGCTTAAGCTTTCTCACTTCGATCAGATTAACAGAATGTCCCCAGCCTTTGCCTTTCCCAACGCTAATACTATTAGCAAGTACTCTGGTGAACTGCTCGTTTTCTCCTGAAGAATTTGTTCCATATCGCCAAACTCTCTTCTTGCATCGTCACTACAGTGGTTCTACGTGTAACGAAATTTTACATCACGACTCTGCACCCTCACCATTGTTTCCCTTCCTCATGACCTGAGCCGCCGTGGTCCAGCAACCCATCGATTCAAAGATGTATGTACCTCACAATTGGGCGATGATGTAGATCAACAGAAACTCGATCTGCTTCTAGGCCCTTCTCGGAAGTGATGCAAAGTTTAGGTCCACAACGAAATCAAGAGACCGTGCGCCTAGCCATTTGCAAGACCAGCCAAAGTCTCGGTATATTCCGTAAACATGGGATACTTGAGTTCGGTTTCTAAATGCGGAATTCGAGCATTTCCGACATAGATGAGAGCACGCAGTAACATCTTTTGCTACGTACGTCGTAACATCCAACTGATCGATCCCGATCATGTAACTTGTCCATTCTTCACCTTCAGAAAAGTCATTAGCGTAAGCATGCTAGCGCAACCATGCTAGCGTAAGCATGCTAGCGTAAGCATGCTAAAGTAAGCATGCTAGTGTAAGCATGCTAGTGTAAGCGTGCTGGTGTAAGCATGCTAGTGTAAGCGTGCTAGAGTAAGCATGATAGTGTAAGTATGCTAGCTTAAGCATGTTAGTTTAAGCATGCTAGTGTAAGCATGCTTGCGTAAGAATGCTAGCGTGAGCGTGCTAGAGTAAGCATGCTAGCGTAAGCATGCTAGTGTAAGCATGCTAGAGTACGCATGCTAGGGTAAGCATCCTAGTGTAAGCGTGCTAGAGTAAGTATGCTAGCGTAAGCATGCTAGCGTTTTTAAAGATCAGTGGATTATGCAGTTCAAATACCCAGCCTCCCTTTCAGATGCTACTTGATGATAGTGCTCTAAAGACAAAGAATGGTTGATTTTAAGATTGCAATTTGTTCTTTCAGCATCCTGATTCATCCAAACGCAGCACGCGCGTATAACATCGGTCAGAACATTTTTTTCTAGTAAATGGCGTCCAAAACAAATGCTTTGTCTGTACAGTGTACATGAAGCTATCCTTAATAATTTCTTAAACTTCAATCTCTTGGCATTAGTCTTATACAATTCCAGTACTCTCATGTAAAAACGTATACACATTTTATATGAGCAACCCAGTTGCTAAGGTCGAAAGTGAGATTTTCTTCGCCCACTGCATCTAATGCTGTAATGATTGGTTTGAATTCTTCCGGCAGGCTAGCAAGGACCGTCATTGCTAGCTCGCTGTCATCTATTGGTACGCCCATCTCCCTGAGTTGGTCGTGCAGAGAACGAATCCTGTTCAGATGCTCAAGCATGCTTTCACCACTACGGTACCTACAGGAATAATATTGCTGTCGTAGTCTTATCTTTTGCAGGATAGATTCCCGAGGAAACTGACGTTTCAATGGATCCCACGCTTCCTTCGCCGTCTTGGTGTCACGCACATGGATTTGCTGTTCGGGCTCAACAGCCAAGCAAATATACGGCCTTGAATTTCCGCATGCAGTAGTCTACTTAGCCTTGAATTTCCGCATGCAGTAGTCTACTTAGCCTTGAATTTCCCGTATGCAGTAGTCTACTTAGCCTTGAATTTCCGCATGCAGTAGTCTACTTAGCCTTGAATTTCCGCATGCAGTAGTCTACTTAGCCTTGAATTTCCGCATGCAGTAGTCTA